>JACCHY010000002.1:17500000-18750000 GCA_018907195.1 Dolichoris vasculosae | reverse complement strand
TAATCGATTTGTTATAGTTAGAATTTCATTGTTATCTTCTATGTTATCCTTTCCTTTCCGAATAAATTAATGGGTTTATCGATATTCCATTTTTCAGCAAAATCTTTATAAGTGTTTAATCTTTTAATGACGTAAATATAATATATAAAACTGTAGTCCATGTTATAATTTTAAAAGTTAAAGAAATAAAAATTCATAAAAATAACAAAGTAACTCATTGAAACCGATAGCGATTTGTCGTTGATCTCAAAGGACAGATGAACTAAGTTATTTATTTGCTACTCAAGGCAATTAAATTTCTCTCATAAGTCTCTATCGTCAGAGTTTTACGTTCTTGGTATTTATCTTTGCAACAAGAATCCTTTCACTGTAAATGAATTGTTTCTTCTAGGCTAACAGGTCAATAAAATAACCTTTGCCGATATCATTCACATTCGCTACTTCACGATTATGTGCTTTCGATATATTTGTGATGTAGCAATGTACTGACCTATACATGAGTTTTGTATAGTATAAAAATCGGTGGAGTGTAGAAATAATAATCTTGAAATAGTTGACAATATTAATTATTCTTCTTATAAGAGGAGTCATCACCTCAATTATTTTATTCATTCATCTTCGTATCTGATATTATCTGTTTCGTCTACCTTAGATTATTAAATGGATATTTTCATCCAGATCGACGTTTTTTATGTTATTGAATTACATAATGGAGAAATTTAACTATATTTAATAATTGCATTTTTATTATAAAAAATTATTTTTTTATATTCGATAAATAGAAATATCAATTTTTTAAATAACTATCTTGGTTTTTCAAATGCTAAAAATTTAAATAATTTTTAGATGAATATATAATTTTCTGTGTATTTATAGATAAGACCTTAGTCTACACAAGTAAACATAAATTATTAGAAATTATTTACGTAGAGAACAACATTTTAAATTTAATAAAAACTGATAATTTTAATTATTTTATTTATTTTTGATTAAACGTTTCAAATTTTGATAGTATTAAAATCTATGTTATTGATTTTTATTTTTTATACTAGAAATTAAACTTATACTTTATCTTATTAGTGTTTATTAGTAGCAACGCTTTAAATATAAAATTTACGAACAAACGCTTATTAATTTTAACTGTATTTAATAGAAAAAATAAATATAAATGTAATATATTTGTAGTAGTAAACTTCAGTTATATTTAATTATACGATAATCAAAGATATATCTAATAATTTCAGAGAAAATGGTTATCTATATTCTGAGCATAACATTGCATAGCCAACAAAAAATAAATATAAATCCATTTAAAAAATAATAACATACAATGTTGATATCGCTAGAAGAAAAAATCAATTTTGTTACACCTATCATCGTATCAGGAAACGTATGATTAGAGAAGGGATAAATACTTTCACGTAAAGTTATTATCATTTGTAGCGGAACAATAGACGGAACTGAGGAATAACTTGTTTAATAAATAGAAAAATTATATTAGCCAATGAAAAATTAAAGTTTATCAATGATAGATTATTATTTATTAATTTTAAATAGCAGCCGTATAAATATGCACTTTTAAATTTTCATTGTTCCTCATAATACAAAGAGAAAGGAGCATTAAATAGTTTCCAAATGAACTGGAGTAATTATTCAATACAACTTCCTTTAGAAACATTCTGAACGTTCGATCTTTTGTAAAAAGAGATTATGGATTTAATCATTCGCTTGTAGTAGTAAGAAAAAAATTAATAATAGTAATTTTAGAAAATAGGACAGAGTAGTAATTTAATTTGACGTGCGAAATTTAAAATACAAAGAGAATTTGATGAAGGATTTTATTGAAGAAATCTACTTAAATATTAATTGACTAACGTTTAAAAAAGATTAAAGGGTTTCTAGAAGTTATAGATGTTTTCCGGTAGCAAAGAAAAACAAACTATAGCTTGATGAGAAATTGAGGAAATTAAACAATAAGATATGTTAAATTAACCATATAACTCTAAATGAAACAAAGATAAGATACTGTGAGAAATACAATATAATAAAAATAAAGATGTGAGTTATAAACATGGAGAAAAAATGGGGAATTAAGTCGAGAAAGATTAATGAAATTTTTATAGTAAAATTAAACAATTGAAAACTTTAGATTGTGATAAATATGAGATAACGTTATTTAGAAAAAATTATTAATTGACATCATAAGGAAAATAAATTTTTTAATACGTGTACTCTGAACTCAATGATACTGAATATATTATTCATATTAAAAAACATGTCATTGAAATTTATATGCTAAAAAATTTTTCAGGTTTTAAATTATTATTTTTATTTTACATTAAAAAAGTATTCTTCAAAGCAAATTAAAATTACAATAAAAACATTATTTTATTTTTATAAAGAGTAATTAAGTGTATTACTTTCATTTTATTAAATTTTCTTTAAAGTGTACGTAAAAAGAGAGAGAGAAAGAGAATTAAAGAAATATACGAACATAAAATATATTTGGGTAAAAGGTATAATAATAAGATACAGTTTGAGCAATGTGAAAACTTTTTGAAGATTTTATAGGAATTTATATGTATATATATACGCGTATAGTTTAATTTTATTCGATTTTTTTATTCTTGCTTCTTTTCTTTTTACCTTCATATATTTCTTATTTGGAGGTGGGTAATCATTGTTGAAGACGAAGGTAACGGTGAAGGTTTATTATCAAAGTTCAGTTACACGATTTGTTACTTAGTGCTTGTTTAACTTAAGTAGTTTGTTATGGTAGAATGTTTTGAATCATATATTATTTATTTGAGTTTTTAATTTCTATTTCGAGAACAAAATTGATTTTATATTGTTACAACATAAAATAAGAAGTAGTTTCAATTTATTTTTAGATATTTTACGTAATATAATATTATTCTTACGTATGTTTAAAAAATAAATATGTAATAATAATCATTAAAGTACATTAGTTTTAAACTTTTTAGAAATAACCATCTAAAATATCTATTAATTAATAATTAATAAAAATAAGTGTTAGACTATTTTTAATTTTGTACATATTACAATAATATTAGATTTTCGTATTTAAAAAGTATCACTAACGTAATTAAATAGTTTAGCATTATGTTTTAAATTATAAACAGTATATGTACTAGAATTTCGACGAATATCATTGTTTATTATTGAAGATAAATTAATTAAATTTATTATGCAAAATTAAATAAAAATAAATTCATTGAATGAATCGATAATTTATCACTGTATTTTATGAAAATAATTTAATGACATTTATAAAAATCTATCTCGTGTAAAAACCTTGTAAGTTACGATACAAGTTTGGTATTGAAAGATAAAATAAGAAAAAACTTCCATGGAAAAAAAGGAGAGCCAAGCAGAATCCACAGAATCCATCTAACTACGAAGTTTTCCGCCAATTCAAGCTTCGTAGCTTTGACGAAATCGGACAAAGATTATAGACGTATTCTATTGTTATTCTCTTTTGTCTTTCTATTGTGTCTTTCCTTTTGACATTGTCTTTCTTTTTTTTATCTACAATAAAATTAACAATTCTTTACTAAAGTCTCTATAGAAATTATTACAAAATAGAATTAAATAAAAAAACGTCAATTTTCATTATATAAATATATACTAAATTAGTTTAATTTCTAAATTTCGTAGGTAAGAGAAGATTTGAATAAAATGACGTAATAAAAGAAAAATTTATGAGTAAATTTGTGCAAAATTAATCTGGAAAATATATTTGTCTATTTTAAACATAAAGAATTTTGGTTTAAGTTTTATATTATGATAATTATTTAAAATATGATAACTATTGTATATTTTTTATTTTAATATTTAAATAAGGAAAAAGTAATTTTCCATTGTTCCAAAAATTAAATTTATTGATTGAAGAAAAAAATGATAAATAAACATTTAATTATTAATAATCAAACAATATTCATCTTCATCTATATTTTGTGAATTAGTTATTTGTTATATATATAAATATAATATAATTATTATAATTGAATACTTTTTTATGTGAAAATAAGTTTGAGATATTTTTAGGTACTTTAAACTCTAGAATGAATATTTCATTGCAATTATCAAATTAAATAATTTCACATATTTAATCACTACATATTTCATTTATCAATTATACAAAAACATATTTTCATAAGTTGTATAAAATTTTACTTTATTGTATAAAAATAATTGGTTTCACTACAATTAAAAATTTAGATAACCTAATTATATTACAAAGACTGTGTAAAATATTGTATAAAAAGAAAAAGGAATCTTAAAATATTTAGGAAACCAAAGATGAGAAGCAATAATATTGTGGATTAAATTTAGATATTTTAATATTAAACTATAAATTGATTAATGTATTTTAATAAAATAACAGACGAATGCATACTATAAATTAAAAATATAAATCTTATTTTATAAATTTTGTTATGATAATAGAACAATATTATTTATATCAACAATTTAAGTATAAATATTGAACTTTTCAGTATTTTATGATAACATTGAAGAATCATATGAGCACAAATAAAAAAAATAAAAGCAATAAGAAGCACAAAATAGCTAATGCAACAATAATAAATCTACGTTGATGAAACTAATCAGGCTTAAATTGAAGGTCAGAAGTTTGGTATTATCCTTGCGTTTGTCTCTTAAACATCTCTGTGACAATATTTTATAATCAATATGGTTCATAATTTATGGACTATTAATTGAATGTGAGTATTTTTAAAACACATAAATTTACCGACTGCTTTTAAAACTATAAATTTATACACATAAATCTATAATATAAAAACAATAGATTTTATCATTCCAGAATTAGATTTTGTTACTCGAAAAATTTAAATTTTATTTAAATTAGTAAAAAAAATTTGTTCAAAACAAAATACTTATTGTAAACAATCGATGTATAATTAAATATAAAATTTAATCGTTGATTATTCAATTTTATTAAGTTACACGTGTGGCAACATTTTTTTTTCAATATAAAATCAATTATATTCCAACTGTAATAGAAATATTTTACGATAGTTTGTTTCATATAATAAAAAACCTAACCTCTATTTGTATTTTTATATCCACATTATATAAGGTACACATTTATACAAAGACTCGTGTAACAATTTGTAAATAATTCAATTAAAATAAATTCAACGACGCGAAGAATTGTTGTTATTTCGATGAAATATTTAACAATAAACGTTGCCTGTTTTAATTGTTTTGTTATAACTAGTATTCAATAATTAAACAGTATTTTGAAGATCAATTTCTATTACTTATGTAGATTAGGAATGTTAACACCTAGCAAATATTTATTTAACGGAGTATAGAAAATATAGAAAAAATTGATAATCTTTAAATAAAATAGTAATTATAACGTATAAAAAAAAACTCTTGATAACGCTTACTCATCCAACTGAATAAACCAGAGATAATAAGTTTTGTTTACTACAGGAAAAGTTAGTATTGTTTATTATTAACCGATTATAAGAAATATAGGTATTCGATACTAATTGTTAATTAAAAATGTTTACGTATATTTTATCTTTTTTGATTTATTCAACTACATTAACACGTTCATAATTAATTATTTTAATTTTATAGTACATTTAAAATTAAATATTACGTCCAAGGCAAATTATTCACTTATAATAATAGTTTCATTAAAATAACAATTAAATTTCATTTATTTTTATACTCATTGTAATAAAAGCGTTTTATTCAAATATACAAAATCTCGAGTAAATCCATCCCAAAATTTTAGCGAGTAAAGAACAACCTTCGCTTATTCACAGTATCAATAATTTTACTTTTCATCGATTAAAAATTACGAGAGACACTCGTTCGATAATTACTTTTTTACAAGTTACGTTTTCATTAGCTTGAATACATTTCCAATGGAAAAAATATGCGAGTGGAGAATTTCCTCGACGATGTGGACGTGCCGTCGAGGGGTGCGAAACTTTCCGTCGACCGTAGATTCGGAACGCTGTTACGCTCAGAGGCTGCGAAAGGGAAAAGGAAGCCAGAGGCAACGATGACGATATATCGTGAACTTCCTTTCGATCTACAGTATGGCATATTCCACGCCATTGTTGAGCCACGTCGTCGTCACGTGGCTCCTAGCGCATGATTACTACTCCGTTACTCGCGGAACAAACGAGTCCTTGTACTAATTACGAAAGGCTACATGACTCTCTTTCTCCGGTTTGCTCTTGCGACGAGTTTTCTTTGTACAGTCGAGAGCCTGCATTAAATTTCAGACACAATTAAAGTTTTAGTTCTGCGTGCGCACATCTAAATTTATCAGGGCGCAGAGTAGACGAGCGAAGAATGTCTAATGTTATGATTCTTTGTACGAACGCTCGAGGGACGATTTCGAGCCGTGGAAGTTTAAGATTTCGGTCAAATTTGATTGATTTATATTGAGCGAATAACTGTGTAAATAAAACTCGACATTTTTTTTATATTTTTCAAACTTGTAGTAAAAATTTAATAAAAGTATTTTCAGATGTATCGATTGTCGATACGCGATAAATTTTACATTTCATTTTATTTTAATCGAGTATTAATTGCTCGTAATCGTCGATCTTATATTATAAAAACGTAATATCGTTTCCATTTGAATCTTTTCTTTGTATTATTTCTTTAATAATAAAATGGCTTTAGCAGAAAAGAATTTACGCAAAGATGATGAATCACGATTTTAATTTTTTTTACTCTTTCGTATAAACTTTATTTATAATTATAATTTTTTTTATAAACACTGATATGTTTTATCCGAACTAACGGACGTTAAAAATAATTTTAAACACGTGTCGGTTGAATTTTATATTTTTTTCGTGATCGGGCATAACATTTTATAAAATTATAAAATTGATCCGTGAGTTACATTAGAATATTTGAATATTTTGTTGAAATTTATCCACTGAATACAAATTTTTATTTCGTTGTTTTAATTTTATAGGTACGTAATGAATTTATTATTTATAAAACGAATTAAGAAGAGTTTTGGAATCTATTGGAAGCTAAAACGCGTACAAAATTCCATCGTGAATTTCTAAAAGCTATGGATCCTTAAGCTTAATATTGTAAAAATATCGATTCGCTGATTCATTCGTCAATTAAGAGCTTATCTTTTTTAATTTATCAAAAAGAAAAAAAATGAATAACTCTATGAAAAATGATGCATTTGTCTAGATGCAGCCGGAAAGATAGCTTGAAAAACGAACTCCTATCGTCAACCCGCATGTCACAATTTATCAGAAACCGCCGAGGCTATCTATGACGTCGAGTTCAAGTACGTGGACTCCAAAAATAAAGGCAATTTAATTTACACCAATATACCGTACGCTCAACAAATTAAATTCGAACAGCTGGTAAAGGCGGAGGTTCTTCCCGAGATATTGCGAGTACTTACCCACATTCGAGGAAATTGAGGCGATTAAAATTATTTCTCGGAGGAGTTTTATCGTTTTTCCATCGCGAGCGATTCATTGCACATCCAACATTCAGAGTTGGAGTTGGAGTGGTTTTTTAATTGGAAGAAAATATATCGTGTTACCTTTCTCGTCTTGCGTTATCGATAAAATAAAACGCTGTTTTAGTCAAACTTATCAACTAGAAGAGCTTTGATTCCTATTAAACAGATTTAGAGATGAGATTTTAATCGAAAAATTTTATTCTCGTTACTTTTTTGATAAATGTACATTTACCGGTATAACGAATACGCGTTTCAAATTGTAAAAATATTTGTAAATTTAACGTATGATGCGAAGTATACGTAATAAAATTTTAATTATTTGAAATAATGCTCCGTTTTAAGTACGTCGATATATTTCAGTTTCACGAAGAGAAAAAAAAATCAGATTTCGTAAATTAGCCTATTTATGCAACGTTCAAATAAATATGACGTAGAGTTTTTTTATAATCGAATCGTTCGATACTATTTTTTGGGACTAAACCGTTCTTTTGTTTAGCAATTTACCAGCTCTTCACACGTTAGTATAATTTAATTTAAAATCGTATCATAATTTTACGTGTATAAAAAGCTACGAGTTACAGAATAAGAAAAGCATTTTATAATTAGAAATCATTTAAGATAAATAAATATACGGTCTTATTAAAACTCCGATCGCTTCTTAAAATATATTCGAAAATTACCAGAATTCGCCTCAACACTGCGCGATTAATTATAAAAATCGAGTAAACATTTTATAGAGTGAAATATTGGATAAATCGTCGAAATAAAGATCGAGCTACGAATGTTATCGAAAATATCTTAAAATGAAATGATCCCTTAAATTCCTTAATAAACGAAAGTTAATTTACAGACACGCGAAAATGAGAAAGACAATTTGTGGTACTAGTTTTCTCTAAGATCGTTGGCAGGAACGACGCAGTAACATCAGTATCGTATGTGTCGGGTCACCGACACGCGACCAACAAGCACAACAAAGCAAACTTCGTTCTTGCACTCGATCGTTTTACGCGTGTATTAATGTTAGTGCATTCCCAAACGTTTTCAACTCCGATCTTTTGAGGTTGTTCAATTTTCCCTCAGTTATTAATTTAAGCAAATTTAGCGATGCCTTATCTAATCAATGTTGTTCTAGATACTTCAAACAATAAACTATATTGTCTAATTATGCTTTGGTAAATATACACCTTTGTTATTTATCTCGAATCCTTTTGTCTTTTCGGCCTCTAAAATTATTTAACTTATATTTATAAAATTTTCAATTTTTTTTAATTAATGTCATGTAAGTTATCGGCGAAACTTATTATAACTTATTCGTTACATTTTTTTATATCTCTTTTATATTAATTTTATTTTTATTTCCTTGAATACATTCTCGAAAATTTTTATATTTGATTCATGCACTAAATTTTTGCGTTTTATTTTTTTTTCTATTTAGCTTGATCATTGTAGATTAATTTTTATAATCGTATACATACGTTACGCTTCGAGATATTTACCTCGTGATGTTATGGTTTAAATATTTTTTTATAACTTTGTCTTTATTGATTTTTTAACTACTTAAATATAAACGGAGAATAAATAAGCGATTTTAATATTTTATATCAACTTTATAATAAATATCAAGGCAAATAATTGAATAAAGTATGATTCATCGTAAATTTGGATACTTTTTTTACAAAAAAAAAATATGTAAACAAAAAATATCGTTTGAAGATAATCAGAACGTATCGACTAGTCCCTATGAAAGTAGCTCAAAATGGAGTAGATGTACTTTTTATGTAAAATACAAAACTTAGAGAAAGAGAAGAAAAATTAAGCTATTTAATACGTAAAGAATGAAAATGCGTAATAAGCGTTTCGGTTGCAGTAAATGTCCCGTTTACTATTTTTGCAGAAATTATATAAAATTATGGTACTTGGTAATATAACGCTAAAAAACACATTAAAAAAATACTAATGAGCAACATTTTCGTAAATAAAATTTAGAAAATAAAAAATATCGAGATCTTATTTTTAAAAAAATTAGTTAATCCAGGACTATAAAGTACGTTATGTGTAAAGATTCGCATTCTATAAGATTGTAATTTAGGAATTTAAGGCAATTATCCTAATTTGGTTCTTAAAAAAATTAAATATTTTATATTCGTTAAATACTCCATTAGTATTAAAAAAAAATTTGTAAAATTATTCGTATAATGTTATATAATTATTTTATTTTACTATTTTTCGTTTAAGTTTATTAAGTAATTTAGGGTATTAAAAAGTCTCATTGATTTACGAGAACCTTTTTTTTTATTAAGGCGAGTAATTTAAATAACGGCAGTTAATTTTCAAATATATTTCTCGCTTTAAATATGAGTAGATACGCGTTGAACGACAACAAATTGACCATCCGATTTTACTTACTTTCTTAAAATTATTGAATCGAAGACGTTCGAATATTTGACGTTACTCGTATATTATACAACTTGTCATTGTTAGAAAACCAATATAACTACTCGAATAGTTAGTCTATATCGTAATTTATGCTGGAATGATTATTATATAGAATATAGAATATGCATTACGGTTAATTTAAATTTGATTATCCGACGATATAATTTTTCCTCTTACTTTTTACACCCTTTACTTTTCTAAAGTATTGTAAGGCTGCATACAACCTGTTTTTAAAAATAGCTGACGGAGGATTGACCGACCAGCTAGATTATTCAAGCCAGAAATAGCTAAGGCTTGTCGAACTCGTTGTCTTTATCTGGGTCTTTCGTTCGCTGTCTCACTTTTGCTTTTTCTCTCCTCGCGTTTACTTTCTCAGGTATAATCAAGAATATAAGAATTACAGTGAAAAAGAATCCCTTAACTCGCTTGGAAATCGTATCTTTGGTACACAGCGTAAATTAAATCACGCGATTCTATGTAATAATATCACGATTGTGACGTTGATGTTATATTTATAGAAGCTTTAAGCTTGTTGTGAGAAGATATAAATAACGAGTATCCATCATTTTCACGTATTTCCATTATATATTTTTCTTATTAAATTTATATTTGGATCACAAAACTGTGTTAAGAAAAATTTTCTACTTGATTACAAATAAAATTTACTCTTATTCCTTGGTAACCGAATACAACGAAAAATTGAATTATTTTACCTTAAACAACATTTTTGGTACGAACTGCCATTGAATAATTTGATCTAACATACGTGCTTTTGAAACGAAAATATTTATACCGATATAATTTCCAAACGAAACTGTGTTATATGTACTGCGTACTGTTGGCGTTAAATTAACAGAGTTAACGAGTATATATATATATATATATAGAGAGAGAGAAAGAGAGAGAGAGAGAGAGTGAGAGACGTACATAATAGAATTAAAACATGAACTTTTTATAGTTATATTCCTTTATAAATAATCGTATAGACGTAATAGAAAAAAATCAAAATCACTAGAATTGCCCTGTTGATTAATTCCAACATACGTTATTTTTACCCTCGTCTCGTGCGTACCCTCGATGCGGAAAGGGACTGGAAAGTACCGGAAAGGATAGCAGCCCGAGAAGAAAGGACCCTTATTGGTTCACCCGTGCTTTATTCTACAGGATTAAAGCGGGTAGCGCAAGGACCAGAGAGAAAAAGAAGAGGAGCTGCCGACCGAGAAATGATTTTGTTCCTCGGTAGCAGCAGCAAAATTTTTGATCCAACTATTTCAAAGCGACCTCGTACTTTCAATGCTTCATCAGCAAACGTTCATAGGAGGGCGACTTTAGTATGTTCCCGTCGTCTGTGAATCGGTGGAGGTAGCCGTACCTTTTAGAGATGGGGAAACGATGACCAAGGTCATCTTAACTTCCGCCATTCGCCTCATAAATGTATTAATATACCTATCTAGAATTAATTAATGATTATAATTAAGTGTTCCTCTTCAAGGATGTCTGTAAACTCTGTTTTGTCTCACTCGGATAATTCTGTATATCATTTTGCATTCGATCAGTTTCTTACGAGTCATCTTTCTATTTTGTATTAGTGTGCTTTATAATTAAGCCAGTCAACCGAAATCGCCTGTCATCTTTTTACTCGTGCACTTCTAGTAGATTAAAAGTTTCTAAAATTTCCGATACTTGACTTACAATTTAAACTTCTTGTGGCTAATTTCTTTTTCGCATCTTTAGGTCTTCTGTTTTGTAATGTATCGATTAAAATAAAATTAACGGTATTATTCCTTTAGTTTTCATATTGGTTAATTATTTGTTATCGATTATCCAGAGTTTTTCGCTTAAACTTAATTAATAATCTACGATATTGTAATTTAAATTAATAGTCTGAATATATTTTTTTCAACGTATTCAATTTTGATGTCAACTTTTTCTGCGTTAGCAACTTCGTTGCGTGTTTTGCTATTATTTCATTATTACAAATATTTTCGTGTGCTGAGCTTATCGTTTATCAAAAATATTCAACATTTTTTAATTTTCCGTTTCTAATTTTTCCACTTAATCTATAGTATGAATAAATAATATATGAATATAACTACAAGTTACGAATGAGCAAAAATTATTTTGCATTTTACTTCGATGTTAACATTACAGTTTAAAAGTTGATTTTTTTAAGAAATATTTTTTTCAAAGTTTACCAAAGTCCATCTCTTTATCGATATAAAGTTAATTATATATTATGTTTTGTATTATTATGTATAGTACTTAATATTAAAACTGAAATATGAAAAATTCTTTTAAATATTTACTGTACTGTAATTTCACCAATGATATTATTTTAATTTATATCGTATTCTACATCTTTTAGCTCAATTAATTTTTTTTTCAGAGGAAGTTTGATGAGTTCAAGAAATTTTCATCTAAATTAAATGTTATTGAACTTTATAATTATGTACATATGTTAAATCAAATATTAAATAATATAGTTCTAAATATCTTTTCCATAATATGTTCACTTTTTAAATATTCTCGATAAATTCGATTTTTTACAATTCTATTTTCTTCTAAATATTTGTAGAATTTAATGCCTTTTCCTTTAAGCAATATAAAATATAATAATATAAATGTTTCGAAACGTAAAGTTACCTTGATAAACATATCCTTAACTAAGGATTAATAAACTTTTTAATTATTTTAAAGATGAATAATGAAATTTGTATTCACAAGAGTTTAAAGTAAAATGAACTTTTAAAATTAATGTTTATATACATATTATTTCTAACTTAGTCAATTTTCCTTATATTTTTAGAAAGATTTCGTTTAAATTTTTATTTTAAATACATTTTTAAATTATTAATTTATTATGTTATCTAATATTGTTAAATTTTTTTAAAACATTAAAAAGATATTAAAGATAATCTTATAAGTTTATACGAATATAATGACTACTCAAATTTTAAAATTACCTTATAATTAAAAAATTACTGACCTAATAGAATATGACTGGCTTTTCCTGACAACATTTTTGTTACAATATATTGTGAAAAATATTATTCTGCTTTATAATTAATATATTTTTATATAAAATAAATATTAAAAATCGACAAATATTTATTTGTAAATATATCTTTATTATATCCGAGAATAAAATGAATGTTATCATAAAATATCCTACATTTTTCTATAATAAAATCAATTTTTATATTCGAATATATTTAAAAAATATATATCTACTTATTTACAAGTAAATTTTAAAAATATAATAAAATTTAAATTAATAATATAATTTTCTACTTTTATGATATAATTTGCATACATTCGTCATTAGGATTCCTCTATTCCATAAAAAAATGTATTAAACCAGTAGTTTTATTACAAGCAAGGCAACGACGAGTCCAACATAAATAATATCAATTTCTGATGTAGTAAGATAAAATACCGACACAAATTCAATAGAAATCTGATTAGACGTGTAAAAGCATATTAAAGACGAATCGAACGATACTATTCACATTGAATGTGTGTTTGAACTGCGAATGCGGAACTTTCCAAATACTCTTGAGGCAATACAAAAAATTCCAAACTGTAAGTCGGTTCAATGCCTTCTTTTCACCGCAATCACACAAAATTATTTGCAAATAGCAGTTCGATAAAAATTTACTTGTTTTAATCATTTTTCAATTGTGCAAGACCAAGATTCAAGATGATTTTACCTTTTTGCAAGAAGCTTTTTGCAAATACTAAAACACTGTTTACAATCATGTAAATCATTTCGTGTTTTAAAATGGAATAATTTTTGAAAATATTATAGAAAACTAAATTAATACATATGATATTTAGTAGTTAAAATATCGTATAAATAAAATCTGAAAATATAAGATTATCAAAATTCATGTTTTTGAAAATTCTATTTTTAAGTAATAGGTTTTAATTTATGAGAATAAAAACTTTTCAAAGCAGCTTTCAAAGTTTAAAAATTCCAAGTTTAAAAATGATAATTGTTTATCATATCTTAATTAAATCAAAATACAATTCTTATAAATTATTAAAAATCGAAAACAGCTTCCCTTGTTGACATTGAATAAGGTCAGTTTCTGGATTACACGTGGAATATCAATTATATGTTTAATTGCGCACATGTTATGATTACTATTGTACAATATTAACATTACGCAATATTGCATAATTTAATCCCCAAGTAACTGAGTCAATCTGCCTACACATTCATTATATCATATGTGTATGGTTTACAAGGTTTTAGATATTCATATTTTTGTTACCCTTAACGGCTTGTGTTGTTTTCGAATGAAAAACATATCATAATAATTATTATATAAAATGTATTTATAAATAATAATTGTTAGAAAAATATTTAAAAATACTTTGTTAAGTAAATTTAATATTTTTCGCTTTAATTAATTATTTTGAAATATAATCTTATGAAAGAAATCGTGAAAATTAAATTTTTGACGTTCGTTAAAAGAATTAACCTTGATTAATTAAAAAAATTCTTTTAATTATTCCAATTTAAATCTAGTTTACATTAAGTTTTAAATATTGACATACAATATATTAACAAGTATTTTACTAATACCGTTGAAAAATTTATTATTATTATTATTATTATTATTATTATTATTATTATAGCTACTTTAAAATAATAATACGATTAATCTTTGCAAGTATTTTTTATTTTTATTTTATAAATTACAATATACTATGTAATAAGTAAGCACATCAATAATATATTTTAATGAATTTTAATACTTATTTTAGACTTATTTAGACATATTATTTAATTATTTCTTTCTTTATAAGTAATTACATATATGTATATTGACAATTCAAAGAAAAAAATTAATAAAGAATTAAATTAAATGATTAATTGTATTTCAAAAATATTTTGAGAATTGAAAATCCAATTAAAATTATTAATTCTAACATCATATTTGTTTCTCTTTTTCTTAAATATTCTTAGTCATTTTAGTTAATTTACAAATTATTTACTGAATATATTTTATATACGTGGGTGTAAGTTAAAAAAATATATATATGTATCACTAAAATAAATTAACTACCATTAATATTTTTATATTATATTTAAAAAAAAAAATTTCAAGTTTAGTTTTTTTTTCTTTTATTATTGGAGGAATAAGATTTGTAAACACAAAACTATAAAAAGTTTCTTTTAGATTTAATAGGTGTATCATAAAATTAGATACATATTAAAAATTAATAAAAATTCCAAGAAATATCACATAATCAATATACTTATTATACGCTTAAAATAAAAGTTTATTAATATCATTTTATAGACATTTTAAAAAGATAATATTTAGAATTATATCAATAAAATCATAATATTTTAAGTACATATTGAAGTTTATATATTAATTATATTATAAAAATAAAATCTTTTAATTTGGATAATATTTTAATTATATAAAAATAACTAAACGAAATTTTAACTCAATGTTTAATTTGAGTTATTGTAAGCAATAACTTTCATATTTTTCTAAACTAGTCGTTATATGTTTACTATAGTGTCTCTCTCTTTATATATATATATATATATATACATTGGAGATAAATTTTTACACTAAAATAAGCTTTTTACGTAAAAGCAAGTACAAGTACTAATTTTTTTCTATATTTAGTAAGGTTTATCGAATACTCCTATTTATATATCGAGTGCAAGAGTAGTTCAAAGCTCTTTTAATAATAGTCTTAGATGCAGGTACCACGATGATATTTATAACATATATAAAATACTGAATTAGTCTGTATCGATGGTGTTAAAGACGACGGTGACGTGGATGACTAGAAATTCTGTCCCCTCTGATCGATATATAACGTCATATTGTTGTATTCAGGGTTAATAAAGAATGACGTCACGTTAATGTAAAGACAACTCTAGAGAGTATACTCCATTCTCTTTATCATACTTCTTTATCATATTCGCGTTGGTATCATCATCGTCGACTTTGTCATCTCATTCCGTGAAGTCGTAATCATTTTTTTGCATACGAGGCGTCTCCTAACCACGCGGAAGGTGTAACCCACGCTGCGAAAACGTAGAATTGAAAAATAGCCACACGAGAGACACGCGTCAAAGATACCAAAAAGATACAGTAGACGCTTTGTTGAAATCCTGGTACAGATTTTTAGCTGATATTGAAATTCCGAGACGGCTAGACAGGCTCAGAGATAACGTAAGCAGGATGGATAATCTCATCCTACGAGACGATGTCTGACCTTGAAAATTAATCTTCCTCATGCTTAACTTTAGAGATTAATTCTGCTGAATTGTTCTGTATATTTAGCTTCTTATGGTTCAAAATATAAATAATAAATGTTAGGAGACTGCACTGACTTATAATGCCTGCTCCTTATTTATAAAAAAATAATAAATTATAAATTAATATTAATAAAAACATAATTCTTTGTTCGATCGTGAGGTTGTTTTAAAACGTACAAGTTGAAAAAATACGAATGATTCATGCTCCATTGTTTATGTTTTAAGGTTACAAATTAATTCAACGTAAAATTCGTATTTACTTAAAAATAAAACTTTAATTTTAATAATTTGTAATGACATACTTTATATTAAATACTATATTGCTGTTGTAACAAATAATATTACGAAGAAAAAAACTGTATCAAGATTATTATAAAAGTAGTGTTATAAAGTTTTTGTTCTTTACTTTATTTGAAAATTTCAACTTGATGTAAATTAGTATCTTTTAAACATTTTAAAAATATTTTTGTTGATAATAAAAATTAATAATTTCTATTTTATAATATGAAAAGTTAAAATTCTTTAACAAAGTAAATACATTATATATTAAATCGAATTTTTTACCCAAATTACAAAATATTTATATTCATGTGATAAAAAAACCAACATTTTACTGTAATAATCATTGAAAATTAATATATGATTTTCGTAGTTATGTATATTTTAAATATACATAATATACAATTTTAGAAGAGGTATATAAAATTATTAAAGGTATATATTATCGAATCATTAGATGCGCGGCTTGATAATATCTTATTGATTGCCTAAATATATCAAATTGTATTCTTTGAGTGTATAAATCGTTGATCTTCTTTTTAGTTGATTCTGACATATCGTAAAAACATGTTAGATTAATTAAGTAATAAGATAAATAAAATTCGCGTAGAGTCAAGATGGTTTTAATGCACTCCGTAAATAATGACTAGTAAAAGTTTGTGTTATTTTATATGAAATCTAATTAAATAGAAATAAACTTCATTAATCAATACAAAAGTTTACGGAAAAAATATTCGACTTACATGAATAAAAGTCTTAGAGCAATTTCATTTTATTAATGTTCGATGAAGGAATTTGCTTAATGTGATTAAGTACGTTTACTTGTAGTAATAAAACAAGTTATAGCGATATAAATGATGAAAAGTTATTGTAAAGTTTCTAAAAATTTTAAGTGCTTTATACTTTTACGAATTTTAAGTACATTTATTTTAAGTATATATATTTGTGTATGTAGTTTGAGATGAATATAAAAAATCTTTTTAAATTATAAATAGTAATACATTACATAAATAAATAAAACCTTGAAGTATATAAATTAAAATACAGTGATAATTACGCGAAAATACAAACGATAATTAAAATTTTAAACATTGCATAAGCTTTAATAAAAATATTGAAAATATTGAAAATATTGAAAATATTGAAAATACAAAATAAAATATCAAAATTAACTTTTAATAATTTTAAAATATTTTCTTTATATAATTTTAATTAATCATGAATTAGTTTATATTCAATGTACGTTTAGAAAATCTTTTCAATTACTTATGCATAGCTTTCTCATAATATATATTCAACCACATGAATAAATTAATTATAAATTGAAATAATGAAAATACTAAATCACATATTTTAAAAGTAAAGTCGTGTTTATCTACTAAAGATATGACTATAAAAATTCCAATGAAATATATGATTTGATATATAACTAAATAGTTATAAGTGTAAACCTCTACTCAAAACATTTTTCTACTTAAAATTGATTATTGATGAATAGCTTAAGAGAATGAATAATTATACACAGAAAAGCTAAACGATTTATAAGTAGTTAATTACAAGTTACAGATACACGTGTGTTTGGAATTAAGGAGAATATATACTTTTACGAATAATATACATAAGTGAAAATTTCTAATTATAATAAATACTGATTTTACTAAACTTTGTAACTTACAAGTTATGTTTAATTTGTCATTTCTAAGAGATATATTAAAATTTTTTTGAAAATACTAATAAATTTCAGTTGAGAGATTCTGTAAATTTTAATATAAATTAAGGTTTCATTGCAATACTTAGAATAGTATTAAATATTAAGTAATAATATGTTTTTGATGCTACGTATTTATTATTTTCAATCATAAGAAGTCTATTAGAAATACTTGAGAGTAAATTATTTCACTCGACTTCAATTAAAACTAGAGAAAATAAATAGAAAGTCGTAAAATGTATTTTACGTAAAATTAAATAGTAACATATCCATATATTTACTTGTACATTTCTTCGATATAGTATTGGAGTATTTTTAAATTCGTTCCACTAAAATATTCAGTAATAGTTTTTTCATCTAATATTTCTTAAATTATCTTTCTTTATATTTTTAATTCATGATTTTTAGACAATTTTATTTGTAAAATAATTTAAGACGATTAAAAGTCATGTGTAATGCATGAAATATTATCATATTTAAAGTGTAAAAATATTTTTAATGTCAATTTATCGATATATAAAATTCATGTAACTTGCAACTTTCGAAGATTTCGATACATAAAAATATTTATTGAATTCAATTTAATAATCTGATAATAAATCATAATAAATTATAGTTCACAAAGTAAATACATTAATTTTATATATTTTTAGTACTTTTATTATTTTCTTATAAATACTATCACTGTATAATTTTCTAAATACTTCATATAATACAAATACAGTATAAGTATATCAATATTTCATAGTCTATCCATATTGCGATTAAATTTTCTGCCAACGTAACTGATCTTTTGCACATAATCAATACCATTTGTACTAAACGGATTAACTACTTTCTCTTTTCGTTAATGAGAAATTACAGTAGTATTCGCTTTGAGGTAACTAAGACTTGAATTATAATAAAAAAACGTTAAGCCAACTTCATTTTTTAAAATCTGTCAATGGTTTATACAATATATTCATAAGAAAAATAGTTCATAACAAATAATTAGTTTACTAACGACTCTATTATTTTATTTAAATTCATTAATTTAAACTTACATTTCTAATTCTTGTGCTACGTTACTCTTCGAATACGTTTAAAAATGTAATTAATAAGTAAGTTATATTTTATAAAATATAAAAAATTCAATATGTTTTATAGTTATTTTTCATAATAATTAGTATTGGAAGTTTTTTAAATATATTATATTAATGTTTATATAAAATTAATAGCTTTTTGTAATTTGGTATAAAATTCATATATATTATAAAACTTAATTATATTATGTAAATATATGAATACTTTTAAAGATACTATATATTTATAAAATACAAAAATATAAAAATTATTATTGATTTATTGAGAAAGATAAAATTAATTATAGAAGTATTTTGTACGTATAAAATAACAAGAAAAGGGTTAATAAAAATAATTCAAATAATTTAAAACCTATTTGATGTGAACATTTAAAAATAAATATAAGTATCATCATATCGAATATTATCTTCGATTTTATTAATAAAGAATTGTTAAAAATAAATTTCGATTCATAAATCATGTATAACTAAGTTATTTCCAATTATATCTGATTTTTATTAATTTATCACTAATAAAATTAAATTTATTATGAATAACTTTATAAGAAATAATGCTAGACAAAAAATTTAATTATTAGTCGCGAAAGAAGTAATAAGAAATTGATGATCAGATAAAATATCTTGAGTATTTTATTAAAAAATCTATCATAAAATTGTCTTTCAATTTTCAAGAAATTATTTAAGTTAAATGTAGAAAATTTTCAAAAATAAATTGCCAAAAATGCATTTATCCGAGCAAAGAAATATAGTAACACAACAAGTAATTTTCTGCAAATATAAACATCAAATTATATTAATTTTTAACATTATAATATATTTAATTATAACTATTTCGTAAAATAAATTTCTAGTTTCTTAAATATTTAAATTATTTTAACGTTAGTTTAATCTGAACTAGAATTATATTTCTTGCAAATCTTTCGTGATATATCTTTTAATTTTATGGATAATTATGAAAATATTTGTAATAATCCACCTCATATATTAAAAATATTATATTTGAATATTATTACCGTTATTCAATTTTCAATTAACATTTTTGAGTAATTTATAAAAGAGATTATTAATACATGTGATAAATTAAAAATTGGACAAAAAATATCTGCTAAACAAATCCAGACGATAAATTGTTTTAAGCTTATATCTATTTTAATGTGTCTTATAATTCAAATTATCGTTTCTCGAAGGTTAATCTTGTTTGATAGTCACTTTACTAATTACATTAAGAACTCGTCTAAGTCTACCATTAAAATTAGATTACTCTTTGCATATAGAATATCTCAAAATCTAAAACAAAAATTCATTGAAATTAATATACTAATTAAAAATTTTAATCCAGAAATTAGTGAGAAAATGTTATAAAAAATCAGCTATTTTAAGTTTTTAATTTTAAAACACATTTCGAGTTTTACAAAAAGACGACCCGTTAAACTAATTCAAGTGAAATAAAAGTATTTGAATAAAAGCAAATTTATTATATTTCGAAAACTAAACATTTATTTGCCAAATTAATCAATATATAAAATAATTTGATTTCACAACCTCTCGAAAGAATATCAGTATTGATTTCAAAATAAATATAATGCAAATTATAAAGTATTGAAGAAAAGAAGATTATTTAAGAAATTATATAGTTTATTGATGAAATTTATAATTTATAATCAGCTAACATATTTTTAAATAATAACGAGGAATATAGAATTAATCCAAGTTATTTTTACTACTGGTACATACATAATGTAATGGTAAAAATGTCATAATCGAAATGTATTGAATAAGAGCTATAATATCTTAATTGGATGTACATACAGTTACGATTTTGAATTCATACGTAACAAATTAATTGAAAAATTTCATCTTCGATCGATAAAAAAAAAATTTTCTTCTTATTTTTCATAGCATTTATTTTGTAATTCAATAAGAAGGTCTTTTAAAACTGTCGAGTATCGATGTACGAATTAGCAAAGAAATTTTTGACTCGACAAAATTTAAACATTTTTACTCAAGTTGAAATCGAGCACGAAAGCTTTTTTTATAAATGCTTATGGAAATCAAGGATTAAAGTTTATATTTACAAATTATTTCATGCCTGAAATACTCAGACAAATGGCTTAAGTATTTTTATACATAACAACCGTCCACATTTGCCGTTTGACGTCAAAAGAGATATTTTTGCAACTGTAAACTAAAAATTAATAACAATAGATTAAAAGAAATGGTCTCTTATAGTTGATATGTATAGCAATTACATTTACGGCAAATAAAAGTCTGTTTTACATTTTCAGAGAGTAATTATCTTTATTTTGAGAACCTTCTTTTTGTATACTAAAATACTCGCGATACCGAATATACTTTCCTAAAAAATTGCAGTGATTACCGTAAAATGTTTTTGACTCCTGTCAAAACAATGTTGTAATAAAAACATTTCTTTTTAATGGATTCAAAGTTCTCGGACGTAACTGTCAAATAAAATTTCTCCCGCCTCGGAAGGATTACCCTCTCGCCGAAAAATCTCGGGAATATTTATGTGGTTATTACGCGACCGAAGTTTAGTAATACAAATCGCAATAGTCACGCGAATATTCTTATTCTTATTATTATTCTTATTATTGCAAGAAGCATCCGATAAAGGCCGATAAGTTATTAGGCTACGCGCACAATTTAATTCGTTACTCGGTATCGTTGTATCTCCTCTCTCATTTCCTCTCTCCCTCTCTCACGCGGGTACGTAGAAAAGTCTCGGAACCGCTAGATGTACGAAAGCGTGCAACTACGCTGAACCACTCGACAATGAAATCGTTAACCCGCGTGACAAATGCGAGGCGGTTGAAAGTGGGCCAAACCGAACCGAGTCGAGTCGGATTTTACACGAGCGGTCGTTTTGCTAGGAAAGCAAACCCGAGCGCCACGTGATCGCTGAATCGAACGTCAGTCGTGGCGCTTAATGTGTTTGACTTGGTATTTGGAATCGTCGGAATCGTCGGAATCACGGGGGTTACATTAGCTTGTAAACGAGGAGGAGAAAATGCTGAGCTCGCGGGAGCGATTAGATCGGGCACTTCAACTTTCAGGCCGTGGTAAATTTAGCACTTGTTCAAGATCATCGCGTACGCAGGAATAATTGTGATTGACGTTTCGTTACCGTCTCATTTTTTACCGCAAGATTTTTCACTTTGTTACGGAAATAAAGCGAGACCGACGATTGATTGTTTATCCGTAATGTCTACAATACGCAAAACCTTTTGCTATTGTCACGGTTCGAGAAAATCTTGGATTTTGATAAATAACGATTACAAACTTTCGAATATATTTTTAACTCTTCTCTGCTTCGTTCGTTATTATTATTCGTATTTTATATATATATATATATTTTTTTTATTTTTCACCATCACCAATTTAGATATTATACTGGATATTTATAATTTAAGTTCGATTTAAACAACAGAGATGCTTTAATTAAAATAATGTCAATTTGTGCACAAGTAAAATGTTAATAATATTACTATTGTTTTATATTTACTTATCGGTGTTGTTATTGATATCGAATATGCACCATTTCCCACATCTAAATGTAGATTTAATTATGCATTACTCAAATTGAAATGGTCTAAAATAATTAATGAGTTATATCATACAATTATTACAGATTTAATAGAAATATTAATGGCTTTGTTATGTGTTAATCATACGTTTTTAATTGATATATTAAATTTTTTTTTGATTCACTGGTTCATTGTGATATATTGGTTAGTTTGTTAGCGATTACGTTTCTTTTGTCTTAGAAAGACTCACCGAGATATGACAACGATTGCAAGGAATCTGAAACAGTAAAATAAAAACGGTTAATCTCACCTTTTAATGCAACTAAAATTATTTTTCTTTGCTAGAAAAATCAGTGTGCATTTTGTCACCTTTAATAAAATACAAATAGAAATAAAAAATAAATAATTAATACATACGCCATTCTGACTTGAATGTTATCAGTGATAATGGCTAACTGCAATTATATTCAATATTGATTATTTTTTAAATATTTTCAGCGTTCGAATCGAAGAAATCATTATTCTACGATTATAAATTCTTTCGTTATGATGGAAAAAATAAAAAAGTTTTACATACGTTTTAAACGCTTCTTTTAAGGTATCTTTATCTTTGAATATTTTTTAGTTATTTAATACTCAAATGCAATTATTTATAAGATACTATATTTCATATTTTATGTGATATATATTTTTTAAAAAATTTAATTTTGCGTTCGCGTAAATCAAACTATTTTATTGATTACGGTATTAATTTTGAAATTTTTATCATAAATATGTTTCGTAATTAGATTATTTAGTATCTTTCATTCGATTATTTACTTTTGATTAAAAGTGAAAATTTACGAATAATTTGAAAAAAGTAACTAATGTTAAATAGCAAAGAAATTTATTTTTTATTAGAAAAGAATAAATACATATAAATAATATTAGGAATTTTATTAATTTACTACAACATATAATGATCTAAATTAATGGAATAAGTCAAAAGTTATTAATGACTAGGTTTCGAATTACAGTTTAAATTACA
Source organism: Dolichoris vasculosae (assembly GCA_018907195.1). NCBI lineage: Eukaryota > Metazoa > Arthropoda > Insecta > Hymenoptera > Agaonidae > Dolichoris > Dolichoris vasculosae. The sequence continues at coordinate 18,726,115 of JACCHY010000002.1, read as the reverse complement.
TCTATTCTTTACATGACATTTATTTCGTACTTTTTAATCCTAGTTTTCCGGCAATAAATAAATTTGACATCTACCGACTTGTAAATAAAAGTTATATGTACGTGTATTCAGTCACGATCTTCATTATAATTCGATAATCAAATATTTGTTCTTTAAATATATTATGGAAAAATTTAGGCACGGTAGATTGGATTAATTATATTTCGTAATTTTAAAACCTTTAATCATAGAATTAGAAGAATATTACTGTTTTGTTTGATCTTTTCGAAACAATATTATATTTTTGAACATTTAAGTCAATCAAATTATGTATTATGATGTCATATTTATATAATGATCGATCGTGACATAATACCCGTAATTTTTACACCTATGAAAACAATTTTTTATGCTGCATAATTAAATTAATTACAGCTTTATGCATTTGTCTAATATAAAATTTCAATGATTATAAAGAAACGAAGCCACAGATTTTTTATCCCTAGAAAAATTATTTATGTAATTTATATTATAAAAGGTATTACTTTCGAGTACGACTTTAAAGTTAAGACTATCATCTTTGTAATTTAGAGACTACCGGACGGTTAGTATATAATTATCACTAATAAACCAACGATAGATTATCGTTTATTAATTTTCTCTTATTTTCATACGTAAATAAATTGACCAATACATTTACGTATTTGTACATCGAGTATACTTCTTATAAAAAAATATGTTGTTAAAATGACGATTTGATCTTACGCAAGAATTTTAGAACACTAACGAGTATTGATAACTTACACAAAATTTGTATTTATTTATGTTATGTAAAGTATATAAGTGTAATATAAGTTAATTACAGTCAATTAATTGAAATAATTTATACCCGTATTTCTGTACGTTATCCAATTTCTCAATTTATTTTCATAAATCGAAATATATAATGTACATATTTTAATTCATCTGTGCGTCTGCTGCAAATAAATATATATTTAACCACAGGCGCAGACGTAGTGAAAATTTAAGAGCTTGAAAATAATCAGGCCACACTGAAAGGCGCGTTAAAATAGTCAGCACAACATGGCGGTGCTACTGCTACTTGTTTATTAGGGTGGGTCTCTGTTTGTGGTACGCATTGACGCACGAGAACTCCTCGGCCAACTTTTTACTCTTTTATATTTACAATGTCAATAAAAAAAAAATAGGAAAATGTGTTAAGCCTTGCATTATTTCGTGTTTTCACGTGCGTACTTGTAACAATGACTCGTTGATTGTTGAGCTTCTGTTTCAAAGGCTTGCCGTATCTTTAGCGATGAAATATTAATAAAAAATTATACGAGGATAAATAACTTTTATAGCAAAAGATAGAGGATACGTTTTATATTTCAGGGTGAAATGTAAAAATTAGATAGTAAATTTGTATCGTTCTCTTATGTATTCATAAAATCAATGACGTATAATCAATATTAATTCAACAGTTGCAATGGATTAAATAATTTTTAAAATTAATTTTACGTAGACGTACAAATTTCAAAGAATTACTTAATATTTAAATAAAATTCATTTTCGTTAAAAAAATTATTTACATTGCTTTTTTCAAATGAAAGCAAATTAAACATTTGTTTTTTAATTACTTTATATATAATTAAACATTTAATTATATTGGAATGCGAATAAATTATTTATAATGCTAAAATTTAATATAATATTAAATTTTATAATATAATGCAAATATTTCATATAACATTGATTTACATATTAGAAATTTTTAGTAAACTATTATACTAAATTAATACTATAAGTTATAATATTAGACAAAACTATTATTAAACTTTAGTCTGTTCATTATTTCAAAACTAAACTATATTTCTATCAAATGCTTATTCATAAACAATCGTTAGGTTTTACAGTAAATTTAGTACTTCGTACACTACAAAACGTTAAAAAACTTTATTCCAACGTCTATTTATTTATCACAGAATCAAATTTATAAAGGTAAAGTCCGAAGAAAACACACATAGTTTTTCTAAATAAAAAAATGACAGTAAAAAATCTTACATCGTACTGTTATTATTATCTTTAGTTTATTATTATTAATAACTATGTGTAAAAAATTTATACGAATACAATATAACTACCGCCAACGACTTTGTATCGGATATTCGAACCTCTGCCGTATATACATGTAATTCTAAGACTCTACATTATCTTCTAAATTAGTTAATTTTACGAAACACATTTACTACTAAATATTAATTTTTATGCAAAGTTCAAATAACTATTATTTTATGTTTTCTTTAATTTTAATTTTATACAATTATCTACATTTTAGTAATAATTGTAACGTGTAATATAAATTGTGAATTATAAAATTAATAAAATGTATAAAATGTATAAAACAATCGTAAATGTTTTGTACTAAAATCTTTTATAGATTATACTACGTGTTATAATAATAAAAATTTTTCTGTAACATAAGAAATTCAATTCTTTGATTGATTTACGCACAATATAAATTATTTTAATAACTGTATATATTCTTCTTTAAAACATAATGTTTATTATTTATTTGTTTGAAAATAATCGTGAATTTATTATTACACAGTTTTACGCTGTGAATTTTATAAAATGTATATAATATTATAAATCATATACTATTTTCTAAGTACATAAAAAAAGCATTATTAATTTAAAAACTTGTACATATACTTTTCTTTTATTTAATAATTTATTAAACTTATGTATTCACATTCTACTTTCTTAAATCGTAAAATGAAAAAAATATGTACTATCGAAAATTAGTTTAGAACATGATTGTAAAAAGAGAAAACTAATGTGTACCTTGAATTTCTATTTCAAATATATACTTTTAAGATCAGGTGATTTTTGCGTACTTTAAAGAATCTCATTTCATGCTTTACGTTTAAGATAAAGAAAAAAGTTACATGTACATGTGTATATATTTGCATACTCGAGGCTTCTCCCCTTCCCCCCTTTTCTTTCTTCTTCTCGAACTCTATATATGCATTGCGGATATTAGGTAACAGCATTAGATGTTCGACGTGGCCATGTCAAGGTCCACTTGTGCACACGTGTACGTGATATCTGGATTTGACGTTCATTACGTATCAGTGAATATGTAGTAAACTATCTATTGCATTTTGGATGCAAAACTTTATTTTTTAATTAGTAAAGATCATACGATACGTTAATTATCAATTAGTTTAGTTTTTATGAAAAGAATCTTCGGATTACTTTTTGAAACTAGGATAAAAAGATCTGTTTATGGATTCATAAATTGCTATCGTTAATCTTAAATTTGCGTACGTAACGGCATTTAATATCACAAAAAATACCGTGAAATGAATTTTTTTACAAATTGTTTTTCAAATGGAAAATTTTAAATGTTTCTATGATATAACAAAAAAATTTCATGTAATTATTGTACGCGATTTTTGGAATTATATATATAAAAAAAATATGTTTTTGCCAATTAAACAAATATCGTAATACGTAAAGGAAGGCGACAAAATTGCTAAAATATAACCTTAGTAGAGAAGTAAATGATAATTTCATGTTATCAATGAGCGCCAGTTTCAAAGTAAAATTAAAAAAGATTATTAGTAGCTTGCAAATTTGATGATACACCAGCAACGCAATCGTGTTTATTACGTCTCGGACCATATGTTATATACGTTGATTTACAATGTGACTTCACCATGCGAATAAGATTGTCGTTATGCAATTGTTTGAATCGAGCAAAATTAGTCAGAATTTCAGATCTTGTGGACTTATTGTAGTTGTAAGTTGTTAACTTATTGTATGTATATTTTAAATTAAGTGTAAAAGATAGATTTTATTGACGCATTTTACAATCGTATATTTCTAATTAAATTACTTTATAAAATATCTATTCCAGTGATAGATATAATTTTGAAAAATTATGTTACATTAATATAAATTATAAGTAAAAGTATTATAAATCGATCAATAAAATAACTTCATAAATTTTGACAAGCGTACATATTTATTATTATATATTTTTAGGCCTGAAAAGATGATAATATTTTTTCATAAAGTTGAATAATAAATAATAATAAATGCTAGAATTAAAATTATTAAATAATTCGAGTTTAGTCTAAAGAAACCTCAAAAGCATTTATCTTATTTGTATTTATTTGAAAATTCATTTGACAGAAATTATATATATATATATATATATTATATGTATTTAAAAATGATAACAGCACAGTTTAGAGTTTAACGTAACTTGTTAGTGATATTTTTTTCACATTTAATAAAAAATATGATAAAATATTTGCTTGTGTAGATAAAAATTTATAAGGATTATCGCTAAAGATGTGTCGTACTAATTATCATTAAATTCAACGTTTAGAAGAAATGAATACATTATGATTTAAATGTAGAAAAATATAATTAAATTAAAATTTTTTTGATATTGATAATTTTTGGTAATTATTTTATATGGAAATAATAATAGTTTTTTTTACAAAAGTTTTAAATTTTAAATCCTAAATAATAAAATGAATAATAAAGATGACTTATGGGAAATTCGTAACTATTTTTTGACTCGAGTTTTACCGAAAATAAAAATATATTCTTCTCCTTCAAAAAAATTAATTTTAAGTATTTTTCTGTCCTAGATTCTCATTCATCTTAAGTGAAATAAAGACTAATAATGAGAGTAAAAAAATATTTCTTCGTTAAAAAAATATTTTTTACGAAATAATAGTACGCGATTGTATAGAATTTATCAATAAATACATTCTTTATCAAAGTAATAGTAGTTTTTGTTAACGAAGCAATAATATAATATCCCGAGTTTTAGTATAAATAAAATTATATCGATCATTCAATTTTGAGAAAAAGACAGTTTTTCGCTAACTTAAAACAGTTTTAAAAATACAGTGTAAATTTCTAAAAGGAAAATGTAAAGACAAACTTGGCATTTAATTTACGATAATAATCATTAGATAATGAAAAAGGCAGATAGCAATACTATTTATTCAAAATCCATTTTCATAATTGAATTCGTAAAATTTTCATGCGTGCTCGTTTCAAATACATCGCCAGAAATAACATCGCAAGAACAACTTACAGCGGTCAAAATATTATTGTATGTGTGTCAGCTGTTTCCCTGCATGTACGCAAATGATCGATGATCGTACCTTAGTGACTGGGGGGTTCAATTTTTTACCGCGTAAATAGTACACGTATCGAAGAGCTAAAAAAAGATTTTTCTCCTTAAATCATGGTTCAAAGATCACTATCACAAATTTATCCCATTCATACATTTTACGCGTCGCATAAAATACAAATTTTTTATTTGTATATTTTCGAGTAATAAAGTTATCAGAAATTTTAAAATAAACGTCACTCTTGCTTTGCGGTTAAAATTACACGATTTATATGAGAAGTTCTAAAAATGAATGTAAAAAATGAAGGTCTCAGAATTTCGTACTATTTTAAATGATTTTTTTTATATATAAGCACCGAAAAATTTGCAAATTTTAAATTAATTTGTAACTTTATCTAGAAATACGTTATCAGAAATCTTCGAAATTTTCAGAAATATTGTATTTATAACAAAAGAAAATTTCACGCAAATACCAAATTAATATTAATTAAATGTAGCGGTTTAATATTCGATACGTATCCTATTTTTTGGGTGCAAATAGACATCTTTATTGGCTATTTAATGAATACACGTCGAACTAAATGGCAAATTTGTATAAAAGCTTTGGCAGACGCTGTTTCCTCTTTGACGAATTGAATTTAATTGTCGCTAATTCATAAGATTGGTAAATAGTGTGTGTAGTTATCATAAATGTCAGTATAAGTTACATACAGGGCTAAAAATATATCTATGTAAACAGAAAAATTATGAATCGTTGTAGAATTTTTATACGCGGAGAGTAATAATATTGAAGAAGCTTGTGATTTATCCAATTACATACAAGCATCTGGAATTTCAAAAAAAGTTGTAACGTTATCGTAATATTGATCAAGATTTATCAAAGGTGGTTGATAAATAAATGAATAAGATTTGGACGATACAACCTAACAAAATTTACAACCAGAATATCTACATTTTCTACGAATGAGATAATTTAAAAGTAAACATTTTGTTTTAATTTTTATTCGCATAATATAATCTATCTTATATTATTATTATTAATGCGTATTAAATATTACAACAATACTAAATTTTGTATCGCGACTAGTTTATATTTTTGTTCCAACTAATTTACACGTAAAATATCTGTACGTATTTTCGATGAAACCCAAGACGAAAATTTAAAAACAGATGATCAAATTCTTTCCGGATCTTCAAAAATTTTGCTCGTAAAATATTTTTTATCGACGTTTTTATGCATTATACAATGAACTTTATTACCAGTTTTTTACGCGAATATTTTCGAGAGTTTCCTTCCAAGTTAAACGAAGTTAAAAGCAGCGGTAAGGAAGTCGAAAGATTAGTTTGTTAATATGAAATGATTTGAAAGACAAATCGTTAAAAAAGACTCTTGTTTAAAATCCTTGGAGAGTAGCGTAAACTGGACGTAAACTCGACGAAAGCATCCCGTAAGGAAAAAAAAACGGCTTATCGTCTAAGTAAAATAACGAATCCCGTTCGAGACTAGAAATTAGCGAGAGCGGTATAGAGTAGATAAATTATCAAGACACCACGTGCATTAATCTCGTCGTGCAGTGACTTTTACACGCTAACGACGCCACCGGACTCTCGACGTATACGCGATAGTAGCGGTCTGTGCAATAATTGACAGGTCGAGTCCTTGAATGGCTTAGGATGAAGTGCAATGTCACAGGGGAGGAATCGCGTGCGCCGTCCGGTCGATGAGCACACGAATATTTATGTATCGCGATTCGCGGTGGCTATTCGCGAAAATTCCACGACCGCGTTAGACCCCCGGTGATATTGGCGCTCGATACGTACGTGACGTTACGTCGATCGTACAATGTCAATTGTAACGTGACGTCTTGCCTCGTCGAGTCGGTGAGGAAGCGCTTTTCGCGATTAGAGGAGAATTCTTTGGAATGCGAAACATGCGTGAGGTGCATTCGATACATCAAATATATATATATATATACATATCTAATTCATACGTGAATCCAACAATCAACAATATTATTTACTTTAATCGAGGTTTCGCTCATTTGAAATTCATTAATAAATACCATCTTTAATTTGATATTTTGAGGCAAAACTATCCTTTGTAGATTCTAAAATATATTTAGATTTATATGATAATAACCGATAACATTCGTAATTGTGAATTTGCAATAAAATAATAATTCGGTGAAAGTCGACTGTACTTTCGACAAACATTTTATTTTCAATTATATAAGTTCGATACTTATCCTTTTTTTGTTTTCATTATGAAACTTTGATATAACTTAAATTGTCAGTTTTATTATTTTTCAGATACGTAATAAGTTTTTTTCACCAACGATTTTTTCACGTATATAAAATTTAATTTTTTTAACTCGCTCTAACACTTGTTAAAATTTAAAAAGTATCGTACACGAATAATAATTTATTATTATAATTTTAATAAATTTATTTTTAACGATGTAATAAAAAGATTTAGGCGATAAATTATCCATCATTTATATCTATATATAGAATCAACTGTAATAATCTATTTATATTGTTTAATTAATTATTATGATAAAACATATGTGATTATAAGAAAGGTATATTATCTATTTTTATATTCTTGCATATTTTTATTTACAATTGATATTTCATAAAACTTTATATTTATAATTTACATAGATAAAATTCAATGACTGATATCAAATTTATTTTTATTAAAATTTAACCTCCAGTTTATAAAATGTTTTTTAAATTAATTTAAATATTTTTAATTTAATTTATCTACTTATTATATGCATATACACTTGCACACACACACACACACACATATAATAGCGATAACGTATGCATTGTAAGAATGTCTGCGCGTGTACCGCTTAATCAGAATATTGTAAATTATACGCACAATAAGACACGAATAATTTGTGGAAATCTTATTAATATTTGTTGATTTAGTACACTTGTTTAAAAAAAATTATCAAGTGTTATAATTTATATTTACTGCGTTATGTATTAAACAAAAACCATCGAGATACCTAAAATATATGTTCAATTTAAAGAAATAATTATTTCTTTTTATATAAATAGTGTCGGTTATTAGTTTATATAAATATTGTAGATTATCTATTTAATTTTCAAATTTTAATTATCATTTAATAAATATTCAATTTAAAAGAGTAAATTACAAAAAAAGTATATTCAAAAAAATTTTTTTCTTAAAATTCAATAATATTAATTTTATTTAGTTACGTAACATTCAAAAAATATTTAAATATATAATTTTGAACGATATAAACGTTATTTGTCATTCGTAATTTTGTATGAAATCGTTATTCCCTTTACATGTATAATTTATAAGTCAAAACTGATTAGTCTATTTTAGCTTTAGACTAATTAACGATCAAATTATAATCAAATAATAATCTTCAAATTTTTAAATATCTTAATTTAATAGAAATAATCTATAAATAATATTTGAAAAATTATATTAATATTTATAACAAAAATATAGAACTTATCGAATGCATAATTTTTAAATTAAGTATTGAAAATATACGAAGTAGAAAATTGTTTGTAAAATCGAACATTCGTTAGAAACATTAAAATTATAACGATATTTTTAAGAAATATTACACAAGTTCTCTGAATTCATAAAATGGAAATGCATATAATAAAATTATAATGTTAATACATCGAAAATTTCAAAATCTGTGCAATTTCAAAATCAAACGAACTTGATTATGTCTAATTGTATAATTTTTATAATTTCCCGGTAATACCGACATGCGTTTTAGAACAAATAAAATATTTGAGTCTTACGTTTAAGCGGCTATTTTTGATATAAAAAAAAGTACAATACACACGGTCTGAATTATTTAGACTTTAATGAAAGTGCTTCCGTGCTTTATTTACTCATCGAAAATTGAACGTGTGAGTATCGATATCCAGAGGCTTCCTTCGGATTCAAATGCCATAGTTTGATAGAGCAAACCTTGAAAGAGAACGACTGACCTCTGCGAGCGGTGCTTACTTCAAAGATAGTGTCGCGAGTTTTCATACTTTTACGCCGAATTTTTCCAAAAACCGATCAACATTGCGAAAAATTTCTTTTTAAATATAACCGCGTAGAAGAATTTTTAAATTAATTACCGATCGCACCGATAATACGGATGATTTTATAGCGTTACAAAAATATGAAGGAAATTTATTTGATATTTTTAATCGAATTCATGAATAATTCATTTTGTACCATAAAATCAATACTACTTAAATAGAACTGCATTGATCGGAAAATTATTTTAAATTGCAAAATTACGATTGAACTCCTAAATATATAAAAGGGATAAAACAGTGGATTTTAAAGATGAAAAACGTTAAAATATTCGCTGCAAATTTTCAATTTTAATATATGTATATAATGTTGATTTCACAAGCAAAATCACAATCGATCATTTCGAAAATGAACAAATTTTATTAAAGGCAGTGTACCAAAATGATGCAGCATAAATAATAAGTATTTCATTATTGATAAAAATTCCAGATAAAATTTAGCATTTCATATTTTTAGAAGATCAATAATTAAAATATAACTTTTACGTTTTGTAATATTGGCTCGTCAATTTATTTATAAGATGGCAGTTGGTAGGCAACACAGCGGATCAATTTGTTTCCGATAGAGTCGATTGACTGGAACACATTCAAATCCCGTAATTGACTTACGTATACCTGTGAGATTCTAGTTAAGACTGGTATTTTTATTTCTCCGCTGTGAATTCGACTCAATGATTCGTCGCCGATGGTTCTAATTTTATCCTCTCGAGTAAGTTGAATTATTGTAACTGATCGGTGATTCTAATCCATCCAACCCTTTGAATTATATATTTTTTCTTTTATTATTACTCGAGATCGTAATCGTAATTGTTCGATTATAGAGAATATAGAGAATAGTAAACATATCGTAAAATAACTTTACAGATTTTTCGTTATATCTTTATACCTTGTTTTATTTATAAGATTATAAATTTATACGCATTGTTTTAAATATTATAGCATATTATTACTTTAACGTTTAATTTTTCCTAGATTTAATTTGTATATAATTTTGAACATTCGATGATTTTAATACGTAACGTGATTTTTAAGATTTATAACGACGAAAAAATAACGTACCGCGATTTAATGTAACTGAAATATAAAAGAATCGATCGAAACGAAATGAAACGAAAATATCTAAACGTATAGAATAATTTAATATGCATTAAAAATTCTATTTTAAGATTATTTCGTACAAAAATAAAGTATGTATGAAAAAACGTATAAGCGCTTCGTTATATTACCATAAAATAAAAGGTTAAAATCAATAAGACTAAAGACGTGTGTGAAATAGTTCCTGAATAATCGATTTCAATTCGACAAATTATGTACACACTTTTGATAATATTAAAGTATAGACGCAAGCTAATTAAAAACAATCAGAATCGATACGAATAGAGCACATCCATTTCGTCTTAAAAGTAATTGCTCTGAGGTCATCAGCATCAGCGACAAAGCCACACGCGATTCACGCAACTCTATACTACTTTACAAGCATAAAGTAGTCACCCTTGACTTTCGAACCAAGAGGCTCACTTTTCATTCTTACGCTGATAAACGTTAAAGATAATATTTCACAGACGATGAAGAGTTTACAAGTGAGAAGTTAACCAATGTCACGTGATATTGTTTTCTTTTCCGCAATCGTCATTTATACGATAATTTAAACTTATCCAAATTATAAAGTTCCGATATGGGTTTCGATCCAATAATTTTATGTCCAATTTTATGAAAGTATAAACGCTACTATGTAAAGATCGAGCAAAATTACTTAAAATTACTTAATTCGTATAGATACTTTATCAGATTCGAACGACTATCTTTGTAATTTAAATTGAAATTAAATTAATTATTGTAAAAATATATAAAATTTGTATTCGCTGTTGTATTAAAATTACTCGTTATTTTTGCTCGCGATATTTAATCGAGAAAGCGTGAATAAACATTAAAAGTCTGCAAAGCTATTTTTAAAAAAGGAAATTTATAATTCCAAACGCGTATCGTATAATAATTGATTTTATGATATTATATTTTTTCGATGTTATTGCGTGGAAGCATTTGAAATGATCGAACGCATCGAGTCTGTATGAATTGAACGTGTTGCTACGTTTATATACGTACATCTGCGATAGAATGAAAATAATTACTTTTCAAAGCAAAAGTAGAATAACAAATATTACCATCAACGTGTACATTATCGGTAAAAGAAAAAACAACGAAGAATATCGGTAACAACGAGATAAACATAGATGAAGAAAACATCGGTAGCAAAGGCGTTCGGACTCTTTTAAGTTGTTGCTAGGCGATTTCGAGGCCGGTAACCGTTATACATACATACAGTTCTTATAAGCCAAGTTCCGTAGCTACAGCTACTGATGCTGTTATAAGGTTGACCTAACAAAGGATCGCTGTAAATTAGTTTCGAGAGATTCAACTCGTGCATTCGAAACTTTTTTTTTCTATTTCTAATTCCAGTCTATCGAGATATTCCGTCTTTACGTGTTTCCTGTATTATTTTTCAATTTTTCCTGTATCTGGACAATTTTTAAGACTTTGTGAAGGTATTTGAAGAAATGTGAACAAATAAATTCCTATGCAAATTGAAATTCTGGTAAAAGTCAAAACACCGGAGAAGGAAAAACTTTGATAAACCTTTGAACGTATTAGGCTTTTTTTTTTTTAATAAAACAGGTTATAAATTTCATACTTTTAAACGATGTATTTATTCGTTTAAAAGATTTTTGTTTCGTTTATAAAAAAAGTTCGTGTTAAATTTTAGAATTTTAATTATTTACGATGTTTTTTGATACTTGCTGTGTCCTTACCTCTTCGAAAAAAAATTCATCGTGTGTTTTATAAATAGGAAATAAATTTGATAAGTATATAAATATCGATTATTAGCTACAAGTTAAAATTTATTATAAATAGAATATCGATATAAAAATGTTATATAATTATAATCAGTACATAGCAAAACCGTTCTTTTAATTTGCTCGAAAAATATCTAGATTAAAATTGATTTATGATTTTTCAGCTTAAAACTATGGTTGAGATTATAATTTAATACTAATTATTTAAAACAGAAAAAGTTTACGTTATCTATTTTACGATATTAGTTTGGATTTATCAAACAGTGTATTTGGTATAGCCACAGGAATTTTTTCAAATATTATTATTCGGATTGTTTCATTCACAATACTCTAAAAGTATTTTTATTTGCATTGTAAAAAACCTACATTTATATTAATTTATGAAAATGTATAATCTCTTTAGCGTAAATAATTCTAGGAAAAACTATTTTGAAATTTTATTAGGTTTTTATGAACTTGGAATATAATTCACATCGTAACAAATAACCAAATATTTTTTCGTTATAACCGACTTCTGTATATTTTATAGTAGTACTTGCATTTACTTAGGATACGATACTTATATCGGTGAATATTTAATCGGCGTGGTTTAATGAACTTTGTAGAACATAATTTTTTTAATAGAAAATAATTATACAGTGGTCGCATATTTTAAACAATTATTTGCAGTGACTATAACAGAATTTGTAATTGAAATCAGTTACGTTATCGATTTAGAACCTTTTATACGATAGATAAATAAAAAACAACAATTAAAGAAGACAAACAGTCAAGAACTTTAATGCGCAGGACTGATAAAGAAAAATTACTTGCTAGCCATTAAAATGCAAATTTACAATAGGGAATTATCGATAGTAATCGGTTGGAGTTGATTATATCAATTGTAGATTGACGTGAATGGGACACGATCGATGATAAAATTACACGACCAAACATTAATTTTCAAAAGAGTTTCCATCGTTTCAACTTCTACTGAATAATATATTAAATTAAAAATTTAATTCTGGAAAGTTTTTTTTTTTGAAACGATCAATTACATAAAGGACACAAGAAGCTTTACACAATTTGTTTTTGAATGACTAAAATTTTCAAGTAAAAATCATTTTGTGTTCGATACTAATATTTGCAAATATAAATATACTAATCCATCATGCGCGTAAATATATGCACTGTAATTCATTTAGCAAAGATAATTTATTCGCTAACTCAACTTAATTCAAGAAATATTTAGATATGCCATCCAATTAAATTATAGTAATTATACTATCTAAATCAGATTTGTCGTTAGTATGTTTCTTATACTTATATAAAATTTATGTAAGATTTAGTAATATATTCGACTAAAGTTTTGGAATAATATTATTATTATTAATCTATTATCGATACGAACTACACGGATATTATATTTTTTGTAGTATAGTCGTATGCAAAAAGAAAAAAACAATACGTATATTTTGGTTATAATATATAAAAATTTATGCAAAAGTAATTGGAAAAATAAATGACAAATATTGCGAATAACTAATAAAACTCGATCAACAAAATAATAATAAGTTTATTATTAATTTTTTAAAAAAATCGATAAAATACGTAGTTCTGATATTAAGAAAGTATTAACTACTTATATCCAGCGATAAAGTATGATATTTATGGGTTCATGGAAATTGATTTAAAATCTAAATCACCGAAAGAAATTTATTTTCTTGTGTAAGATAATATGTATATAGTAAAATAGAAAATCAGTTGAAATAAATCAGAAACTTAAATTTATTTTTCACTATGCATCGCGTACACTATTAATCATTAATTCACAAACTATTTCTATTTTAGAAATATTAAAATGTTTATTCAAAGTATTGTAACTACAAATTACATACGATGAACTTTCTACAAGGAAGGAAAATACGCTTCTATCGAAACGAATAAAGTGTAGTCGAGGTATTTACCTTTCATTTTATGGAAGTAAAATAATTAATGCAATCGTTGGAAAATTTAAGAAAAAATTATTATAAACAATATCTATCGATATAATTTATTTCGTTTTATCTAAATTATAGCTTAGCGCTAGAAACAGTAATTATTGCTTATGTTAATCATCGATATTTAACATGTTTTTCTTTAAAAAACTTTAATAATAAGTATTCGACCAAGATTTTAATTGGACGATAAAGAATACATTTAATAAGGTATTTAACAAATTGTACATTGAAAACACGTATAAAATACTCTACGGTTATCGTTAGAACAAAGACACGTATCTTCTAGTATTTACGAAATTCGGTAATTATCATAAATAATTAAACAACAATAATAATCACGACGTTTCTAAAATTAAACTCGCTTTAAGATATACGTCGAGTTTAATTAGTAATAAGGATAAATTTATTTACGAAATGAAATTCATTTAATTGATCTTAAAAAACAGACGTGTTTAAATTTCGTCCGTAATAATCGAAGATTATTAAGATTATTAAGATTTTCACAGAAATTTGTAATAACTTTAACGAATTATTTTAACAGAGTAGTTGATAATACTGTAACTTTTGAGAATATCTCGCCGGGAATTCTTCATGGAACAATAACTGTAAATTTAAAAAATAGCAGTAGCTTTTATAATTTAAAATGATCTTTAAAGACAAATTAAATGTTTAAAGGCTGCATTTAACGTTGCACTTAAGGCAATCTTTGCAACGAATAAGAGAGTCGTTTGTAAAAACAAAATTCCAGACGCGCCGAAGATGTTCATCTCGTTTCGTTAAATCATAGTCTTGCGTCGGTTTCGTGGGATGTGCATCGAGTCGAGACTCGCATCGTGAATCCAGGAAGCAGCTGGTCACTCGATCAACTCGATCAACTCCATCAACTCCATCAACTCGACCAACGTCTATCGTCGCTCGGGAGTCGTTCGACACGCGAGGGTTAATCGTTAATTGAACCTCCCGTTTAATATTGATATATATTTTACAGTGGCATTGTGCGTTACAGTTTTATGATTCCTTTTTTTTCTTTCCATTGCTTTCAGGGTGGGCTTCGTCACTCGCGTCTTACTCGCGATCGATGCGAAGGATTTTCTTTGCATTCGATCAAAGATTACCATTTTTTTTACCACCGATGAATACGTTTCTACGGATTTTAAATAACTTTTTTAAACGATTTCAAGCTATCAGTCGACACGATAAAGAATTAAATGTGGAATGGAAAACGTTTCTTTTACAACTGTATTTCAAAATCGTTTCGTATTTTGAACGAGATCTTTTCTTAACGTTTAAGAATAAACGTCGATCGATGTTATAAACGTTCGTTAGGTTTTCGATGATTTTAAATATCCTCAAAAACAAAAATTGAACTTGCGTGAAATATTGAACAATATGAAAAGTTTTATAAGCCATTGCGTTGAAATAAAAAATATTTATCCACCATCCGTGCCAATATATTGGTTATAAAAGTTTGTATAATTTGAATAGGAACTACTGTATTAACTGTTTTGATGCAACATCTTTGGAACAATGGTATCCGGCAGTTTTCCGAAAAGGTATTCTCACTTCTCTTGTACGGCGGCGAACGAACGGCTAACCCGACATCTGTCAAACGTTAACATTACAGGTAATCAACGCCAGGTAAACGCGAGTTTTATCGCGGCAGGTAACAGGTGTTTTACCGCTGCGAAGGAAGTGACCTGCCTTATCTCCACCTAAGCAACGCTCCAGCGATAATTAAATCTGCTTCCTTATACGGTATAAAGTACAGAGTTCGATCGCGAATACCTGTTTTATCGGTCATAGATAAACCATCCTTTTAAACTTTAGAACTTTAGTTTCGAGCGTTTTAACCGTTAATAAATCCACGATAATAATAATTTATGTCTTTCTTTTATCCTGCATATTTTCCTTGTTTCATCATCTTTATCATTTCGGCAATTATTCACGGAATACGACGTACTAACTAATTAATTGTAGCACGAATTTGCTAACTTTAGAGATAAGTCATTTACGTCATGTTTACGAAAAAAATTTATTTATTATATGTAAAGTAACGGTGTAAAAGTGATATCTTTTGTTTTGTTCTCTTTGTCTCGAAAGAAAGAAGCTAGAATACCGATAATATAATTTACATGTAGTTAGTTAATTTGTTTTATACTTTTAGGAAAATATTTTTTAAAAAAAACGGTTTTATAATCTTTTTCGATTTAGTCGATAAAAAATCCAATCGAACATTTTACTTTTCTAGTTTTTTAGTTTTTTTATAGTATAAAGTTTTTGTTTTTGCTTATCAATGTGAGATTTTTATGATCGTTTGATAAAAATTAGGTCAATAAATTTATTTCTTTTCGTGATAAATATAATAAAATTTTAAATTACTTACTCGTGTCGTTTTCCGGCGACTGAATTCCTTCCGCCACATCTTCGGGTGATGTGGATAGGGCTAAAACAAAAATATAAATTTTATAATTTCATTTTACAAATTTCATAAATATTCCTTAAATATTGTACGAAATGAATCATTCGTTAATTTCAAATGGAATCAAATTATTTAATTAACAATAAAATATGAAAGCCTAATTATTAATCATTAAAATATTTACACATAAATATTACAAATATTTTTAAACAATGGCATTGTTTCTAGTATTATTAATATATTATAAAAAAATTTAATTAAAACAATAGAAATTTGCTTATTTTATAACTTAAATTTTGCTGTATTGTGATATTTGTTAGAAAAAGATTCGATTAAAATAATAACTATCAAAGTATGATAGTGATCGTTATAAATATTAGAATTAGCAAATATATAAGGATATTAATTATTTTAAAAAGATTAGAAAAATTGATATAGAATTTTGTATCAGCAAAGATTAAAGGGAGAAAATTTGTTTTTAGTTTACTACACGAGCAGTTGAATGGAAGCGACAGTAATAAGAATACGTGGAAATAAAGGTCAACCACATGAAGAGAATTCGTACGAAAACACGATAATTTGAAAAAATATATCGCGATATTCTTATTGCTGGGATTTTTATTTATGCAAAACTCAAAACTATCAATTTTATAAAATAAAAATATTTCAAGTAAATGACTCATCGATTATGTCTTTATTATATTCATATCAAAATAAAACAATTAAACATTCGTATAAATTATTTAATAACTCGAGTGTCTGTAATTCTATCCTTCCTTTTAATTTAATATTTTGTTGAATGCTTTTAATAATTATGTGCAAGAACATACAAAAGGATAATTATATTTTAAACAAACTGCTTTTATATAAAGTCATATAATCGATGGTTTTTATATAAATAATAAAAATTTTCAAATATTTAATTAGTAGAATTATAAAAGTTTTTATATTAAATTTAAACTAATTATTTAAAAAATCTATGTCAAATGTTATTTCAAGTTAATCGTTCATTTTTGTTGGAAATGCAATTTCATGAAAAATAAAAATTAATTGAATAACTAATAAAATGCGATATACTATATTTTCTATACATTTATTATCATATATTTATTTTTTGTTAAATAAAATAAAATATACTGTATTATTTTCGAGAAATTTATGTGTTGCATTGCGATACAAGGAAACAAAACTAAGTGCTTGAATTTTCGAAAAAATTAATAATTATTACTAATAATTAACTCTAGTTATATTTTAACAAACAAAAACGTTAATTTTGTATGTCACTCGTATACGATGTATAACAAATTCTTACAAGAACGTTCAATTTTATAAAAATGAAAAAGCCGAAAATTTTGTTTAATCGAAGAAAAATGAGATTCGTAAAATTAACATTTTTATATCGAAATAATTTATTATGATAACAATTTTATGAGAAATACTTCATTTTATCCTCAAAGAAAACTTATCATTAATGACCTGGTATGATTCATTATTTCAATTAAACCTTCATCTCGTTTCAATGAAATTTAATTGTTTTGTTCATTCTTAGATGTTACCGACATATATGATCATAAGTGTGACACTATAAATCTCACGCTACGATATGGAAAAAGCATTTTACACCATTTGGACCGAAGGCATAATTTAAAAATTAATAGAAGAAAAATTTTCTAAATATGTAATATAATTAATGTGGAATATTATCATGGATACGATATTTAATAGTGTAGAAGGAAACATTGAGTCAAGCATAGAATTCATAGTAGAAAGCCGTTTACAACACAGTACAGTTAATTCTTCGATATTCTTTAATGAATACAATAGTGGTATTCATCACTTATTTGATCTTAACAAATCATTACAAAAGCAATCGATATTTTTTGCGGATGATTTAATAATTTACGTATCCGATAAAAACACCGACAAATTAAAAACACAATTACAAGAATTATTGAAAAAAATTATTCAACAAGTAAAAGTGAAACTATTTTATTTTCGAATAACTTATCTCAAATAAGTGTATCAAAAAGAAAAGTCTATACAAATTTTTAAATAATGGGTAGTGCCTAGTTAAATATCTAGGATTATAAATTAAAATACAAACGCAAAATTAAAATATAAGTATCGCATAAAAACTCAACCGAAAAATGCAAAAACAGCGAAAACAGAATTTTGGCGATTCAAAAAATTATTTTATTCAAAGGGCTTAAATGGTAGAATAAAAGTATCAAGTTACCAACGATTTATCAGATCAATTAACATACGGTTGTTGCATCTGGTAAAATATAACGGCACGTGAAATGGAAAAAATAAGAATCTTCAGAATCTTCGAAAGAAAATGCATAAGAGCTTGGCTTAGTTTGTACAGAACTGAAGAAAGCTCTTATAAAAAATATGTAAAAAACAAAGTATTATTGAATAAGGCAAATCTACAAAGAAAATATTTCCATGTATTAAAATTAAAAAGGGAACCGTTATGAAAAATTACATCACAAAATAAAATAGTTCAATTTCCAACGCAATATACCCAAAGCTAAAATATTTCTCAAAATGTTTAAAAAAAAAGGTTGTATCCCTCCAGAAACATTCACATCTATAGATAATAAACAATAACTGCAAGATAAAAACAACATTCCAATTGTATACCATATTAATAGAAAAAGATTTAATACAAAAAAACTTACGAAGCAAATTCAAATGGCAAAAGTAATAACCTGTTATAGAGATACAATATGAATACATCACGAAGCTTAAGGAACACCGAAGCAATATAAAAAATATTGGTGGCTAACGTAATGATATAATAATGATGATAAAAAAAATTACAGAGTAAATAGACGTATAAACACACAAAAATTAATATATAATTATAATATATAAAAATAAACGCATAAAATTAAACTGCTATGTAATTAATTCTTAAAATGATTAAAATATTCGTACGCAAATAAATTAAAATTCCTAATTTCCCATATTTATTACAACATTCCCGTTTCCCCTTCCGCATAAAAAATCATAATTAAAACAAAAAAAAACAAAACAAATAATCTGTAAGTCGGCGATCGCTTTATATAACAGCATATTAGTCATAAGTAATTATTATATGTAAAATAATTGTTTATAACGATTGAAAAATGTTTTTTATTTTAAACAAATAAACATTAATAAATAAATAATAGTAAAAAAAATAAATCTCACGCTATTGTATGATAGTTCTTTCAGTAACCGTCTGGTGGCGTTTGTCTAGTAATGATTACACTAAGAGTATAATACGTTCCACGCTGTCAATAGAGAAAGTGATCTAGTATTTACTACTGTACGCACTCCAAGTATGGGTGTCAGTTATGAATACAGTTGTTGACTTCGCCTAATAGTCGTTGATTCTAGTTATTTATCCGTCTTTAAAAATGATATCAGACACGTTTCATTGTAATCAACATTACTCTTTCAATTGCAAAATTAATCGATCGAGAATTTACAACTCTTTTAATTTATTTGATTGTCGATACGATTGGACTTTGTATCTGATTTAAACTAAAATAAATGAACATTTATTCAGTTTTTAAATTTAAATAATACAGTATTTTTATCAAATCATTACTTTAGAAAGTCAAATATTCTCGATGGGTGACTATTGTATATTTTATAATCACATCAGCTGTTATAGTTCGTGCAAGTCAGTTGAAAACTACTTATAGTCAATTTTCTAAGGAATTTACGTGATTCAGCTAAATATTTTAGAATATTTACGTTGTTGACTGAAAATCTTTTCAATACTTTGATTATTTAACGCATATAAATATGTATAAACTTATCGTTACTTATCGATATTTTAAAGATACTTCAATAAATTGATTCTTTTATTCAAAATTATTTACACGGATAATAAATATTACACCTTACCGATGATAAGTAATACATTATTGATTATACATTTATAAAATAAATGATTCTTTATCAACGATATCAGAAGTATTAATACATTCTGGTTCCTAATAATTGGAGTTTAATTTATAATTCTACTTGAAATTTTGTCTTGTTATCATAAACGATGACTTCGATAATCAATATATTTTGTCTGAACACAAAATCGTGCTGAAACGAATAGATAGTCTAATTACCGTATTAGTCGATTAATGGTACAGTTGTTTTAAATATTTACTTATGTAGCGAAATGACAAGTTTTAATATATCAATATTAGTATTCTTTTCCGATACGAATTTTAATAATATTGAATAGATTTTATATGAATAAAGTTTCGTATCTTATATAATTTTCATTGATCCTTAGAAATGTAATTTTAAGTGATGATACATTAAATACTCGCTTATAAGATTGTTTTCGAATTCTATAATTATTTCTGCTTTAAGTCGATCGAAAAGTTATAGTAGATTCCGTCAACCAATTATAGATTACGTATAAGATAATGATCAATTATATGATTAATTATACGATTAATTATAATATTAATTATATTCGAATACAAATATTTGGTATATTTTAATGATTGAATTTAGGAGATAGTAAAATAGTATTATCATTTTGGATCAAAGCAATGATTTTGTTCTATAGATAATTAAATATACTAAAGATTTTTACGAGGCTCGTTCGAGCTAAGAAAGAGTTCACGAATAGCTGTTATTATATTTTATAAACTTTACCTCTTAATTTCTTTATTATTATTATAATAAACGTTTGCACTATAAAAAAATTATTATCGTATATTAGAAATTAACCATTATTACAAAACCGACTTCATCGTTATCTTCTTTGACAGATTTTAAAAAGAAAATTGGTTGAATACGTTATGTAAATTTATACACACTTGTAAACTAAGCTTTGCATACTTCTCGATTCATAAGGTTATTTCATCGATTTACTTGCATAGTACATACCAAGAATTTTTTTATACTGTTAACTTTAGAAAAGTGGACAATATTGACTTAATTTATACTAAGCATTGCATATGAATTTGCATAAATTGAGAGTACATTATTTTATCACTAGTGTAAATATTCTTAAAGCTTGTGTCAAGATACGTGTCATGTTTCGATTGTATCAAGCGAATAGGTTTCGATGGATAGCGAATAATTATAAATGTCATTGATAACGCGTCACAAGTTCGACGCGTGTTTGCAATTAAAATAGTATTAACTTATTTCCAAATTTATGTGCGGATATATCCAAAACAATTGTATGTAATATAACCCTGAATCAATAAATGGTATTATGTATTCAACTTATAATTTAATTAACAACTTAATATATACTAAAAATTTGCAACAAGAAAAACAAGATTTTGTATAAAATATTCAGAGGTCATCAAAAACAGTATATTAATCAATGACTGTTATAATTAAAAGAATGAATTGGATAATTATGTGAATTTAACAAAGTAATCATAAATGCATTATAATATCTATAGTTTGAGAAGATTTTGATCAAAGTTGTGTAAACATTTAGAATAGTATCATTGTTTTCTTTTAACAGTTAACATTTGTAGACATACAAATATTGAGAAATGTCTGTTGACTAAATTCTTGAACTTAGTTACTCTTTACCTAGTTACTTCGTTACTTCCTTAGTTCTTATTTTTTTAACGTTATACTTTCTACTTTCACGGTATTAATTAATTTTCGTAGTAAAAAAATTTAATCTTACTATTTCCTATGTGTCGTAATGTATACGAATAGAATTCAAATCTTAACACAATTTTTCCGATATATATATGTTTTATGGAACAATATTATAACGTTATTATTTCATTTGTGTAATTGAGTTTTGGTTTAATTATATTTTTCAGACTTTTCAAATTATATGTGAAAAATATATAAAATAAATCGTACTTTTGTTTATTCGACAAAAAATGTATTATCTTAGTAGTGATGTATTGGTTCGGTAAATTTTTCTATGTCAAAATACATTTCTTCGTATACCATGTTAAACTTTCTCTATGATAAACTTTGTACCATAGAAAAAGTTATACATATTTATAATCCCAAATTCAAGATTCTTTCTGTTTTAATTGAAATATATAATTTTTATAAAGTTTGTTTTATAACTATATCTATTTTTACATATATTTTATGTCGTAGTATGAATAATTTACCAAGTGTAATATTAAAAAAAAATCCCAGTATCTTTTAATAGTTAGAATAGAATACAGAAATTTATAATCGCTACAAAATCAGAATATAATGCAAAGTGAGCAATAAACTAATTTAAATCTAAATTTAATGAATTTAGATCGCTACGTAAGTATAATTTAAATCAATTAAATTATGCAATAATAATGTCCGAGTCAATATACTTAAGTTAATATTTTCTATAAAGAACCCATTATAAATGTAAATGTAAATTAAAAAAATTATAATATCCGTACATAACTTAAACAATATATTATATTATATGTATCTTTTAAAGTAATTTTTACCTTATATTCGTATAAAATAACTTTAAACCGAAACATCGTGCACTTCTCAAAAAAATAATGAAAAAGTAAATTAAACTATCGAGAATTAATATTCTAATTTTCAATGCGTAAATTTGAAATAATATTATGAAGGCTGCATGAATTTGCGTTTTACATTCGGGAAATTTTTTTAATTACAGTTATTCGTTACGTTTTCAATCGGTAATAGATATCGCGATAAAAGTAAAACACTTACAACTTATTAGGAAGGTTGGTATAAATATGAAAATTAATTTTCTTTAATTCGAACGATCCAAACCATATCCAATTAAGAAATTGACTTATATAATTAACGATACATCTCTATTACCATAAATAAAATACAAACTACATCCTTACTTTTATTTTTCTTTCTTTAAAAGATGTATACCGAACCGGACAGTAATTTTATTTCATACGTTATTTAAAAATAAACGTTATTTGAATTTTCATACGTTAAAAGAAATTTAGAAAATAATATTTCCGGATATTTATTTAAGTTTAAATTTTCAGTTTACTTTGTTTATAAAATATTTTATAAATTGTAAAGTAACGATGCTTAATGAAAATTTTACAACGCTCGTTCGATAAAAACAGATAGACGCACGTAAATATAAAAAATTAACCCAAGTAAAATATAATTTAACATTCGCGTATCCATACGAGTAATAATAAAAAGTTTTAAACTATTATATTTCGAGACTGAGTATAAAAATTAAAAAAATTGGATTTCTAGTTAAAATAAATATTGAATATCCAACTACACTTAGTTATCGACTGTATCAACTTAGAAAATAAAATTAGCATTAATTATAGAAAGGACTCCTGTTTTTTTACAAAGGTAACTCGTTGATTGAAATAAAAAATATATAATAATATATAATCGAGTGATCCATTTAGCCAAAAAACTTTCTACAATAGCTGTGATATCTATGCTGTGAAATTTAATTAGTCAACGTGTAACACATTTTTATAAAAGATAATCATAAGCTTAAACTTTTAATCGACTAGTTATTCAACTTTCAAGAGCAATAGCACCCGAAGTCGATTGTTTGCAATTAGTCCAGTCCTCCGCTGTGCAATAACACGACGACCGGTTGTAAATTCTCGACCCGATTTCGTGAATGAGCAATGTTGCTGAAATTGACGAAACTGTAAATGTGTCTTGTCGATCGGCCCGTATAATATTCCACGCGATCGCGAACACGATGACGAAACATTCGCTACGCGTCTTGTGATCTTTCGGGGACTACCGTAAGTGCAATCGTGCCTGGCAATCGTGCCTGGAAGGGAAAAAACCGAGTCGCCGTTAATTACGAATTTAATGTCATTAATGTCATTAATGTCATTAATGTCATTAATGTCACGAAATTCCCTTTTCACTCTCGAATTTACCATTTGCTTCTAACGATGAAGCGAGCTTAGTTCGAGCTTAGTTAGACCAGCACCTGTATGTTGTAACTTTTTATCGATTATTTAATTAAGATTACGCTTTTCTACATGCTTCTATCATTCGAGCAATTTTATTTGTTATTTTTGCTAAATTTTTTTTATCGTTGCTCCTTTCAATTCAATAATAAATACGTCTTGCCTAAAATGGGATACTTTATATTAAGAATATTATCCCCCTAGTTTTATTTTACCAATGTACATCCAAGTATATTTAAGGTTAACGAAAATTGCTTAAATTAATCGGTACATTTCCACATTATTACTATTAACATTAATATACAATTGCTACCATTACTACCATTACCCATAGGCGTTTCTTTCACTACCGATATTAACGCTATTGTTAAAAATATCATTATTATTATAAATAGTAGCAATGTGTATTCTCGTATTGAATTAAAAACAAAACAACTTTGGCTTATTTAAGTTATTTTCAGTTAAGAATTCGTAAACAATCTGTATGAAATTTATTATTAAATATAATTGAGCATTTTCAATTATCATATTCATTATCACATTTGTTTGTCGAATATATCACTCTTAAAAACAATTTATCAATTATTTATTATACATTTTTTTCGTTTTCTTCAAGATTTCTAAAATAACGGATACGTATGGGTCAAATATTAATAAAATAGAAAACACATGCCGAAAATAGACGCGATAAGTTAAAACTTATTCGCTATCTTTTTTAATTTATAATCACGTTAATTTTTTAAACATAATTATCAAAATCTTAGCTATAATTTTATCGATCGTGTTTTCGATGGTTAATCTCCTATAATAAATCGTACGGAAATCGATAAATAATTAAGAGCGGAAAATACCGACGAAACGAAGGTAGAAAAAAAATCGTGCAAGATCGATGGGACCTCGTATTTATATCTGCCAAAAGGTATCGATGATTTAAAATGTGAAACGGCAAAATTGAAAAGCTGGGGCAGCACTTTTTTGAGAATACCATGTGCAGAAATATAAGTATGTGTATCGCGCCTTCGTTATCACATTCCACATAAATGTAGCATTATTTGAATTCCTTGTAGTAGCGATTACTCAGAAATCGATCGACGAGATAATACTTAAGCGGGTATTAAAGAGAAAAAAGCGTGCCAAGACAGAAAAATACTCAAAGGAGGCTACGAACTCTTTCTTTTATGGCCTGCATCTTTTCGGATTATATATAACCGGAGGATTCTCGTTAAAGCGACGAAGAGTTCAACGATTAGTAACAATGATTGAGGTATAATTATAATGATGCGCGACAGGCGAAAAATATTCATTGTTTAAAGTACGTACTGCACGTATTGGAATAAAAATCGTTTCATCGAATTTATTTATCGAAGAAAAAAATTCTAAACTGTGTTACTGCGTATATTATGTTACCACGAATATATTATGAAAATCTTGTTAAAATGGTATCGATATCTAAATGAATTTCTAAATATGAATATTGAGAAAAATGAATGTTGACTCTAGATATTAAATATTTCCTAAACAAACTCGCGACTTGCGATATTTACTCTACGTTGCTACACACGTAAAGAAAAAACCATATTTAACGTTAAATTTATCTATAATACGAACATACCCCTACTTCCGAGTAGATAAATTGAATATAACAAAGTAGAGTATCGAGTCTACTATTATTAACTAAATATATAATTTATATTTGTAATGGATCGATCGCGTAATCTTACATTTAAAACTACATTTAAAACTGC
This sequence comes from Dolichoris vasculosae, assembly GCA_018907195.1. Taxonomy (NCBI): domain Eukaryota; kingdom Metazoa; phylum Arthropoda; class Insecta; order Hymenoptera; family Agaonidae; genus Dolichoris; species Dolichoris vasculosae. Next base: position 18,700,005 of record JACCHY010000002.1, on the reverse strand, counting down.
ATTTAAAATTGTACTTAAAACTACATTTGAAACAAAAATTCCTTCTTTAAAAAAAATGTTGACGTTACGGTTTAAGCGAGTATTAAAATCGTTAAAAAGCGAGTTGAAAAAACGAGTTGAAAAAAACGAGTTGAAAAAAAACGAGTTGAAATAACGTAAATATAAATAAGGAGAGATTTTCCGATTACCGATTTTACACGCGAAAAGATTCGGTATCGTTGAACAAAGAGGAGAATGAAGAAGCACCGAAGATAGCGAAAGCCGAGTAAGTCGATAATCGCGGTCGACTTGGGTTCGATCATCGACATTTTCTACGTACCGATTGCGGAAGAATAAGGCGACTGCTCGAACATCTTGACGAAGCTCTCCGCTATAAGTGTCACGAAGACAAACTAATGGAGCCCGCACAAAGTACCTTGCACGAGTACCCTTGGGTACCCTTAGGTACTGCTATTACACCTCTGTTATCTTCCGAGAGCGCGAAGAACGAATCGGAAAACAAAGCATGACCGTAGACTCCGGCACCGTAAACAAGGTCAGGTCTCACCTGACGATAAAATTGTCGCGAAACGACGACACTTGAGGACGCGTAAGGCTGCTGAACTTTTCGCGACAATCAAGGAGGACAACTTGGATGTCCTGCTCCGACTCGGCGAGACATGTATGCGGCTGTTGCACATATCACACTGTTGCACCGGTAACTTGCAACGGACTTGCAACGGACGCGTGGCTCTCCAGCGATCGACTGGCCTGTAACTCTCTGAACTCGCTCTTTTTTCCCTCTCTTTCTTTCTTCCTCTTCCTCTGGCGATCTGGCGACGGCAACCTTTCGCTTCCGTCGGAGATTTCCCGGGTTTCCGAGCACGTGTGAACTCGTCGGAGGAAAAAATTTACGCGGTGAAGAAGAGGATGGTTGACTTTTCGTTTACTTCCGGTGTTTCATCTGCGAACTCTCGACTGCGAATCTTGGATCGAATCGACTATTGTAAATTTACGTTTTAATTAGCAAATTTTTTTATTTCGCGTTTTATCGAACGCTCGCTTATTTTATTATTCCAAGTTCCTAATCTGGTTCTACGCGTTTCTCTAAGTGTAAAAAGTTGTTATCTTATAATAAAAATTTGTGAATTAATTTTTTATATTTCGATTACGTTTCTATTTTTCGCGTTGATTATTTTAGAAATTTTTTAAACTGTGCTGTTTGGATAATTTACTTTTACTTCTTTTTTAATTTAATTAAACTTTTTCTAGTCTACTGATAGTAAAATTTTGAAATACACCAATTTCAAAAATTCCATTGCGCGAATTATGACTGGGTCTTGATTACGTTTCATTGTGTTCGATTCGGTAAGAATTCGAGACGATGTTTTTTTTATACGATTTTTCGAACATTGTTTCAAGTCCGCGAACATTTTCGATAATTCCATATAATTATCTCGAGCACTTTTTTCACAATTCACTAGTTTTCTTCGCTCTAAACACTTTTTTAAATTAAAATTATTATTTCATTGAAAAGTGCAACTATACGAAATTTCGCGACAACGTTTATTAAAATTTTTTATTAAAAACCTCGCGATGGATTTGCACTGATTTCTTTTATTAATTATGGTGTGATAAGTGAGTACCGTAGGGCTCAATAACACAAGTGTCAAGCATTATCAACACTGAAGTTGCCGCTCGAATCTTCCTCTTTTATATGGACTTATCACTACGGATTCGAGACGATTATGTTGTTATCGTCAAGCGACTCGCGAACGACACAAAGACAGAGGGAGAGTGAGAGAGTGCGAGACAGAGAGAGAGAGAGAGAGACAAAATTATCGAGAATTTGAAGGGGGAAAAAGACATACGTTAAAGGGGTCCGACTAAGTACTGTAAAACACCGACATTACAAATATGTGTGAGTAAAAACATCCGCATACAGAATTTTAAAAAGATTTAACTAACGATTCCTTGGTTTTTTAATCAGATCGACGAATTTTTCCATTCATTTTTTTGTTGCTTTCGAGTTCATCCAAGTAAAATATATTTATATTAGACTAAGTACTATAGATTTTCTGTAATTATTGTAAAATGTTTTTAAGTATTAAAAAGAATGTGAATTTTATACTAAATAGTATATTTTTGCTAATTTAAATAGATCAGAATTTTATTTATATATTTATTTTTTGAGACAACTGTTAAAATAATTTCAAAATGCAGAGATTATTTAATTTAATCTTTCGATCTATCTGTGTAGATTAAAAGTATACAGGCGAAAAAAAATTCGTTTCGTAAAATAAAAATTAAAATATTTTGTCGATATATGTGATCGTGATATATTTGATTAAATTCATTTATTATCAGATATAAATAAATATATCGGATATATTGTTTCTGCCTATCAAAATTATCTTTTATGAAATCAATTTAATTTTCAAATGCATTAACTTTTTTAATTTAAGTAATAATAACATAATATAAATAATTTATTATAATATTATATAACGTATCAACTTATTATTAGAATTAATAATCAAATTTTTTTAAATTAATACATCAATATTTTTAATATATATTCACCGCTTTGTACTAATTGGAAAGTTAAAGAAATTATAGATTTTTTAGCTTAAAAGTCACTTTGATTTTAATATCAATATTTTAATATCAATACCGTATGAAATTTTCCTCGACCTAAAAAGCTCGCAATAAAAATTATAGCCCCCTTTTTAATTATTAAACATAATTCACGCGTATCCGTGTATAAAGAATAAAATATTACTTTAAAATCTTCGGTTTCATTAACATTTTTAATTTTCTATTCTTACAAATTTTTATGATAAGTGAATTCTTCGAGAAATATTATATGAAAATAAAATTGTAATGATATGAATTGAGAAAAAATGTTACGATGTAACCACGTTTTTCAAGATAATAACACATTACTTTTTATCGTAATCTAGTGAAATATTCATTAATGACTTGTTTGTACGAATGTTGAAATTTATTACATTATTTATATTTCCAGAACATAGCAATATGTCACTATCAATAAATGAACTTCAATTTGCTATCGGACAATATTATCAAAACAATAGCAAATTAAAAAATTATTTTCCGAGTTGTTTTTAAAATATTTAAAAGATTAATTTCAAACATAATTACAGATACATTGTTACTATTAATGTATAATTTATTATCGTATTTATCTTTTTTTTAAAAATAAGAATTATTGAAATCTTATATTTATCTATTTGTAATTCAAACAATATTTTATATAAAATTAGTTTATAATGAAAATTAAGGCTGTAACTTTTTAAATAATATATCCTGTATATCTTGACTAATGCAGTATTTTTAATAAAAAATCTTTCTCTATAAAAAATTAAAGTTGCATTTTAATCACAAAGATTGTAAAAGTGTAAATAATTCAACAAATTCAGTCAACTACGTCCATTGCACTGTTTAATAAAAATAGAGTTTCATATCAATAGATTATAGTTATAACTTTACTCTATTGACACGAATATAGACGATAAAAGAAACTGAAAATAGAATAAAAAATATCGCATTATACTTTTACCAATAACGTGTTTTTTTATTTATAATGAATATTCTCTTACATTAACTTATTAATGAACTGTCAGTCTAAATGTGATGTTTGTATAATTGATTTATGTTGGTAAAGTAACTTTGAATGATACAAAAATAATAAGAATAATTTTTATTACTATGACAAAAATAATTTTATCGGTAAATAATAGTAATATTATGATAAATTTTTATGTTTTTAAAAATTTTTATACATTCTTAATTTATAAAGGTTATTATTAGACTAATATTTTAAATTTAAAACTATTTTACAGGTGACAATTCCCAATATTATTAAGAAATATATATTATAGACAAATATATATTAAACAAATGTGTGTTTTAAACTGATACATTTTAAACATATGAAATATTTTTTAGTCAACTATCAACTTAATATAATTATTTATGAACAATTTTATTATAATTATTATTTTATAATTTAAATACAGAATAAGGTATTTAAATAAATATTTATAGTCTAATAATTCTTTATATTATATTTATCTATCATTAAAAAATAATTTTATTCTTTAAAGGACAATGAAATAGATTTTCAAATCTCTTATCGTTTTCACTTATAATAAGATAAAAATAATTTTAGCTAAATCTTGCATATCGAAATATTAAGCATTGATCATACACATTCTAAAATTACGAATGTTACTAATTAATTTTTATAAAAGAAAAGTTTAATGTATTATAATCATAATATATTTGATGTTAACATAGTTATTTATATATAAAATAAAACATTTACATTTGTTTCTAATATTATTCATAGTGAAAATAGTACGTTTATTATGATATTTAAGATATAATATTTAAAAATTTGATAAATAATTATAATACTATTAATATTATATTTTGCTTATAAAACAAATTTAGATATATTTGTTTTTGCAAAAATTTGAAATATAAATATGAATAAGTACTAATTCTTTCACACATTAGAAGTTTTTCTCATCAAAAAAATTATTATTTTTAAACGATAAATATAAGTAAAGATAAAACATTTTTATATGTTAAATTAGGTAAAACATATATCATAAGTACTGAATTTTCATGTATCAAAATGATATCGATTACTTTAAAATTCTTACAACTTAATTCATCTTAATTAAAATATAATTTGATGTAGCGATATCGGAAACTATTTACTGTGAAATAAGTATTAATTATTTATTGCCTCATTGAAAGAACTCGATCAAATATATAGATCCTGAACGTATGAGATTTTTAATACACATTTTACAGAATTTTCTTATTATCTCAACTCTAGTATACTTTCATAAAAATACTATTATCGTTAATAATATCTAAATATTTTATTATGATTAATGAAATTTTATAGTTTAAAAAATTCGGCAAAGTATTATTTATACTTATAAATCAATTTTACACTTGAACAATTTACATAATCTCTTTTATTATGTATTTAGTACTCAAAGTAATCTAATTAATTTATTGAAATTTAAATTACAAACAATGTTACTATATGTATAATTTACTTTTATGCAGGATATGACTTTAAACTGATAGTAGAAATTACCGAAATCAGAAAGCTAAAACGAGCATTTAAATTCCATACACTTAATGAACTCATCACTTCTGAGAAAGAATTCTGTAATATACTTCAGAAAATTTGAATAAATTTTTAGGTATTGAAAATTCTAACTATTTTTCAATAATTTCCATTTTAAAATACGAAGCAATTACAGGAATGTCATAAATTTTTGAATATGTACACTAGAGCATATATACACGTATATCTTGCTTTAATTATGTATAACAACATTTAGTGATGCGTGAATTAAAGGGTCTTTTAAATAATAGAATTAGGTGATATTATTAATGGTAATTTATTATAGAAAAAAAATATATTTTCATTTTAAAATCTTAGAAATAGTTAAATTAATTCTATATAATATAATTATATAATGTATAATATAATTCTACATATATAGATTGTTTTAATTTAAAAATGTAAAAATTGTATTTTTATCATTAGAAATCGATAAACGCTATTTTTGTAAAATTACGGTTTTGGAAAGTTTAATATTAAAATAAATATTCGCTATTGCAACTTTTTCTTGTAGCTTAAAAGAATATGCAAATATTTATATTTTTAATTTATATTATATTATAAAATTTTAAATTAATTTTATTTGAAGAAATAAATTGGTATTCGTAAAATTTAAAAAAATTAATTTTGATAATTATGCGATTTAATGATAAAGATAATAATATTTTCATTATAAATATATATACCCATAAGCATTAATATTTTATTTATATTATGCGTAAGTATACGGAAATACAAATAAAACGACTTCTTTTTTAAAAAAATTCGGATTTTATTTTTATTCAAAGCAACTCTAGAAAATTTTTTTTATACAATTTTTAAAGCAGTGATGTTATTCGAAGCTCTTATCTATACCAAAAGCAGAATTAGAATAATAAAATAGATGGAAAAAATTAATAATATAACTACTTTTTGAAGAGGAAACTATTTATAATATAATTTTTATTTAAACATTTATTCGAATCTTACAAAAAATAATTGTAAACAAACAAATGTAATACTTATGCTGTTAAATTTATTTTTGGTTATATACACGTATAATATAAAATAATATAAAATTAAAATCGAATTATTTCTGATTATGTATAAAGTAACAAAAATAATACCTGAATATTTTTTATATAATTGTAATTTTTCTATAACTACCATCGCATATAATTGTATTTTAAAATTATATATTGTTACCACAGCGAAAAATGAATAATCGAAAAAACTCGGAAAATTCTGAAAATATCGTATACGGAACGACGTATAAGTGTAATGTCCGAGATTACCGCACCGCATTTGCGCAAGATCGTCACCTCATCGCCGGTATTATCAGGTACACGCTCATAAGTACATTAACGTCCGTCACCGTAATTATTTACTACTGTCAGTTGCAGCGACGAAAGAACTCTTCCCACGTGTAGACCGAGGAATATTTCAAGTGTGATGACTGCTAGACTAATATGAACCGTAATAGTTCAAACTCACGAATCTAATATGCGTCAACGAGGCTTCAATCATTATTATTGACAACGAACTTCAAATGTTTTTATTGCGTATCTCAGAATTTTAAAAACTTTGACGATTTCTAGAGGATTTCTATAAAGCTTGGGAGCAAAGATCAGAAATAAAATTATCGAACAAACACGGCGAGTATTCGAAACTGAACAGGAAATATTGATAACTTATTGTGAATGTATCGAGAAAAATGAGAAAATATATTTTTAACAACGGAATCAATACCAATGGTATTATTATAATATTATGGATACTATTTTAAGATGAGATTACTTCTACTTTGAATTTCCACACTTTGTAAATACAGATCGATGATTAATTAGAATATTAGAAATTAGAATTTATAAATACTTAATGTATTTTATGTTATTAATAGAGAGAAATTATTCATGCGCACATTTATATGTATTCCTAATTTATTTTATGATAAACGAAGTAAAGAATGATAATTAAACAAACTCCAATCATTTTAATAGAAAATAAATGACTCGAATGAAATACAGTATATATAGAAAAAATGAAAGAAAAATTTGCATAATACAAATCGCAGCATGAAAGGCGAAAGTATTACTAATGAAATATTGCGCATCTTTGAGTGACATCTAGACATTGGTAAAACATACATGCGTGCACGTATTTTTGCGAGAACTAGAAACTAAATGGGTTTGGAAGAGGATCATGACGAAAGATCCGAGTATTAGAGACCTTGTAAAATTGCGCGTGATTATAGTTCGTGATGTAAAAATATATTTGTTTTTGTGAAAAATTGAGGATGTCTACTTGTGACCAGGATTTTACGTATCCTTTTAAATTTTTGACTGACGTATCTTTGTTTCTTTTTTTGTTTGTTTCCGGACAAACGAGTACTTTTCAGTCTCGATCAATCTGTTCGAGTTGAGAATATTTTCCGACATTGATATTATAATTTCTACTCGTAAGTTTTTTATATATTGAAAATTTTAGGATTTTATTCTCATTAATTATAAATTTATAATTACGAATAATTTTAAGTACTTAATTACAGTATTTATTTTGTATACAAAAGTATTTTTTATTCAAGATAAATTCTTATTTATACGTATATTCTAGTAATTCATCGTTAGTTAATGTAGATAAATTTTTTAAATATTTATATATATATATTTAATGGTCTATATTTTGTTATTTAAAATTTTTCATTTGGATCTTACAACTTTTTTTAATTTTTTGTTTTCCATATATATATATATATATTTTTATGTTACAAAATAAAAAAATATACGTATATATGCTGCATATATAATAAATCATAATATAATGAAACAAACTTTACGAAAATATATTCTTAAAACGCAGAATATTACACTTATTTATCGTAATTGCTGCAAGTTTACATTTTTTGTTAAATAATATTGAAAATTTAAAAGTACTTGGTATTGGATGTAAAATGCATTCTTCAAATAAATTTATCGAATACGTTTTATATCGATAAATTAAATTTATACGTAAAACAAGGGTTTATAATCCGGTACTATTTTCACAGCATTATATATTTTAAGCGAATAACATATTAAACTAAAGAATGGAATTTTAGTAATAAACGTCTCGAGGAAGTAAAAATTTAAGATGCCTAGAATCATTTGTTTAATAAATAGAATTTTTCAAATAATAAATAATCCAATCGCTGACGTAAACATCATTAAAATAAAATCCATTCAATTCTCTAGTTTTTATTTTTTCAATCAACTAAATTATTTATTCTTATGCTACTTATATATTTATAAATTTTACAATTAATTTCTTACACCCAGAATAATCATATCCAAATATAATAAAATTCACAATTAGTTCACAGCCTTTTAATAAACAATTTTCAGTTCTCTATGAAACAAACTCCAGTCGCGAATCTTGGGAACGTTTTTTCATCGAGGTGTAAAGTTCATCGTATTGTCTTAGGAAGCGAAACGTCGGTATCGAGAAAATTAAGCCTGCGTTTGTGAAAGCTGCGTTCCCTCCATCATTTTAAGAAACTGTCCGTACCCAGACTCGATTATTATAAATTGCCTCGAGGTTTGCACTGCATCTAGCACAAGGATGGTCATTATCCAGATAAATAATGCATATGGACGATACATGATCCCGTGTAATTATTCCAAGTCCAACATCTCTCTTTAAGTATGTGAACCTTATAAGTGTTTGATATAATGATACTTCGATCTAGTTAATGTTCGATCGAGTGTACTTGGGATATTCCTTCAATTTGCTGTAAATCAATTATAATGAGAAGAAAATACTTGCGATATATTTACGCGATTATGAGATACTGTAATCGAAGGAAATTAAATTATTATTTATTCGTTCAAAAGTATATAGTTTATGAAAAGAAAAAGCAACGAAAAGCAAGGAAAGCTGCAATTCGAAATATATGGATACATAATTGTTTAATATATTGAATATATTAATACACACGAATTTGTAAAAACATTTACGAACGCTTCCTGGATTTTTTGGTTCGAGCTTTGGATTTACGCTCGTCATGTACAGTATTTACATATATTTTTTAAAGCTTAGTTTACGAGCTGTAAGAAACCACAGTGTATTATAAATATAATAAATTATAAATCTGTAGAAGCTTAAACGAAAGACAAAAAGGGAGATGCAAGTCATCATCTTCGTTGTTCAACTAAAGCGAGTGGCTTTGGAAATCGGCCAATGCCGCGAAGTTTGCCTTTGTAAGGTTTTAGCGATTCGGTGTGTAAATACTCCGATCAGATGTGATCATCTTCATCGAGATACTACGTTTTGTTCCGCGCTCGTGCTTTTCAATAATATGACGAAAACGAGCTTATATATATATATCATGGGATATCTATACTCGATGCGTGCAGACTTTACAAAAGATGGATGGAACAAAAAAATGAAAGAAAAAAATCTTACCGATGACGCATATCGGTAAGATATTTTCGGTGACTAAAAGGTAATGTCGCATTTTTCAGTATCTTCAATTTTTTATCTTACGTTCTAGTCATAATTATGACATTATTAACCGCGTTATCGGTAATTTTATTATTTCAGTATGTAGTTTTAGATATTATATAAATGGCAATGAGTTTTATTAAAATTGTGCCTTGAAACTTTTGTACGAGATATACGATATATTGTGAAAATATCGAGTACAATTTTCTATAGAAATGATTACAAAAATAACCGATGGAGGAAAAAGTATTATAATATTTTTGTAAAATTTTAAATGCTTTAAACAAATTTAAAGTACGATTTTATACCAATATAAAATAATTAGATTTTAAAATAATTAGATTTTTTAAAACTACTTTATCAATTTTTTGAACATATTTATAAAATATGTTTTATAAGCAATGTAGTAATTATTATTTATTTATTTTATTACTTGCCTGAATTAAAACTAAGCGAATTTTACTTTTTTTATTTTCTATCAAATTTATATTAATGTAGGGTCACCATCGTAAGTGAAAATAGTTTTGGTATAATAATCTTTTGTGTTTACATTATTATAAGATTATTTTATACTAAATCACGAATATTTTACAAATTTTTACTCATTTAATAAGTTAATACAAGTAAATCTATATGTATTTATATACTTTAAAAATCAAACTTTAACTACAAACTAACCTTGAAAAAGTTTCACTAATTTAGTTAGTTTACTCACTTATCTGTACAATTTATGCATATTTCTTTTTAAATATATATTTTAATATTCTGTCCTAATTAATTTGATATAACTACATTTTTCATATCGTTTTATCTTTAATATCACTAAAATTGTCGATTGACAGCTTTTACGTAATTTAAAAATGATTTTTTATTTATCTTTCGGTCTACTCTCAAAACTTGATCAATTCGTTTGTTTAATTCATTCTCGCATATTTCCTTCATTTTTCTTATATTTCTTTCATTCGTCTTCGTGTGTATTGTCAACTGTTAATGAATCATAAAATGCATTGATTTACTGTGACAATACGAGACGTAAAGTGTCGAATGCACCAGAGTTTCTCCAGAGTTATTTTTTTTTGCGACATTGTCGACGACATCGAAGGATCGTGCATTTCTGAAGTTTGTGCACGAGCTTCTACTATCAGGAATTGTACAAATCATTCTGTTTTATGATTTGTGTGGAAACGATTTATTGGATTTTTTTAAAAAAATGTTTAAGGATTATTTTCTTGACGTTAATGATATTAAAATTTTATCTGCTGTAATTACTGAAACGGAGTATTCCGAGTAATTGATGCATAATATATTTTTTATTTGTTATTTATGATACAATTATTGTAACTTAATTTATCTATTATAAATTCAGTGTATTTCTATATATTTAGTTATCTTTGGAATATAATTTAAACGTTGAATCATTAATTTTTTATAAATTACGTTAATCAAAGAATTAAAAATTGATAAAAAAAACATTGATAAGAAGTTAAGAATATATTATTGTGATTTTCAAAAAATATAATATTTTCATAGAAATTTTATTCAATTATTTATAGATACAATATAAGTGTTTTATATTATTAGAGTAATGAAAATTAATATAATATATATTTGTTCGTTTATATGTTAAATATAAAATATTATGCATATAAAGATTAAAATATCGATGATTTTAATGTTTGCTATTATATTTTAAAAGTTTTTATTATTATTCAAATTGAATTTTAACGTTGTAGATAAAGTTAAATAAAGAAATGTAAAATTATATCAAACAAAGAAAATTAATTTGCTATACTAACTCATAAACAGTAAATGAAATCTATTAATAATTAAAAAATTCAAAGCCTTAATGTTAAATTTAACAATCTATTCAGGAATTTGAATATACTCTATGACTACAAAAAAGAGTTGAAGGCAATTTCAAAGCCTCGCGTTAAAATCTCTTAAATAGAAATTAATTAATGTTTGTTCATTATTTAACGAAACTACTTTATTTTAATTGTTATGTAATATTTATTTCAATAAATTTAATAATTTAAAAAAGTAACAGATATTTGTAATATAAAACATTGAAAAAGATTACAAATATTCGATAAAATAATATCTTTTTTAATAGGTTCTATTTATATGCTTATTATAGTATCTATATAAAAACTTTTATTTTTCAGTGGTACTAAATATTAAATATGTATTAAATATATAAAATTTGTTTATTATATTATGCTCTTATTTTAATTCTTATAATATTACTATGTAAATTATATATGAAAACTATACTATTATAATAACACGAAGTATCTAATTTTATCTATTTAAATCTTGAAGATAAATTGTTTATGTAGAAATTTTGTTATTTGCATTTCGAAGTATTTGTTAAAATAAGTCATTATTTTTATCATATTCGAACGATAGATATTTTAGCTTTACCCACGCAATTATTATCATAAATATGTCGATAATGCATAAGCAAAGCTCTCGAGTATTAATTTTCGACGCTAGAATTCACAAATACGATTCATACAAAATTTGATATAAACGGGGAAAACCACATATAAACGGTTAGACGTCAATCGGAAAAAATAAACATACTCAAATTGGAAGTGCATTTCGAGTTTTCTAATATTATGAAATACACTTGACCATAGTTTTCCACGTGCCAAAAATTCTGAAGCGCTTATTACAAATGTTAGATTCCCGCCGTATAAATATAAGGGTTCGGAATGAAAATATTTCTGTGAATTTCATCTGTCTTTGATGTCAGTTACAAGAATTAACTAAACACAGACTTTGAAAATATTCCACGACGTATCGCGACGTCAAGTAAGAAAAGCAGAGGACCCGGTAATGACGTAGAGACGTTGGGACGCACTTAGTCCTATACGTTGGAAAGCTTAGGCAACGTCATGCCCGATGAAATGTAGAAAGACTCCGACTATTGAATGATGTGACGTCATTATCATCATGAACCAAAATACTCTTTACGAATAAAACCATCTTTGTTTTCTTATGTAAATAATTTTCTTTCGGTCCTCTATAGATCGAGTAAATTCTGCAGCATCGATAAAAAAATAATCCCACCAAAAACAATTTAGAAAACCGAGTCTATTTCTTGATTTCTTTAGAGATAAGATACAGATTTCTAAAGATTAGAGTCAACGATTACGTCATATAAATTTTAGCAGGTAATACGATTTTCAAAAAATATATTATTCATTTTGTCTTATTTAATAATTTTATTGTTCTGTATCCTTGTATAATGACATAAGGATTTTCCTTCTATTTTCCTTAAAGAATTATATTTTTTAAAATTTGTGATTTTCTAATTGTGATAAAGTAATAAAAAATCTTATTTTTAGATATACTGAAATTTTTAATTCTATATGTGATAGAAAAATCAAGATATTTCTAATGACATCAAAATGTAAAGCACTTCCTATGTAACCGAAGAAATTTCGTAACGAATAAAATTTACTTTTTAACGATACTATATTTTGAAATTTTTTTATAATTTACAACTGTATTTTATCTTATGTAATTCTGTAAGGTTCTAGCTGCAAAAACTAAATCTATAATTAAATATTAAAGATAAATTTTATGTATAAAAAGAAAACAATTAGATTTTATGTAATAAAATTATATAAACATTAAAAATTGAAGTATGAATAATCTCTAAAATAATTTATATATTTAGCTGAATGTATCAAACATAATTCAATCGACAAAATATTAATTTTGCCGATGTTTATTATACCATATATTTTTCTGATGATAATTAATTTAAAATACGAACTAAATCTTCTTTTTTTTAATGTATATTTATCCTTAATTTCAATTAAGCCTAATGTTTCCAAATAATATATGAGTCTACCCAGTTTTTATTTTATCTTCTTAAAATATTAAATTTGAGTCACCTTTTACTTGAATACTATTACTTTTCAACAATTAAATATTTTTAGAATTATGCAATTATTTTACAGTCATTCGAATACGAGCCCCGAAGAAATGAATTATATAATAATTAAATTTCTATTTCTGATGTGTAAAACTATTTTTTAAACTATTACAAATCATAAGTGTTCTAGCAAATTATGCACAAAAGTAAAATACTTATATGTATACAATCGTAAAATTTAAATTTTCTTAAAATTGAAAAGTCAAAAATAAACATATTTAAAAATCTTTGGTGTGGATGTTGCAGTTCTTTGGAGTTAAGCCAGAGTTTTGTCAACGTTTCTACGGTTTATAAGATCTGACCGTGGCAATGGAGATATTCAGATATAACGTTTTTCATAAATGAAAAATTGAAACAAAAAGTTTAGAAACCTAAGACAAATATTATAACAAAAATTAATTAGTTAAGACTGAAAAGAGATGAGTTTATTTTAATTATAAATAATTCTCAAATTGAAATTTTAGTTAAGTTTTTAATATAAGCTTTAATAATTCGATCTCAAAAAATAAAAATTTTTTTTCAAATTCTGTAAATTATCGAATATTATTTATATACTTAAATATTTGCATACAATGTATTATTTTTGAATGAGCGAATCCAGTGATATTATATGCATTGGATAGAGAACTATAAAATTTTTATGGTGTTATATTTATATACATACAAAGAAAAAACATTGTTAGAAACAAAGAATATTTAACAACTCTGGAGATTTTAACGTGAAAGTTTTGTATCGATTTTCTTTAATTTTTAAAACTTTTGAAATAATAATTTTAAAGTTACAGTTTTACTAACCCGTTTTAAAATTACCGAAGAAATTTATGTCCCAGTTTATTATTATTTATTTCTAAATGCCTTGAATTATTTCAAAATAATTAACATAAGTACTACAGATATTGTTTTAAAATAATTTCTATTTATTAATAATATATAAATATTAATAATATATATATATGCATTGATTTATTCATCTAAAATTATAAATAATTAAATTATATATATTGTCGCTTAAATAGACTAACCAGAGTAAAATAAAGTAATAAATTATTATAAAAAGTATAAATTTGATGTATAGATCATTTTAAAAACAGTTTACTTATGCAAACAAACTATTACATGCTATACAGAAAATGCATTATATTAAATAACTTCCTTTGTCATTGAAAAACATGAGTAAAACAACGTGACCAATCTCTTATCGATCCATCGAAGTTTAGCGATATACTGTGAATTGACACATATTCAAACACTATCGGTAAAATATTGTTTTTACAAAGTGAAATATACACGTAATCAAAGGTCATGTAAGATCTACATAAATGACCGCGTCCCGATTCTTCTTTAGATTCATATTTCACGTAAACTGATCTGAGCAATTATTTGTGTTAGAAAACATAAATAGCAAGATAATATACAATATATATTCGATCTATAAAATTAATTCCGTTAATTTATTTTACTTAAATCAAAAAAATTGTTACGGATAAGTTTTTTTCATTTTTAAGAAAATTAAAATACTAATACAAAACAAATTAATTTGTTTGTATGTATTGATTACTTTATGAATAAATTATAGATATTTTTATTATATATCGCTTTTCAATAATAATATTTTTTCATTTGAAATTTTAGTGTTCATTTTTAATTTTTTAATACTCTAAAATGTAATTAACTAGAAAAGTATAAAATTTTATAGTCGTAAATAAGTTCGGAAAAATACAAATGGTATTTTTTAAAAATATGAAACATATTAAAAATGTTAAAAAAGTTTTAAAATTTTTATTTTATTTTCTATATATTTATAAATTTTTATAGTTATTTTCTAAATTCCTACTACTTTCGCTTAATTTTATCCACAAATATTAAAATATTTATTGTTTTAATATTTTATTTCTAATTCATTTTTATTATGAATTATTTTATCGGTACGAACTTTTGATAAATATTAATTCTCTCTCAATATTTTAAAGTAAAAATATAAATAATGTTAATCTGAAAGTAAAATATCTGATTTTGTTAAATAAATTTTTGCGACAAAAATTTTTCTTAAAGTGATATATGATAATTTATAAAGAACATTAATATATTATGTGTAGTGCTCTTATAAGGTTTTATTGGTTCAGCTGCTAATCTTTTTTTTGTTCTTACTTACATGAAACTTAAAACTCAATATCAAAAATGCATCAAGCACAATATTTATATTATTCATATGCCAATATATTATTGAACAAAATAACGTTATTTTCGATTAAAAATTATGTAATATAATTGTCATATTAAATATAAATAGAGCACGATAATTTTCTTCGAATGTGTATGTTCTCAATACGTATCTTCGCTTAGACTTGATAAATGCGACTTCGAATCTGACATTATTTAGACAATATTTTTATAGTTCCGCAATAAAATTTTTTAAGCTAATATATGAGTCACTTTATCGTATAAACGTCTTCATAAACAGATATTTAATCGAAATGAAAAAAACTTTACGAAGACAGAATCTTTTTCGTAGATTTATTATCCACTTTAGAAAAGTGAAAAATAGAATATCTAAGGCAAAGAATTAAGTATGTGTATAAATCTCATTTGGTATTCGCGTCGAAAACATTATGCCATGTGATTATTGTAAGTAAATGCAAATGAATGTACGCGTATATAATTACTGGATTCACGCAGGAGAAAGTTAATACATTGCATGGATTTATGTCAAATATATTTTTATAACGAAATATCCTGGATTTTAATTATCTATATATGTATTTTAACTTTATAACTTTAGAATTAATATAATAATGTCAAATTTTATTTTTTAATTTTGCTATCTGCAAGTAAAAATTTCTATTTCTCTTACTAAAAATAATTATCTTTATATTTGTAAAAAAAATTTTATCTATGTAACTTTTAGTTTTAATATAAAATTAAGAATTATGATTTTTCTTCGTCAGAATCTTAACTGTCTATTTAAAATACAAGAATTTATGTAACGATAAAAACGGATTTTATTAGTGATTTATATAATAAATCAAAGATAAGTAGAAAATTTGTTTGTTTTATTCCTCTCTTCAATATAAAATTTACTTTTATAAGATAGTTGACAATAAGAATAAATATAACACACGATTCTCACTTCGTTCACACATGCAATGCCAACAAATATTTGTCGATGAGGCTACATTTGAAAACAATGTTTTACAAGTAGCTTATAATGGAAAAGCGATAAATATTGTTTTCTTTGTTTAAAATATATGGCAATGTGATTCGCAAGGTATACATTTTTGATAATGTTTTCAAAGAATGTAAGAACAAAAATGTTTTAAAAATTTCCTTTTATAAATGAATATTTAAATGTTTTTTATGGTCAAATATAAAACAGCTATGTTTATATAATTTTAATAAAAAACGAATCCGATTATACATAATAAAAAATTTATTTATACAATAAATATCGGTAGATATTTGGATTAAATAATGGATAATTTTCAGATAATATAAATTTATGATAATAGCGAAATCATATAAAGATTTTTCAATTTTCATGTAAATTGCGTTAAAGAAATCAATCTTCTAAATAATAATAAATATTATTATATAATAAAGTTATTTGTAAACTTTTTATTTTATATATATTGTACTTATTATAAAACTATAATTTCAACTATAAATAAATATATATATATACATATCTTTGATTTTATTACATTGAAAACAATGCAAGATTAGAAACACCATAGTAATTATATGAAAAATAGACTTTTCTTTTTATCTTTTAGAAACACTATTTTTTGATATTTTTCCTTCACGTTAAAATGAAATTTTTCTGCTTAGAAGTATACTTTGCAATTTCCTATTTTCTTTGATGTTTAGACTTATTGTTACGTAATTCCTTTTTTTAATATTTGTATATATTTAATGATACGTATTCGGTAAAACTTCACAAAAAATATCTTACAAATTTTACATAATCTTTAAAAACAATGTTATAAATATTATTTATTCAAAACCTAAAAGAATAAAGTTTCTATATTTTCTTAAACATTTGAAATTAATATATATCAAATTCGAAAAATTAATATATATATTAATTTCAGACTGAATTAAAATGTATGAATTTCGACTTTTTAGAGATTTTAAATTCTCACACTTTTTTCTTGTATAAAATTACAAGTTTTCTCAAAAATCACGAATCTATAAAAACAATTTATTTTATATATATTCATTTTACACATAATTTATATGAAGTTATTATTGAAATGGTATAAAATGTTGAAAAGTTAAATAGAATTTAAATTTTCTTAGTAAGATTAATTTCATCAAATATAAAATTTTCTATAATAATTATTTTATATTTTTTCGGAAAATAATTGTATATATTTCAGATATTCATTCTATATAGAACTAAAATTAGAAAATATTTCATTTAAATTGTTCAGGAAGACAAAAATATACAAATGTATTTTTTTTGTCTATTTTCGTTTCATAAAATATTAATCATTTTTAAAATTTTAACATGAATAGAATATATTATTTACAAACATCAAACATACAAGTATTATTTTGCATATAATAATATAACTTCATAAGTTATGTATAGATTTGCACGTAGTTTAAAAGTTATTCTCTAACATTTGATACTTCTGTAATGAAAGGAAAGATACATTGTTTAGTCATTAAAAATAATACATACAATTCTAAAGTATAAAATGCATTTCTTACATATACTATTAATAATATTGAAGAAATAATTGAAAATGAATATTATAGATTACTGATTTTGTACTCAAATTATCGTAACCTTGAATACAATTTAAGTTGGTTGTACGAATTAGATTTTATAACAAGAATACATGAAAAGAAACGCAAAATCTTTCCAAATATAAAAAATATGTCTTAAACATGATTTGGCGCAATAAAATAAATTTTCAATTGCATATTAGAACGTAAGATTCTTATTATTTTAAAGATATTTTTGACCGAACGAAGTAGAATCAATAACTTTGAAGCTCGATCGAAATAGATCTTTAATCGTAGGTAAAAAATGAAATACGGATAACAAGGTAAAAATGTATGTAACTCTGATTGCGAAACACAGACAGGTGCCAGAGTATATGACGTAATGATAATAAAGTGAAAACTATTTCCAGTTATTGGCATTATAAGGGAAGGGAGTTGAGCTCTGTTCTATTGAATGACAAGAGGAAACAGATCAATCAATATCGCGAATCAGTCGCGACCTTGACGTTTCTCCCCCCCAGAAGTATCAACAAAGTATATGCAAACCAAGCGCAAGAGGAAAAATAAAAATCATCAGATATGATGATTGCACTTCCTCTTTCATTTTCAGTGTGCTTTACGGCGGGTCTCGTAGGTGAGTATACTTGAGAAAAGAAAAGTGAACAATTGATGTTCGTGACGTAATTGCACGCGTGTTTTCTCGGGAGGTACAGTTAAGATTTTTATGTTTCCTTTTTTAATAGTGTACCGTTCTCTTACTGTAAAGACAAAACTATTTATTTAGAAAAAACACTGTTGTCTCAAAGACATTTTTTCAAGAGTTGTCGAAGAAACGCGTTGCCAATTTTTCTATTCTTTTAATTAAATATTACAATCCATTACGACACATTTAGGAAAACATTATTTGGTTCATTTAATTATAATATATATATACATATATTATATTTTATAATTAATATATTCTTTATGTTCTTACTTATTTCACATTAAAATTGAATTTATTAAGAAAATTCATAAAATTAATGAATTATATATGAACTTGGCAATATAAACGACTGCGAACAGAATGAAAATATATTTAAGTTTTCTTAGTATAAATTACTTTTTTAAATTACATTGATTGAAAAAAGTTGTTTACAATATCTTACTAGTATTTTAAATAATTTTCTAAATCCTCGAATTTGGAAATATTATTCATTAACTCCTTGATTTATGATTTGTATATTAATACCATATATCCAACAATTTTCATTCCATAAATAATACTTATGTGTTTTACATATTTCAAATTTTTATTTTTATATATACCAATAGTTTAAATAGCGAATAATTCATGTTTATATCATTTTTATATTATTCTTTATACATTTATTTACTAAAGAAATATAATTAGTATATATATACATTAATTTTATTGGGTTTTTTAATTTAAACAACAGCATAAATTTAATTATTGAAATTTATTCATCATCTGAATTTAAAATATAATATTTAAAGATTAAAGTTCTTATTTAAAAACATTAAATTAAATCATTATTTATATTTACTGGTTCTAATTGTATATTATATACATATTTATATTTTAAAATACTCAAAGATGAATCATTTGAAATTAATTTGAAATTAATATTAAAATATGCATTTTAAGTGACTTGATCATGTTCAAGAAAATGAGAGTATTTAAATTTGTAAAAGTTAAATGAATAAAATATTCAAGTTTTTGAATAACTGAATGTTTAAGTACTATTAACGATTTAAAAATAAAATGTTCATGCATATTAGTTTTAGCATTAGAGCGCTTAATCCGTTATTAAATTAACGACGATATATTTTACGTTACACTGTCTTTTAAGTTACTATAAGAATATATTTTAATATTTATAGATTAATTTCGAATAGAAAATATAATTAATATTAAATGAAACTTGAGCGTTTTTAATAAAATTATAATCACTATTAATATTCGTGTTCTTATCATAATAAAATTTTTACAGATAATTATATATTTAAATAAACGGAACGTATCAACAAAATATAATAACAAAGAAAAAAGGATTATAACACTCGTTATTTCTCATAAAAATAATAAAAATATTGTTTTATTACTTAATAAAAATATATGAAACCCATCAATGGTTTTAAATAGTATTATAAATACACGAATGTCGAAATAGAAAATAACAATACTTAAATACCTTTCGTATTTTTAATATGATATTATCGATTATACATACTCGGTTTTTTTATAAGAAATTAAAAATAAAATAAAAGACATTCGCACGTGACCACTGAAACAATCGTTGGTGACGACATTGACGATGGTATCAGTCGTCAATGAGTTATACAGTGAAAGTAAGATGTCTACACGTGACACTGTATGAAACAAATATAGAAAATACGTACACATCTCCGCGTAGAAGTTAGTATAGATCGCACGCGACGTTATGCACGACTGAGCGGATACCGATAGATTTTTTACTTTTTGCTATGAACGACGAACGCTTCTAGTCGATTCGTGATGTTTTGAAAATTAAAATCCAGCTTGTAAAGAGAGAAATTCTATTGTTTAAACTCGTTTCGTAAATATTTATTTTAATACAAAAATATGATGCATAATAATTACAATATATATATATATATATATATATAGAACACTAATTTATTGTTTTTAAATGTACCAAATACAAACCTAATATTTTTTAATAAAGCCAAAATACGATGTTGAGGGCATTGTAACCTTCGATAAACAAAATATACTACAGCCTCTCAAACGTCATATCCGACAAAGTAGATTATTTTATCGCACTGTTTACGTATTTTTATCTGTACTTGAAGTCATGGTATCTAACCATTATAAATGATAATATGAGAGTAGTGACGATGAAGTTTAAAACAAAGTTAATTTGAAACTTTAGATGTATTGTAAAAAAATCTGTAACTGATATATTAAATATTTTTATAATCTTGTATAAGAAGAAAATTTTATGTTATAATCGAATAAGTATTGTTGACATTATACTTAATTCGACTGTAATCTATAAAA
This sequence comes from Dolichoris vasculosae, assembly GCA_018907195.1. Lineage (NCBI taxonomy): Eukaryota > Metazoa > Arthropoda > Insecta > Hymenoptera > Agaonidae > Dolichoris > Dolichoris vasculosae. Next base: position 18,678,669 of record JACCHY010000002.1, on the reverse strand, counting down.
TAGATAATATATTTTCATGGAAATTTTTCTATACATTCTAATTTATAACCGACTGAAACAAAATTTAATTTATTAGGTACGTTTTTTAAAATCATTTTCTTGCAGTAGAAAATAAATTATATCGATTCGTATATTAAGTTCTATAATAAATATACTCTACACTTGATTTATAATACTTTAAAAGTAACCAAATTGTATATTATAATTGGAATTATGAAGAAACTTTGTTCAAGAAAAAGTAAGTTTCTATTTTATATCAATTTTTTAATTTTAAAATATATTTCGTAATTTTTTATCTTTCAGCTACAAAAATAATATAAAAAAATGTTTGAAAATACATAAATAACAAAAACTCTCGAAATTTTTATTAATTCTTGTTATAATTTTATAACCATTTATAATAAAATAATTTTTCTATTCGTAGATTTTCATTAGTTTCCTTTTGAAAATGCCATTGATGAATTAGTATTTCATCATTTACATTGGTTTCTAAATTTATAAAATATTTATATGTATATCCAAAGTTGTTAACTATGCATACCTGAATCCGTATATATACACGTATGAAAGAAATAGAAGACAAAAAAGTGATTGATGAATGTAAAGATTATATTTACTTTACATTTGTGAAATTGTTTGAATTCTAAAATATAAGACTACCGTGAAGTAGAAGAAATCATATCTTTATGTAATTTAGTGTTTGAAATTAATAAGTTGCTATTAAAAAGGGTAAAAAAGGAAACTTATCCTTTTTGGTAACTTTATCGAGTAAATATAATGGCAAATAAATCCCATACAATTATTTGACGACATAAATTCACATTTATATATTGATCTCATATTTTTATAGCCGTGTTATTCAACTTTTTAAATATATATTAATATTAAGTACATCGATATTATATGTATTTCATTTTTGTTTTAACTAGTGAATTTTATACTTTTCATTCATTTTTTATATTTTCAAGATAAAAAAAAATCAGTAAATTGCAAATAAAAATACTATAAAACTATTATAAAGTTGCAACAAAAATATCCAATTTATGTTAAATAAAACCATTTTTATAAAAAATCTATTATCGTTATATTCGTGATCCAATTCTGTTAATACTCGATTATTATATAATAACTATCAACGATACGTATATATTTATGTTATGTTTACACTTGGAGTTTTTGAAGAGATAGTCAAAGTAAATACAAAATTATAGGTTATCAAAAAACTAAATGAAAAAACAATATTTTAATAGAATACTGTGCTAAATAAATATGCAGTTATTTGTCCACTTTAATGAAATAGAAATTGATGGAATTTTTATTTGTTAATAAATAACCAGTGCTAAGTTATAGAATATTCTAATTTTATTATTTTTTAATTGTAAACTTGGCAAAACATAGTTATTATATATATTTATATACACATAATAATTTAACGAGTTCTTAATACGTTCTAAATATAGATGTAATAAAAAATTTTATATTTTATACGTAACGGAAGTACTAACATTTCTTTAATAAGAATTCTAGATATGGACTTATAAATCTATAAATCTCTTTACAATTCTCATATTCATATTTACAATTATAATCAATTATATAATGTAGAGCGATTGTATTAAATTAAATTTGAAAAATAATTCGAAATTTGTAATCGTATTCTTAAATTATATTTTTCTGTGTAATTTTCTCTTATGTATTCTATATAATGAACCTTTTTTTAATTTTCCCTACGGACATTGAATGTTTGAAACATAAATCTATTACTTAAAGAACTCGTTTTTTAATAACAGACCATAAAACTGGAAAAAGAATATCTTTTTGAAACCACTGGTTTTTAATAACTTTTTTATACACCTGGTAAAAAATATTAATCATATCCTGTCTTAATTTAAAATAATCGTCGAGATAATTACGTAAAACCTTAGAAAATTCGAGCCAATTCGAAAAAAACAGACGTAATTGAAAACAATGTGACAGAAATCACAAGGCACGTGAAAATGGTCGGAAATTTCGGATCGACGAGTTATTCATTAACTACGTGCGTAAAGTTTTCGACGTAGCGTGTAATTCTCATTACAGCCTGCCCATCAATCAGTGATCCGTCGAGCCATGACTGTGTCGACAACGCAGCCAAGGTCATGGACGAGAAAAAAAGTTTAGTATCCGTGACACCGACGTCGACGCATCTTCGTCGCGACTCTCGGTTATCGGGATGAACACGAGGCGATCGAATAAACCAGTGCCCTGCTTTTGCGAAAACTTGGAAACACACGTATATGTTTTCATTTGTATTAAATTTTATTTTTATTAACGTTCGTCAACGCTTTATGTACCAAATATCGTATGTCGAATATCGTACATTTTTATTTTACGCGTTCTCGATCAAATAAAGTTACGCTCTTATAATTCAGATAAAGAAAGTTATTATTAAAATTTCTCATATGTATAATTGATAATGATAAATGTATAAATGAAATATTTATTTTAAGTTTTCAATGTCGCTTTATTTGTTAATGCAAACTCATTTCAGATTTACTAATTAATTTATTCTAGAATATTCTATACGAAACAGATATTAACATTTTTTCATAAACTAAGGCATTAAAAAACTTTATATAAAGTAAAAACATTCAAATTTTGTAAAATTACTTACGTGCAATGTTTAAACTTACGGTAAGCGCAAACTTTGGTAAAAATTAAACTTCCGAAACTTACCTATAACAATAAAAATATTACGATTGGATTAAAATAAATATTTATAAGAAACATATATTAGTATAATTTAAGGATTAATATTTATAAATCATATTTAATTCGCGATAATTTAATTAATTTTACGGTAAGAAATAAATCCACTTTTATTCGAATAAATTAGGTAAAGTAAATATTTTTAAATTCTTTCACAACGTATAATATATTGATTAAAATATAAAGTTTCTCTTAAAATATAATATGATTTTCTTTGCTACAAAATAGATTGGTTGTAAATCGAAAAATTAATAAATATAAAATATAGAGTCAACGTAAACTGTAATCAAACTTTTATAAAGAATCGACAAAATATAAATTTCGTGGTGATAAAATAATTTTTACGATATATATTTTTATAAATAATATAAACAAATTAAAAAAAAGCATTCGCCAAAGTATATTTTCAATTTTATACGATATTTATTTATATTTAGAGGTATAACTTTAAAATAAATGAATTTTTCTATAAAAAATTTGTATACCAAAATAATTTAAAATATTATTTTTAAAAATCATGAAATTTATACTTTTAAAAGAAATATACTTTTTTTACAATTAATGTTCATTTATTGAATAAAAATCTAATAAAATATAATATTACGAAAGTGAATTTTAATATTCTAAGTAGAAATTGAACGATAATATAAAGCCATTATATTTTAGCTAATGTATTATTATTACATTAGTATTTATAAAAAATTACCAATTTGATATCAATTTCGTTGTAAGAAATAACATAGTAAAGCTATAATATTCATATTTTAATTGTATATTTTCATCATTAACTAATCATATTACATTAAATTGATTGAGAAATCAATTACATGTTCTTAATAAAAAATAAACATGAAAAATTAATAACTCGAATCAATAAACTAATCAAATTCTTAAAGTATCGATAAATAATAATAATATTTGCTTTATTAAATTTTTTTATTTACTTTGCAAAATTTCATGATAAACAAATTATATCTTATATTTGATCGAGTTTAGACAATTTTTTTAATTGATTTGCTTTTTTTATAAAAAATATTATCTATGAAAAAAGCTCACAATTTTATAAATAATTTTATAGTTTATTTATACAGTAATTCAATCAATTTTAATATATCATTTTATATATCACTTTTTAATATATTTAAGTTAATTGTTGTAATATCAATGATATTTTTAGTTTTTAAATAACGTGTTTAACGGAATAAATACAAAATTACTTTATATGATTATTAATATTAAAGAATCATAAGACATATTATTGAGTTTAAATTGAACTGACTGTGTCACAATACTACTAAAAATATCAACACACTATAATAGAATCTAACATAAAGAAAGATATTTTCAAACGTTTATTCAGAAGAATTAAATATATTTTTGTAATAAACTAAGTTTTATTCAAACATATATCTTATACTGAATCACAATATATTGTAAGAAAGTTTAAAAAGTTATAATATTCTGAAGATAATTGCATATAATATTTTTATACTACAAATTCTGACTGATGTAATTTAAATGTAACTACTAGAATTTCATAATTCGTGAAATATATTGCACAATTACAAATATACGTTTATTTTATTTTCTAAAAAGGGATTAATTGTTTGTGCGAAATGCAAGTTGTTAAAACTTGTTGTGTAATTGTGTCAGTTTTTAATGTCAAACTGGTAAGCAATGCCATACAAATATATTTTACTTTTCTTAAAAATATGTGTTACTTTACAATTTCGAAAATGATCTATAAATATATAATTTTAAAAGCAAAACTTTATGAAATTTTTCAAAAATCATTTTGAAGCAATTAACTTTCAACTCGTTTCTTGAAAGAGGTCATATTACTTCCTCATAGAGGAAGATCTGTGACAGGGAATGAAAAATTTTTCATATATAATCGTAAAAATATGTTTTGAGGCCACAGAAATAAAAATACTCCATTTCGAAAAACCATATATATTTACGAATGTGTATTCATATAAAATATATAATAACACTTTAAACGAGTTCAAAAAGTTGTTTTTAACATTATTTATTATTATTTGTTTTATAAGAATTATTATTTGAAAAAATTATTTTTGTATAAAATTAATGCTTTTACAATCATTTTTCATTTTAAGCTGATTATTTCAATTTTGAAAAATGTATTAAAGAGAATACATTTTTTTCGTACGTTGCATGAATTAATATTACATCTATTATAATTCTGTGTTTATCTATAAACACTGGTTTTCCATAACATATTATATTTTTGATATTTATTTATAAATATGTTAAAACGTTCAGTCAAATAAATCATGTAAAAATACATGGATCAATATAATAAAATTCCTAATCAATATACTCAAATTACTTTATTTATTATAATATAATAAAATACAAGATTTAAATTTTTGGAAAAATTTTTTTCGCTATACGTTTTAATATTACGTATTTAATATTTTTAATTTTCTGCGCAATTATTTTTATTTACAATTATTTGCGGTATTTGATGTTTCATATTTTTATAACGGAAAAAATATATTTTTATATCTTAGGGAAACAAATAAAATTTTATAAAGAATATATATATATATATATTTCATTGAGTTTGTAAAAATAGAAAATATTTTTCATTCTGGGTTAGAAATTATTGTCAAGTATTTTTTTATAAAATCAATTCAAGAATTAAAATTGTATTATACTAATTACCGAATAAATTAAATAATAACTCTAAAAATAAATTTATAATTCATAATTTATTCTTAAATTAATTTGTTATAAATTATTTGTTATATTTTAAAATATAATAATATTTCAATACTTATATAAATTTAAGTGGAATTGTATTTTTATTCTCGATAAAGGATATTTAAAATTGTTGAATTCAAATAACCTGTAATGTATAAATAATATATATCTATCATAATGTACTACAAATAAAAACTGTTAAAATTCTGATTAAAACTATCGCTTATAGATTGATTTTGAAATAGAGAGAATAGATTTGATAATATAGTAATGAAAATATTATTTATAAATAAATAATATAACGGTATCTAAATCATAAATATAGTTATTCTTATATACATTAAACTACGTACATTCCTAGAATCTTATATTGTGATTATTGACTGCCATAGATTAAAAAAACACGAAAAAAATTATTTCTAAATATTTGTATGAAAATTTTACAGCAAAATTTTGTATACGCTATATTTTTTCCTTTTAAGTTAATTTTAAAAATACATAAAAGAATTTTATATTTCATCGATGAAAATTATAAAATTTTAAAGAGGATTTTCTTTTATATTCTTATAATTAATCTTAATTTATAAAAATTAAAAAAATTTTATTTCTCAATTATATCTCATAGTTTTATATATCATGTATAATAATTTAAAGATCGATGCATTTAAATTCTTTAAATTATTAGATTATATATAATAAATTATTTATTAAATTGTTTAATTAATAGTTTGAAATTGATCTCATTATCATCAGTCTATTAATTATTAATCTAAAATAGATTGAATGCATTAGTTCCACTATTTAGGATTTTTTTCATAAATATTTAATGTTCTTTTACTTTCATTTCTTTTTTAATCGAGAGCTAATCTAACTATCTTTAGCTTTTTAAAAGCCGATTATTTCCGTGATCTATTCTATTTTCCGGTTAATTTTACTTAACACATTTTTAGATTTCCGGGGACTTATAATAGATTTGTTACCTTGAAATGGAGTTTCTATTATGTCTGATTTTAGTTTAAAACTAAAAATTTTTAATCTCAGTATTAATATTTCAAAGTAAATCTTTAAAAAGATTAACAAATAAATGTTTTAAATATTGAAATACATTAATAATATTTGAATGGGATCATTTTATCAAAGTTCTAATATATATATATTAATATATTGAACTATTATTCGAAGTGTTTATAAATTTTTAATCAAATAATTTATGATTTTTTTACAAATTTATTAAAATATATTTAATACACAGTAATAGACAGTAATTTAATAAAATATAAACACAATTTAACTATTTTAAAAATATTTTTCGTATTATTAACTTATTAGTGAATAATTTCAATATACATAAATTCTACATATAATTATCCTATAATTTTATGATGTTCTTCATTATATTTGTTGTAATTTGAAATAATAGATATTATATTTTGGAATTTATATCATGAATAATATAAAGTAATTGATAATATTTGTATACTTAAAAAAATTTATACATTATTTTTTATCGATGAATAAATTTAGAGTAATTGTTGCTTTGTAATTTCATAAAAATGACTTTAGTATGGCGTAGGATACTTTGGCTCAAAAAATGACTTTCACCGGATAATTGTACGTTTCATTTGAAAGCTTCGGAATCTTTTTAACTTCGTTAATATTTAATTAGAGTCCCTTCATAAATAAAATAATAATTGAACTGTAATTAATTAAAAAAAATCTTATATTTCTCAACATTCAGCAACTTTTCTGATTTTATTCGAGCATAAAAAATTAGAGAACAAACATATGCCAACAAGTTCTTCAACCGATAAGTCAGTAAGCTTGCACCAAGATGATTGCAGACGATAATGATTATATAAGTAGAACATTGATTATAGCGATAAAAACATTCTTGAATATTGATGTATAGTATTATATTAGTAAATGACGTGTAGATAATACGCAAGTGTTGGAATTATTTAGGAAACTATGATTATTCCATTGCGTATCAATTGCACATATTTTTTTGGACGTTTTTTTTTAAACAAAAAATAATTTTATAAATTATAAAATAAAAACAACGAAAATCTTTGAAATTTTATCGGCGTATTGTGAAAGTTTTAAATTCCTGTAAACGTAATAGGTTATTATATATTTTTATTCAAGAAAACGTTTATCTGGTTTGTGTACCAGGAAATTAATTTTATATAAAAAAAGCAAAATTACAAAATGTAAAATTCTATAGTTTTATGTAAATATGTAAGTATTCCTTCAAATTTGTCGTATCAATTCTATTTCATGTATGAACTAAAGGATATCTACAAATTTTTATTGTTTTTTCGTTCCTTACTCGAATTTGGGCTTATTTATTTGATTTATTGCTTATTTCATCAAATATAAAACATTTAAATCGATCGTATGAAGATATTTTAAAACTATATCAACATCTAATAGTTTAATAATAAATCTAATAAAAGTTCAATAATTATCTTAAAAATCAATTATATAACTTATATAGTTACAGCGAGAAACTCAATCATTATAAGTAAATTTTTACATTCAATTTATAATTTTTTTAAAATGTATAATTATTGCCAATTACGAAAATTAAATTTTATTAAAATACAAAGTAATATTTTATCTTAAATCATAGTTTGACCCACATCTTAACCGATAATCTTATTAAAACAATAAATAACAAATTTTTTTACCGAAGCAAATAATGGTAAATAAAAGAATCATAAATTACAAAAAAATTGAAATGCGAAATTTTTTAATTTAAACTAACAGAAAAAATTCAAACTAAGGAAACGCATAAATACAACTTTAATAGTAAGTATAAAAAAATAAAAAAATTCTTAACCAACCATTAAAAACAAATAAAAAATAGTATTTTTATAAAATATGAATATTTTACAGTCAACATTGATTTACGTGGGAAACTGTTCAAAATTTTAATTCGAAGGACCTTCGATTGTTTCAAACGCTGTAATTTTAACAGCTATAAATGAGATTTTACTTGGCAGAAAAATAAAGAAAAAATGTAAAATTCTTTTCTTAACCGTGTAACCACAGTTTTAAAAGGTATAAGTAGCAGTCGTCCGACAAAATTTCGTGGTCGGACTCGCCGCGAATAATAATGCATGAGCACTTTAATTTTATATCAGTAGTTCCTATAGACTATTTCTTTTAAAATCAGACGTAAATTGCATATTTTACGGTCTTAAAAATTAAATTTCGTTATTTTCTTTAATTTTATGGGGTAATTTTACGTGACAAGATGATGTAGAGTACATTATTCGATTAATAACACTTGGCTAAATTTTTCTAAAACTCGAATACGAAAAATTAAAGCACGTAAAAATTTCACTCTTTAACGGTAGTAGAGCGATAAAAAGCGACAAATAATCGAGTAAATACAGGTTTTAATCGAATTCCTCATAGCGGATACTGGAATCTGAATAAATTGTAATATCTTCTCTCCAATCAACAAGGAAAAGTCATCCCAAGTTTCTACTCGAAACCAGATAAAATTCACACGCGCTTAAAGTCGGTGCAACGTCTTCATTCTAGAAATCTGTAGAAAACTCGTATAAAAATGTTTCCCGAGTTGATTCGAGTGCCCGAAAGATTTGTCGAATCGAAAATAAAAGAGCGGCCAAAGCTCAGCCCTTCTCTAACCGGACTAGTTTCAATTAGGAGCGAGTCGCGCGCGCACCGCAAAAGTGGGTGAACCCGTTTACCAGTGCGCTTTTTTATCATTTCTACGCAAACTCTTCTCCGCCTGGAGCGCAAACGTCATCTCGTGCTCTTCGCGGAACGAGGCGACACGACACGGAATAATGCGACCCGACCAGTTCCGGCAGACAGGGCGCAATGCAACGTGCAAGGAACGTGCAAAGAAACGAAACTACAAGTCTACTTTTTGCTATGTAGGTTTCGACAACGCGTGCAATCGATTTTTCAATCTTCCCTTGCGATCTCCGCTCGGCTAATGGCGTCGATATCAATGAGAGTGGGATTCGATACAATTCAATGGATTCGTTTCGGTTTGTACGAGTGATACCGACGCGAGTCAAGACTTTAAAAAATTAAATTACACTTTATACTTCTTTGTACTCCTGCAAATATACGAAAAATGCCATTGGATATTTTCTAACGTTATTTCTTTCGGTAATCGAACGAGATCGTTACAAATATATATAATCGACACATTTTTTACCGATGCTCCAGCGATTTTTTTATTAATGGAAAAACTCCGTAGTATTCAAATCTAAAATTAAATTTTAACAAATTTTACTTATTTTATTTAAAATATTTTAATAGATATATTTTAAGTACCTAAAATCTTATCTTCTGAATACTTAATAAAATGAATAACGATATATTTCTGCTCTTTAAATCTAACACATTTAATTTATATCCACTGACTTTTGTTGCAATTTACAAGTGTTTTTTAAAAAAAATTGAAAGAAAGATTTTTTTAACTTTTAGTTAATTTACACTTATTTCATTAAAAGAAATAGATTTGTGTACAAAGAAAAACATTATACCGAGGTAACAGCGATTAAAATTAATTATAACATAATTACAACGTCATGCAACACTGATTTTTAATTTGAGTATAGTATACTTTTTTATTATTTATACTATATTCCATATTTTATAACTATATTTAATAATAAATCGTTTTTTATGAATATTTACATTACTCAATCTCCATTTCTCTTAAAATTAAATCTTCGATAAATAATAAATATATATAACTCTTTATAATTTAAGAAAACTACGTTCACAAATATTTTCTTTTAAACTATTTATTTATGTATTTAATTTATTTCATTATTTTCACTCAATATTTGAAATTACACAATTAATTAAAAATATCGAATGCCTAAATTAAGGTGTATATATTTTATAAGTTTTTGTAGAAATTTTAAAATATATCTTTTTCTACATTCCATTTAAGTATATTCAAAAAAAGAAAAATAAAAAATTGTACTACTCGAATACCGCATAATTGAAAAAAATCAAGGTTATTTTTTTATTGTTTTAAAAAAGCACAAAAGTTGCCTTTACCCTTATATACCTATGAATTTTTCCAGTAAACTGTGAATATTGAGAAGAAAAATGGAATATATGCGACGTACATAAATTTAAACTGACAAGGTCGTACTTTTCAAGGAAAAATATTTAATTTGACAAACCGTGTCAAAAATTTAATAAAAATTAATGCATATCAAAATAATTCAAAGGTCTTCTCTACTTAAAATAATCTCTGCTTAAAATTAAAAATATCTTGTAACAAATAAATTAAATTGTGATAGTAAAGAATCACAAAATCTCTAATTTTTACTTATATTTTTATAAATAATTTTCATCGATCAAATCTTTTAAATATTTCAATAACTTTAAAATATTTTTATTTCAATATTTTATTTTAGTATTTATTGATTTATGGAAATCCTTAAATTGATTTGATCAAATTGATCATTATTTATTTATACAATAATTCCAAATTGCTAATAAATTATTCTATACTATGCTTATTTAATATTATTTTACTTAAATAATGTCCTTTTTAAATCAATTTAAATTAAATTTTTCTCTCAATAAAATTTCAATATATTAGCGTCTTTTTTATATAATATATATTCAGGACAATTTAATGTATGATAAATATTTTTTTAGAAACAAATAACGATTATTTAATATGTATACTAATTAAAAATAGAAACAATAAATTGTATAATATAATAAAATTTCTTCAAATTTACATATTTCTATTATTACAAGATAATTGAAGTAAGATATATATTTTATGTAAAGTACATTTTTAAGCGGAAGGTCATAATTGACACCTGCGGTAGAAGCTATCGATCTGGAAAAATCACCGATCCTTGGAAATCAAAGCGCGTGATAATATAGTTTTTATCATTGTTATCATTGTTCCGTGTTTATATCTATAATATTATACTCAGAGTAAAAAATATGCGTGAATACTGCATAATTATCAATTATCGATCGTAACCGAGGTTAAACGTTTTCCAACAATATAATAAAAGAACTTCCCATTCATTTCATATTCATTAGGATCACTGGAACTTTTTCTGTGGTCTGTTTAATCGAGATATATATCCGTAAACACAAAATTAAAATATTAAATAAGAAATTATACATTTAAATGAATTTTATTCTAGTTTATGAATTCAAACATAAATTTAAAAGGATATTCGGACAATTTCTTTATGAAATATAATAAAGGAACTTTGAGTTGTGAAAGTAATTGATCCTTTCGTTTTTAATAATATTTCGCGTATTATTATAAATAATTATAAAATAATATAATATTTTCAAATCTTAATCTTCATTTGAATTTATAAAATAAATATTTATTAAGTAAAATTTATTTTTAACGTATTTTTATTTCTATTTAAAATAGTATACCAAACATGACATTTATGAGCATAAATAATTGAACTTATTGCATTATAAGTCGTTACGAATATTCAACATTTAAGGTTTTTATTTTAAAAAATGTTTTTACCCAATATTTCATGGTCGGGATTTCTAATTATTCTTGATATATGATTATGTTACAGATCTTCGGAAGAACTGCGAAAATCAGTGCAAGTCGTTTTCATTTATTCTCCATAAAAAAAAACAGTATAACCATAAATTTCCTGAAGTCTAATAAAGAACGCGCAAGTGAAATTGGCCATTGCATAAAACACATACACGTGACAAATTACAGGCTTCCGTCGAGTTTTCATGTAATAATTGCTCGACTAGCCACGGCAATCGACTACGAAAGACAGACATTAAATTCTTTGGTACCCCGGAATATGTAACAGTTTCGTACGAGAAGAGTTAAGTAATCGATTTATAAATTTTTGAAGATGAAATTAAATATTGTAAAAAAGATGATGTTATTATAAATTCAATAAAAATTTATGCAAGCGTTCGAGAAGTTACAGAAAAATTTTTCGTAACACCAGTTATCATCGTATTAATTCATACAAATAATCTAATGTCATGATTTATAAAAATATCGTATGTATTAATGTGTCCATCATGGTTTTAAGTTTTTTTAGAATCGTCATTTTTAAAAGTGTAATAAATCATACTTTATTCGCTTTTGATTTGTGTTTATTTTATGAAAATTTATTAATGAGATGATTAGCCAAAGGAACAAATAAAACTATGATACAGTTATAATCGATAAATATTCCCTTCTTACTTGACCAGTTTTTCTGATATCGAACTAATTAATTTTTCTTAACTGATGCGTTTTTCAAGAAAGTCATTTATTTAATCTTATGTGGTTAGTCGTTTACGTAATAAACTTTCTGGACCTTTGCATGTTTGTTTTTAATCATTAAGTGTTGAAATCAAATACTGATTTCATTTTAAATGGTAAGATTTTTCAAGATTAATGTATTACATAAAGAAAATTTTAATTTGAAATGCAGAATATTAAAGAATAATACCATCGATCATTTGCAAATTTAAATATAAATCACTATATCAGACATATTTAATATAATTTATAAGGTTATATAATACGATCTTTTTTTATCATATTTAAAGTTTTGTTCGATATATATCAGAATTGATTTGCTTAAAATATTTGTAATAATGTAGAAATTACGAGAATGAATTATTACAGGTATCGTGTAATTATATACGAAAATTTCGTAAAATTTTCATTATCTTGACTTTCCTTGTATAACTTTTTGTACTGCTAAAGCTTTTATTGGAGTAACATAATAAAAATTCCTTTAATAATTACAGTTTCAATAAATTTGAGATAAACTTAAATTAAAACCCTGAAACCTTTTTTCTAGATTCAATTTTTTTATTTTATATATTTTATTATTTATTTTAAATAAAACGTTATCACACTTTCATCGCAATGTACCGCTTTTATGATAAATACTATTAAAATTTAACAAGAGATTCATAAAATCTTTCATATTTAAGTTAATTACATTGGATAAAAGAAATGTAATAAATATAAAAGAATTGTGTATAAATTCGATGAATTTATTGCATTTCATTTTTCATAATTAAATAAAGAAAAAAAAGCAACAATTTAAAATTTTATAATAATTCTTAATGAAATAATAAATAGAATTATATATATCAAACAATCTCCAAAAAATTTTCATACATACGCATTATAATTTAATACGAAATAAATATTTAGATGAATTAAGATAGAGAAATACAGCTTATATATATTTTTTTTTCTAACTGGATTTAAAATCTAGTTTTATTTTTATATAAACAAAAGATATAAATATTTCATACATTTCAAATGTTTAATTAATTAAATAAATATATTATATTTTTATTTTACTACAGTTTTAATGTATGCCTTTGTTATATGATAGAATTTCAAATCAATAGTAGAATTTAAGAAATTCGGTTAATATTTTTATATAAATGAATAGTAAAATAAACATACGCATCATATTCGAACAGTTTCTATTCCCCTTTCCACTTTCCCTCTTTTTCTTTTTACTACTCTCTCTTTCTCTCTCTTTCTCTCTAATTCTTAGAAAATGATATTTTTATGGTATATCCAAATTTATTTTGACACATCTGATATATATCTCAAAATTTGCGATACTACCTTGCAATAATTTTTTAAACACATTTTATATTTATAAATGAAAATTCGAAATTTTTTTTTATATTATATACTAACACTAAATAATATACCATCCGAAGGTTTTATTAATTAGTCGAATACCACTTAATTATATTGTCATATATGAGATTAGATATATTTTAGAAAATAATATATGTAGTAAAAATTTAATAAATTAAAAAGAAATTATACATCGATTGGTAAACACAAAATAATATAGAATTAAGTATTTAAAACAGTAAAAATATGAAAATGCACTACTTGTTAAAAAATATATCCGTATATTTTACAATTTTCATATTAAAATCTCAAAGGCTAATACAAATAACGTTTAAAAATATTTTCAAATAAAAATGTTCACTTTGCGGAATGTTCTAATGAACAAAAATAATAATAGAAGTCAGATGCCTTTACTATTATTCTCGATGATACCTGGAATACGTTTTCGTTCTATTGATTAACCACATTGTTTCGAATAATGCCGATTCAGTATAAAAAAAATTAGATAGATAATGCCAATTATAAAAAATAATCAGAAATGTATTTTTATACACGTTAATACTTATAAAATTAAGGTATTCTTTGTACAACTAAACAGATTTTCAAAATAATTTTATTTTAAGAATTTAAGAACAATTATTTAATGCAATTAAAAAAGTATTTCGATTACTTATTATAAATTAAATATTCAATTTTTCTTTTACGCGTATATAAATTTTCTTAGATTATATAACGGCGTAAATTTTTAATCAGAAGCATTTCATTAATTCTGATAAATACAAGTTCTTAAAATTATTATGAATACTTGGTAATATTAAAATTATTAAGAAATTATTTCACTTAAAAAGTATTATACTTAATAAAGGTTTATTTTGAAAAAACAGTTACGTATATTGAAAAATATTATTTTCAAAATATAGAATAATCATAGACTTTAAAATTAAAATACATATTAGTATATATACATATAAATCCCCATTTATATAATAATTATATATTTTTAAATTTTTATATACAGCAAAATTATATCTGCTTTAACAAATTATATATTTTTAATACACAGTATACTTATCGAATATTTAAATATTAAAAAATTCTGATGAATACTTTTGAATAATAATAATAATAAATAAATAAATTCTATCATAAAAAAGTTCAGATTATCTCGATATAGAAATTAATTTTATGACATATTAAATTATTTTGATCTCTTTTTCAATTCGATCCTATTTTTTTGAAACCTGTTTTTATACAATTATATAAAATTTATGTAAAAATAAATAATATATTTTGTACTTATTTTGATGATTCTTTTATCGAATTCCTAGTATTTCATTTAGATTCTAATATATTTATTATGTTAATGTAATATTTAAAAAAAGGTCCGATTAAAAACTGATATAATTTTCCAGCACTAAACTAGTATTTTTACTACACCTGTTTTCGAACATTAATTCAAAATGAGTATTTGAACGTATATAAACTATACTTTAGAACGAACGGTTACTTTACACGTTGTTAACGATGTAAAAGATAAAAAAGTTCAGATAGTTTAATCTTAAAAGTATCTTGGCACAATGGTAATCGATTCTATTTTAGAAAAAATAATGGTGAATCGTCGTCGTTCGACATCGCACAAAATTCGTCGTATCAACCTCCGAAGAAACCTCTGAAAAA
Source organism: Dolichoris vasculosae (assembly GCA_018907195.1). NCBI lineage: Eukaryota > Metazoa > Arthropoda > Insecta > Hymenoptera > Agaonidae > Dolichoris > Dolichoris vasculosae. Next base: position 18,662,882 of record JACCHY010000002.1, on the reverse strand, counting down.
AACAGAAAGAAACGTCGTTTCTGTTCTTATTATAAAGCCCGATCGGAAGAACGAAAGAAATATACATCCCATAAGAGCATAAAATTTGTATCCTAAACTCTAAAAAACTCGACACCATAATTTTCTCCATTCGAAATTTCGCTCAGCATTTTTCCGCGTAAACACGAATCTCCTCGTTTCCCGCATCCGTTTGTTGACAGTTGCAAGTACACACACTATACGTTACCGGAATCGCGCTCGAGTCGTCGACCTTGCATCGGAAGCATCGCCAGGGAATCGAGCGAATCCGCGTTGCGTACGTTTACGCCGAAAAACGCGTTTGCACATCCAAGAGAGACGGAGAGAAGAGTGAGAAAGAAAGAAAGGAGGGGGCCGTGAACTTGGCCGACGATCTCCGAGGCGTTTCTGCGTCTACTTCTAGCACTCGTCGATTCAAGATTCAAGATCAAGGCTTTGCGTAGCCGAGTGTCATTCTAGAGTTTGTTTTTTTTTTCAGTTCACAGCGTGAAGGCAGTTCATGCGCTTAGGCTTTGTAATGTCGAGTAAGTGGTTATCTATTCGCGGCCGACGTCGTTTTGCTTTTTTTCCGAGGAATTCGAACGCACTTGTGGAAAGGAAACAATTCGTTTTTAGTATCAAGTCGGTCGAAGGTGCTAAGGTCGTTTAAAATGCTCTGATCCGTCACGATGCTTCAAATTTCGATAAATGTGTTATTTTCGTTAAATGTCGGTGAGGACAGATACACGGGTGAGATAAATAATACAATAGTATGTTTTATAACCGTGTCCAAACATTCGATCGAACCAAAATTGAAAGCTGAAATTAAAAGCTGAAATTAAAAGCTGAAATTAAAAGCTTGCTTTATTTTTCTATACGAAGCGTAATTTTTTCATAAAATATTCTCAATGTTGCCGATGAAGATGTTTTTGTTACATAAACGAAGGCTAAGAGTTATTACTATTACTGAAAATTATTTTTTTTATTTGCACGGTTCAATTGATTTGTAAAAATAAGAATTTGTAGAAACAAGAATTTTCTTAGAGAATTTAAAAGCATGACTCGCAAAAATAATTAAAATAATAAATTCATAGTTGTTTTGTATTTTTGAAAAACAATTTAATTATATACATATTATTTGTGTTTACGTCAATGTATACTTTTTTAAGAAGTACTGATCTAATATAACTTGTAACAATTTTTCTAGTTTATTTAATTCAATGTTATTGAATACATAATATTATATTTGGCTTGATATATGTATATATATATATATACATATATACACTATAGTCTTTTGATTACTCGTTATCACTCCAAGTCCCTCGATAAATGTTCACAATTATAATTATCTTTACAGATATTCTTAATTTAATTCACAATTCATTTTTACAAAATTTATTATTATTTATTATTCAAGTCCTTAAAAAAATTAATTATATATATATATATGTTTTGATATTAATGTGTTTATAAACAAGTTACGAAAAAAAGTTCTCGTAAAGTTGTTTTCAAATTAAATCGATAGTTTACTCAGACAAAAACGTATTTGGTCCCTTTATGAAATATTACATATTAAGTTATATAACAAATATGTAAAAAATCTAAAAAAATATCCTGTTAATTGTAATTACACTTGTCGGATATAGTTTTTAGTTTAAACAAATAATTTACTATATAATATAGGAAAATTGAGTCATTATTTTTCAGTCTAAACAATGATTTGTATAAATTTATTTTCTATAATACATGACAATGTAACTATTTATTTGAATGAAATAAGAAAAAATATGGGATTAATGTTTTCTTATATAATAACTATTTAAACTTGTTTTAGCTCATAGTACATATTTGACACTGAATTTTGATTTTATTAACACTAGGTTTTTAACCTTGTCATGATTTAGTCTCTAAAATTATATTTTTATACACTTTTTACGATATTCTATGTTATAATAATATATTTATTAAATCAATCGAGACATTTAATGAATATTCTATGTATTTATTCGCGGTTGTAAAAAATGTACATAGAGTAAAATTAAGTATTTGAGAATATTTGACTACTTATTACAAATATCGGTACTTCGGTAAATTTAATTGTTTCCTTGAAAAAGTTTTACATATTTAATTAACAGATAAAAATATACCGTTAAGAAAACTAATAATTATTTAACGTTATTTTACTCATAGGAACTTTTAATCGTATGAAGCTGTCAACATTTTCGTAATATTATACATTGCTTTATAATACACGAATTACTTTATAATATATTAAAATTACTATAACATATGTTGGTAAATAGAAAATTATTACACAAATACTATATTATTAGGCACACAAAGTACTAGAATGAATTCGACTTAATAAGCAAAACATAATAAGCTCCTATGTTCATCATTAATTCCATACTATTAAATTTTACGATGGAAATTCCGAACGTAAACTTCCTAAAGAAAGAAAACAGGAACAAATCGATCTCGAGTCAAACATCCATCCATTACACGCGGAAGAGATATAAAAGTAAGAAAAATTAATCGATCAAGAGAGAACACGAGAGATAGAAAACAAGTGTTGCTCTTTACGGATTTACGTTATAAAAAGGGGATGAAACGTCTTCCTGCTTCTTTATAGGCCTCGGATTAGTTGTAGTTGCGAGGATCGAGAGTCAGGTAAAGTCGCGGCTACGAACGACTGGACGACTTAATCTTTCCAGACTGTTTGCATTGCATTTGAGATGTGGTTCTGCGATAATAGACGTATTTGCTATATAATTGTCGAGGACAGGAGGTGAAAGACGTTATAATCGTTGCGATATTTTTCTGCGCTTCTTTTATTATGATCTTATTTCGAAACAAAATTTTATGCAGTCAAACATTTTCAACCAGGAGACGCTCTTTTATGAATTATTGAACAAAGAGATAGGCACAATATACTCGGTAATTTAAAGTACGGTGCTCAAATAATAAACTTGGAGGTGCAATCTAAAATAATTAGAAAGATTGATATCGTATTTTACGATGATTATACGTCTACGGTGATAATAACGTTTTGTTAAGATTTTTAACCAAATTTTTATTTCATTTTTTAACCTTATTTTCTTTTCAGAATTATGTATACCTTATCGCGCGTATCGATAGATATTACAATAATTAGAAATATATATTATTTTAAACGGAATTTTCTGTGTCGCGAATCGAAAGGATTGTATCGAAGTTATACAAATTTATAAACGAATTAAGTTTCTCGATTAAAAATGAATTTTGATTTGATAGGATCGTTTAAGCACACGAGAATAATGAATCAGGTTGAATAAGTCACGAGACTATACAGATATGTCGTCACGTCTGCTATAAATAAAAAATATTTATTTTAAGAAATGGTAAGATAATGTTTATTTGAAAGTTATCTATTAATGTAAGAATTTTTCAACAAAAAATGATAATGTAAAAATTATACGTGAATCGTATGTAATTATTCGCTAATCGTATTTGAAATATTTAAATGGAATGTATAAAGAATTAAAAATAAAATTTTTATAATAATATATGAATTTGTATAATCAATACGCAGATTTATGTTTTGATTCTTATAAACGTTAAACGCATAAAAATTACAATAAATAGATCCACGTATTAAGATATAAACGCGTGTATAAAATACAAAATATAATTTGATAATAATGGTAACTTTTTTAACTTGAATGTAAATAAATAATTTTAAATCTATTAAATTACCAAAATTTTAGTTACATATTTTTATTAAGAAAGTTTAACCGTTATTTCTAATAATTTCAATTTCTTAGGATATGAATTTCTTAAATAAAATGTAAGACTTAATACATGTACAACTGAAAGTATTATTCGATGGAAATGAAGAATTATTTTTAGTATAAGATAAAACATTGACAGTACAATAAACTTTAATGTAAAATAAATAAATATCTATATAATTATTGCATTTATATATTTATTTTAAAATTATTTTAAAACTATTATAATTAAAGTAAAAATTCGAATAACTAGATAAATATAATATCAATTTTTTAAATTTTCGTAGAGATACTTGTAAGTTATTCTATCCTAGAAGAGTCGTAAAATAATGATAAACACGTAATTCAAACTATGTTAGTGTATTTAAAAAATTATCACTAATTCGCGTTAATTTTTCAAATATTTCTCTCGACAATATCAAATATCAAATTTCAAAATATCTGTATAAAATTAAAATCATGTTTTTTTTTAACGAATATTTCATATATAAAACTTTCTCGGGAATCAGAGACTAAGTATTGTACGAAATAATTTGTCAATGCACATTAAAAAGCGAAAATAAAATACAATGAAATTGACGGTTGATTCGTAGGCAACGTAATTATTAATTATAAATAAATGTTACCAACGTATTTAAATAAGTAACAATTATAAATATACCATATCGATGTACAGGGAAATATTCACTATTACGAATAATCGGTTAAGCTCATCAAACAGCAATTTAAACTCTCCCGAATAAAATTAAACAAAGGTAAGACGATAAACGAAAAATCGTGTTGTTTTTGAATTATAGAATTCGAAATTATCAAATAATATGTAAACAAAAAGATAATGAAAAACATGAATACGTCTTAATGCGAATCTCTTTACTTAAGTTTACCAAGATTAACTGCGAGACAAGCGTCGCTAATAAGATTTCCTGCTCGTCCGGGTGTAAGCGAGATCGCACCGAACGTCTTTACGACGAACAGTGAAGATTAATTGGTCGCATGATTGTAACCAGAAGCTCCAACGCAACGCAAAGGAAAGGAAAAAAGGCAATTTATTTTCAATTAATAGAGTAATTGATTTATCGTTAAAAAAATTGCGAGGCAATCATTAAGAGATGCCTAAGATTTTTTTTTCACGGATGCTTTTGGAAAATGAAAGTTGAATTGCTTATTTACGCGCTTGGGAGATAAGAAGTTCTAAACTTTAAGTACGTATATACGTATATGCGTAAGAAGTAATTTCTACAAATTAACAATGCGAGATGTGAGATTGATTTTTATTTGATAATTAATAAAGAACTTCTGTAATCTAATTCCATTGGTTTTGTATCAAGATATTCGTTTATTCGATCTTAAATGATGTATAAACTCCAAGAGTTTCGTTCGACAAGATAAATATTTTTCCTTTAATAATTTTATCGTTCACCGCTGTAAAAAGTCGTCGTTCCTGAGAAGGTGACGTACTTATATTTAAGGTAAGCATAGTTTAAATGTCACGACGCGATGGTCGTTGGATGGATACATTATCTTCTTTGATGTCTCTTAACAAAGATGAAGAACTACGCCTCGGTCGTACAGTGGTCAAGTCAACGTACTTTGACGCACATCATCGTTACTTGACTACAACTTCCTGTGCACACACGTAAGCCAAAGTTAACGCACGAGAATTTTGCGTCTTAGTACGCGTAATATGTTTTCAAGTCTTATGAATTTAAGGCTATCGTAGATCCTTCGTTAACGATAAGAGAATATATGAAAATATTTTAATACTCTCGTCTACTTTTCAATTAGCGCTAAGTGAAACTTATTTTAAATATTGTAACGGTACTATATTAATTATTCATCGTTCTAACTTTTGTTATTATAAAGTATAGATATTCAAAATTTAACGAACAAAAGAAAGAACGATCAAACGTATGGATATAAACTTTTTGATCTAGGATGTAACGATTCTACGAATTTACAATTCCGGTTACGAGTAAAATTTTTTTTCAGTTTTTTAACTTTAAAATCCGTGAAATAATTAAATTTCAACGACTTTTTAAGTTTTATCATTATTCGTTAATTTCGCGAGTATTCAAAGTAATACTTCTTTGTTAAAAAAATTCTAGTTTCAATAGTAATTACAACTTTTAAAAATCAATAAATACACTAATCTATTTATAATAAAGATATTAATTTTTTCACGAAATATATTCAAGTTTGAATAAGTATCATTTGCATTCGTTTTACGTTTAAGAGATTTATAGTTTTATATAAAAAGCTTTTTTAAAGCCTATGTCACGTAGTTGTATATAACATTCATGCCTAATATTGACTTAATAAATAGAATAGAGAAGATAAGAGATGCTCACAAAAGAAAAATACATACGCTATTAACAAGTCGTGGATATGTAGTTTCAAAAATGAGAAGGAAGACGAAGAAGTCTAAAAATAACGCGTTTCGAATAACATTCCGACGTAGTATCTTTTTTTTTTAATACTTATAGTACACATGAAATTTTATGACAATCTCGATGAAGACAAAGGTAATTTAATTTTGTATTCTAAGGTATAACTTCTGTAATCTAATATGGAGATACAGCGAATTATAGTTGGCAACGTTGAGTTGATAATAAGAAATAGGAAGTTGTCTTTTGAAAACCGAAGAACAAGTGGACATCAAAAATGCTCGTTTCAATATAACGAAAAGATTAGAATTTTAAAGATATTAGTAAGAATAAGTAATGTTCATATATCCTCGAAAACAAAGCTTGTAATTTAAAAGAAAAATATCGAATATTCTTATGTAAATAAAATCCAGTTTTTTTACTTCGAATATAAGCATTTTTATGTTAATTTAAAAATAAGATTTCAATTTTAAATTTTGTATGCGTAACGAGAATATGTGCTAACTCGTTTAAAATCAGTTAAATTCAGTGTCAGTGTCAATATTATAGCATTAGTATTGAACTTCAAATTGATAATATCGACGACTTTGTACTTCGCGCGTTGATCCTTGAGTTTTTGACATCCATACAGTAATTATAGCATCGACTATTGTAATATCATGTAAACATTGTAGATTCGGCATCGATTCTTCACTGTTTGCTGTTTACGTTACAGGATGTACAATAAGCATAGTACGTTGGTTGGTATCAGTGACGTTGAGTGAAACGGTATAGTATTTGCGGTCCGTAATAACAAGCGTAGTATACATAAGGCCACGCTATACTAAATTAAACTAAAAACGTATTACAAATTACGTCGTTGATTCATTTAAGTACGCGACGGAAAAAACCGCAGGAAAAATCGATTCAAAAGTTATACAGCGATTTCGCTTTCTGGTAAACAAATATTTACTTCGACTCGCTTTCCCTAAAGCAGTTCCAAAGTTGCTTAAATCACCTGCATTTCCAAATGCGGGGATGTCGGCCAAGTACCATTGCGACCTTGCGAGACACTCCATAGCTTCGATCTGGTCCGCACGAATCAACTGCATAATCAACTGCATAATCAACTATATAATCAACTATATAGTCAACCGCGCGACCCGCGATTATGCTTTTATATTTCCGCTTTTAATGATAAGGTTCTTTGTGCTTCTAACGTACTTTGTTGTTTATTTCACCTATTGCGACTTTATTTCACCTATTGACACTCCCAATGTTATAATTGTTCAACTAGATATTATTTAAGAGTTTCATGATTTTCTCGTGTATCGACTTGTCGTTTCATCTACCGATACTTTAATAAAATGTATTTATTATTGTCATTAAGGAAATAAAACGGCGTTCGATAAAATTATTAATCTTAGTAACGGGTGTAAGACATTTTTTTAAAAATCAATATATTATGATATTTAACTTATCAAAATTTAGTCGTTAAAAAGTTCAAAAAATACTCTTTTAAAGATTAATTGAATATACCGGTATTTTTATCCGGTCTAGAATTTGAAATTTTTAAAAGATCTAATCGAGTCGGTAATTTTGCTATTTTCTAAAATTAATTTAGTGCTTTCCTTGTCTCTATAATAAAGTTCTAAATTTACATTTTATGGATTTTAAACTTGGAAGTATAAAACACGAGTGCATGCAAACTTGGTACCTTTCATCTTATTCATTGCTTATGTTAATAACAATAATTAAGTGACACATACGTCAGATTTATTTCAGAAACTAAGTAAAAAAAGATTTATTTTAGATGTTTTTAAATTATTTCTGGTTAATTTTTTTTTTTTATACTTATACTCGTTGAGAAATCAATGTTGAACATTTTTTTCTTGAAAGAAAAAAATTTTTATCACGTCTAACGAAACTATAATATTCGAATCAGGTAAATATAAAAATTCTTACAAAAAAATGAAGTACTGATTTTATTTAACTACTTGTTATAAAATTATAATTAAAAAAAAAATTAAAAAAATCTATATTTTATTCATGACTGGTTAGCTCAAAATTAATTATTAAATTTTCGTTCGTTATTAAATATTAAATATTTTATTATTTTTTCGTATTATGAACTTTACATTTTTTAAACGCTTGAGTCTTCGAACGAATATAATTTTGAACGTTAAATCGTAATAAAATAAAAAACTATGCTATGTATTGATAAAAATTCTCGGATCAACGTTTATTTTACAAATGAAAAATGTCTTGATATCGATAGATTATAGTTCGCTTATTCATTTTTATGTTTCGTTCTGTACCTATTAGTTTCGTTTTTAAAAGCAATTAGCCTCTATCGTAAACAAATGTAAAAATAATGTATGCATTAGGTGATTTTAATCTAATGATACATAATTTTGAGAGTTCCGAGGAAGAAACAAAGTGGCACATTCGCGTTGGTATATACATTAACGGTTGTAGTATTATACTCAACGTTATAGTAAGATTACGCGATTGCGTAATCGAAAACGTACTAATAGTCTGATCGAACATTACGGAAGAGATAAAACCGCGAATAATTTGCGGCATTGTTTCAGCACGACTGACTTTTCCGCAACGATGGAAAGAGCGCGTGAACTTCCAAATAAGACAGTTTTTAAACTAATTATAATTTTGTCCGTACAACTTCGAGTAATATTATTTTCCTGGCATTAAATAATCAAAACATATATTTTTATTTTAAGTAAACGCAGTCTTGTTATTATCGTGTTTACGAAAATTAATATTACTGATTATTATTTAAAAAATAATAATTTTTTTTTAAATGATTAAAAGCTTATTATTGTAATAAAAACTTACTTATATCTTGTAAACGAAATATTATTAAAAGCAGTTCCACTTATTTCCTGACCTTATTATTGTATTCGGTATTCCCATGTGTAGTAATTTAATTTTGTTAATTTGATTCCCAGATATTTAATTACTAGTGAATAAGGAAATAAAATAAAGTTAATAAGTCGAATTTTAGGAAATATTAATTTGATTTTATCAAAGTTAGTTTTTTAATTCTAATGACGTGATTTTAAATTCTAAAAATTATTATTTTCTTAATATCGTATTTTATATAATGAAATCTCTGAACTACATTATAACGTGTTTAAAATAAATTATCCTTGATGTATGCAAGAAATTTTAAGTCTTTATAGTTAAATTGAATATAAAATCTTGTATAAAAAATTTGAAGCAAAATAATAATATGAAACTAGTTCTTAAAATTATTAAACGCATAAATCATTTTTGAGATTTTTTCTTTCTTTTTAAGTTTTATTTTTGAGAATTTTGTAAAATATTAAGTAGAACAATAAAATCTCACTTTATCAATATGTTCGTAATATATTTTTAAATAGATAAAGTAAGCTATCACTGAAGTTCGTTGTTGAAATATAAAAATTAATATGTATGACGTACGTACTCATTACAATCGTAATAATGCTTAATATTCATCTTCCGTGTCAAGCATTCGTTTGTTCCTGTGTTTATTTTTCAATTTGAAGTAGTTAAAAATAATTTTAAATCACTAGCTGTAATCTTAATTCATTCTATATGTGTAAAATAAAAAAGAGTATAATTTTGATATTTCACGTGTTTTCTGTATTCAGGCTTTTACAAAATATATATAAGCCGATAAACTTTTGAAGAAGTATCTTAAATGTAAAATTACTTTGTCAAGTTTACGAAATTATTGAACAAATGGAATTATTTTTGCGATTTTAAACGAATATTGAAACTATTATAAATTAAATTAAATTAAATTATTAGAACGGATTTAAAAAAAATAACTAACTGCATAATAAAAAACATATTCAAGTATGTAACGTAAGATATATGAATCTGTATATATGTGATATCCGTATTATAATAGTTTGCAATGCAAATCAATGACTCTATTAAAAATTGTTTTTAAATAACTAGAATTATAATACTTAAACGGCTGCACTGATTATAAATTCAAGTGAAAATAAATAAATAATATATAATTCATGATAAATAATAAATAATAGGTGCTCGAGTATAAATTTTCAAATCCATTATAATATAGTGTAAAGATAATTTTATTCAGCTACAATACAAAAGGAGAATCAAAATTAATTTTTAGACTAACCATTCAAATAATATGATTAATATTATAGTTTTTTTAATTAAGAATTATAGAAGATTGTGTAAACTGAGTTAGCAATAAATAAAGAGAAAAATGTTTTATCGATAACTTAAAAAAATTTCATAATTATAGAAATTTAAGCTTTTATATTATATTATACTATATTATATTATATTATATTATATTATAATATATTATATTATATTATAGTATACAAAAAATATTTAAAATAATAATTTAAAAATACCTAAATAATATATATATATTTACCAGTTATTTGTAATACGCATTACAAAAATTTAAAAAATAAAATAGAAAGGGTTAAATAGTGTATATAAGTCGCTAATTCATTTAAACTACTCCATAATTTATAAAATAAACGTAGTATATATACACAAGCAATCAATGGTCATAAAATAATGAATACTTTTAAAACATTTGAAGATTAATTTTTAAGACAGAATACAAGTAAAAATTAATATATGTTATACAATATGATAATTAACTATAATAGTTTCTCATTATAATATTAAAAAATACTCATAAAACTTTTTTTATTGCAAGAACAAAAATTATAAAGTTAAAAAAAGCATAATATCGCAGATACAAAACAAAAATTATTACACTAAGATTTTTAAAGCTTATATGCAATAATTAAGATAAGGAGAAATTTTAACAAAATGAAAAGTGATAAATTAAAAAAACATAAAAAATAATTTATATTTTTTAGACAAAAATTATTTTACAACTATTTTATGTACATTAACAAAAACTGTAATGAAATATGATTTATTCTACGCATCTGACTTATACAAAAACGGTGGTATTAAACTTTTTATACACGTATGTAATTTCATTAATTAATTAAAACACAATAAAAATGTTTAAAAATAGATATTAACTTGTTAATTCATCTAAAGTGAATAATATTAGTTTTGAAATTTTTTCATGTTTAATTTAGAAAAATTATAAATATTTATAAATTTAAAATTAAATAGAAGAGTAAAATAATATTTATAAAATGAAAAGTATTATACATCAATCAAATACAAATTTTAGATCGCTTCTAATTGATTTTTATAATTTTATCCAAATAGCGTAAACTTATCAAGTCGTAGCTTTACAAGTTGATAATCCAAATAAACTCCGTGGAAATTTTTTCCAAAATTTTAATCGGAAACAAGTACATATAATAAATAATCTTGATATGATTTAATTTTAAAAGTAATCTAAACGATTATATATTATATTTTTATTGTGAAATTTTTTGTTCCATATTGTTTTTAAAATGAGATGTATATATTAATAACGTAAATCGATATAGGTTACGAATAGAGCACGTGCAAGAAATAATAGTATTAGTTCTACGATTTCAGCGAGAAAACCGGAAAATAATAAAGTTACGGATAGACATTGACAGACAGAAAGATAATGCCAAAGTATTTTTAAAAGGAGATAGATATAAGTGAGAAAATATCTCTCATCAAATTGATATTCAATGATGAATAGTTGCACTTTTATAGTATAAAAGATATAGTATTTTTTAATTTTAATGTAAAACAATACCAATTCTTTATATGTCAAAGTTCAATTATCAAAAATGTAAAAATTTATTCGAAGAAATAAAATTAATTGTATCTACCTTATAATGGAATATTTCTTTGGATTTTTCCTTTAACCTTTTTTTTAACGAAGTTAACATTGATTTTCTTCCTTGAATTTCTTTTTAATTAAAATAAGTGTTTATATATCAGCATTATATTGGAACATGAAAATTTTTTATTTAATTTTCAGAAAACTCATTTTCGAGAATTAATTTAGAATAAAAAAATTTACACTTATATGCATATTCATATTAACCAAGAAATATAATTTTCTTAAAAACGTGTACATGAAAAAATCTGTATATCTTTAAGTTTTATTAATTGGAAAATAAAAAAAATCGTTTGAAAAAAACACAGATAAATTTATGTTTTTTCTGTTACTTAATAAATTTTTTTTAAATTATATTTTTATCTTAATTAGATTTCATTAATAATTATAAATTTATGGAGTCAATATAAATAATAATTAAATAATTTATTATTTATTATTTATTAATTGAAAAATCGAGGTGACTGACTTCAAATTAATTATTTGAAAGGTAGTGAAAAAGGTGCAATCATTTTTGCAATAATTAATAAATAATATAATCATTATTTTTATATCATTAACTTCTACATCTGTTTTGTGTAAATGTTATGGTTGTTTCTATTTTTTTCATAATAATAATTTTGAACAACATACATATAATGAATATTTATTCGCGTTTTTTCGTTGTATTTTATATTTTTTATTCGATAAAATTAAAATATTTATCGATAATCTTCAAACTATTACACTATAATTAATTAAATTATGTATTGAAATCGCATAAATTTATTAGATAGTGCAATAAAATTTATTCGTGTCAATGCATTTCAATATAATTTAAATGAAATGTTTACGTTTATGAAATAGCAAAAACTTTTACTCTTAATAGTTTTTTATATTCATGTACTAAAATCGTAATTAAAACTAATTTAAGATAAATATAAATTCAAAATAATTTACTTTTAATCAACAAGAACAAGAAAAAAATCTTTGAGATTTATACTTTATAGCATTATAATTAAAATAATGTAATAACTATTAGAGTCAAGGTAAATAATAAAGTTTCTTTTATGCATAAGAAAAAGATTCCGAATACCTTCACAAAGATTACAGCATAAAGTGGCTGTGTTTTCTGAATATGATGAATCCTCCACCAACGAACGCGACCATGAACATGAAGTCCACTACTGTGTATGTTTGCATATTTCAAGCGTCTTTACTTTCAACTTCGTTTCCGCAGAAAGTACTTGCACTTTTCAAGTGTACTGTGTATATATTATACTGACTTTTAAGGCACGTGACTCAAAAATATTTTTAAGAATATACTGGTTACTCAAGTACGCACCTTAAAAGTCATAGAACAAAAAATTTTCTGCACCGCTTGAACAATACTATTATTGTCATTAAAAATAAATAACTAATGTTTTTTTTTGTTTTATAAGTAAGGTACTATTACTCTAAATAAAATCAAAAAAAGTATGTAATTTAATTAATGTTATTTAATTTAATGAGTTAAAAAATTTTGTAAATTTAAATAATTCTAGAACTGTGTAGATTAAAAAGAATAATAAGATTATTTACATAAAGAAGTTAATCATGAATTTATCTAAAAAGTTATAAATACGTTTATATCTTATTACATAAAAGTAATTACAAATAAAAATCTGACTACTGTATAATTTTGAGGAATTGAAAAAAATTGTATAGCGAGAAAAACAAATTAAGATTATTCGATAAAATAAAAAACTATTACTATAAAAAAATTTTAATTTAAAAAATTGATAACTTTAAGTAATACATATAAAAATTAATTTAATATCCAGTATTATTTGTTAACTGTGAATGATAATACTATTCTTGAAGAAATATCAACTTTAATTATTATACATGTACTTGTTACGATTAATATAAAAATGATGCAAACTAATATATATACAACTATATTATTATAATAAATACTAAATAATATTTATTTAAAATAAATTAATAATTCAGATATTATTTTGGTTGAAACATTAATGGGCATAATTTTTGATACTAATTTTAATTTTGTTTTTAATGATCAGAAATCTTTGAAGAAATTGTAATTACATATGTAGAATTCACTTCTTTAATAGGAAAATTACTTTGAATAGTTTAATTGATTTATAATGAACAAATGAATAGATTCAATAAACGAATAGATTATTTCGTTAATGACAAAGTGAATTAGTATTACCTTCAAAAATTCTAAGAAATGTATTAATTTTTCTAGTTTATAAGACGTTCGAAAACATAAATTAAAAATTTATTTTAATTTATGATTTCTTAATTATTTTAATTTATGATTTCTTAATTATTTTAATTTATTTATATTCAAAAACTTTTGTAATTTTTATAAATATCATAAAAGAACTGAAACCGTATAAATATTTAAAAGCTACTATGTTTAAAATAATTTTTACGTACATTTTAAAGAAGATTTTTGCTTCGAAAATTTATGTAAAAAAGTAAGAATGCATATAATAATAATTAAAGGGCATATTTCTTATTCGATTTGTTGAAATTTGTACACGAATAATTTTTTATTAAAATTGAAATATATAATAACAAATTTCACACTGACTGGTTACTATTTAATCTGTAATAACGGAAATAGATTACGTATATTTTTTAATGTATGTATACATATATTTAGCATTTACTTTACGCCTTACGTATTATTTTTCTATATTTTAATTGATTAATAATAATTAATTAAATATAGTGAAATTTGTTCACCATAAAATATTTCCATAACTATAATTGTCGTGTAACAATACTACTTTAATAGATAACGTGAAATTTCAAAATTTGTTTAAGTCACGATTACAATATTTTTTATAAATATAAAAGTAATATATATTATAGGTTTCTTTATATATTTTTTGTTATACCAATTTTACAAGTAAATGTACTGATACATTTTCGTATTTCTCTTTTGTACTATAAATAAATGGTCAAAACTGCAGAAACCATAAAATAATTTTTGCGATTATAATTCAGATAATTTTTTAAAAATTCGAATATTTTATTAACTGTCTTTTGACTATAAAGATAATTCAGAATATATCGGAAGGTCTTTCTTTCTTTTTCATTAAAAAAAAATGCACGTTAAAATATGCAAATTATATGTAAGTATGTATCTGATATTATAAGCAATCGGCCGTTAATAACACGTTATTTTTATTTTATTAGTTGTTAGCTAAGTATAAGTTCATATTCTTTGAATAGAAAACCATTTCTTTTGTATATCAATACCTCAAGTTTGAATTTTAAAGAAAATACAATATGGGTGATTTTAAAATTATCTTCAGACTTCCGTTACATTGTCATCAACGATATAACATCTTGCACATAATATTCTCATATGATTATATATATTATACATTTTCTTTTATTCTACAGTTGATTCTATTGCAAAATTTTTCAACCTAACATTAAAAATCACGTGCATTTCTACATTCGAGTAATCGTTTATATGGCATATTTTTATTATTAAGATTAAAAACTATAAATTAAAATATTCTAAAATTTAATCAATAATGATATTTTACTTTTGAAAGATAGTTTATTTTTATTTTGCATGAATGAATATTAAAAACACGTCTGTATTTAATTAAATAAATGGAAAGTATTTATTGGATAAAAAAAACAAATTAATGTCATAAAAATATATTGTAACTCATTGAATCAGAAACAATTTATGAATGTTTTGTATGTTGTAAATATAAAGTAAATATTATTCCAATAAATTATTTTTAACTAAAATATTTATCGTGCACATATAAATTAAAAATTTCAACTGTTCAAATTTATTTAATTATAAATAAAATATATTTTAAAAATATTTTCAACAATATATAGGCTTAAATATTTTTAATACGGCATCGAAACTTTTTTGTTATTTATTGATTTGTAAATGGTATTAAATTAATTTTTCAAGCAAACTTTAATACCTAATAAAAGTAGAATATATCTCAACTTATATATTTATATAAATATAAATATTTATGATAACAAACGAATAAAGTTGGAATACACAATATTTTAAAATACATTCATAATGATCGAATTAGTCAAATTCTATTCATCGTTAATAAATGATATTCAGCTGTGACCTATATCATACCAAAAAGTTCTGTTCTATCAATTTAGTATATCACTCAATACTCTCTTATCATCTAATATAATCAAAGGTATAGTTTAGTGAAGGTCAAAGTTAATAAATTAATTCATAATAGCATTCAAGTAAATTTTTAAGATAAATCAACATTTTTATCTTCAACGGGTCAGAGTAAAAAATTTCAATTACAGTATTACAATAATATTAAATGCTTAAATTTAATTATCGAATCGAATCTGCGTTTAAATAAAATATAGAAAATAATTTTGTTAAATAATCAAGCTCGATCACTATTTTAAATACTCCGCTAACAACCAACGAAATTTTTACTTTATTACCGGTATTTGATTAATTTGTATTTTCACGTGTACGAGTACACATATCAAATTACATTAAATTATTAATTTTACGTATTTCTATCAATGTACGCACGATAAAGAAATATATTTAAAAATGGTTTAATTATGAATTTGAAACGTTCATAGATATTATTAACTGTTATTGGTAATAAAAATGTGTAATATCCAACGATTGTAAAGGTTTCACAATATTATCATTTTGTTTTAATCAAACGTGTTATTAAAATATATTTATAAATACTTAATGTTTTATCGTAATTTAATAAGCCTCTCGCGATTGGATATCTTAAGAAATAGCATATAACCAGAAAATAAAGAAAATGAAAAAAAAATACTCGTTACCTTGACATTGCAAAATAGTAAGCTTTTAAGAAGGTAATCTTCGAATACCAAGCTTCTCTTAAAACTTCAATTTCTACACATTTCTAAGTTCGCAGACGTTTCTCTGAAGGCTGATCCTTCCCGCGTCCAACTATTTAATAACAGTAATGATGGAAGCGCGCATCCCTCCATCGCATAAGGAAGCTGCAACACGAACGAATGTATCGAACACTCAAACTACGGTGTGTATAATAGAGTTGATTTTTTTAACAAAGTCAATTTGCCCTCTGGCACGAAGGCTATAGAATTACTAAAAATCTATATGTAACAGATACACTATAAAGAATCTAATTTACGCCGAGATAAGTTGTTCAGAGAGAGAGATACAATAAAATAGCCAAAGAAGTAAAATTTCGCCAAGTATTTTCGTTGAACGGATTCGCCGCGTTCATTTTTTCGCGGTATTTACCACTGATTTATGAAAAAAAAAGCAAAGTTTTAGCGAAATATCGTACAACTTCCTGAAATAAATCTATAAATCTCAGCTAATGCATACAAAAACGTTGGAATAATTTCTTGTGCAAACGTATTATTTGTATAAAAAAAAAACAAAAAAAAAGGAAACCATTGATAATTATCAACGGTATCCCCATCACACTCATTAGATAATATAATAACTAATGGTTGGAAAAAGGTGTTACGCGTATTCCCTATTCGCGTTAAACTTAATCCATAACCTTCGATAAGCAATCGTTTACTTTATTTTGCTGGCACTTATAAGTGCGAAAATGTCATAATAACTTATATTTACCACTTTACCACGTTCACCTCGTACTTTTTACATAAAATTTCTAAGTAACCGTAACAGGTTGGGAATTGAAAAAAATGTCTAGCAACTATAACTAATTACTACTCTATCGATATCACGGTACGAAGAAAAAAAGCCACTAATCAAATTATTTTACAGTCATTACCGGTTGTATATCGTGAGAGTAATAGCCGCAGTGAATGGGAATGCGTAGTTCCTCGGTCGGGGTTTTTGCCCTGCAACGCGGCTCGAGCCTTTCCATGCAAGGGATCCGTCGGTGAAATACGTCGATGATGGAATCCACAAAATTGCATCGCTCGAAATCCATTAAAAAGTCGAACGATGGGATCTCCGGACTTTGACCGTCTCGACGAGGGAGAACCTGTTTTTTCGTCGACGATCAAAGCGCACAGTTGCCGAACTAAAGCTTATGCGCGATACCGATCAATGCTACGTTTATATACGTATACACAATGCTTTGCAAACCGATTTTTCGGGGGTTTCGAGTGCCTCTTCTCATCTTCCTCTCTCTCCCTCTCTCTCTTTCTCGCGCGCACTCTCGATCTTGTCAATCAATGTATACCGATGGTTTCACCGAGTCACGCAATACTCTCGTTTCGATTCTTACATTACACACACGCGTGTTTGTGTGTATGTTTATTTGTATGCGATTCCGTATCCGAGATATAAGAAAAGTTAACCATTTATTTTACGCTGTTTTAACAAATATTCTTCGCGTCAAATTTTTACGATGAAGCGCGTAACGATATTCGGACTCGCGCAATTTGTAAAATCGAAACTAGGCTTAAAACAAATCTGATAAAAATAATAATTAAGTGATAAGGTTTTTATTATTTTCATTATAATCCTTATAATTTGGGTAATGATGAATCATAAAAATTTCATACCTAAGATAAACACGTTCTTCGTACTGCTTTTATACGATTGAGTATTCGAAGGTGGATATTGTATACTCGTATATGCGAATAAAAGGATGACAAATAATATCGAATACGTTCTATTTTACATACGTATAAAAAACAGATTGAGTTAGCGTTTGAGAAAAATATAGAGATTAAAGATCTTATTTTCTTTAAAAATAAAAAATACTAAAGTAATGTTTTCATTTTTAAATTAACGCATTATTTTAAAAACGGAAACAAAGTACGAACCATAAATTGAAAAAAAATTCATTTGATTCTATTTAATATAATGATTTTACTGAATTCTGGAATATCAATACGTATAAATCAATGTTGCATTTGTATCTATAATAATTGTCGATTTTGCGTCATTATATATTTGTAAAATTATTTCATATAAATATTAAGTATTTTTTTCGTTTTATCTATCATTTATCAATTTTAAGTAAATTATTAAACTTGTGAAATCGATAAAATTAATTTTAAATAACTCGTTTACAAAACATACTCGTGTATTAAATAAAAAATGATAATAAGAATAAAATTATTCACGTAAAAAATACCTTATTTATAGATTTTAAATATAAATTTCAAGGTAATAGAAATGTTTCGCTTAAAAATTTGTTCGAATGTAGAGTTTAATATTTTACCATATTAACTCCTACACAATTCGATACGTATAAATAATTAAACGTAATTAATAATTATTTGCAATTTACATACTGAAAAAAATTCAATTTCAATCTTTGGATTCGTATACTATTATTATTATTATTATTATTATTATTATTATTATTATTGTTAGTAATAGTAATCGTAAAAGTGTTAGTCGTAGTAAGAAAAGTAGTAGTATTAATAATAGTAGTAGAAGTAGTAGAAGTAGTAGTAAACGCATCTATTCCATATTTTCTGTTTAAAAATATTTTGAAATTAATTTATTACATTTATCGGGAGTCAAAAATCTATTCTCGTAAACGTATACAAGAGACAGCATCAAAATGAAAACATGAACATTATCTAAATTGAAGACTGATTGAGAATATTATCTCACTAATAAACATTAATTCCTGCTTTATGAAGATATGAATCTCTATTATTCTGTAAGTTAATATAAAATTGACATTACGTTTCGTAAAAGAATACAAATGTAATTGAAAAATTATGAATTCTATTATGCTTCAATGTGAATCATTACATAAAAATAGCACGACTTGAGTATTTTATACACATTACTATACATTAAGTGTGTGTATCAATAGAAGCAATTCCTGGACAATAAATTTATTTCAATTACGTATATGTGAGAAACTGAAAATAAAAATGCATTTCGATAAAAATATATCAAATGTAAATAAACTTCAAACGAATTAACAAAGAAAAATAAAACATAAATTATCTCGACGAGAAAAATTTACACGGTATCTTCGTGATTCTAGACAACTTATTTCTTTGGAAAAATCATAATCGAGCTCGTGTTGCATAATACGTATGAATTTTTACGTGTATGTATACATGTCCAACTGCACAAAACTGGACAGTTATACCGGAGCATTAAAAAAACTACTTCGATACACGTTTACTTCGTGCACATGTTATTAGTCAAGTAAAAAACTCGGTTCATTTTTCGTTCGATTTACCTTGATTTGTACAAAATATATATCACACGTATAATACGCTTTGGAAAGATCGATTACACTAATTTCAAAGTAAATCTTTTTATATATACATAACAGATGATTTGCAATATTTGGGGCCTTTTTTATCTCCGTGCCTACAAGGGAATGACGCGCGAAAAAATATTAACCAACCAATTTTCACAATTTTTCCAGTATCAAGATTATTTACTGTTAAGCCTTACACTTACTCTACTTGTTAAGAACTTGTTTTGTTAATTATTAATAAGATATTAATAAATAGTAATAAAATATGACTTCTTAAGAAAGTAACAGAAGTCTTTACCGAAAAATTAAGCTCATTTTATCTTTATCATAGAAAACATCGCTACTACTCAAAAGTCGATTACCATCCGTTTTTACAATTAAGTTAAAACTCCTTTAAGCACTTCCTGAAATTATATGTTGCACTACAAATTATGATAAAGATAAAGAGAATCCTTGTTTGTAAGGAAAACTCGTGTACGATAATAAAATTACTATTTTTTAATATTCTAAATTTAACTTTATTATAATGATCATTTAAATTTTTTTCATCGAATAAAGTTTAACCTCATCGGTAATCGATAAATAATGCTTTATGATATTTTTTAATCGATAAAAAACGTACCTAATAGATAAAAGTGAAGAATTAATTTTTCAAGAATGTCTAATTTATATTATCTTATTTTGAATATCGATACCAAGACAATGAGTGATAAAACATTAATATAAAGAATTAAAAATAAAAACATTATTTATTATAAAATAAATTAAATTGAAATGACATGAATTATAAACATAATATATATATATATATATATATATATAGTTTATTAAAAAAATAGTTAGAGTATATTTCGTTTAAGTGATATTTCAATAATGTAAAACACTGTTCTATTTTTTTTTGTATTCAACATCAATTATCAGAAATATTTGATACAAGTTCGATTAAAAAAGGTATTAAAAAATATAAAAAAGTGTAATTCAAAGGATTACACTGCATTTATATATTAGCGAATAATCATTATCAGCTCGAGTATTCTTTTTGTGTATTATTAAGTAATCTGTAATTAAAAAATAAATTAATTTTAATCATATCTCGTAAATATTTCTTAAAAGCTTTTTATTCGAAATTAAAGATAATTAAAAAAATCTTTCCCTTAATCGATGTACTTTATTCTCTCTATTTTGATTATTCGTACAATTAATCTCTTTAAAAAAATTCAATCAATTTATCTATTGTACGATTAAAAATGTATTTGTATAATTTTTTAATTAATTTTTTAAATGAATTTTTTAACATATTATTTTATAGAAATAAACTAAACTCAAAAAATTATGGATTTCTTTCTTAATTCAAACGTAATATTAATCCATTCTTAAAAAATTAATTTAATCAAATTAATCGTAATTTAAAATAAAAATGAACATTAAACATAAGAACATTTTCTATTAAATATTTTCTATTAATGGATATTAACTTTGCAAAGTTCTTGGAGTAATTTAGAATTGACATTATTGTATAATTGTATTTTGAAAATTTAACTTAAAAAAATGATTTTGTACAATATCTTGCAAATTTATATCTATAGAAAATTAGTTATTAATATTCACGTATATAAGAACTATATAAACGTATTTTATTATGAAAGCTTTAAAATAACAATTATTTTTTTCTAATTAAAAGAGAATATATTCTTAATTGATCGATAGCGAAGCAGAAGCGTTGTATAAAAGATTTTTACGAAATCCCTTTTTTCTCTTGTCGTATCGAACAAATTTTTAAATCGTGATTTTCTACTACCGATTTTTTTTCGCGTCACACATCGAACGTCGAAACAATAATTTTTTAATTATATATTCGTTTTACCGCGTTATCATTTTTAAATGATAAATCCGATAATTATAGCATCCAACGATTAAAAAAAAAGTTTGTCAAAGAATCTCTTTGAACAAACTCGCAACTGAAATTACAGTGAATCCGAATTGTGAAAAAAAGCGGGAAAAAAAGAAAAGTTAATTAACAAGACGAATATCGTTTGGAAAAAGCCAACGGCATAAAATAGAAACTGCACAACGTAAGAAGCTTAATAATATCACGCGAACTTGATAAAGGCGATAAAAAGGAATTTCCCAATATCGCTGATTGAATAAGTGTAGGTTTAAAGAAGAGTACATAAAGAAAAGATGAAAGACTGCTCACCGCTCGGTGTAAAAGGGTTAAAAGCGCGGGTACTATATAAATCGTTCAATTACTTAAAAGCATGTAGGCTAGAGCTTACAAGCAGCTCGAGCTCGCAAGCACGTAAGTACGTAAGCACGTAAGCACGTAAGCACGTAAGCACGAGGTGAAAGAGAAAGAAAGAGAAAAGGAGATAAGGATAAATAAGCGGTTGACTCGCCGAGCGTGAAAAGCTCGACAGGACGTCTTTAATAAACACAGCAACTCACCGATCCCCTCGACGACGTAACGATCCTTGGCGTCCATTTCTTAGCCTCTGGCCCTCGCCTCGTCTTTCCGAGGAGGGTCGAGGCGACAGCGTCTCCGGGGGTCAATCCGAGGAGCCGCGTTGCTCCATATCGCGGAGCCGATATACGGATTCCGCGAATCGCGCTACGTCTGGTAGCGTCTCGCTCGCGGAGCGATAGAATCACCTCTCCGCAGGTGCAGCAGCCGCGTTTTTCCAGATGTGCGGTGGCGGCGGCGGCGCTGACGACGCTCGAGGTGGAGGAGGAGGAGGAGGAGGAGGATAAGGAGGAGGAGGAGGAGGAGGAGGAGGAGGAGGAGGAGGAGGTGGAGGAGGACGACGAAGACGACGACGACGAAGAGGAGGATGTGGCGGCTCGTTCACGTGCGCTCCAGACTGTCTGGTGCTATGCGCGCAGTCGCCTTCCGGCGACGAGGTCGCGAGCCACGCGGCAAAGTCAGGGCTCGGCGCTTCTCGATTTTCGCGGGTGTTTTCTTCGATTTTCTTCCTTTTCCTTCTCTATTCTCGCTCGGGGTTTCGTCGCCTCCGAAGCGAACTCGGATTTTTCCGCCGATTCGTTCCTGTTCGGACGGTGTTTTTGAGAATCTCAGTGCGCAGGTGGACAATAAGGTGAAGTAACTCGATTATCGATCTCAGCTTGGACTTCTGGTGCCAATATTTTCGAATATTATCGATGATTATTCTCCGAGCGTTGGAAATTCTATTTTTTTTTAAAAGATGAATATCGATTTTATCTTTATTCCACGTTTCTTGATCGCGTTAAAAATTTATTATCTCGCAACTTATGCAATATTTTTTGTTTTAATATTCGTTCGTTTTAATCGGCGCGCGTTACTTTTACAAAACTCTTTCCTTCGTATATTTAAACGCGATACGCATGTGAGAAACGTGTCTGCTTATCTCAAAGGTAACAACTTATTTACCCGAATAAGTATTGGTTCAATTGGCTCGTTCTATTAAAAGCGCTAATTAAGAGTTTTAAATTAAAAAAAAAAAAAATCGTGCGTGTCTCGTTCGGAATTCACGGATAACTCCAACGACAAAGATGTTAACGCAGCTGATAAAAATGGAAAATGATCCGAGTGTTAGAATTTAAGAACTTGTATTCGTCGCTGTTCCTTGGTTATATCGTAAGGAACTAACATCGACGTTGATACGCTCGATGAAAGAAATCACGAGATCAACCAGTTTTTTGAATTATCGTTCTTTCAACGTTGCAAAAATACGTCGATCGGATGATCTATGCTCTTTGCTCAGCTTCGATCGTATTTTTCTCTACAATTTTAACATAATTGTCGTAGATATATTTGCAAATTTAAACGAAGAAAACGAACCGCCTATTCGCATCTCTACGTTACTGACGAATAATAAAATTTCTATCTTCTTATATTTCAAATAACGCGTTTATCACTATTTTATATTTAACTCGCAAGAGTAGAAATCGTTCGAGCCAATGGTACGTCAGTTCTTTATCAATCGCAAAGTCTTACAACGTCATTCCGTCTTCCATCCAACGTGAAAAGTCGTTGCTATTACCAGTCGTCAATTTACAAAATCAATAATCAAACCATTCACCGATCATCGACGCTAAGCGATGGTCTCAAAGGCTGGTAACTCGATCTATTCACCAAATGCTGATCACAGAGACCACAAGTTCACTGACGCGTACGGCTCTATTAATCGAGACTCGGTAACCCAGTGTCCCGCAAAAGTCCCGCAAAAGTCCCGCAAAAGTCCCGCAAATGGTTTTCGCGCGATAATCGTATAGCTCCGACCTCCTTGAAAAACAGAAGAAGAAACGTAATAACCGACGACGAATCCTTTTCTAAAACCTTTTCTAAATCCTTTCCTTTTCTAAATACAGCGATAGTACTTTTTTACGTTCACTGGGTGAAATGGCATCCGACAGGCCGAGACGCGTTCCTCTGTTTTGGCACGGTATCGAAGGGTCGCACCAAAAAAACTAAAAAAAAACCGAGGGCTACGAAAGTTTATCCTCCTCTCGTTGGAACGTCGACTGTAACTCTCGGTAACATCGCTCCTGTGCTTTCGCTCTCATTCGCGCGCACTGAGCATCCACTCGTCCCGCACCCTCATTTATATACCTGGAGACGCGTGCGAGGTATCCGGCGCTTCGGGCGCCACTTATTCGCTCAAATCTCCATTTACCGAGCTCGCGATAATCGGGTGCGAGTCGCCCAACACGGACATCGTCCTTCGTCGGCTCGATCGGGCCGTCGTCCGACATTCAACCGGAGGATGAAAAAGGCGTCGCTCTGCCTTCCATCACCGCAGCGAACAGACGCGTCCGTTGTCCCCGTCGTCCCCGTCGTCCCAGTCCTCCTCGACGTTCTCTGCTCTTCGCTGCTCTTCCCCGGTCGCGGACGCGCGCACCTAGACCGAGTCGCGCGCAAACGCCGAATGACGCGGAGGAGAGTCGACGATAAACGAGGCGCCGGCGGTGCGACGACGGCCGCAGGTCAAGTCACACGCGCGCAGGTCGACCACAGGTAGTGTGTTTCCCCTGGCTTTTCTCGCGCAGGTGCCGACGTGCGTTGGTCGGAGGAGGAGGGAGCCGACCCGGAGGTGTAGCTCGCTTACCCGGAGTGGGGGCGAAACGCGTGGCGGGATCACGGGACAAGAGACCGATACGGAGCCGCTTTGGGATTTATCGACGGAAGGTCTGGAGTGTAGATCTCGCGGTGCGTTTATTGCCATCTCTTCTTTATCGCTATCCGAATCGGCTACTGGGCTACGATTCCATTACGCGTCGAGTATCGTTATCTTTCTTATCTTTCTGGAATATCGGGGATGGATTTTGTAACTTTTGGACGACAACTAAACGGACGACTGATTCTTCTTTTTGTTCTTATTGCGTTCAAAGTATTCCTTACGCGTTTTAATGTATTCGTTACAGGCGCGATGGAAACTTTAACGCTAAAGAGCTTCGCATGTTTTTTCGAATGTAATGTATTTTTAATATTGAATTTCGAAACGTAATTGGCTTTAATGTTACGACTCCGTGAGTTGTGCAAAAATCGACGTTACTCGAATATTAAATTGAACAGCTTGTAAAAAGATTTGAACTTTAAACGATTCAAATTTGAATTCGTTAACTAAATGTGCAAAAAATGTATCGATAAATTTTAAAGGTAATTTTTGTTACAACAATTTTGTTTATAAGATCGATGATCTCATTGGTTACCGCGATTAAATGCAAATATAAATCCAAAGAAAGGAAAATAAACAAAAATCAATTAATGTAGGAAAAATACTTACGTTTTAATGTTAATTTTGTAAATGTCTTTTGAAAAATTATTTCTACAAAAATATGTATGTTTAATTTATGTATACAAAACTGCCGAATACATTTTTCAAAAAAAGTCATATTTAAAAAAATTTCTAAATAGTGTAAGCAAAACGTTTAAATGTAAGCACATAATTTATTATTTTTTTTTATAATTTTCAAAAATTCCATGAATTGATGGAAAAATCAAGTTATAAAATATAATAAATTATAAATTTTCTTAAAATTATAATCCGATAAAAAATTTTAAAAGAATTTAACCGAAAAATGTATAAATATTGTTAATGATAAATAAAATTTTTTGAAATTCTTTATTTCAATAATACGATTGTTCTAATAAATCTGTAATTTTTCAGATTTGATTTATCGTTTTAACATTTTAATATATACCGTTTTATTTCTTACACATTTATTGATGTACTAACAAATGTAAAAATATGTTGTAAAGAGTTAAGCTGTTTTAATTAATTTTTTTGCACATTTTATTATGGAAAAGAATGAAAAGTTTAATAAAATATGTAACTAATAATACTGCAATTATTAAATTCTAATCGTAAAAGATAAATATATGTCTACTAATAAAGTTAATAAGAGTAAGAATATTATGAAATATAATTAATATGGAATTTGAATATTATAAAATAGCGGAATATTAATAAGTATATGACTAAATTTTTATCAATCTAACTAATTTTATTTTTTTATTCAATAAAAAATTCGATAATTAGATTTATGAACCACAAAAAACCAAAAATAAAAATAAATATGTGGATTTGCAGAGAAAAAGAAAGAGAAAAAGTCTGAAAGAGAAAAATAAAGCGAATAATAAACTAAGAAGAAACTTTCGTTAATAAGTGATAGAGTAAAGAAAAAAATTTGTACATAAATATCGATACATATATTAATTACTTACTATATTATATTTTCTGAAAATTGTAAATTTTGTTTTTCTAAATTGTCTAAATTGAGTATTTTCTAAAATATGTGATTTTTATGAAAATTAAAATTTTTTATAATAATTTAATTTATTAAAATAATATTTTTATAGTAACATAAAGTAGCTTAACCTTTAATGAAATATAATTTAATGAATAATAAAGTAAATTGAATAATAACATAAAAATATGGATAACTTAGTATATATAAATCTTACTTTGTTTCAATATTTCAAACTATATTTTAATTTTCTGAATGTGTGAAGACATTTTTAAAATTAAAAAATCTTATTTTTCTAATATGTATTGTGGTTTTATTAAATGTTTTATTATAAATTTTATTATTAATTTTATTATTTGTTTAACTAATATATTTAACACAATTTTCCGATAAAAAGATTCTAAGTTTTTTATTCATCACAAATTTTGAAAAATAATATTAAGTCATTAAATTATTTAAATCAAAATATCCTAAAATTGTACTTTATTACTTAAATTTTAATATTTTCTAAACAGTGTTTTGAAAATAACACTTTGATAACTGTCGGATCATGAAATTTAAATCATACTTAAAACAATAGATATTAATTATTGAGATTTCTTCAATTCTCAATCATTACTTGAATATTCACACGAACTCGGCATAATCTACTTACAAATAATAAGATAATAAATATTATCGTAACGTATTTATCGGCTATTATTCGAACGTAGCTCTTGATCGCATACAATTTCTGATCTTATTTATGATAATCAAAAGGCGGAGGACAATGTTAAATATTTTTAATATAGGAGGATTATTTTTTGTACGTCTTGTAGTAAAGAACAAATCTTATACGAGTAAAGTACTTTTATAATCGCCAACTTACTGACGAACACGTTGAAATATATTTTACGTATCTTCTTTTCAATTAAATAAATTTATGCGATCTTTATTTTTTTACAGATACATATCATTAAGTACGAATTTATACATTTCTAGTATAATTTTATGCACATGGATTTTAGTACTTTAGACTTTCTCAACTATCCTCAGCTATCCAATAAAAATGTCAATAATTCCACTGTATTACCTTTCGTACGAAGTTACTAAAAATTTTTCTCTTTAAAATCGTCTAGTATTTTAGAACGGTACATAAACATAAATATTTTTTAGAAAAATAAAAAATAAAGTAAAGAAAATATTAAGAACAAAGATAAGTGTACGTAAAATTTTATAAATTAGTTATTTAATTTAAATTGCATTTTAATTAAAATACATATCCATTTTGAAAAATAAAAATTATAAAATGGATAAATAAAATCTCACATAAATTCGTGAATTTTTTTGTTGCCGTTTCATTTCAATATTACGATCGTTACAATAATACATTATAAAAACTTGATATCGATGAAAAGCATACCTGCATTAATATTATGTATTAAAATATATAGTCAACATCCGTATGATGTGTAATATTAAATTTTCACCATTGTTAAAAATGAAATCTAGACATTTATTGTTTAGGAGCTAAGAAATATGTTTTAAAGAAAAGTATTTAATTCTTAAATTACTCTGCTGTAGAAGTAATGAACAATTTTAATAACTGCCCACTAATTTATTGACATTCGTTTCAAAATATTAATGTTACGAGAACAGATATTTGTTATGAATGTAATACAATTTTTTTGATATTATACATATATACGTAATTATATATTTAAGTTGATTTAATTTTATATTTATTACGAAGATACTATACAAGCGAAAAAGGATACTGAAAACAATAAGTATTTTAATTAGAAGTAAACTCAACTATAGAATTCTTGACGTAAACCCATAAATAGTAATTAAATCTAACCGTAAGAAATACAAATATTTACCATGTACCTGAATATATATAATAAATGTATTCTACGAGAGACACATTCGAAACATACTTTATACACGACTGGAATAAGGTATATATTTTTGTCCTGAGTTATGCACTGCCACTACCAAAATACATTTATCAACCTTTTTATAAAATTCTTAATTATCTTTAATTAACACTAATACCCTTAAGAATGCCTTTTATGTTTATTTGTCACCTATAAAAACACCGAAATATTTCACGGTGATTTGTCATTCGAATGTATTAAACTCAGTACTTCAAATTATCAATTAAAAAATATTCGATAAAAAAATATTATGTCCATGCATTAAACGAAACTCGTTTCCTCTGAATATTATCGAAGGTAACTCTGTATTCGAGTCATCGATAAGTAAGAGTCGAACGGAGAGGCAGAAACAACACGTGTTTCACGCGTAACATGTGCAACTGCTACCAAAGCTGTCATCGAGGACAGCGAGTAGTTCACTCTTGAATCGGGTAGGAGTAATTATCGTTGGTGATTAGTTTTGCCGCTTTCCCGTGAGGTAAAGCAACAAAGACATCGTCTACGAACCTTCCGTCAACTTTACGGAATATCATCCATTTCAAAGTTATCTAATAAAAATTGTACCATAGTTCATCTTCGAATAACTTTGCGTCGTGATTTTCCTTTTTCATATTCGAGGTTTAACCGTATAAAATAAAATACGATCGCTTATCTCTTATTAGAAGCATTTCAAGAAGTACATTATTTTGGTTTTAAATAAGGAGTTGGTTAACAAACTCCATGACTAAATCATCTTGAAACATTCACAAGCAAATCTTATTTAAATATTAATGAGAAAGGAAATAATTTTTTCTTATCGATCTTAAACTAAGTACAGTACAATGTTTAAGCTTAAAATCTTTCCACAAATATATCGGATCATAAAATGAAATTACTACGTACAGTAAAACGTCGATATACAATTCGTTATAAGCAGGACTAAATTAATTCAACTATAAATCAGTTATAAAATCATCAAGTTTTAATTAAATTATGATATCTAACGTATGTATACATTGCATATAAAAATATAAATAAACCAGGGGATCGTACAATTTGTCATTCGCACTTATTTACATTCCCAAAACGTCGGTTAAAAAATAAATGGTTCAAACGTAAATAAAATAAAATTTAAGTTTTCTAAAATGATTAATGGAAACTATGAGTTTAAATAATTATATTCATCGAGTGAACAAGCTTTTATCAAAACCTGAATATTTTAGTTTTAAACTTCCGCGTAAGTTAAGAAATAAAATGATTATAAATTACAAACGGAGGTAAAATTTTTTCATGAATATTTTTTTCCTTCCGATCATTTCTATTTATTATTCTAATAACGATGAAAAATACTCTCGGATAATTGATTATACGTACAAAATGTACGCGTAAAGTTTTTCCCAACGACATAAAAATAACGCGAATGGTATAAATTTATAGAAAACATCGTCGCCGCTTCGTAAAGAAACAAATTGAAAAGAATTTAAAAGACTCGCGATCGACGCGTTTTCTCCGCGTACACCCGAAAGGCCACGATGGAATTTTTCTCGAGTAAAACTCGGCCTCTAAAGGATAACGCGAACTTTTTCTTTGGTTTCGCGCGTAAAAAGGACAAAGAAGAAGAGGAATAAAAAGAAGCAGAAGCAAAAGAAAAAGAAGAAGAAGAAGAAGAAGGTAGAGGAGGAAAAAATTGAACGGCTCTCGACGCATAATAAGAAACTCATCTACCATAAAAGGCAGTGTCGAGCCACGCCTCCAAGGAAGTTATCGTGCTTTGGAACCTCGAAATAGCTGAAAAGCGCGCGGGAGAAATAGTAACCGAGTCCGGCGAGGAACCGTCGGGGGAAAAAGGTAAACCACATTCGCGCATCGAGGTGAATAATATTGCGCTGGAGTCGCCGCCGAGCGAAGAAAAAGGAGAGTAAAATGAGAGAAAAAGGAGAGAAAAAGGAAGGAAAAAGGAAAGAAAAAGAAAAGAAAAAGGATAGAACGAACTCACGCACGAGGACGACACGCGCGACCTTATCCTTCCTTCGCCGAGGCCGAGACAGACGCCTTCGCGCCTTTTCAGCCCCGTCGATAAATGGGTGCGCCTCCGTGTGTCTCCGTCCACCTCCGTCCACCTCCGTCCACGTGTCCTCTCGCGTACCTACTCGACCCAACCCCCAGCGATTGCACTCTTTACTCTCGACTCCGATGGACACGCGAGGGACACCGGGCCCCTGCTCCGGTTATATATAGAATTAGGAATCGCTCGGGTTATGGCTATTTCGACGTGAGCTTATATTTTCGGAGAGATATATTAAGGTCGACTCTTGGCTATTTTTCATCCTCTCCGAGCGTATCATTTTCCTCTTTTGTTTTTTAGGCTTTGCTCGAAAACGTGTTTCTGTAAATTTTTCGAGGTCAGAGAAATTTCGAAAACTTCGCATACGCGGTTTAATGCGAAAAATTTTGTTTCTCGCTATTTCCCACGCTCTTCGCTCAAACGCTAACTTCCAGATGTACTCGGGAGATACTCTTCATATATATATATATATATATATATTTAGGAATAATTTAGGATTTTTCTCAGTTTTTACTCGTACTTTATATTATGATTAACGTCCGTGTAAATTGCGTTTACCTAATTGTGACTTGACACAATTTATAAAAATTTAGATGACGGAAATCAGCCATGTGAATTCTTATTCTAAAATTCTACGATTCTAGATTTGGAAAAGAGCTCTGAAATACCCGCTGCAAAAAAATTGTAATTTGATGTTTTAACTTTATTTAACCATTGCTTATATACTTTTAAGCGTCTTAAAATATTCTGCTATGTATCGAATTACCGTAAACACCAATTAATTTAATGTAAATGTTAATTAGTAATTCTATTAATTAAATGTACTCTATTTTCTTAAATTAGAACTAAACATTTTGTGCGAAATGCACCTTTTGAAACTGCGTATCCATGATTCGAACATTGATGTACGTCCATAAATACATATATATACGTATATCCTTGTGTATACATAGAAAATTTAAGCCTTGGCAAATGTTACTTCGGGGATAAAAGTATAACTTCGAACACCTTTCCGTTACTAATCTATCTTTAATTATCCACCAATACCAGATAAAAACGCGACTTAAATTTTCAAATAAAATTAATCGTTTATTGATTTGAAAGAAAGGAATAGAGCATCGTTTAATCAAAAATTCAATTTGAATAATAAAATCTGTAACTATTCGTGATAATAAAAGAAATAACAATTTTCGGAGCATTAAATATATCAAAATTATGTCCGAAACGTAAAGTTTCAAATACCGTATATAAAACACATTTTTTGCGTTGATGCATTCAATATTAATTATTTTTAACGTTATTTGAATATTTTTTCTAGTTCACAAGCACAACGTCATAAAAATACACGAATTTGATTCAGTTAAAAAGTTTCCTTATTCCTTTAATTTATACTCATAATTTTTTACCATTATACGCAAAACTAATATTTACCGTATTTACAGTTATTAATCGAGTCGATTAAGTACGAATGAAAACCCCACCCTCGACTTGAATTCTAAATTTCTAAAAGAACCTCCTCGTCCTTAAATCTAATATAAAGTTAAATAAAGATACTTAAAAATTCTTTAATTCTAAATAATTTTTTCAATTTTTTTAAAGATTGAACTTTTTTTATCGTTAATAATTTTCTACGAATATGATAAAATAAGTATCAAATCACAGTATTTAAAATTAATCGTGGAAAATAAATATTTTCCTGGTTTTCCGAGTATAATAATTATTCGATTTAAAAAATGCATGTTAATTTTTTTCGAAAAATTAAAATACGAATTAAGAATAAAAGAGACCTTACAAGAAAACAAGAAAATGAGTGGAATTTATATATATCCCGAAGCTCTCTTCCTTTTTATCGTCGAGATTAATCTTGGCCACACTTTACTTCCTATAATTGCGGAGGAACTGTTGTCGCTTCTCTTCCAGGCCTCGAATCGACAGACCTTGAATGTCCGTGCAAATATCAATATTTTTGTCTGCGAGTGCGATCAATCAATTTTCTTTTTACTTCTCATTCTCCCGTTTTTCTTTCAGCTGTTAATTCGTATAAAGGGTCTTTAATAATAGCTATAGGTTAGCGATGTTTTATATCAAAAAAAATTTAAAGTACAATTCCCAAAGTAGTTCTTGACTCATTAATTACTTTTTTATTAAAATAAAAATACAATTTTATATTAAATGTCTTTCTTTATTCGTTAAATTAATATTTTGATAATATTTTGATGATAAATAAATAAATTAGACTTTACTCTACGATAAATATATTGAATGAGATACGCAAGTTTATAAAAAAGTAATACGCTTTGTAAAAATTAAGACCAAGAACTCTAATTATTTTTTCACTGAATAAAATTTTACAATTAATCCTCAACGTTTAAAAATCTTCGTTATTTTTAAATTAAACTAAATACATTATTCTTTTTCATTATTTACCATATTAATAATTCATCCATGAGAGCTTATTTATTTTATCATATTTATTATTGCATTTAAGTTCTTTACTTTTTAATAGAAACCAAGTTTGTATTAAAAATTTAATGGTCCTAATTTATTAAATGTTGACATATAAAATTTTTTACATTATTAAGGATAAAATTTTTTTTTTCGATTGTTAATTCGAATCATTATTTCAAACCGAATTTAATCAAATTTTCATAGTTTGGTATATGTACAATTATACTTAGAGTACACGTATTTTAGATATGAATTTAACTAATTATTGAATTTAAATTTTAAATACTCGATAGTAATATAATAATGTTTCTCATTGAACAAATTTTTCGTATTCATTTTACACGTAAAATTATATTTCAACGATTATTATTAACATAGAAAAGAACTTATACGCTATTCTAAAACCGAAACATTCTTCTTTGATAATCTAACGTAGCCTGAAAAAATATTTCGAAGATTTTATTTAAAGTAAAACGGAAGCAGGTAAAAATCACGGTAGAAAAAAATAATTAGTTTTACGTAGTGAAACTATTCAGCACGTGTTTGAATCGTGTTCTTTTATGATTTGCCGCTGTAGTCGAGGTGAGGACAAGAGTCGTAATGACATTGTTCGCTTTACTACTGCTGATAAAAAGTGTCCCGATCAAAGACGGAAGGTCGGTACTTTATCAGAATAATCAAGCGTCATTTTTTCCCTTTCTTTTGCTCATAGATTATATGCTTAGAAGGTGTTTCTTTTAGCGTTCGAATTTACTTCTTCGATATTTTTTGTTTCTCTTATCTTTTTTATAATTAAAAATTACAATCATTTTACATCGACTTTAATATTATAAAATAATTGCTTAAACCTTATGTCATGAGTTAAACGAAATTTTATTTTTCATTTTAGAATTTTAACTGCGTAATTATTTAATAATTTTAAGTATTTATTGCAATAATTATAAGCAAATAATTAATTGTTTAAGAATTGTTAAAATAGAAATCGTCTTTTTATTGATAATAGTAAATTATACTGTAAAAGTGAGACCTTAAAAATATCGCACAAAAAATAATCGGTAATATTTGTGATGCTATATAATTTTATGTATAGATAAAAAAATTCTCTCTTTATTACAAACAATTAAAGTTGCACTGAATAGCGTTTTTTCACCTGAAATAAAATATAATACGAAACAGTTATATTAAATGTAAAAAAAATACAATAAATTATTTAGGAACGAGAAATCAAATTGGTAGAAAAAATTATTTACATTTAGTGAATTATGTCAATGTTTTTAAACTTTCTATAATATTGATATTAATAATTAATATCGATTCTACTTCACCCCAATTTAATCATTAACTTCCGAACGTGTCTTCGGCATAAAGTGAATATAAGATTAAATGGGCGCAACTCAATGTGTTTACAATAATAATAAGTATATATCCATATCTAGAATTGCTTTCCTACTATTTTCGGATTAAGGGATGTGTTCATAGTTATTTCATATGGTTTCGTGGAAGAAATAATAATAAAATGAAAATTATTTCCTTTTTCAAGGTTAAATTATTTTATTTTTACCCGCGAAGTTATGAATAACTTCCAAATCTTCATTTTATGAAACATAATATAAAGTATTAAATGTCATTGAACACGCATTTCAATTTATTTAAAAAATGTAAATGAGAATTTCCTGATAAATTGAATTATTTTA
Source organism: Dolichoris vasculosae (assembly GCA_018907195.1). Lineage (NCBI taxonomy): Eukaryota > Metazoa > Arthropoda > Insecta > Hymenoptera > Agaonidae > Dolichoris > Dolichoris vasculosae. The sequence goes on along the minus strand of JACCHY010000002.1, from coordinate 18,627,914 downwards.
ATACCGAATGATTTGTCATTGAAAATAAAAAACTGAATTTAATAGTATACATTAATATGTTAATAAAGATTATAAGAAATAATTGGGATGGAGAAAAAAAATATTAATTATACTAGTAATTATATATAATATTATTAATTATAATCTTTTGTTCAAATAATACAAGATAATATCAATTTTCAAGATCACTGAATAAATTTATTACTACAACAAAGAGTTTTTTTTCAGTTTTTCTCGTTTAAAACTAAGTTGTAATTATTGAAATAATTTTTAATAAATAATTAAACAGTAATATTTTTTAATAAATATAATTAATAACAATTTTATACTATTATTAATACTTAATTAATTTTGCAAAAATTTTTATGCACACGTATCATATTTCAATAATTTGTTTGAATATATATTATTTTTATTTTATTAATAAAATTTAACAATTTCAATTATATAGTATTAAAAATTGATTGATGCAAATTTTAATTTTATACCTAATGTTAAAATTTCAAATATACAAGAGCAGAAGTTAAAAATACTAAGTTCAGACGCATACAATCGTCACAGATTCTAATAAAATAGTTAAGCAGTTCGTAAATGTAAACTTTTAATAGATATGAAAAGTGTTTTCAAACTCAAGTAAATCATTTATCATATACACGTTAAACGCGTCATAAGCTATCGGAACTTCATTAAATCTGTAACGATACTAATGCAATTATTATATCAGGATTTGTCAAATCACTTCTTACATTTAATAAAAATTAATAAGTGTCCGAATAAATCGAAATAACTTCATTATTTTTTAAGATTAATATTAATTATAATAAACTTACATTGTACAAATAAAAAATCATCTCGGGCAATTTGTTTGAACGAAAACAGCTTCAACTTACCTGAAAAATAAACAATATATTTAATAAAAATATACATATTTTATTAAGAAAGTTTGTTTTAAAATTATTCAAATTAAAATTGATTATCAAATTTAATTATAAAATTATAATTTTTATTATATTTATGTGATTGACATAAATAACACAAATAATAAACATTATAAAATGATCATAAAATGAAGTTTTATGATTCTCGAATATATACGTACATCGCTTTCTATGAAATAAGCTATAAACAGAAAAGGAGTAAACACGTAGTACAGTTTTCATCGAATAGAATTATATACGAGTTAAATTAAAAATAACTTGGATTTTAAATTTTATGTGTAAAATTGATAACTTTATATTTTATATAATCTTATATCAGCATTTTTTAACTTTTTTAAACTTCGTATCTCATGGATAAAAATTGCAGTTTTAGCTATAAGAATTATAACTGTAATCGCTCTATATTTGAATATGTAAATTAGAAGAATAAGAAAAATTTCTATGATCTTAAATGTTAAATTGTAAGCGATATAAAATATATTTCAATAAAAATAAAGTTTGTAAAAATAAATTTATACATATATTTTCATTTAATAATTCAGCCAAAGTTTATAATATTACCAATTTTTCAGAATAAAAATTATCGTAAATCAAATGTATTAAAATATTAGTAATAAACATTGAAATCAAATAGTTGAATAAAATATCACTGTTATATTATAACTACTAAAAAATATTAATTACTCCATTAAACATTTCAAGTTATTAATATTTAAATATCATTTGGATAAAAATAGCGCTATAATAAATATATTTGATTATTTATGAGTATATTACAGTTATTTATTATCATCGTTAAAATAAAACTTACTCTTGTAAAATAATTATACAAGATATCTTCAACTATTCGTATTTTCTGAAAATAAAAACGATAAGGAAAACGCGAATAGAATTTGACGTATTACTTTGCACAACTTGACAGTATTATATTGATGTTTGTCGTTACGTTTATTACTTCATGTATTGACGTGTATAATTTTAAAAGATGGAAAGTTTTTACATATTTTATATTGATGGAAAAGTTAAAAAATATCATCATCATTAATAGAAAATATTATGACTCTTTTAAAATATATTAATTAATTAAAATATTGTACGATACGTAAAACTATTTATATACGAGTGTAACAATTATAAATTAAAAAAATTTAATTTGTCATAAAGAAATGAATACCAGAGTTAAATAAAATTATAATATGTAATAAAAAAATTTTTATATAAAATTTTTATAGCATTTTCTTACCGTAAAACGAGAATTTAATATGAAACTTATTAGTTGAGATACATGTAATTTATTTACAATTTATTTCTATTGAATATAAATTTATTTATTTATAAGAGAATCTGCAATTTTCTTAATTGAAAAAAAGATTTTTAATTATATATTTTAAAGATATTTGCTTTTAATTCTTATGCATTTTATAATTCTATAAATTTAATACTGTTTGATACTTTATACAAAAATTATTGTTTTTTTATTTAAATATTTATATATTAATTCATACAGACATTTATACATATTTCATATAATAACTTATTATTTATTGTTTATTTTTTGAATAAATTAATAAAAAAATTTTCCTAGATTTTTTATTAAAGCCAATTCTTTATTTAATAAAACACTATTTAATAAATTTATTGACAAATCAAATGATTGTGTTTATAAATAATTTTACTCATCAATCGTTCAAATGAAGTCTCGTATTTAATAAAGAATATTTCGTATATAAAATGTTTTGAAAGATGTGTATTTATTTTATCAAAATAAGTGCTTATTAAGCTGTAAGCTCGATATGTCCATATTGAAGTAGTTAATTAACAGAGATTGCAAAAGCTTACGTAATACGATGTCTTATGATCGGTAAATGCTTTTCGTGAATGTTACAGATTGTTGCTAATATTTCTACATTTTCTATATTTTTACATCTCAAATTATTCTACTCGACTTATAAAACTTTAAAAATAAAAGAAACAACAGATTTAAATAATACCTCGATAATATTATATTATTTTAATTTTACTAATTTAATCATTATTCTCGTTAAAATATAAAAACAAATTCGTAAATTTTTAATAATTTTCAAAACTATCGATCTTATCTTTCTCTAGTTTTTTTTTGGTTTATGTTGTAGATGCATCTTATAAATTGGGCAGATTATATTTTTCAACGATGATAAATTAACAAAAATATTTATTTATTAACTTTCATAAAATTTTATATATTTGGGTATTTCATATTGAATATCGAAGATAGTAGAAAATATTATTACGTATTATTTATAGATCAAACAGAAATATTTTAAATATCTTAAGCAGACCGATAATTATTAGTATGTTTATATCTTTAAAAATGAAGAATCAACTAAGTCTTCTTTTATATCATTATTCAGTCGATTAGATTTATAGTTTCGTAATATTTTTAAACTATTTTAAAATGAAATTTATTCATTACAAACATGCCAATGTCTTCCTTTCATCGGATCTTCTTTCATCCGTGATCTTAGATGATTAACCGAATTACAGTATAAAACGTAATACGTTCAAAATATTTATATATTAATTCTCAATGGCTTCTTTCTTTTTTACGATAAATATAAATCATTAAAATATCCAAGTTATATGATGGTATATTTTACTACGTGCAATTCCTTTTTTAACATGTCAGATATCAGTATATGTAAAACCACGTACAATCAATAATTGGATGAAATAATAACTTATCTTACTATATTAATGATTGATATATATAACTAGATGACTGTTAAGTCGAACCGTTCATTTTTCGAACGTCTCGTGTAATCATTGATCCTGTCAAATTAGATCCAAAGGTTGCAATGTATATCTTCCACGGATTTTGCTAGTTTAAAAAAGTTTTTGCAATATCCGTTGATGCGGCATTCGTCGATCTCAAGATAAAAAGCTACTCGATACGATCTGTTTAACTACAAAAACTAGATACTTAATACTATAAAAATGTGCATTGCGAGTTTCTCCACTTCGTTAGAATATAAATCTATACTTAGTATTTATCACTCAACTATAATCAAATTGAATCTTAATATGTAAGATGATGTACTTTGGGGTAGGTAACGAAAATAAACTTTGCACGGCAAAGACAATTTATAAAGCAATTTATATATCATAGCTACGATCAACCGATTCCTTAGCACAATTTTCTTTCTTTTAAATACGTTTTCAGAATACGAATCTGGAGTCAATTATTACTTTCAAATAATTAATTTCCTCATTTTGTATAGAATTGTAGTGCATAAATACATAATATTTTTCTATTTTAACTCGATTTAATTTATTTATCTTGATTCAAGAAATTTCGTTTGTATAATCAACTTATCAAATATTCTTCAATGAGGAAACAACTAAAAATACATTTTCTTCTTGAAAATAATATGAATCTTTAATTTATTTTTCCTATCATTGCTCGAAGTGGAAATAAATCATAAATTATCGAGCGATCGTAATATCTAGAAGTAGCGAATAACTATGTATCAAGATTACCGTAATTAAGCCACTTCATAATAAATATCATCTCATTATACCTTCCAAGATTCACGAAGCTCAAAAATAATAACGATTTTTTTGTCCAACCAACGTATTAATTATAACTCTTGCTTTTCAGAAGTTGCATTTTTTCGATCGATCGAGTATACGAATACGGATATTAGCGGTACAACGAATACGTATAAATTAGATCGCGAGATCGCACATGCAAATTCAAAAAGCGCTCGTCTATCATCGGGGACACACCTTCTTATAAATATGCTCCACAGGGGCATAAAATACATTATCAATAGTATTGCGTCACACGTGAGGCTGATTAGTTTTATTGGTCGATGAATAAAAGCTGAAAACCGAGCCTCCAAGATATGATTATTATTGCAAATATCGTTGAGCTAAAGTTAGCAACGAGGAATTGTTTATCGTCGGTTGAATAAATCTGCTTTGAAAATTAAATCAGTTTTTTTTTAACCAAGTCGATGGAAGCAACTTTTTTCTTCGATTTGTTTACAGATTTTTTCTCCTCGGTTTCACGTTCGTCTACGTAACGAATATTACTCACTAATTATTCAACAACGTATTTTTGTACAAATTATATAATTCAGCGTACACTTTTTTAGGATCGCGTCTAAGAACATTCATTAATATAACATTAATTTTAATAAGATAATTAGCTTGGACATTAAATTAAAATACAAAATACAATATTCTTAAACCTTAACTTTTTTACCTTCCGTACAAAAATTAATAAATTTACGTTTATCCTCGAAATACGAGCGATAACGTACAAAAATTAGTTGTTAAGGAAACTAAAATATTTTCAAATTTGCGATGTAGAATAATTGAAGTATGCCTGGACCTATAAGTTTATATTTACGTACGTTGAAACATAATTTCGTAGATTTATTTCGAACGCATCCGGATTCGATCGGCGATTCTCGGATATTCGGATCTATAAAAAATATTGTTGATCGTACCGTGGCAATAATACGTTAAGCATAACTCCGATGGAAACGAGTTTCGTATCGACCTAATTAAACAAACATTTCGAAAACTTTCCTTGTGTATAGGTAAACGGTCCCTCCGACGCGTCACCGTCAAAGCCACCAAACTGACAATTAAACAATTCGTTTAAATGCACAATTGGTATGTCGGGTCGCGTGGCGAAGGTCGATCTTGTAGAGATAAACCGTTTCTTAAAAACTATCGACCGAAGCGTAAAAATCTTCGTGAAAAAGGTCATGCAACGTCGTCGTAGCAGTGTTAATAATTTCTTGACGGAGGAGAGTCGTAATTGTCGCGAGTGAGAAATCGAGCGCCCATAAAAGCGATTACAAAATGCGATATCAGGGCTTGGAAAGGCAAATTGTGGAAATTATTTACACAGTTCGTCGGTCGCTTCGGCGATAACCTTCACCTTGGATCGGGAGCGTTTCTTCCGTGCATGCGAAGATCGATGCACCTCGAAGCGACAGCAATGGCTGCTCGCGTGGATCGAGCTGTAGATACGAGGAGGTTTAAAGACGGAGTTCGTTTGTTCGCCGAGGTGGGATTGTCCTTAGGAGTGAGATAGGACAAACGGTTCTACGCGTGCACAAAACTTCTTTTAGTCTGCTTTCAATCGTTCAGTGCGCAATTTTCAATTAACGTCAATTTCATCCCTTTATAACATCAACGTCTTTAACATTTTTTGTCTCTTAATAATACCGTTGCATCGATTTCGGTTAAATCATTGCTCCATTGGGGTGAACTTTCAATTTAATTTTAATAAAGTTTCTGCATTAAATACGTCATTCCGTAAGAAATATCGCGAGTCTCTTTTCAGGTTCAAAGATATAAAATAACGATTACTTTAAGAAATTCATACGGGTTAAAATAATGTAGTAAATTTTAATTTCAATTTTAATTTTTACGTAATAATATCTAGATTTTACTTAGTTTACTCGTATGTAGTTTACTTGCGAAATTTTACGATTTTCGTACAAAATATAAGGAAAACGAAGGCAAATTAACGTATATTTTATGTATAAAAAAATTCGTTTAAGTGTATATTAAGACGCAATGTGTTCGATTAATGTAAGCAGTATTAATATTTTTTATATTTTCAATTTTATTAATCTAATATGACTGATTTTATCTAAAATATAAAACTTATTTATATTTTAATAATAATATTGCATTATTTTTAAATTTAAAGAAAAATAAATACTCGATAAAATATATATTAATTTTCTATTTACTCATATTTTTTGTATCTTAAATAGTTAAGATTCTTCGAATTAATTCATAATTACATATTTTTTTCATTCCGAATTAATTCTTTTCTATGTATAGATAATGATTTTGTTAAAATATTGACGTTACAATTATTTCATGGACGAGTAGTAAACGTTATAAGTATAACGTTTCATAATTTATTAAACGTGTACATTTCAAAATTATATAAATCTTTTACAATAAAATTTAAAATACGAATTACAAATTCAATATTTCGATTTTAAATACTCTTGATAAGATATTTTTCCACCTTTTAAAAAATTAACTTACAATTATCTTTTAAAAAAATATTTTAAACGGATGTTAATCTTAAATAATATTTTAATGATAAAATTTCCATTAATATTTTAAATATTTTCGATAAATGTAATTACTGTTATTGAATCAATTTTTTTTAATTCTTGAATATCGAAACTGATAAAGTAAAAACATTTTTCTATTCTCTAGCAATAAAAAATTATATCGATATTTAAAATATTACTCGTTTACAATAAAATTACACTGTTCTATTTAGTAATTAATTACAGTTTAGTTCACAGTATACCTATTTCCTATTTTACTAATTCACTCTCTTTTGACCTTCTCAATCCTTATAAATATTAATCTAATTATTCATTTGTTACAGATGAGCTTTTCTGATAAGATTGTACTTGTACGCAAACTTAATGTTATTAGCTATATTCTAATCTTTACAACCTGAGCCTACAATTAAATTAGCATCGAATTAGATTTATAATTTTTAAAACAAACGTACGCTCTTGTTTTGTCTATTACATCGAAAAATATTGTTGAAAAGATTGATGATGTAAATATAATTGATACATAATTTAAAATTACAATTTGCTGAAGTGTAATTAAAAGCAACTATTTTTCGTCACAGTTATGTAATTTGAATAAAGACTTTTAATGCGTAACTAATAGATGTATTTTGCAGTAACAATCTCATTTTTTGTTGATACTTATCTCTCGCGGTACGACTTAATCAGCTCCCCTTGTGAATCTTAATCAAATATATCTACACGATATAACGTATAAAACCGACCATAATTCTAGACATTCATGTAACTGTACGATTTGCTCGGAAACAGAGTCTTTGTAAATACGAAAAATTCACGAATCCAATTACAAGTCTCATATTTATCGTGTATTTTTTTAATAAATTATTACATCCATAGGCGATTGAATATTTTTTTTGAGAATGTAGTACACTTAAACATAAAAAATAAAGGATAGTTAATAGATTGTAAAAATAGAATTTTCTCTCAATTGTAAAGTTATTTATTTTTTCTATTCGCGTTGCATAAAGAGTAAACTGTATTATAACTCGAACGTTGGTTGATTCATGAATTTTTTTTCAAAATTATTTTCATAATGAATAGCAATTTATTTATATGTTTTTGCAATATGATATTATTGATTTATTTTTCTGTATATTGCGAATTCTGAATAAAAGAAGAGTAGATTTATTAATCAAATACTCATTTAGTCGGTAGTTTAGTATTTTTAATTACTTTTTGTTTTATTACGAGGCTTAAAATTATATTTTATGAAATATTATATATTTTTTAAATTTATTGCAAATATTTTAAATAAGTATATAATAAAAAACAATTTATTCCCTGATAAAGTATTTTTTAATTACCATTGTATTCGGACATTTTCGTTACTTTGATCATTAATAAAATCATCGTTTATTAAATTACTATTTCAGACGTATCGATAATGCATGAAATAATAAAAAAAAATAATAAAAGTATATTTAAAAATTTCAATCGATACAATTTTACTAAATATATTTGTCCATCTATTTTCGGTTGCGCAAATTTTAATATAGTAAATAATACATATAAATGTATACATGCAGCATGAAATCAATGGTATCAAAATGAGTTTCGTTCTTAGAGTTTTCTTCGACATAACTATTTTATAAAAACAAGTCTCTTAATCTTTTAGTAATATAATTAATTTATTTTAATTTTTCAATATTAATTACCTACGCATACATTAAAAATATCTCAGAGGGAATATTAAAATTTAAAAAATCGGAACATGATTGATTTTGCAAATGTGTGAGAGTAATTTGTCTTACAAGTTTATCTAAGAAAATGGTAATGCATGTGTTTGTTAATACTGACCCATATATCAGATATATTTTTATTGTAGCTGGAGTAATCGTAATAGCAATGCGAAATCAAAGTTAATAACGTATAAAAGAATTTTTAAACAAAAAAGTAAACTCGATGACTTTTTTCAAGTGATTATTTTAAACACATTTTAAATAAATTATTCGTAACAATATTCGCGAAAATTTCAAACCGAAAAATCGAATTTATTCGTCTCGCTCGAACAACGAAAGAATACGCGTGTAAAAATACTTTGGAGCCGTAATTTTATTTAGCCAAAATTCAAAAAATACAGAATTTAGATGACAAAATTTCTTGATTCTATAAAATTGAACCTCAAATATTTTCCAATACCGAGCGTTCCAAGTTGACAATGCTGTAACTGTTTACCGTTAGACGCTCGTAGTAATTTGTATTAATTATATTCGTATCTATTTAAAAGTCGATCGCAAACGTGGATCTACATTTTTATAAGACAACCATATATTGTTTGACGAACGCATCGAAGCTCCTCGCGATCCATCGAAATAATTTCCTCGTCCGTTCGATCAGCAACTACGATTAACATTGAAATTAATTCCCGAACGAATCGGGTGCGAACCAACGAAAATACTCGACGATCAGGAAGAGAATCGGCTATACAATGCTGTAATTTCCTAAATCGGTAATTCTCGAATCGTTCCCCATCGACGAACGAGGGCACGTGATTTACGAGGAGAACACGCAGTAGCTCGACTCGGTTACTCTCCACCAGCACAAAACGATTCCGTCGCGAATCGTTACTTCTAGAGCTATTACGATGTCGGCGAGCGCAGCAGAAACCTCGCAAGGTCGTTCGAGCGAGTACTTTTGTCGCCATCTCTCTCTCTCTCTCTCTCTCTCCCTCGCGTGCGCGCGCGATCCTCGGTAACGCGAGATAGCTGTTACAAAGAGATAAGGCCGTGTCGAGCCACGAGAGTTGGTACAATAGGTGATAGGAGTAGGTTCGGGCCCGTTACGATGAGCCCGAGTACCACTCGTGCCAGAATCGGACAATTTACGAACAACGTACGGATGCTCGGGATAGGTGTGAGATCGGGGGAGTATTGGTGTGCGATCGGCATTAGCTATGCTTATTTTGTCGATGGAGGTGATAAGATTCGCGACGCGAGCATCGTCTTACGTTTATCTCGTTTATTTTTTTTTTCGTGTGTAAGAGATTTGCGAAGAGATTATTTTGAAAAATCGTGAAATAATTCGAGCTCTTTTAATCGCCGAGTATTTTTTGAGCTTACGCAAATATCAGGCATGAAAAACAAAAATTAAAAACAATAACTACCGAAAGTATTACGATATTAATTAAAATTCAGACTTTTTCAGTCAAATTTGCCGAAAAGTGTCCAATTTTCTTATTGTCTTTGCATCCGTGAAATTTATTACCTTGTAAATTTATCGTACTTTTAATCGTAGTTTATTGATATCTCATTTTTCAGGATAAATGTAAAATATATCGGAATGGTTGCGTAAAAAAATTTAGTTGTATAAATGACAATGCGTATAAATCTTGGATATACGTACGCTTAATTTATGTTTGTAAATTATAAATCGTTCGTTTGTTTTTGGACATATTAATAAAATGATTGGATCTTTTGGGAAAGAAAAATTGTATCGATATTTGTTGAAAATGATTTTTAATTTTTATTATAATATACGGCTACTGTTTGATTTCATTGAAAATACTTAACCCTGTTTGGATTATTATGCTTGTAATTAGATTAACGATAAATAAAATTGGATAATACGTTATTCGCGTGCAGTTGGATAAAAATTTTTTATTTAAAAATGTGATTGTATCTAAATTTTATAAAAAGATATATCAAAAAAATAATAAATGTTTTATTTACAGAAAAATTTTTATTTATATTATAAAATTGTTTTACGTTACTATTAATTTATTTTAGAAAAATTTTCCATTTTGATATTCAAAATACGTAATAAATGTTTAAAAAAAATATCGAAAAAAACCAACAAAAAAAAACATCTTGATTAAATATATATTTTTTTAGATATTTATGTAAAATAAGTGATCCGGAATAATTTTAAAAGTAGATATTTACATAGAGAGGATAAAGATTTACTCGTGACATTTACTTTTTTGTCTAATAGACGATTACTTTGGTTTTTAAAATTTGTCTTATTACATAATATTTATAGACAGGATTTGTAAATTTACTATTATGGTTATTCTTTTGCTATCTACTTTGCTTTGAATTTTTTCTATTTGTAAGACTCGAGGGCAATTTAAACTTAAATTATGGTAAACTCATTTTACTTAATCAATTGAATAGCAGTGAATAAAAAGCTATTTTAAATATTATAAAAAATAGTTTATTATAATAACATTAAAGATAGTCTCTAAAAGGTAAAAATATCAATAAAATTAATTTATGATAAGAAAATATGCAGACTTTCAATATAAATAATGCTTTTAAAGATAAAAAACTAAATTATTTAACAAAAATTAAAAAATATGTTTAGAGTTATGAGAAAGTATTTAAAATTATTTACCAAAAAAATAAGCTATTTTAAACTAAATAAATCTTTAATGTATACATATTTAGCTATCTAAACATGAATATAATATTATAGAAATACGTATTGAAATAATGTATTATTATAAATATACTAAAATGTATGTACATATAAGATAATATCAAATATGATTTTATTTAATGATATATTTAATATAATATTTTAAAGGCAATTAAAGAGTGTCAATCAAATAAAACACATTCAGAAGCTTAAATTTAAGATAAACAGTAACTTGATTACTTGTAATCTACTCTTGTTACTTACAGATCTAAATAAATGTTATATAAGTTTGAAAATATCATACTTTAATAGATACCTTATCACGTATTAATAATCAACATCGAAAACATGAATTGGGTATTGTATTGCTCCTATTACCGATGTACCGTAATACCATTGAAACATATAAGAATCAAGAAATAAGTTAAATTAAGAATAAATTTCAGATTACTTCCATTTGAAATAATTGAGTTTATTAAAAAAAAAATCCATTGATCAATAATATTTTTACATAAGAGAAAACACAACAATGTAGTACATTGATACTGTAAAACATTGATTTATTTTCTAATCATAAATTTTTTCACGGATAATTAAATATTATATGAAATGAATTGAATATTATTTTCTTATTATTTTATAATAATGAATCGAACTTGCAACGAATCCTATTTAAATCGCATTACGAACAGTAGCTTTCAAGAATAATCGATATTGAAATTTATTAAAAATTAAAATATGTAAATATATAGTACAAAAATTAAATAACAAAGTTAATCAATATAATAATTTATTATATATTATATATATTTTATATTGATAATTTAAATTTTTCAGCTAAGCTCTTACATTTCTTCAAGATATATGTTCGGTAAATTTACATTTTGTGTAATGCTTAAGAGCCAAATTGTATAATTGACTATTGATAGAGTTAAAAAAAAGAATAAATAACTATAACAATAAATTTAGCATTATATACATTTTCTACTAAAGTTATTTATTTATTAATATCGTATATATATGTTAAAAGTAAATATTATTCGAATTAATTTAAATTATTGATAAGTATTATTCCTAGTAATATTTTATACAAACTGCGTAGATAACTTATGAAAATTCTGGACTAAATTTTCAGGCATCCTCATAAATTTGAGATAATAAAATTTTTTACCGATAAAATTAACAGTATTTTTATGCAAATGAATAAAAAAGTGATTCGCTTATTTTTTATAGAAACATTATGTATATTCTAGACAATCTTATTAACCTTTTTCATTAATCGTACCACATAGATGCAAAACATTGTAATATTTATAGTTGTTTTGAAAAAAATGAATACAAGATTTTTCTGTAATAGTCACATCATCGAGCGATCGTATAAATTGGCTCGATAGCGACGTTTGTGATAAAAAAAATGTTTCCACGCAGTATAATAATTGCCTTTCCAGTGTCGATTCGATTCCTATCCAACGAAAGAGCTTCGTTGCATCGCGATCGGTAAACGGAATTGCACAATCAGAACAGATCAACGGTTAAAACGGAGGTGTGTAAATTTGCCACGCCTCTTTGGCTCTACTTCTGGGAAGAGGAGCGTGTAATTTATTTCTTAATTTGCATCGCGCTCAATTTTATCGCGCTTTTTAATTACATAAGTTTTCGGAAAATACATTGTCTAAGTATATTTATCGAACGGTATTGATTTTTCGTTCTAAATTACATTACGTTCAAGTGGAAGACAAAGGACTCGAGTGAGATAAAATACGTGGATTCTTCTGAAAACGTATTACAATTACATAAAACTTCGAGATTTTATACGAGTGTACTTAGATCGTAAACTATTTTTATCTTTTTATGGTACTATAAATTTTTGTACAATATTTTAGTTGATTCAAATTGTATATATAATGTAGTCATTGTTATTTATGCATATTAACCGAAGATAAAGGATCATAAAGAGGATTAAATTAGTCTAGAAAGAGTATTATTATACATACTTAATTATTTTGAACTTTTACATATAAATATATTTTTATATTTTATATTTTACATTGTACATTTCTATATAGTTTTTTATCGATATAGTTTTTCCATAATATAAAAAAAAATTGAATTATATCGAATAAATACGAATAATTATATCAACAATTTACTATTTTATAATTTTTATGATATAAACTAAAAGTTGTAATCGTTCTGCTTATAAAACGGACGTATAATCAATTTTACAAAATAATGATACTCCCACAATATTGAATATTAAATTTCATGTCCCTGAATATGAGCTCATGTGAAAAAATAAAGGTAAAAAAGCGCGGATCTATGATGTCGCGTATAAGTATAAACACATGCATAAACAAGACATTCGATAATCTACCGATATAAAAAAAAAATTATTTAGCGATCGATCAAAAGTTTGAATTATTTTTTTAACGAAGAAATACATATTTTAAATTATTCATATTAAATAGTAAAAAAATAATTTAAATGTTATCTTTTTTATCGTGTGTAAATAAATTAAAGGACATTTTAAAAATTATATTCGAGGACCCGAAAATTATTATAAATTTTTTTTTAAATCTTTTGATGAAAGTAAAATTTCTTATAAATTAAAAATATCTACGCTAATGTTAATCTTTGTAATATATGTTTGTATAATATTTCGTAATAATATATATATTTCAAATATATAATACATTTTTGTGAATTCAATCAAATTGAGCAAAATATTAAATACAAAACTTTTGAAAAAATCTAAATTGTCTTGAATTTTCGATGAATGCTAATGAAGATGGAAATTTCTTATTGTTCAACAAATATTATCCGCTGAAATTGTCTATAATCTATGAATAATTTGAAAGGTTTTAAAATCTTAAATAAGAGAACTCGTAATTACTAAAGAATAATGTTGCATATTAAGTGCATATAAATATTGCTATATTATTATTTGTCGATTAATCCAAAAAGGTTTCAAATAAAAAAGTTTTTCTTATATAATTTTTTAGTTCGCTTTATAACTATGTATATACATATATATAGAGAGAGATAGACAGAGAGAAAGAAAGGGTAAAATTTTCGTGAAGTTATTAAGTTATTATACCATAACAAAATTTTTTATATTTGCATCGAAGAGTTATGTATATTATTATGGTATTTTTTATTAAAATTAATATTAAAAAGTCTGCACTAATGAAGTCATTTCATGGTGTAACGTATAATTATAAAGGATTTTTGCAACTTTTTATAATAAGCAAAAAGTATTTAAAACGTAAGTTTACTTTTAAAATTTTTAAATCATAGATGAATGTACTTACGTTACGATTTATTCAATTTAATTAAATACATCCAAAACAGTAAAATATTGTAATTTAGTATAAACTTTAAAATAATATTTAATTATAAAAAAATACTACATATAATAATATTTTAGTTTAATATTGGAAAAATATTTAAATAAGAATAAATAAACATTTTAATTTTATAATTATATAGAATATTAAATTCTTTGTATTTAAATACGCTATTTATATAAAAATAAAAGTGATTATAGAACTCTTGTACCCTTACACGAATTATAATTATAAGAATTCGATAATTTTAACATCTTTTAGTTACACAAATTTACATACGTTTGAAAAATAATTATGAATTTCAAAGAAAAAGTTATATTAATATTAACGTTACATAGAATGTCGATATACATTTATGAATGTGGTGTATATAAAAATGTGTGATAAAGAAAACAAACATGTTGTAATAATAATAATTGACGTTCAACTATGTAAATAGATTACAGCTATAACTAACAGTTACTTGTACCGATATTTATTCATTTATGCGTCAATAATGACCTGAAATATTTATTCCAATCTTTCATAAAAACTTCAAATAGAATGAAAAAAAAACAAGTTTTATTTCCTATGAAAGTTTACATTTAATATCGATACTGAAAGTCAACCGCTCGATAATTATAATTTTCTAATAAATAAAAATACCCCTGGCTTAGAAAAGTTGCACGGAGTTCTGATTTTCCGTTCTCTCGAGATCATTAATCGAATCGAAAGAAAAATTACAAAACTGAAAAGCCGAACGTTGCGCTCGTCGATGCCATATTTATATTTTCCATTCCAGACCCATCCGAGCCCCCGAGATTGCAACGAAACTACTAGTTCTTATTCGAGGCAGAAATCCACGTCCAAGTCCGCCAAGCTTGAAGAAAAGCTTCTCTTTTCTTCTCGCCTTCAATTGACAAATTGTCCCCGTCGAATTGGATTATTGCACGGTGCAACTGCTCCCGCGCACCATTGTTTATATCGAGCGTGTGTACAAACGCGCACACACACATCCTAAGAAAGTACAAGCGCGCGTGTCTCTCGAACATCTGTGCGATCGTGTCAGGGTCGGTTGTTCACATTTGCGCCTCACGTTCGTGGATGCGCCGAAAGGCTCATTACGCTTATTGCATTCCGACATCATCCTTCTATTTGCGTTTATAAGCGCGACTTGGGCATTATTATTCTTTTCCTTACAGTTTTCCAGTTTTCTCAGTTTTCTCTACCTCGGTGTCGATGCCGATGCTTTTTTTTTTTTTGCCTCTTCTGTGTTTGTTTTTCTTCGTTTTTCCCTTTTTATCGATGATTCGGCGAGCGATTTTTACGTCACCGAGTCAAGCGCGTCGAGGTCTCGTGAAAAAGGAACGTCGTTGAGAAACGCTTCGTAGGAGCGCAGGAAAAAAAGGAGAGAAGAGATTCGTGGTGGCTTTTCTTCTTGATTTACATGACAACGAGAGCCGATCATTACGAGCGGCTATTAGTTGATCCGCTTCTTTTACGACCCAAAGCGAGATAATCGTCGAGAGGTTTTTTTCCTTTTTTTTTCTTTACAAGGATTTATATTTGTTTAAAACGAGCGATGGATTCTTCGATTGTTACAAAAACTCCCGAGATTGTTTTAAATGCACGCGTGCAACGATTTAACGGATTGTAAAATATTTAGAGGAGGATTAAACGCGTTTAAACCTTTGGTTTTATCGAAATTTTTAGGTAAACGACTTTTACTTTTTTTTTAAATAAAAAATAACGCAATTTTATCGTTATTCGCATTGGATATCGAATTGCGAGCGATAAATTTCTAATCGATTGTAGCACCATCGTTGTCTTCTAAAACTGATTAAATTTTTTAGATGAGAAATTGCAGAAATAATAATATTTGTGTATGTAAAGTATAGATATTTACAAAGGTATCGAGAATTTAAATACATCGGGTAGGCAATTCGTCAAACGATGAAGAATAAGGTTAAATTATCGAGTAAGGATCGAATGTATTTGCAATATAATCGCTTAATAAACTCCTAATATATATCAACTTGCACAGTCTTCCAAGAATATTATTTCTATTTGTACAACGCGTGTGTAGTCGTAAAGTAATTTATTGGAGAATGGGAGAAGAGGAAATTATAAATACAAGCTTAATATGATTTTAATTAAAAAATGATCTTTGACGGAAGAACCAAATTGGAATCACATGCGGGAACGAATTCGCAAATTCAACAGGAGTAGTACCAACTCTATGCGTATGTTATTGCCTCGATTGATCTCAATAAGTCGCGGTGTGTCGGTAGTTAAAATAAGTGCTTAATATACCGGGTGAGACGAATTGAATTTTCCTATATGCATAAATTTCAAAAGGAAATTTTTTTTAAAGAAAATTACGTTAAATTTAAAACGAAGATGGAACAAGATTATTTTACGTTTACTATTTTACGTGTTTTGTAATCATTTAATAATTTACTTTCCGCGGAAGAAAGTTTAATTTGCATTCGAATTTATAATTCGGAGCGTCGTTTTTATCGAGAATTTGATTCGGCGAATTCAGTTTTAAAAACGTTACAGTCGGTTTACAAAAGATACATTGAGATTCGAATTCGCTACCGATGATTATCGATGAATGCGAATAAAATTATTACCACTGAATATTTCCGTCCTTCGACGACTATCCGTGTTTCCATGTATCCGATATCCGTAGCGCGTGATTTTCCGACTGTTGGGTTTTGGTATACCATTGTCATACAGCGATAAAATATAACTCGCGAAATCCCTTTTAATCTTGGACATCCGTTACGTGCGTTCATCTTCGCACTTGTGAGGTGCTACAATTGGATATTAAATGAGGGTGAGGAGTCACGTACATATAATACAGGTTCTAGTTTGCCCTCTTGATACTTTCGAGAGCATGTACGAGAAATTACTTATTCTTTTTTTAGAAAAATATGTAAGCTATAAGTATTTTACTTCAAAATATATTAATTATAATTAAGTGTAATATTGAAGAATTAATTTTCAGGCAGGCGTTAAAGTTTTTGTTAATTTCAATGTGAATTACTATTACGTAAAACTTAAAAATACTTACATTTAAAATCTCGGATAGCACAATATTTTAGAATTTACTTTAGATTTATTTTAGAACATGTATTTTAGATAACTTTAGTTTACAAGTGAGAGAGTTAAGAGCGTTAGAGCAAAAAAAGCAAAACCTGCAATTAAATTATAAAAATCAACTCCGATGCTTCGTTTTAAAGTATATGTTCATTATCGTTTTAAAAGACTATTATACTTTTACAATTTGTATTTTACGATATAGTTTACTAAGCACATAGTCGAATCCATTGTTATTACGAAGTGACGTGACTTGTTTTTTCAAAATATCAACTTTAACACATTTATAAAGTTTGACAATGTTAGAAAGGACACGCAGTCTTCACTTTTAGTCGTAAACCACAAAATTTATGAGTTTCCTCGAAACACTTGTCCATTTTCTGTCTACATTAAAGTGCATAGCACGTTTCATGGACTCCGAAGACATGTGGTACTGCATAGCCTTCAACTTGGGTCGTTTGCAAGGATTATCGCGATTATGGATACGCATTATATGACTTCTTAAAGTTCGTGTTAAAACGCCGTATTTATGCGAGATAAAAATTTATATTTCGCGTATAATATAAATGTTCCTTTTTATAATAAGTAAAAATATATCGCTAAACTTATGAAAATGTCAATTTTACATTTAACAAAATTAATTACGACGCGTTAAATTACAAAGTAATTAAACAAAAATTACAGCGTTAATAACTAACTTTTTCGAACGTTTAAAACCTTTTGATATTATATATGCACCTAAGCCTTTTGCTTAGCTTAAATTCTTCTCAGTTTGCTAAAAATTTTAAATGTTTTTTTCATGTTACGTATATTAAACGTAACATCGATAATTTTTAGAAACAATCTTAAATTCACGGATATTCAAAAATAGTTTTAAAACACAAACATGAATAAAATACTGCATTAATCAAATGGATCTAGATAAATGTTAAAGAAGTAAAATTTAAATACATATTGAGTAATATTGTTTTTCTTGAACCAAAATTTACTAGACTATAAATTTTGAATATTTGATTAAGAACATTAGCCATTTTTAATTTTTATATAATACATTAAAGAATATAGGGTTTCACTCGTGAAAGGTAACTTAATACAAAAATAAAGCATATTAAAGAGTTAACAGGGACTACGTAAGTAAAATAATAAAAATTTTTCAAGGATATAATAGTTTGCAAGCAAATTTGTCTATTTACAAATTTCTTGAATAAAAACACCATCGCGTTAAAATTAGGCTATTGAAATAACGATGTAAAATGTTAATAGTCTTCTTCCTTCGTTTAGAGAAAAGAAGGTGATGTGATCATTATGTAACGTAAATTTTTAATAACATATATATTTTGTGCATTAGAGCAAGTCCACAGATCTCAGAAATCTTATTTATTTTAATTTGTAAGATTTGTAAATAGAAGAATATAGAAAAAGCGACACAGCTACACTTAATTTATAGAAATAACTGAAATCAGAAATTCCATTAGTAAGACATAGTTGTAGAAATTATATTACAGAAATAAACAACTTTAGCGCCTATATAATTAAAAAAAGATAAGTTTTGGAATTTAAACATCTAAATTTATACTATCTAATACTTTAAAGATATTTTCATTTGAAAAAGTAATTATAAACCATAAAAGAACGTAAAAGATTGATATTATCACAATTATCGAATAATTTACAAAAAAACACGATTGATTTATGTAAACAAAATATAATAAGTACATAATTATTTACATACTAGAGTTCGATTATGAAGCAACGTACGAAAAAGAAACCCTAGTAAAAGTAGATATAATATTTTTAAAGCAAGAAAAAAGTGAATTTGAAAAGAGCATCGCTTTATTCCATCGATAATTTATTATTATCTCAGCTAGTTTACCGCTATTTGAAAGTTAGAATTCATAAAAAATAATGTTCCCGATAATCTTATACGAGTATAAAAGATGGTTATTGCAAAATACGTTAAAAGATATGATAAAATTTTAAATATTTTCAAATCAATGCTTAAAAAATATTTTCAACTTGTTAAGAAAAGTAAAGAGTAGAGAAGTTATATAATCATGAGATAAATAAACTCTATATATCATACAATATTTAAAGATAATTTCATCACGTGGATTAAAATGGATAAACATGTAGTAAAAATTACTAAATTTAATTGAAATTTATTCTGCGTTACACAATTTAACAGTTTAGGCAAAATAAAATTATTAATCAGCTTTTTGAAATTACAGACTGAGTTGAATTTAAAGTACAATTATAGATTTTTAAGAGTGGAGATAATTGCATACTTACTTTTATAAAAAAATTCCGTTAAGCATAGTAATGAAAATAAAATGAATATATAGAAAATACTTATGTACTCTGTATGTTTCACTTTATGCAATGAGAATTGGTATTAGCTTCCTGTAATCGTAATACATTCGTATCCGGTCAAAATTTTAATAATTAAAAAAAGAGAGAATATTTATAATTGAAACGTGTTTTTTTTTAATTTATCGATAAACAAATTTATATCAGTTTTGACCGTGAAGAAAATACACACAAAAAATTATGTTACTTTATTGGTTTTTCTTTTGATACTCTATCTTAGCTCGAATACGCTCAAAATTAAAACAGAATCCAAGGTTACCGGTTACAAAGTGATTGTATGTTTTTCGTGAACACTGACGTGTCAAATGACTCGGTTCGATGTCACGTAGTTTTTGGGAGGGACTGGTTTTTCCTTGTATTATGATCGTATGTTTTCTACGTATTGTTTATTCTATATACAAATGAAATATTATGTTTGACATGATAAATACTTATCAGTGTACTTATAAATTTACTTATACGTTAATGTCACTCATTTTACACACAAATTTTAATTACAGAATTTTTTAATTTACAACGAAGAACATTCTAATTTTATCAAAATAATCATAAAAAGGTTATAATTTAACAACGTAAACAACAAAATTTTTCTGTCGTTACGATTCTTTTAGTGTATATTTTTTAAAACGACAATAATTTGATTCATACTTTAATTTTCATAAACGTTTGATATCTTTGGTCGCATAAACGTATATTATTTTTAAAAAATTACTAAAACTATAAATTTATATCTAATCGATCGCATTTACTTCATTGTTTATTAAATTAAAATTAAAATATTGCCGATATAATTTTAATTAATTTAATTTAACCGAACGTTAGTTTTTATTCAAATGTCGTTAAAAATAATAAAATAATCATTAAATTATCGATAGATAATATAAAATAAAAAATAATCACTATAAAAAAAATAATTGTTATAATTATTATTCACAATAAAATATTGTAAATGGGTATTTATTAGTTCACGTATTTATAACTCTTAAATTTATACATCAATATTTTATCTGACACATGTCAGACAATTTGACAAGAAACTACTTATATATATATTATAAAAATATAACATTTATTAAAGCCTTACATTGTAAATTTATCGTTAATTATAATTTATAACTTCGATTGAAATAAAATAAAATTAAGTATAACTTTATATCTGTCGAACAATCGACTAAGTTCGATAAACGTTGATAAGACTTTATTGACATACTTTGAAAGTTCAGTATGATATAATCATGCAAACTCTCTTGTTAAAAGATATTATTTAATAAAAAAATTAGAAAAAATATCGGTGTTTGAGGGACAAATTTTGCACTGGAGTTGCTTCGCAGTCAATTATGAGAAACAGACCGTTACTAAGAATTGCTGCTTTGGTCGGTTACGTGTCATGTGCATTATATCATTTAGAGCGCATGAAGGTGTACAAAGAAAA
The DNA here is from genome assembly GCA_018907195.1 of Dolichoris vasculosae. NCBI lineage: Eukaryota > Metazoa > Arthropoda > Insecta > Hymenoptera > Agaonidae > Dolichoris > Dolichoris vasculosae. The sequence goes on along the minus strand of JACCHY010000002.1, from coordinate 18,606,259 downwards.
GAAGTGCGTTCCTGATTTTCACGTTTAAACCGATGTAACAAAAAAAAAGATAAAAAAGAAGAAAAACAGTTCCACATTAGAACGCTCCGGATTTTTTTCGAACAACGACTGAGGCTGAGAATAAATAATTTATCGTTACGTAAACTGATTATAGTATATTCACATTATATATACATTATATATACATGCACATATATATATAGGTATGTATGCATATGTATGTATGTACGTACGTATGTATGTGCATATATTTTTATTCGGCTTATGTAAATATTAAAAAATAAACGTGTTTTTAAAATAATAAAAGTTTGTTTTTAAAATAAAGACTCTTAGTGGAAAATATTAATTAACATTATGAATAGAAACGATAAAAGAAGTAAAATTTAATTTGTTAGCGATAAAAATATCAAAAACTGCATACCATGTATTTAAATATATTCATTAAATTTTTATTGTATTAAATATAAAAATAATCAATCAATATTTCATGTTTTACTGTTATTATTCGCATAATGTAATAAAATTTTAATTATCTCATTCGTGTGGAATACGAATGATTAGAGACTTGGATATATGATAATTGATTTTTATAAAACGGATTTTATAAATAAAAGAAAATAAAAATTTTATCAGATATATATAAATTATTAGGTCTAGGTCTTCTTGAATTATTGTAATTTTTTCAGTGTGAAACAGAATTACTTTAGAAACTGTTTACTTTTCTGAAATAATTCTATTCGCTTTAGTAATTATATTTTATTATGTTATCAGTTCCAATTTGTATTTAAACCTTGGTTTGTTTATTTTATGAATTTTTTATCTCGTAAAATGTATTTATTTGAAAATATAATGAGTGGATGATTTTAATGTATACGGTATGAAAAGAATTTAAAATATACATTTATCTGTATCTGATTTCTTTTTATTTTTAAATTACATCGCTAATATTTCTTACAATAAACAAGAATGTATAATGTTTTGACTATGAATGTCAATTCAAATACATCGTTATAAAATGTAATAAATTATAATAATATTTATATATAAAATGTATTTTAAATATTCTCGTCAACATTTTTAATCGTGTTGTCATAATTAATTGATGAATTTCTTATAAAGTATAAAAAAAATATAAATAAAAGATTATAAAAAGTATACGAATGAAATTTTAATTCCAAAAATTTTATGTTCAATTTAAAGATCGTTGTATTTAATTATCTACATTTATGTGGTAAATATAAATTTTAAATTAATTTCAATTTCGAACATAAATCTTGAATCTATATTGTTTACTGAATAATCTTCCATTATATAAGTTTTCGGATTTTCACCCAAGCTTACTTCCAACATACCAAAGATTAGTCAATATTGTTTGTCTTATTAAAACATTATCTAATGTTGTGTATGCATAAGTAAGTATCACATTTATTGTATACAATTTATTCATAAACAATAATTTAATGAAGGTTGAACTTGTAGTTCTTTTATTATAAAATTATTTACATAATTGGCTATTCATTATTGCTGAAACTACGTTTTTGTTAACTTAAAGCTCTGGCCTTAGACACGAGACTATTAAAATATCTTAGCTTTACATGAATTTATGTAGAAGATGTTACAATTATGACATCATTTTAGTACATAAATTATAGGAAAACCATTACAGAAAACTGCAGTGATAATCTTTTCACGTTTTTTTAAATAACGAGGTTACGTTGTCTTTTAAAATCTATATTCGTAAATCAAATATATTGTTTTTTAATATTTAAGTATGAGTAGTTTGATATTTAAACAACTAAATAATTTACCGAATCTCTTTTTTTCAAACAATTCAAAAAAATTTTGATTTCGTTGCGAAATTATGAATTATAAAAGAATTGAGATACAATTGTGTTCGTAATGAAAATAAAGTTTGTATTTTTGAAGACACAATTAAGAATATTATACAATACAATTATACAATACAAAAATTTATACTATGTAATAAATTTATATTATACGTGCATATAATAATATAAATTAAAAAAACAATCGATATACGAATACGAAGTTAATATAACTTTACAAAAATATAGATTATTAAAAATTATTCAAATTATTTAATCGTAAATAAAATTATAAGATTTTTAATATTTACAAATTACTATATTATAAAAGAGATATTTGGAGTATTATAAATTAATTTCAATTTTAATTTCACATTTTAATATTATTTCTTAAATAAAAATTCTAACGTATTTTTTCTTAGATAATATCGTTGTATCGAAATATCCAATAACGTCTCGTACGTAAAATACGATAGAAAAAAAAAATCAGTCCGAAGAATACAAATTGACCGAAATTTAGAACTACGTAATAAAAATATGAGAAAGCGAAACTACAATTATGTACGACAACCCAATATCTCTTCGAAAAGCAAAAGTTAGTTGGTCAGAGAACGCGTAATAAAATATTCATGAAAACAAAATTTTGACGAGCAAAAATCGAAAACGAAAACGGAAGTGTGTAAAGTTAATCACTGGTTTGGCTCACAGATAAAAGAGGAAGAGGATCAGACGAGGCTGAAAAAAAAGCGACGACGTGCATAATTATACCAACTGCTACCTTTCCTACGTTTCCTTCGAGATTAGCAGTGTTGGCATGTAACGCATCTACAATGTCGTTCCTTCCGTGCTTCTCTTCCCGACGGAATCACTCGCAGAACAATCGACATTTACATGCGTGCGCGTGACACGGTGATGTCCTCGTCGACGTCGATCCGTATCGCGATTCTTCCTGCACATCGTGCGTACGTGAAAGAAACAGCATTGATTACATTTTGGAGAATGCGGTAATGCCGAAAACAAGGAAATCCGAACGCAAAACTAGTAGGACGTCAAACGTCAAACGTGATGAATTCGAATGCTTTATTTATAAGAAATTTATTTAAGAGAATCTTCGTCGGCAATAATTCAACCGTAATCGAGACCGTAATCGTAACCGGAATCCTAACCGGAATCCTAACCGGAATCCTATCCGGAATCCTATCCGGAATCCTAACCGGAATCGTAATCAGTTCCGTTTTTATTACCATTATTTCTACATCCAGTATACTTGCTTCAAAAGTGGAGGCTACCCTTGGCGAACGCGAAGGATAGTCGCTATTATAGAAACATACTTGACTAGTCTCCTGTGTAAAGGATATTTGGTAAAGGAAGGCAACGGAAGCGTAACGAACAAAAAGCTTCCGATAAAACTTCTTGCGCTTTTTTATATAATCGATCCAATCAACCCAATTTTCAAATACCTGCTTCGATACTAAACGATCTTAGCGATAATTAATTGAGTTCGATTTAATTCGGTAGCAAAAACAAAAGTAATTAAAATCGTAATAAAAATAACGATATGAATTCGATAAAAAAAACTTTTCCTAGTTGTTAAATTTATCTACGAGTGGATGAAAATGGTTTTTGCGACAATAAAAATAACCGCTTTGAGAAAATAAAAATCAACGAGGTTTTACCTCGATTCGCTTTACGAAAATCAATTTGTATCAGCGTTAATTTATTCGATAAATTAACGATCCAAAAAAAAATGTGTCGAGTAATATATAAACTATTACAAATACTAAATGTTATAATTAATCATCCCAACGTCATAATACCATTAGAAATTTAAATAACGTCTTTCACGATCCTCGAATATGTTCAATGTTTGTCTTAAAAAAAAAAAAAACAAAAAAAATTAAAAATATAAACCCGTATTATATAAATGGTGAAATAATTGAACTGAACTGTCATCCGACCGAAATTTATATTTGCGGACGGATTGCCTTTAAAATCTTGAATGAAATACAATATTTAATCTAGTACATAAATCAGCGGAGACAAACGTTGATCGCATACATTTACTTTCGATCTCCTTTGGAAGAGGAAAGTTTTTTAAAGGACGGAACCGCGAACGACGAACGACAATAAAAGAGATCTTGAAAAAGATCGATACATAAACATGAGAAAAAGCAAAGAACATAATAAGTTTGCGATCGCCCTTCCACCTAAATATTTTACATACCGCCGAGCTGTTACTTATCTTATTCCGGTATCGAGGTGAACGATACATTCGATGAGGATCGAATTTCGCAGGTAAAGACTCGCCGGCCGAGAAGCTCTGATATTATCGAGCGGTCGACTTTAGCTCGTTGCGCTTTAGACCGAGGCTCTTTACCCCAGGGTCGCCCCTCCGCGATCCAACGTCTCAGGGTCAATCCAGTTTAAATCATTTGACTCGGACGCGATCGGTCAACCGCTCAACTGCGAGCGAGAGGGTAAACGTTGATAAGCGTCGAGCTTGGTCCAAAACCAGATTCCATTAACCAAAAGTAATAAGAGCTGTTGTTCCTGTTTATCTGGATATTAGCCTTTCATCGAGGCGTTAACCGTGTTTTTATGAAAAACTCGAGTATTCCTCGGTTCTTTCGAGACTAGGTTGCCACCGACGAAAAAATATTTTACGCTTGACCTCCGTGAAAACCCAGAATTCTTATAACACAATTAACACAATTTAGGATGCAAAAAACTTTTCTTTTATTTCAACTGACTAATGGGTATCTTACGCTAAATTGTAAATAATGTATTCTAAAGGTATACCTTAGCGTTTGTCTTATTTGGTAACGCTGCATTTTTATATAATTGCAATGCAAATTATAAAGTACGCACTACACGAAAATTTAAATTTTTATCCAATTTCCTTCGTTTTACAACTTGTACGAAGCTTCGTTCCATTTAACCTTATTTTTATATTTAAATTTATATTAATGCACGAGCTTTTAATAAATACGTGAGATTATTTTTATAAAATAAAAATGATATTTAATTATTCTTTTGATCAAACGTTTAGCAAATGATCGTATGGAAAATATTCGCTATCCATTGTTATTTTAATAAATAACGAATTTTTCGTTATATTTGAATAATGAATATTAAAATATAGTTACCTGTTACATATATGAAATCGGATGTAAGAATTTATAAGTCAAACACGTATATCGAGGGTTTCGATTATTCCTGGCTATTAGCACATCGAAACAATAATTCTTAGAAATAATGATTAATTTAAATAGTCACTTGCTATTTTATGTATATTATGGTAATGCAATTTTATTTTCATTACCGTTTCATAAACATTGAATGACACCATTTAATCATTGTCTAATAAAATTACGTTTCCTTATTTAAAAGTTAAGGGTATAAAAGAATATTTATTGAAAAATTTCATTTATTATTACAGCTATTATATATATAAAACTTTAAAAATTATTATTCAGAAATTTATGTGCAAAATATTTAGTATTGATCAAAACGTGTACCATAACTATTCTTATGTAAATTAGTTACATAGTAATATAACTGCATACTATCCTATTGTGCCTTTTGAATTAATATTCGAAACGAATTCGATTAATTATTCAATGTTAATTTTTATTAATACAACATTGGTACTAACCACTTTAGAATTGATAAAAAATTTGAAAAAGATATTGAAAACCGGAATTATATTACTATTTTGTATATTTGTATGTTTACATAATTGGTAATATTATAATAATTATTTCTAAAATTTTAATATTTTTTAGATAATATAAAAGTTACGTAAAAATTCAGTATAGCATTTCTAAAAGGATAAAATCTCTATTATTAATTTGATTGAAATCGAAAAATATTAACATATTAACGTTAATCTTAATTTGACGTAAATAAAAATATATTAGTTTTTTCAAGATTTATTAAATATCTCTTATTCGTTTAAATAAAAAAATAGATAGATGTTATTGAAAGAATCTTTTGTTAGTAAACAAAAATTGTATACTTTAAAATATTTATTCTTTCGATGATATTTTTTGTTTGTTTGTTTTAATATTGTAGTTAAGTCATCTAATTATTTTATAATCTTTGTTGTTCAACTTTTAAATTCAGTGCCATAAAATTTTTAACGCATATTTATAAAAATTCAAGTAAATTTTAAATATTATAAAGCTTTAGTTAAAAGTTTTTTAAAATAATTTATTAAACTAATGGATGATTAAGTTGATTTTATTCAAACTATTAAATCGAAATCTGAAATTAATTTTGTACATCACTTAAAATATTTTCCATGAAAAATATTTTATTTATACTTGATTATTTCTTTATAGTCGTTTCTTAGCTTTTATATTTATTATTACATAAATTATTTGTTGAAGCACTTGTAATTTAAGAAATTTTTAAAGTCTCCTAGTAGAACAAGATTTTAAAAAAATAAATTGTAATTTAAAATCTAAAATAAACTATTTTCATTGTTAAAGTTGCTTACTTAAATATTTATATTCATAAATAAAAATCTTAATTAGTTTTTATTTTGCATCAAAATAGAATTACGTAGCAAATATTTATGATTGAACTTCGATAATTTTTTAAAAGTAACCTTTTCGCTTTTACATAGAAAATAAGTTTTAACGAAGAAATGTTTAATAATATATATATTTATATTAGTACCGATAAAAATGAAAGTGTTTAATATTACATTAGATGGGAAATTTCATGTAACCAAATGCTGATTATTAAAAAGTGAAATGATCTCGAATAAGAAAAATTATATAAGGACGAAGAAAATAATAAGAGAAGCTTTTTTACATGCTTATTCGAATTATCCGACAAGTATAATATCGTATCATTAACAAAAGGAATATTTCGTTCGCAGATTTTTATTTTATATTCCGAATAACTCTATTATTTCGAATTCTTACTATGTTAACACGCAAATTTGAATCCATACGAAGTATCGTACATTAATTACAAATAGTTTAAAGGTTTTAGCGTTCTTATAAATACATTGCAAGAACGTCAATTTATAACTTAAAATCTTTTCGAATCTAAAATTAATAATTTTGGGAAAATGCAGAAAATGTTCAAAATTAATTTTATACAAAGCACACGAAGACGAAAAAGCGAAAAGTTTTTTTAAATTAGTTCGTAGATAAAGTTGTCTGAATAGAGACTAATAATTTAACTAATCCGTAAATCATATGATTTTTTAATTCGAAAAATGATTAAATGTAAATTAATTTTCTTATTATATCGTACGGACATACAAAAAAATCTCGAGTTTGAACCGATTAAAAAGTTGTCGAGCCTATAAAATAGATAATCCGTACCCAATATCCATCGGTTAAAAATGGAAAATTCAAGCTACGCTCTTACTTTATCTTGGATAGGTCGCATGCTCTTACCGTAAACGTCGAAAACCCCTTCCCCCCTAGTCCGCAAAAGTCCGCAAATTATTCCCATGTCACTAATGAGTAGAGCCGAGCGAAAGCGATCGAACCCTGGCATTTCTGATCTACTCGGAAGCCGATGAGCTCGATTTAACCCAGATACTAGCGCAGACTGCTCGGCGTTCGAACTTGCTCTCTTTTATTTTCCTTTAAACAGGCTCCGAGTACACGGGATTGCTTACTCGATCGCCGTGACACAGCATCCATAGCCGGAAACGTCGGAGTTTGGCGAGGCTGGAAGCGCGGAGTAACACATTTTCTACTCTCGCGCGTTTAGTCGATTATGACTTTGGTTTTAAGAGAGACTTTCTTGCCTCGAATTGTCGAAAGATTCATTTTATCGGAAGGTTATTAAGAAATTATTACTACAATTTTTCGTACTCTACAACTCATCTGTGTTTACTAAGTTTCGTATTGTTTTTTAATATAAATAAAAAATAGAAAATAGAAAATGTACGGAAAGCTTGAAATTAAAACTTAGTGTTTCGAAAAGAAATCGACTATATTTATTAAAGTTATCCAAAATTAAAATAAAATATAAAAAATTTACTAAATATTGTATTAAAAGAAACAGAATTACTTATGTACTCGTATAAATTTAGTATGGTTTTAAGTCAACCGTTAGTATTTCATAATTTAATTGTACTACGTATTTTATAATCGTATTATATTTTTATTTGCATTACTAGTGTGTATTATATTATAGTGTTTTATAGAAAATTGAATATAAATATCTCCATTTATGTACGTAATATGATTTTAATCAAATTTTTAATGTTATTTTACGTCTATCGATTGATAAACAAAAATTATACTGATAATGCAAGACATAATTTGTCTTACTTAAATATTTATTCGTTATGTTATTATAAATTAAATATTCAATTTAGCTAATTATAATATTTTAATAATATTAATTGTAATATAAATATATTTGTGTGTGTAGAGGAATAGAAATGTATACATGAAATATATAACGAAACAACGATAAAAAAAATTGCTAATATGATTTTCGACAGCTTATCCATTTTGCGTATATATAAAAGAAAAATATTATGTTTTATATAAGAACTAAACTTATTACCATATATACATATTTATTTTATGAAAGTAAATATCATCTATTAGGGATTCTAAGATTTATGGTAATGAATATAACCTGACTAAATACGTAAAAAATCTGCTTTTGACCATGAGATACATATATTTGATTTAAATTTACCGACGGTACGCATTAATTTTTTCAGTATATACTCATAAATAAATAAATAATTACATATACATATATAACTTTTAATATCACCAAATTTTGTCATCTACAGTTTTTTGCAATATAAATTAAATATTTTTGTAACAAAATAATTTACATAATGCCAAAGCTATAATTAAATATAGTCACATATAAAATATAAAAAAATATATAGAATTAATAGTGCTTGTAAATGAAGCTGTAAAAAATTGTTTACAATAAAATATAACGTAGAAGTTGACGAAATTTAAGTTATCTAATCGAACGATAAAGCTCTATGGTTTGGTCATTATTTTAAGCGTATTTAAGGATGCAAATTAAAGTAAAATGAATGTATAATTGAAACGACAGATAAAAAGCGGTGGGTAGGATTTTATTTGAAAAATTTCGAAAGCAAAAAAAATTCAACTGCATATAATTGCAAATAAATATGTAAAATATTAAAATCAATTTAAGGTATAAAGCATTTTCATAACTGTCATTTAAAATAGAATATTGTATTTTTTACGATGCGGTAATAAATCTTGAAAATAGAAAGACATTAAAAATAATGGATAGTAATAATATAATTAATGAAAATTTTTTAACGATTATAATTATTAATTCATCGAAACTCGTTATTCCTGCTTCTTCTCAAATATCGATAAAAAATTTAGCTCTCGTATTCATTCACAAACGAATAACGTATAGAGTACTCGAAAAATAATTCCAACTTATTCATTATTATCGATCCTTTCCAAGGACAAAAATATTAAATATACTCGAGTAAATATTCCCGAATCGCGATCGCTTAATTCACGCATTCATTACCTCCGTAATCACGTAATCACCGAACGTATTTTTACAGCGCCTTTATTTCGGCGCTCTCAAAAATCATACATCCGTTTCATCATCGCACGCGCGAAGATGAATTAAAAAACCACGATGTTACGCAAACCACGAAAAAATAAAACAACGAATCTCTCCCTGTGAAAAAAAACTCGAATTCGCGTCTTTGGTACCAACGCCAACGCCGCTGATACTCTTCCACATTTACATAATAACCCGGCGACGTCGTTGATCGACGATAAATTCGATAGCTCGAAGCGACCGTCGACATCTTTGACCGTTGATATTGGGTCAGAGATGAACGATCGATTCGACGCCACCATCGTCGTCGTCTTCGCTACCACCACCACCACCACCACCACCACCAACTCCACCAACACCACCACCATCGAGTGGCGCGTTCACGTGATCCTGGAATTCCGCACGCATCCGATAAGCCTACGCACATCTATGCCAAGGCAGTCCAAGTGCACGAGCTGACACGACGAGCCGTGCAATTTTCTCTCTTTAATGCCGATTGTAAAATATACTAATTGGCTATGGTCGTATCGATGCGGGATTTTTAATGCTTTCCGTATTTTCGAAAGTGAAATCCAATTGGCGTAAGCGTAAACACGAGTCGTACCTAATTGGTACCTACGGATCTACGACCGATGCTTTACCAGTTTCCGTTTTGCACAGTTACTTCGCATATTTCGATGTTTAACTACCTGCCGATCTTTTCCTCCATCGGACTATTGGTGCGAGCTTCGATCGATACGGATTTTTACAGGTATTACGGAGTTTTTCAAATACCGCGGTGCATGAATTTTCGTTATTTATTAGATCGGTAGATTCGTCGATTCTAAATTAAGCATCTACGCGATATTTACGCAAAGTTAAATGGATAGAAACGTTAAAAGTGCGAAATAACGCGTGTATTCAAAAGTTAACTATACAAAGAAAAATGCGATCGCTCGGTTAAACCGTAAACTACGTATCGAAAGAAAATCGTATCACTTACGTTGCAATTTGTCAATCGGCGAAATATGGCCATCGAACTTCGTATTCATAATTCTTATCGATGCGCTATTTCAAACAACATTGAAAATTTCAAATGAATTCAAACTATTTATAATTTCAAACGCAAAATTTTTGCTACCTAATGAAGTGCATCAACACGCGATGCGTGTGGTTATTATTATAATGTATGTGTACGACTGTAGGCATTTCTCGAATTTATTATTGTGGTCACGCATGAAAAGTCCTGACATTATCTTAATTATGTGCAACTTTCAGCGTCCCAGTGTCAAAAAGAATACGTATGTAAAAGAATCGAATAGAAAACGAACGCTTGTCGTTTGTTTTGAATCAGAACCCGTAAAATTTTATCGGAGAAAGTTGCATTCTCGTCAAGATATTTTGTTTTACGTGGAAAAATCTTATTTGTGGGATGCGCGCAAAATTTCTAAGAGTTATAATAAAATTGTGCGAACCATCCGAATAATTATAAAACTCCGTATACGTGTGAATTACGTATGTGCGTAAACGCAACAAATTTATCAATGAAAAATATATATTATAACGACCGTTTATTATTAATCGAGATATTTATCTAATCAATTCTCACGTTTACTATTGTTTTATAATTTTTTAAGAAATTAATGTTCTTCGTATAAAACAAGTAATACAACCATATTTGATGAACATTTATTATACTCGTTATTTCGAAAATCGTATTTACTTAAGTAATCCTATCTAATTGTTAATGTGGATAAACATATTTAATATTCAGTTCGATTACTTAAATTACGTAATGGTCTATCTAATAGATACTTAACCTCGTTTTCAGATGAAAAATGATCTGTACTTTGTATAAAAAAATTACTCGTTATCGAAACGAAATCTAGATTTAAAAATAATCTTTTACATTGATCGCATTAAAACTTAGTAGTCACCTAATTATTATAATACACGACATATAACTACAAACGCATATCTATGAATAGTGAAAAAAAAAGAATAAATAGTATCGGAAATAATAAGATCAAGGATTTTGCCAGCTGAAATGACTTCGAAAAAAGAAAGTATATGGGATTCGAGTCCTCGAAAACTGCGGTTGGTAAAATTTTACAAGAATGAAAAATTATCTATTTTAAACACACATATATATATATTAATAAACGACACGTTATCTAATGGAATAGTAATTAATTGTTTTAATAAATTATCAAATTTTTCAAGGATGAAATTAAATCGAGTCACGCGTATTTAGATTTGCGCGAGATGATGTCATTTACTATTAAATAACAGGATACTTGTAATCTTATAAATCTAAATAAGTAATGCTTTCTTTAAAAATTTATCTCCATATATATGATTTCCATACATTAAAATTTTGAATCAATGTAAGAAAAGCCTTTGAAACGAATAAAATTTATTTACACGTGTATATTTTAGTTATAAATGGCTACGGTGATATAAACTGGATTAATAATTAATATAATAATTTTAAAAAGTAAATTAATTACATTCTTTTATTCGTACCGATAAAACCACCGATCGCTACTATTAAATGTAGTTCTAAGAATGTAATAGACGATTGTTATTATCGGAATATTTGCATTACTTACCGAACTAATTGCCAAAAATTTCTTCGGAATAAAACATCGCTGCGACGAAACTACCAGTTACCCACGGTAATAAAAGTCCACTTCTAAAAACCCTCGTCTTATAAAAAATTATATAAAATGTATACCTTGAAACTAGGATCGCGTATCTCGATCAACGGAGACATTACACCTGAAAAAAGTTCTCCGAAGTCGCTCGAAATTGCTCGTCGTCAAAATAATTTTGCTTTCGAAAGTTCGCAAAAATAGAAACTCGAGCGCAGCGATCCTTCGATTCTCATCGACGAATAATAAGAACGCCGGGAAAAAATAGAAGCAAAGAAACGGAGTAAAAAAAAAGCACGAAGAAAAAGAAACAAAGCCATTTGTAACCTCGATCCGTCGCGCATCCGTCGCCATCGCGTGCATGTAAAAGTTGTAAAGCAAACGGTATCCAAATTCTGATGCAAAATAAGTATTAGTATGCAGTTCGAACCGGATTGGAATTTGCGGCGAGTGGAGCAGATGGGACACGTAAATACATGCATATTCGCACGCGGGTGCACATATACAAATACAGACTGATATATCGGCTAATTGGCGAGAACATCGGCGAGAACATCGACGAGAACATCGACGAGAACATCGACGAGAACATCGACGAGAACATCGACGAGAACTTGCCATCGGTCGAATGTAACATTATTATCCAGTTTCTATTGACCTCGGAAGTCCGCGCGACCTCGAAGATATTATATATACGCGAAGAAAGGCTGCGAGTCTCGGGTAGTGGGTAAAACAAAAATTGGTAACGCGTAAATTATAGTAAGACCTGTTTTGATGGGTTGGCGTAAAACTCTCCATTGACTTACTCCTTGCTTCGAAAAATTCGCTCCGTATATCGTTCGCGTATTTATATACGAGTAAAAGCGTTGACAATAAAATACTCTGTTGAGTGAATTTTAATATGCGGTAACGCTCGATTCATTTTATTTTACAGCGATAAATATTTTATTTTTATAAAGGTGCGACGAAAAAAAGTGTAATGTTCGCGAGCGTTAAAATTTTAAATATCGTATTGTTAAGTTGTTGTAAAGCACTTTATTTGTAATAAGTGCGATAAAATTCATATTATATATTTTTATTCGAATAGTCTTCGAGATCGTGTAAAATATGCGTGTAAAATATGCGTGTAAAATATGCGTGTAAAATATGCGTGTAAAATATGCGTGTAAAATGAACTCTACATTATGCAATAAAATCGTAACCTATGTCTAATATATTAAGCTTAAATAACTACTAACAACTACTAATGATAAGTCCATTTACCGACTTCATTTGCATTTAATAACGAGTGTAATTTGATTCAATTTCAGATATTCCTCGCGTACTCGTTTATAAATCACCATAAACCGATTATTTTTACTTTTCTTACTTTTCTTTTCTTCGATATTTCTCACGATTACAAAAATGTTTATTTTTATAAAAATTATTCGCGTTATATCTTTTCGGAAAACTATAAAATTACTTTAAGTAAAATTTTATATTTATTTAAAGGTATTAAGTATATTTTAAGAATGAGAAATGTCGTACTATCGATAAAATGTTTAGTAATTGTAATGTACTCACAATTGATAGTTTTAGTGAAAAAAGAGAAATTTTTGTTTAGAAATCGCAAGAAGGTGTAAAGTCAACAGTTTTCACTTCTGGAACTTATTTCATATTCCATAGTGTAAAGTGAAGATAGTCAAATTTTGTAAATAAACTATGTAAGATATGCGTAATATATTTTGCTAATTTTGATAATAAAGATTAAGTAAATGAGAAATTCTTTTATTAAAATAACGATAACGCAATTCTAAACATTTGATGGTCGATAAGTCTTTTAATTAACTAGTCGATTCGGTATTCCGATAAATAAAGATCGGGTTTTTCATTAATAAGTAAATTTACAAGCATAAGAGTATAAATAAAAGTATCTATAATTGTATTCAGAAAAAAATGTTTATAATTATAAATTAAAACTAATTTCTAAAAAAAAAGAAAAAAGAAAAAAGAAAATTAGTAGTTTTACAAAAATGTCAAATTATTACACATATTCTACATTTAAATGTATTTATGAACTTTCCGTTTTTATCTTTTACTTTCAAGAAAACTTTCAAGAATTGTATTAATTGATAAAATAAAAATATTTTAGATATAAAAAGTGCATAAATTGATATATATAAAATATGAAGTCATGAAATAAAATATTAATACTAATCTACATTAATTCATATCATTTATAATAATATATGAAATTCATTTGCTAATATTTTAACATAAAAATATTATATTTATTTTATGATGTTTGATAAATAGACAATAACATTCAATTTTATTTGCATATATATATAAATATAAATATATAGATATAAAAGATGTATAAAATATATTTTATTATTAGCAGATATAATAAGTTTTCAATTTTGGAGATAATTTTAAAGAATTTTCTGAACATTTGAATGTATTATTAATAGGTCGAATGAGTATTATATTATATCATAAATATATAGAAATCTCTTATTTTTGATTTATTGTGACTGCGGTTTGTTTTAAAATTCGTAAATCCATAAATAAAACGATAAAACACGATTAAAAATTGAAACCGCAACGGGTAATATGACGATAATCTACGTCGTAAATGACTGGCTAGTTCCGGATGTGCTGTCGCGATAGAATTGATCACCTTATCAAGCGATGCTGTAAGTTCAATCAACTCGTAGACAACGCGATGTCTTAGTTGTATTGGAATAGTTGACGATTGTTTGATTGTCTGCGTGAAATCCGTAAGCAAGACACGCGAATCTTGCTTGGTAAAAGTTGCTTTACAAGTATCACAGAAAATTATACAAGTGTTGATACCGAATAATTATTCGGTTTTTCGTACAAAAGTATTGTTACTTTTATTTAAATATCAGACATATAAGTAGAAGTTGTTGATTTTAAGAAAATTGTTGTAAAGAGAATAAATTTCAATTAACATTTGTTTTATTAATAAACCACTATAATTTAACTTTTGTTTATATATGATAATTTTTATTTTATGCTTAAAATATAATTACATTATTTTTATGCATAATTTCAAAATCAGAAAAAAATTTTATATTTTTCCACAAATGAATATTCGAATGAGTCGAAATATCTATTTTTAAAATGATTTTAATAAATTGCTTGACTAACTATCGTTTATAAAATTTAATTATTAATCAACTATATATGTTATTAAAAGTCATAAATTAAAATAATACAATAATGTACAAATATTTTCATTATAATTGATACTTAATAATAAATTAATCAAGATTATGATTCATAAATAAAATTCAGATTTGGCAAGGTTTACGATTACAAACCTACTCAATCTGTCAAATCATTCCTTTCCTTCCCGTTCTCTTGTCATAGACAAACATATTTGAACTCTGATTAATAAAAATGATAAACAACATCTATTTATCTATTTTTCATTAGTGCAATGCATATTTGTTTTTAAATATATTACGCGCGATATTAATTGCGCAAAATAAATTTTTTCTTAATCGTACGTTAAATAAATACATATTTTATATAGTAAATACGAATTCATGTATTACTTAAATTAAAATTTTATTCCAAGTTTTGTAACGTGTAATTTTCAAAACGATTATTAATATGTAATCGAGATTTAAGACAAAAGATAGTCTCTATTTTTACCAACGTTTTTTATGATTAATAAAATCGCGTAACAGATATATTTCGAATGCTAGATATAAAAAGATCTTGAAAGACTTAACGAAGTGATCAAGAAACACAAATAATCGGACAAAGATTGAAAACTATTCTTTCAAACATAAATAAAATGATGGCAAGAACGAGAACAATGTTAAAGTAATCCTTTTTACACGAGAAACGCAATAAAAATTATTATCGTTTCTTCGGTTTTATTTACCACCGACAGTTAGTCCAACATTCTCCCGTAAATATGTCGAATTTCATCTTCAGGTAAAGAGGAACCGGCTTGGAACATATTTTCTCGTTGAGTTGATTGTATACATTGAACGTTTCGTACTGAAACAATGTATTAAACAAAAGTGAGCATTAAAATATCCACCGAATAGAATTACGTGTTTTAATGGTGAGTTCGAAATTTTTGTTCTTAAGTAAACAATATCGATAAACGTAGGCTTGTTTTACCGAGTGAACTTGATATTTTCCAAAAGAATGTTTGATTATCGGTCGCTTACACGCACATTTCTTATATATATTACAAACCGTTGTTAAAGAATGAAGAGCTCCATCGAACATACATTTCAAATATTATATTGGTTGAGCTAAACGAGAAGGATACATATTTATAATAGTATAAGGAATTAAGATCAGACTTACTCATAGATAAATTATATTTCAAGTATAGAATAATAGATTTTACAGAAATAATGTGTAATAAATAAAAATACTTCGCTCAATTTATAACATGCAAAAGCAGCGTACAACGAGCAATAAGAAACTATCTGGTAAAGAATAAAATAAAACTGTTGAGAACAGAATAAAAGAAGATATAGAAGTAGAACAAGATCATAAGCCTGTTATTTTAGAATTAGAAAGTGAAATATTAAGGACGAATCTAGACTTGCGTCAAAATTTTGTTGTACCTGAAAATGCTAAATAGAAACAATGAAATAGCTTAAGGCTAATAAAGTTTCTCCTGATCTGTTATCTGCTGTTCATAAAAATATGTATCTTTTAACGGCAACGACATTAACATAATTCAAGGATTCTATCAGACCAAAAGACTTATATTCTCCTAGATTACAAAATTAATTTAAAACAATAAGTCGTGACTGTGCTGAATAAATTTTACGAACAAAAATAAAAATCTTATTCTAAGGTGACATTAGAACAGCTAAAGTGTAATGGGATCAATTTGAACAGTTTCGAAAAATATTTCTTCAAATAAATCTTTAAATTTTTAAGTAAATACAGATTGATGAATAAATAAAATAGTAAAAATTATAATTCGATAATTCTCCATGTAAAGTCTGTTACACTTTTAACTAAAATTAAGTCTCTAATTCATACCATACTAAATTTACATAGTCTTTGTTTTAAATTAAGTTAGCAAATCACTGGTGAATTCACGAACGCCTCCTATAAAACAAATGTGGTATGTGAGGTTACAACAGCCATTAATACGAAAACCAATCTGCACCTATTTTAGCTACATGTAAATGACACGAACATTAACATTCATTATTATTTTGCACACCACAAATTTGTAATTCATATTGTATTCGTTTCATTATATCGGTTTTCATTTTTTTCGTATTTAATAACTCTGAAAAACTTTATGTATTTATATTGTTAAATATTTTATTCGCATAAATATAATATGTTTTTAACAAATATTTTGATCGATATATAAATTCAATTACAATAATCAAATACTGCGTTTTAAGATATTATTTTTTATTTTTTGAAATAGCTTATATTATAAAGCGTTACATTACATCATATTAGATGTATTAAATTTGATTTTTGTAAGGCACTAAATTTTCAATTTAAAGTTTATGGACAAAAAATATCGTGTTCGAGTTTATCATAATTTTTACTAATTATGTAGTGTCTTTTACAGATTACAAAACTCGGTGAATTTTTTCACGAAAATTATACTTTATACATTTTGAAGCAAATATTTTACACGAGTAAAATAAAATCTGTTGATGATTTATATAATTGATGTTTGATTGAAAGATATAACGGTTAAAGTAATATAACAAAGAATAAAATAATTATGATGAATTTTAAAAATTCGATGTTTTATATTTACAATTTTATTTTATACACGAAATATAAGAATAAAATGTAATAATAATATTATAATATAATATATAATATAATAGTAAAACGTATAAAAAATATTTTAAGCGACAATTATTCTGAATTTGTTCAATTAAATACAATAATAATTAATATTTTAGGGGAACATCCGAAGCAAACGATAAATTAAGTATTACTGTATTCTTGAACGATAACGCATTCAACGATTACGCAAAAAAATAGTTATTTGTGATTAGGCACGTGTTTTTTTTGTATCTTTCGCCGTCTCATAGATCTAGGATTGTAAATAATCGAGAAGTGCACGTATTCGCATTTATACTCGCAAATTATTCCGTTTCTATTACATAATTTACATAAATTTAGATAGTAAAATTCATTATTATAAATTATAAAAATAAAAAATTATAGTTTTGAAAATTAACGTAGAGCGTTCGAATATTATTTATAGCTTCTATATTATTGTTACATCGAGTCATACGTAAAAATGTTATATTTCGACCTATAAAAAATAATCGATCGTGTAGAAAAAATCGATTTTTAAAATAATTCAAAAAATTAACGAACAGAAATTAATTTAATGTACTAAATCGAATAAAATTTAAACGAAACAATTTTTTTTTTATCGATAATACGGAAAAAAGTTTTTGAATAATATAAATTTTCACGGATGGATATGCGAAAAATAAAATTTATGGTTACACGCATTCCTAAGTTATGTCTCATCATTGTATTTTATAAACTTCAAACTTGTCAACTTCAAACGTCTCATCTGGCGCAAGAATGAATTTTTTACAGATATATTTCCTCGTTCTTTAACCGCAAGTCGTTCACAGTCTTCGCCAACAACCTTCAATTTACCCATAAATCGTTCCGAAAAACAGAACAAACTCGACGTTTTATTAGTCTTTTCTAACCGAGACATTTCACGACACTCATTAAAACAAACGAAATTTACACTCCAAACTTACGGTCCAAAGTTTTCATCCAATTATAAGCTTACATCTTTTCATCGCGTCCGATCGATCTTCCCCAAAGTCGGTGAATTTCCCTGCGAATTTCCCTGCGAATTTCCCTGCGAATTTTCCAACGAATTTCCCAATCGTACACTCCTCGACGCGTAACCATGATTCATTCGGCATCTCTAATCTGGAAGAGGAGAAAAACGAACGGTAGCGATAAGATACTCCGTGTTCGCGCAACCCACAATTACCCAGCGAAACTCATTACAGATAAGCCCGCGAACAACTCCGCCGTTAATGATATCCCGGTCGCGATGATTAGCGCGAAACGAGTGTCAAGATCATTTATTTGTTCAGCGCGACCGACATCGTACACAGTGCAAAGATACAAAAATACAAAAATACAAAATGAGCGCTTCCTACGATAATGAAGGTGTAATAATGTAATTGAAGAAATCCACGGCGATCCGGCCGATTCCAGTTCGAGTGGGAAACCGTCTCGAACTTAGCATTGCAGAACGTGAAATGTCGATCGCAAAAACTGGAGATCCGTGTGTGCTTGTATGTATTCTTGTGTATGTATTGTTGTGTATGTGCGAGGGTGTGTGCCCGAGTATACACATGTGCGCGTGCCGTAGGCGAGGCTTTTAAATAATACGTCGGCATTTAATTAGCGTTCGTTTCGAATACGCGTTACTACTTGTTAAATTTCGTATTGATTTTTAAATTTTTCTGCGCGGACTCGAAGTTCTGCGAGTGGGAAATTTTTGTTTGTGTTGTATCGTGGGTAATCTCGATAACCGTACTAATATGCACTAATGTGTGATTCGTTGTCGTAATAAAACGATCCTCCAATTTTATCTTACCGAGTCAAGTTTAAGCGCTATTTTACAATTTTATATTATATATTTTGAAGATAGATAATTTTTTTATAATCTTTTTATTACCGCGTGTAACGCTAGAATCGAGGATCCGCTAATATTTCTGTTTAATGTACGATAGTGGGTTAATTTTACAATTAATATCGTTCGCGCTCAATTTATTAATCTGCTTTTATAATACTTAAATAAACGGCTGATTTTTCGAAAGAACATTGAAGAATTTAATTCAACCTGTATTTTGTACTTTTTTTTTTAATCCAAACAAGTAATTACCGCGTAAAATAATTGATATGCTTTAATTTAATACTTTAAACATAATTTTTAATTTAATTATGCTATTATTTCATTCTGTGAAAACGTAAAATCAAATTTCTCTCTAAATTAATAAATTAATATACCGAACTGTAATTTTAATGATTTAACATTTGAAATGATTCTTTTATACCTTAACGTATTATTAGCAATCGCCGTGTGTATAGTTTTATGAATAATTGAAGAGTATATTAGTCTTTACTAGTTAAAATAAATTATTTACGAATACAAACTTTAAAAATGTTATAAAAATCCACGTTATTTAATTTATTGAAAATCTATGTTTTTTTATAATATGGAAAATTGTTTATATTCCAACATTCTTGGTACAATATCTGATACGCAAACTAATAAACAAGAAAATACAATATTTGCTCGAAATGTAAAATATTAATATCATATTTATAAGGAAAAAAATTGTATCTTAAATATAAAAGAGTACGATATCAGTTATATTACGTGTCACTTTTAGTAAACATTTAAGAAAAATGCATTTATTCATAGTAACTTATAATTTAGTAACGATTAAATTACTTATTCCATTGATTTGTACATAATAAAAGATGGAAATAAATATCTTTTTCAATTCTTTTCACATTGAAATACAGTATAATTATAATAATGATTATAATTGAATCGAACATTAAAATTTGTCTGCACATTTAATTACTTTAGAAACTTATAACAAGCAAAATATAACCAATTGAACGATTGTTTTAAAAATGCCTAGCAATTAGTTCTAAAACTAAATAAATAATTTTACTGAAATTCTAATATTTTTGCAGAAAGTATTTTACGCTACAAACAAACACTGTAATAATACATTTTAAGTGAGAAATACCAATGATTAAAAAGTTCTCTTAAATGAATATTTGTCATATAAATTATATTTGATTAAACCGAGAATTTATTATATTAAAATAGATTCTAAGATTAGTCATTTAGATATTTTTATTTTTTTAAGATTATATTTTATAGCTGTAATGACTAATATATTATTATACCTAAAGATCATCTTTCGTAATATATTTAGTTTGTTTAACTGAAATTAACGTCTTAAGATTCTTCACTACGCGCGAAAGAAGATGAAACTATGCTTCGATTATAATCTACTACGATATGCTATTATAGTAAAATTACTATAAAGAAGATTTTGATAGGATAATTAAAACTAAAGCTATACTATTACTTTTAATATAATGGGGAATCATAATAATAAGAAGACAAAATTTTCTAACGAACTTCATTAATGAATTATATAAAAATTTAAATTTTAAATTTAAGGTTAAATAAAATTACTTCTACTAATAATAAATTTATTAATCCTAATTAATACAATGTAATTTATGAGCAGTAAGTGTCTTTATCAATTTTTTTTACTGCATTGACATAAGTATAATGCCAAAATAAATATTCTTTTATCTTAGTAGCTATCGCATTAATCGGAATGTAATCAAGGAAGATAGTTTCTAAAAGGCCATAAATGCCATTAAACAGAAAAATATAAAAGAATTATCAGTTACATAATAAAAATAAATTATTCTGTTAATTAAAATATTTTTAAAATGTACATGTAATTACATAATTAATTATGACTACTTCTGAAATTATTTTTAATTTATGTAATATGCGTAATAATTTCTAAATTTATATGAAGTATTGAAAATGAATTGTACGACTAAAATAATAATATTTAGTAAAATGTATCTCATTCTGTTAAAAATTGTAATAAAAAAGTAGAATATCCATATTTTACATTATATATTTATTATTTTGACACTTCAAGGGTGTAAAAACTAAAATCATAATAATCGCACCACATAATAAAAATAAAATAAATTTATAAAAATTTAATACAAAGAAGTTAAAAATATCAGATATAATTAAAACGTTACTTGATAATTACTAAATTAATAAATAAATTTGGATTCGTAATTTTTAATTACGCAAAATTAAATTCAAGTTCGATCAATTTTATTTCTCACATAGTAACATTCCCAATTAAACTATGTATTGAACTCACAAAAGTATCATATTGAAACTATTTAAATTTAATTATACTACTTGTTTCGTTCAGATAAAAATAATCATTACGATTCAAGGTTTTAATTTTTCAATACAATTGTCTACTTATTTTTATTGTACCGATAGAACGAAACAAATTGAAAATTAAATTCTCTTTAAATTATAATATTCTAATTTTCTAACATTAGATTATTTTGAGATTATTTTGATAATTTATATATAAATTAGCTTTTTCAATATTTATTACTTTTATTTATAGTATTTCTCTATTTCAATATATGTAATATTGCATAGATCTATGTAGATTAAAATCTGGAATATAATTATACTATTCTAATATTTGATAGTTTAAAATATGCATGTTAATCAAAATAAAATTATTTTGTTTGTATTAATCTTGTTTAAGATTCCAATTTTTTAAATAAATTATCAAAATGATAAAGCCGATATTTATTATGTAAATATATAAATTATATAAGAATGCATTTATCAATAACATTAGTTACAATGATTTTTGTATTTACGGAAATTTATTAAACACAATAATACGAAAAGTATCGTAAAAAATGGTATTGTAAAAAAACAAATAAAAGGACAATGAACTATCGATAAATTCATAAAAACAAAGTAAAAATCTAAAAATAAAGTATACGAGAGAAATAAAATTTTATTTGGTGATTCTTTTTTAGTGATTACACATTGTTTAAATAAAAAATTCTGTAATATCATTTACGGTTTTACAATTTTTTAACCCTTTCATTTATAATGATACTATTAAATATTTAAAGTAATTAACGTATCATTAATGAATAAAAGTAATATAAACTTTTTTGTACTTATTCATATTGACGCTTTAAATCAATTTATAACTTATTTATATTTTTAAAATAATAAATATTCCAAACGTTTTAATGAACTTAAAAAAACATCAATTTATTTAAATACAACGAAGTACATAACAGTAAATATATTTTTAAACATACATAGTTAAAATCATAGAGTTATAGTTTTAAAAAGTAATAACGATGAAACTTTTATGAAAAATTCAATGAAAAATATGTTATTAGTATCAAAACATCTTTCCTTTATTCATTATACGAATTTTAAATACGATCGTATTTTTTATTATCCGAATGATCAAACAAATATAATTTATCTAATACAATCCGATTTTTAATAATTTAAAGACTTATTAAAATTATTAAATTATTAGGGACTTTCGAAGTACGCGAACAATGTAAGATCTCATTATGAGTAAAATAAAAAATGTCTCGTATTATCTTTTCTTCGAATAACCTTCCTTTTCATTACCTTGCGAAGAAAAATATGACGCAATTCTTTTATTATCACAGATACATATAAAATATTCTAAATAGTTGACATTTAAATGTACAAGAATGATACAAAGTAAATAAATCTGCATTTCCGTAAAAGTTAAATCGCCGATTTCATTCTCTTGCGGTAAGTCATTGACAGTTACAAAAGCTAAAAAAGTATCATAAGTCAGTCGATAATCCTGATTTTTAAAATAGTTTTACCGTTCATGGAATTTAGCAGACACGAATTTTGCCTATACTTTACGTGCAAAAGATAAGTGAGATTGCGAGTTTTGAGATAAGTGTAGGTCAATGACTTAAATGTAAGTATATATTTGTCGTTATTAAGTAGTTGTGTAAATGTTTAGAAAGGTGTACCGATGAAATTTAAGAAATCTGAAACTGTAAATTAAGTATTATAATATTTTGAACGATCGATTAAAATTTCACGGACAATAAATTGTATTATAAAAAGCTCTTTTTAAAATCATCGTGTTTTATTTATTTATTTGTATTTATACGGAATTTAAGTCTTTTACATTTGTGTTATTAAATAGTCTGCGGTTCGCGTTACAAATATTTAATTTTTTAACGATAAATATTATGTAAATATAGAAATTTAAAGGTATTATTTTATTTTAAAATAGTAAATATAAACCTCGATAATAGCATATTTAGTCATAATTATTAAAACATACGAAATTTTCGTTAAAATTACTCGTAACGCATAATTTTTAACGTGTAACGAATGATAATTAATTATTTTACTACGAAAGAAGCAGAAAAAGTTGCAAACTTGTTCATTCGATCATCGAGTAACTCCTAAAATAATTCAAATTCCGATTCCAAATAGCGAATAAGGTAAAAGATAAAAACCTCGGAAATGTTATTAAAAACACGATCGTTACTGTTAAAATAAATCCTATCCTAGATTGCAAGACTCACCGTCTCTTCCACGTTCTCCGAGATGCGGCCGGAGTTGGTGGAGATGCGCATAATAGTGATGGTGGTGCAGTATGCACTCGAGATCAGTGCAGTTTAGCATTGTCTCCTCCGCTGCGGAGCAGCTGGACCCGATCCTTCCGATACCTCCGCGCAGTAGATAAAAAAAAAAAAAACAAAACTAAAATCAAAGTCTATGATTCTCGGCGCACTTTTTTCTCCCGAGCCTCGAGCATAAAGCTGAATTCCGTGGCTATTATTAGCTCCTCGAAAAGAAAAGCTATCGTACGATAGGCAATGACGTCGTGGTACGTTTGCGTTCGCATTCACAGCAACAAAACTCGCTTCTTAGCTCTTTAACTTCTCTTCCTCGCTTCTTAGCTCCGCTCCGCTCCTCTTCTCCTTCCTCTTCTCCTTCCTCGGCTCAGCTTCCGTTTTTCTGATTCTTTTCAAACGTTCCCTCGATTTTTCTCCCACGGCACGCGTTGCTCCTCGAAATCGTTGCCAATTGGAATCTTGCGAGGTGCGAGAAAACAACGCTAAACTAATTAACGCGTCGTTCGCGTCGATTAAGATCAATACCGAAACTACGACGCTTAACCGTTCCAAAACGAACAAATTCGAACCCACTCGTTCATCATTTTATAAATGCAGGAGATGTGCAAGCGTGGCTTAAAAGAGAGCCGATCGATGATTTAATCGATCGATCTCTCCGTCCTCTTCGCGGTCGTGGTTTCGCGATACATCTTCGAACGGAAAGTAACGAGTCAGCCGATATACACACCAGTCAGTTTAAAAAAAAAATTATGAACTTTGACGCAACGTTACTTTTTTCCACTTCACACGAATACACACACACACGCGCGATCTAAATTAAGAAGGATTTACTTTCCCGAGTCGTAATTGTCAAAGTCAAGCTGGAAAAGCCGTAATAGTTTGTATCAAACATTTATTGGCTTCGAGGTTGATTCGTCGAGAACAGAGAAAAGAGCACCGCTGAGATTTACAATAATCGGTTGGACACCGAAACATCGTCGTCTTTTTTCTTTGTGCTCTCGCTTCCGCTGCTGCGAATTAAAACTTATTCTTGCTTGTATTTATTAATCGACCACGTATATCCGAACGATTTATAATCCGATCCAGCAAAACGTATTTATCAAACATTATCGTCTTCGCGAAATTAGTCTCTTCGATCAAAGTACGACAAAGTGGATCGTTTTTTCTTTCTATCGTGATTTCTTCGTTTCTTCTTTTTAACCGGAGTTGTTTCGGGAAACGAATCGATGTGTCGCGAATTATCGAGATCGATGCGAAAAAAATTGAAACGAGAGATCCTTGAAGAAACTTGTGTTGCTTTACTAAATGCAACGTTGATACGATAACGTGTAAATAACGAAATTTTTAAAAATAAACGAAACGAGTCGCACTTTGAATATTCTTGCGATACGTGAAAATTATTACATAAACCATAAACGATCGTAAAACACGTATATTCCGAAACTCAGCACTTTTGTAAAAAATGGATGAAGAAAACACTGATGCTTTTGTAAACGAAAACAACAAATACGATCGAAATAAAGAGTCGGTTAAAAAAACGCGGCTCTTGGTTAGTTTGGTTTTTACCGGAAGCTTTAGCTTTGGTAAAAGCTTGTATGGAAAATCTCGTCGGACGTTACGATAACCCACTCCTTTTCATTGCCACCGACCGCGAAAGATTACGATTTTCCTCGTCGCTGCGAAAGGTCGTCGCGAGAAGAATCGTGACACATCGACGCAAAGAGGAAAAAACCGTGGACCCGATAAGAAGAGGTGGCGCATTCGGATGCGTTCATGCTGCCATCTCTTAAAACTGCAGCGAGTGGGTCCACGTGCGGTGATGTCGGAGTGGGTAAAGCCGGTGTAGTTGCGAGGGCGACGAGGGCGACGAGGGCGACGAGAGCGACGAGGACGACGAGGACGACGAGGGAGAAGAGGACCTCGTTGTCCCTGGACGTTGTCCGGGCAGTCGACACCGGACGAGCAGACTCGGATCACTCGCGCGCTCCACCCGAGAACGCCTTCGGAAAACTTTCTTATTCCAAAGCTGGCCGCCTTCGGACGTGTGCGCGTGTGCGTGTCGCAACCTCGCCGCAGGAGATCGGCATGTGAGCGAGTACAGCGAGAGACTAATAGGTGGGATCGCGCGCGAGTCCCGCGAGTGCAGGTGGAAGGAATGGAAGGAACGATGCACCGAAGCGGCGAGTGTAAAATGCGAGGAAAAGCGGCGCGAAGGTCCGAACGTCGGTGGTGCACATGTTACCGATATGTAACCGATATGTAACCGATATATAACCGGAGTTGGCGTGTCTCTTACACTTCCCCGCTGATTCCTTCCCCCGAGCTTACGAGCTTACGAGCTTACGACGACGTCGTCTCGGTCGCCCCGTCCGAGATCCGCGCCTCATCCTCGCTCGACCGCATTTTACACGGCTCTTTCGAACCTCTTTGGAAAGCGCACTGTCCTCGGTCCGCTGCGATCGCCCGAGCTCTCGTCCCCCGGTATAGAACGCGAGGCGATAGATCGAGGAACGGTATGTGACTGCTCGGTTGCGCGAGTGCGAGGGACCGCGTGTGTGGGTCACTCGTTAGTCACCGGCAGCCGAGCCGCCAGGCGTTTACTTTCCAGTCGCCATATTGACACCTCTCTCTCTCTCTCTCTCTCTCTCTCTCTCTATCTTTTTCACCTCTTTCTCTCGCTCCTTATCCCTTATTATCATTCCGTCGGGCCGTTTGGCTATCTGTACTCCTTGTATCGCGTACGTGTCTCCTCGTGTACGAGGCGATTGGTTGTGTCGCGTCAAAGTCTTCGGTCGCCGATACCCGGTGATGTAACGTTCTAGGGCATACGCGTTTTTTTTTTCTTATGTTTTTTCCTCCGCTTTCTAACGATGTTCCAGGAAAATGGAAAAATTTACGCAAGTTCGACGAAAGTGTATCGATATAATAAATAGAAAATTATCTTTCGCGTACGATATTATTACGATTATTAAAGGAGTATTGGGTAACTGGAGGTTCTTAAGTTCGCGCGGTTGTGCAATTTTATATAATATGCTAAAGTCAAAATTTTACCAAAATGTGTCAAACTAATTATATTATATAATTTATCCGTTTTCTTAACGGGTTTCGATTCCAATAATAATATTGAATCGATAAGAATCGATACGCGTGAAATTTTCCGTTGTTGCGCTTATAAAAATAAATAATAGTCGCATCTTTCAAAATAAAATGGCGAAATTTGTGAAAAGTGTTATTTTTGCACTTACATAATATGCAACAAATACAAGTTATACAATTTTTTAATTTTTGAACTATTATTTCACCATCGAGTATCACAATTTACTTAAAGTTGATGGGTTACATAAGTGAATAATTTATACTTACTTTAAAAAATTCAGAAAATTCTTTCTTTATATTTAATCATAATTAAATTCGACGCTAAAAATATCCAATAATAAATAATATGAACGATGAATAAATTAACAGGGTGAAGTATTTTTACGGATTTCAGACGTTCAAAAGTAGATAATTTATTAAACGTGAACTGATTTTAAAATTGTCGGTTTGATTCGCATCTTTTTTTTTAGGATAACTTGTTATTTCTCGGCTCTTAATACATACAAATGTATGCAATAAGTTTAGCAAAAGACTTATATTTCATAATATCGGAAAATAATTTTATATAAAATTGATAGAAGTCATAAAACTATCTTAAATTTGAATTCGCGTCATTTTGAAATTATATATTGCGATCGATAATAATTAATTTATATAGTTAACCGGTGAAACGTATACGTAAAAAATTTTTTTATCGTGGTTAATGTATTATGGTGACCGAAAACCTCTACGCTAAATGTATCGACAATAAAAAGTTATTTGTTTTGTTTATGGGACACTTGTTTTCGTTAATTTATAAATATTATACACTCGACTTTTAAAGCGCATTAGATAATTTTTCTTATTTATTTACCTTTTCACACTTATAATATAAATCATCGAAACAACATAAAATACAATACTGTAAATCAAATAATTCGCTAACATATTTATAATCAAGTGAAATAAATAGCCTCTTTTATTCGCATTCGTAAACTTTTATTCAACCTCCAAAAACTCTAAATTGGCACTACGTCACTTAATAATTGTTGTCGTCGTTACTTTCTAACGAATAATTACTTGCATATTCTTTATATTAAAATACGAGCGTTAATAAATAAATTAATAATTTAATTCGTTACAATATTAACAACTTTTAATTATTTTTAAAAACAAATATGTATTTTCGAATATAGGTAACAAAAGAACCGTCCAAGAGAGTAGAAATTGATAAATATCTCGGTTTACGTGCAAATCTGTAACAGAAGAAAAGAACTAATTACGAAAGAGACAGAGAAAAAAAGGAAAGAAGGAACTTAGTATGCATATATTATAGAAGATAAAATTCACAAAGAAAATAAAATCGAAAAATAAAATAAAAGGCAAACGCAATAAGACACGAGTCCGAGTCATGGAGAAACCAAGGACTTCTTTCTGCGTTCGCCATTGACCCTTTCGCGGAGATAAAAATACGTACACGAGCTTCAAAATTACGATGAAACCTTTGATTCGGTCGCGGTTGTTCGATACCAGTCATTCAAAAATCTTTTTTGTACATCGAAAAATTACTATTTCCTTTTCTTCCTTTTGGCACGGAACGTAATAACCGTGTATTAATTTCGTTCGGTATAATTAAATACAAGATCCATACGATTTACATTACGAGAATTTATTTCGCGATCGCCGGTATAACAAAAACGTTCGCTAGATTCAGAGAAATATACTTTTTATTTTATATTTTAATTTAACTATTGAAAATTATTACTCATCGAGCGTTTCTAAATAAAAAGTTTCCTATCGTTGTAGATTATTCAATTCGACCATTACTCGCGCGTTAAAAACGTTCAAAACATAAAATAATTAAAATATACGAAAGGCTGAAAATTTTTTCGCGAGCTCGACAAAATTTTTAATATGTATAATATTTGCAACAATCACCGATAAAAACTTTCGCATATATTCCTGTAATATTTATTTTTATTATTTTTAACATAAGGAAGTAATAAGTTTCCGCTGAACTTTTTTAAATAAAAAAAAAAAAAAAAAACATACCTCGAGTAAAAGAAAACATAGCAATGATCTAAAGTCTATAATTTTTCGAGATCGTTCGAACAATTTTAGTTTATCTCTTAATGAATTTTTCCTAAGATAACAACGGAATGTTTCACCGAGAATAAAAATTACGCTCAAGGTGCGCAGATTGAAAATAAACGTAATACGTATTAAAATTAAAATCTGTTCAATACATAAACACCGGCGCCGATAGAAAGCACTAAGAAACGTATACACGAAACGTGAGTCAGTGCCTCGTTCTGAGAACCAAATGATGAGAGTAACGAATGGAAAGTCATTCCGACTCCTCCGTTTCTTTTGTATATATTGATAATATAAACTGACTCTCGCGGCTACAAGGATCATAATTGCCGAGCAGAATCATGAAAGATACATTTAGTCGAAAGTCGAGCCGACAAAGTGAAAACCTTTCTCTCGTTACATACCGGCGCTTTTTCATCCGATCGCCGTATTCGCTACCATTAGCCGATACCAACTGCCCCTTGATGCAGTAGTAACGATTCGATTCGGTAAGGTGCGATATATAAGTAAGGTCGAGGATATCCTCGAACCGATAGTCGGAAATAAAATCCTTGTTCCGGATTACACCGGAAGGTGCAAAGCTGAAGTAACGTTCGCGAGTCTCAAAATTTGATTACGGAGAAATGCGCGCTTCGAATTGGTTTTTACGATTAAATAAATGACCAAAGTTGGAAGGTAGTACTGGTTTCTATTTCGATGTAGAAATTGGATTCAGCAGAGAAATTGTTCGCGTAAAAAATATACCGTTTAGGTATTTTAAAAAATACGATTAGAAACTAAAGAGCAAAAAAGAAAAAGCTTGTTTACTCACAACTGTATTTTTATCCATATAGGTTACGGTTATGCAAAATATTCTCGAGCGTAACGAAAAAACGTACACCGAACGAGTCATTTTTATAAATTGAAAAAATTGGCTTGGGAAAATAAATACCGCGTAACGATTTACGCATTGAGATTAAAATTACGCGTAATGGAATAGACTTTACCAAAACTTGCATAATTTGTAATCGCGGCTTTATTCGATCGGAATATCGTTTAGAAGAGTTAAGAAAGTACGGAATACCTTATAAGTGTTGCAAAAGGTGCGCGAATAATGACTAATCATCGACGCGTATCTCTTCTTTGTAGGATCGACATCGGCGACATCGGCGACATCGGCGACATCGGCGACATCGACGACTTGGCTCGATCCAAAACGGACGCTCCGCAAGTGTAACTCTTCACCTTGACCTCGTAAAGTAAAGTAAATTAGAAAATAAAAAATCCGATAGTCC
Source organism: Dolichoris vasculosae (assembly GCA_018907195.1). Classification (NCBI taxonomy): domain Eukaryota; kingdom Metazoa; phylum Arthropoda; class Insecta; order Hymenoptera; family Agaonidae; genus Dolichoris; species Dolichoris vasculosae. The sequence goes on along the minus strand of JACCHY010000002.1, from coordinate 18,575,515 downwards.
GATAAAATTATACACTCACCACTGGCTAACAGGTGTACATAAGTAAATACATAGAAATACCATCTCTATAATATCTCGATAATAGATCGCACGTGGGAGTGTCGGATTGCGTTATTGACTTTCGTCGGATCGTTACATATAAGTAAGTTTGCCGTCACGGGAGAGCCTTTAATCAGGTCCAAGGCCTCTTTCGTAAGTTCGACATTGCCCTCGGTCTATTAGACGCGATATACATACGCGAGTTGCAGTAGCTGCTGAGTCGTTCTGATCTAAGTAAGGAAGTAATTTACGCGGAAATGACTACCTCGAAATAAAATGGGACTAATTTTTTTCGAGCCCTGTTTCTTCGTACGAAGAAACTTACGTTTCTTTCTTTTATATTACGAAATCCACTGTAACTTGCTTTGTATTTTCTTGGATTTTATTCAAAGATTAAACGGATAATGACTTTTCACGCTTCCACACGAGTAAGGAGTCAATACTATAAACGAACCATTTCGATCGAACAACTTCGTTTCTTTCCGCGTGAACCGAATGAACTTGGCAACTCGTAGCTTAATGATAAAGATTAATTGGTACAAGGTGTACACTTTTATGCTGTACATTATATAATCGAAACATCGAGTTTTCGCGATGTTACGTAGACAAATATTTTGATAGATTAATCAATGTTTTCGCAATCGAATCTGTACGTTTATCTTTTATAAGAAATCTATCGTCTATTTACATACCAAGAACGCCTAAATTTTCGTAGAGTCGAATTTAAATTTGAAGTTTGCTATAATGATTTTTAATAATTGATTCTTTTATCGTTGATCGTATACTGATTGAAATATTGATCAAATACGAATTATAAATTTTATAAATAAAACTGACTTTTTATTATTTTGGAATACATGAATAAAATTATAATATATAATAATGATACATTATAAAGTAATATTAAATTATTCGCGTATTTATAATTCAAATAAATATTTTATAAAACATTGAAGATAAATATATTTATTTAACTGTAATTAAATAAAATAAAGAATACAACTTTGTTGAATAAAAATCCACGTATTTATTCCATGAGAAAGTTAAGGGAAATGTAGTTAGAGATAATGAAATACAATCGAAAAGTATATGTACATATATTAGAAAAGTGCATTTGACCAGGTTTTAGTAATGTTGACATTTTCCCTATTTATTTTTACGAGTTAATTAATAACAAAAATTTTAAATTTTATGTAAAATTCAAAAACATAAATCGTTAATTAATTTGATTAAATTTTAAATATTATATAAATAAATAATGATTTAAAACGAAAAATTTTTTTAAATATTGTCGGGTTAGATGTTAGTAATTAAAAGTAAACCTTATTTATATTTATAATAATAAAATAAAAATATATTCAAATAAATATCTTTAGTTTATTGTTAAAAAAACTGTACTTAATTATACTTTATAATTTATAGTATTCTTTATAAATATTGATATTAGAAATAGAAAAAAGTAACGGATGTCATAATGTAAATAAAATATAATATGAGCATATAACTGCATTAAAAGAAAATAATTTATCTGATAATTACTCAAAACAATTCTATAAGATACAAATATCGATTAATACAATGAAACATTCAAAATAAATAAAACATATAATAGAAGCGGATCAAAAATATAAATCATCAAAGACAAACTATTTTGTATTAAATTTCTTATTTTATGTTGTCAATGTTTAGATTAAATTTATGTAATTAAGTTTAAATTAAATTTAAATATGAAAGATTCAGTTATCGAACAAATAAATTAATAACTTGCATTCGGTGAAAAAAATATTGAATGATAATTTATAGGTACTTTTCAATAATAAATAACAATAATGGATTAATAATAAAATAATTATCGTATAAATTTTAAAATATTAAAAATTAAAAATAATACTATAATTTACCAGAGTCGATTGTTTTTACTCTGAAAAATTAAACTAGCAGAAGGTTTATGTTTCCGATAAAATACAATTAATTGGCTATTGCATATAACAAGAGATCTTTTGACACGAGAGACTAGAAAATTCCAACTAATCGATGATACTAATGGACCTTTCCGTTCATCGTAGAAAAAACATTGTTCTTTCAAGTTAATATGGATAGTTATAAGTTCACCATCGTGATTCTCCCTTCATCTCTCGCCCGACAAATATACGCATACGCATACTCTTAACCAGGAAAGGAGTATCTACATACATGAGAGAGAGAAAAAGAGAGAGAGAGAGAGAGAAATATTTCTTTAATTAACTTCTGATATAAAAAAGAAATAATTACGTTTGAAAAATATCTTAAAAAATTTAAAAAAATCTGGAAAAACATGTTACTAATATTTCTTTTCTATTTTATACATTATAAATGAATAAAGAAAAACTAAATAAATAATTAAAAATTCAAATCAGTTTCTAAAAATAAAAATACATATAAAATTTGAAAAGACTATATTTTAAAATTAAAATATTCTTTTTAAAAATAGAAATCTAGAATTTACTCAAGGATAATTATATTCATGAAAATTTTAAAGCGATTATTTATCGCTATTCAAAATAACACCAAGAAAAAAATTAATTGCCTATTACGAACAAATTACTTAATATTCTAATAATAGTTATGGAACAAATTATAAAATATTAAAATTAAAAGTCTATTATTCACGGTGGTAAGAATAAGGCTATATTTTCATAAAACTAACGATTGTGACTCTTCGTATATAAAATAATATGAAAAAATTACAATATAGGCTGATATAAATCTTAACTTTCGAAAAAAATCTAACGTTCCGAAAGTTCGCTATAAAGTCCTCGTATATATCCCGCAAAAAAATATCAGTAGTTACATTTCATAATTTTTTCAGTGCACATATTAGTATCGTACGACTCTGTTCCATAATAGAAAGCACACTATAAAATACAGAAGAAATATTGAAGTAGAAAGTACATTGGAGAAAAGTAAAGCTGACGCGTTTCAAGATAGCAGAAGGAAAAGTTTGCAAGGACCAGTAACGAGCGAACAGACGATTACCGTATCCAGGAAGCAGAGCAATGCAAGCAAAGCGCAAATCAGCAAAAGCTCTCCTCGTTTTCTCCTGTTCAGTGCGACCAATACACCGATCGACACTTCGACCCGTTCATTAGCTATTCGTTATGAATTTCAATCGATTTTATCGGGACAAAAGACCTTTACACTCGGTAAGTGAAAGCTCTTCCAAAATTTTATTTCCAGGTTTCCCTCTTCCTAGTTTGTTTTACATCGGTTGACGCCCAAGAATTTTTTTTATGTTTAAGTTCTTTTCTTTTAACGCGACACAATCAATTTAAATTTGTGGTCTAATTTCCAAGCATCTTGTGTATAAATGCAAAGTCAAACTACGGACAAGAGTAAACGCCCAGTTTGTTTTAATCGTGCGATAGTTTGTACGTAACGCGTGCAAACTTGTATACACCGTTTCTCTTAAGGTATACAAATATATTCTAGGAGGGCAGTGGATAATCGAGGTAATAATCAAATATTAACTCCTATCCAGATTTAACCTCTGATCAATCATCTCAGACAGCCATCGCTGAATATAACAGGATATTAGTCATAAGTAATTATTGTCATTGTTTATTATGATTAAAAAAAAGCAACGTATTGTATAAATATTGTATTTATTGGGATCAAATAAATAAACATTAATGAATAAAAAAAAAGAAAACTCTTGGTGTAAATTAATTGCCTAGTAGTATGAATCGTTATCGTGTGTTAAAGAATTGAGTTTTTCTTAAAGTACATGTCTGTAAGTTAAATGATTAACGACCTCTGCCTTCTGGTCCAATAAAACTAGCACAAAATTGTCGAATTAATGCTCCAGTTGTTTGCTTTCGGGATCTTTTTCATCTGGTACTCGTCTTCATAAAAACCTACAAGTCTCATCGAAGATGGATTTCCTTTACCCTATAATATATTCCATATAGCTCAAAAAAAAAAGTTCGATCGATCCAGAAAATTTTTGAGCTTCAAAACATAAATGTAATCGATTCTCTCCATTGCATCGCTTACTAACTTGTTACAAATAAGTATTCCATGAATTCGTCATAAAAAATTTTGTACAACCGTTAATGTTTGTTATGTTTTGTTTGTTTTAGGCCTCATCTGGAACTTGGTTATAGTTGGAAAGGTAAGATAATTAGTCGAGCTGAAAAATAATATACGTTCCATTGATGTAATGGAGAGTTAATATCCTTAAGGTGTATTTTGATACTTCTTCAATGATCTGAATTTTTCAGGAATTGCATGTAAACTCGTACATCCTTCCAAAAGTAGCGTATGAAAGATACATATATATATATATATATCATAAGAGACGAAATCGAATGTTCCGTAATTTTGAGAGAGAAACTTCAATCGGCAAGTGAACATACTAATATAATAAGGGTTATTATATAATTATGCCGAATGTACGACAATATGAGATGTTATTGAACACCGTGTTATGCTTAAGAAAATCGATAATGACAGTTGATTGTCTTCTGACTCACAAAACAGTCTTCTTTCTTAAGCTTAATGAGTGAGTGAAGCTGAGAGTAATATTTATGGATATCGAATCCATGTTCTACCAATCCGAAAGTATTATAATTCATTGTCTGTATTATTTAATTGATCAAATAAAAATTGTATGTTTTTAAAAAACTTGTAAAATTATAAATATGTTTCATGTAATGTAACTTATATTTTTTATATAACTCATTAATTTCGCAAATAAAATTACCAAAACAAAATCAACAAAAAGTTATAAAAATTTTAAAACGTTATGTATATACCTAATAAACTGTAATAAACTTTCCATCGTATTTTTTAATTACCCCGTTATAAAAATATTCGATAGATATTTAATTATCAGTAAATTAAATTAAAATAAATATGTAGCTGTATAATTGTTATTAACAACGATATATTTATCATATTTTAGAATTTTATCATTTTTAATTTGAATACATACACTCGAACAATTTAAAAATACTTGTTTTAATAAATATTATAACATCATATTTTACAATGATCAGATTTAAATATAATATTTTTCTCTCAACATCATTAAAACGTATTTAAATATTAAATAAAAACTAATATAATTATTTTATAAAGATTGTAAAAACGTTAAATATATGTTTAAACCCTAAATAATTAATTTGTTTATCGATTTTGTTTAAATACTGTTCTTGGTTTTTATGCTAATTTAATTGCATATTTTTCAAATCACATTGATAATCAGTTAACCGTTTGTATTGCTTCTTATTTAAAAAAATTTAATTAGCATGATATCATCGATAGCGAAAGGTACTTTAGTAGATGAATCAACAAATATTTTTTAAGTATCGTTAAGTAATTTCTAAATATCTCGCTATTTTTAAAGATTAAAAATGATAAAATTCTTTACTTTACATAACTAATTTTAATATTATTTAAAATATATTTATTTAACTTTATTTTAATATCTTATGCAATACTTATTCTTTTGATAAATTTATTCATTCATTTATATTATTTCATCTTACTAAAAGTATTTATTTTGTTGTCGGTATGGAGACCTACTTTAGAATTAAGTTTTATTTCATCAAATTATATCTTTATCGATTATCAAAATAAAAAAATCAATTCAGAAATTTTCCATTATGTTTGAGAAATATTACAAACCATATGATTATTCAATCGATTCTTATTATGCTTAAAACTTAATTCAAATTTATTTCATTTTTTGTTATTATTATGAGAAAAAATTATACAATATTCTAAATTTATATGTATAAGTTATAATGCATATATAATAAATAGAAATTATTTAATTATCTACATAAAAAAATACGTTAATTAAATTTCAATGTAATAATTTACTCTTCTTAAAGGCAAAGTATTTTATTCTAAACTTGTTTATAAAATTATGTCAGTTTTATAAGTGATGTATACTAATTTAAATACCAAATAAAATACCTCAATTGTATCTTTTTAAATATAGTCGAATATTTTTACTACTATGTGTTATGATTCTAACCACCGATCAATCCTGATACGACCGATGTAAGAAAGGCCTCGAGAAAAAAATAATTTTACATCTTATATTATCTAATATTACTTCGATTGAATCATTTTATGAACATTTAAAAATTATTATTTCGTTTAGATAAAATAAAAAAAATAGTATTTAATATCATATAGTTATATGTATACAAAATATAATAAATAAATATAATATATAATTATACAAAATATAAATAGCACGGATTAACCCTTAATATATGTCAGTTATTTTGAATCCCAGACCATCTTTAGAATTTCTTGCAATCCTCACTTTTGTTAATTATCTTTTTTCCTTCTCACATTTTTTTACAATCATCTCATTTTATTTCTTCGTACAAAATTACGTCTTTAACCGTCCGTTAGTTTAAATTTGTCTGCGGGAAGTTACACGTCACTAAAATGATTAAGTATACCAATTCATTGCAGAATAGATAAGGCTTGGGTATTTAGGATAGAAAAAAGCCCTAAAAAATACCAAATCGAGACTATATTACACACAATTAACAATAGAAATATTTTGTAGAAAGACTGAAGAAAGCAGTACACATAATTTAACTTTATTAGGAGTGGAATGTGGAGAATACCATTTTTATAACTTGCACTTCTTCGTTTACCTTTTCTACTAATAAATTTCTTTTTCAACTGGTCTTATTACAATAATCGAAGTTTAATCCAAACCTTTCACTACATTACATATACGCCGATACAATATGAAAAGATATAATATAAAATTGTAAGTATTTTAAAATATATTTACGTATAATGTTCGACCATACTAAAAAATTATATGTTCTAAAATATACTGAAATTTTTAAACTAGATTTTATAAAATTTTTCAATTCAAACTTATAATTTAAATCTATTAAATTTCATGATTATTTTAATATTTGTATGTTTTAAGATGCTTAAATATTTTAATATTTATGTGTAAATATATACATATATACAGAATTATTTAAATGAATTTTGAGAAATTTTATCTAATTTTTACTATTCGTATATTATTCTAAAATATAAGATTTTTATAAATTCATATTCCTACATATAAAACTAATAATTCAAAAACAAAATTATACCTTACGAAATCCGTAAATAAGACTTCTATTTAACGATATCCGTAAACTGTTCTATTTTAATATTGCAAATAATTAACTTTTTAATGAATTTGACTTTGAAATGACAAGTCTAGATATCCTTGAATAAAACAAAATTCTCAGTTATCGGAGATAATGGAAAATTAATGCATTTACTGTATCTTTGTTCATTCGGTAGACAAGAATTTGTAAGTAAATGCAATTTCCAGCTTTTTTTGCTAATTATAGAAGGTGGATTTATAATTATATATATATAACGAGTTTATTATTATAATTAGATATTAAAATTTTAGAAAAAAATAATAAAATTAAATTAAAACTTTTACATTCTGTTGAAATAGGTATAATTTATTTTTTATTTTGATTTACAATCGGAGACTTTATAAAAAACTTTTTGTTCATTTGTTTTTAAATGTATTTTATAAAAATTTTACACATAAAATATAACGGATTCTTCTATTTCTTATGAATGTATTAAAAATAGAATAATTTTTAAAATTATTTTTTATATTAATGGTGAATATATTTTTCCAAATAAATTTATAAAAATACATGAATCATTTTTGTGTCATTTAAGAATTTTTTTCATATACACTTTTTTTACTTTTTGTTGCATTTTAAATTTCAATAATAAAAATCTAAATTTGATTAGAACTTGCTATTTTCGTTATTTTATTAGAAAGTTTTTTCTTAAATTATTGAAAAAAAACTTTAAATATTAAAATATCTATAAAGAAAATAAGCATTAAATTTTATCAAATATCATTTATAAATTACGAATAAACTCTCTGACTTTGTGACGTAAATAAATTTTCCAATCACACAGAAATAAGTTTGACGTTATAACTAAATAAAATTAATACACACGTCACTGGTAGTAAATCAAACTTATTTTAACAAACTAACTTAATTTCATAAATATAAGCGTAATATTAAAAAATTTTCGTACCTTTTATGTTCATTTATGCCGCACAATAATTTTTCACTTATTATTATAATAAAAAATACTATATTATTCATAACTTAAGCACTGATTTAATATTAAGAAAAGTCTATCTTTTTAATTCATCGTATAATTTCTATTCATTTTAACTATACAATAAAGTTTTAAAATTTTCAAAACTTTTATTTTGATTAAAATTTTATTACATGTTCTTTTCATATAAAAAAAATAAAACGTTATTTGAAGAAAATAATTGACTTTTATTTAAAATTAATTACTAAAAACCAGTTTTCATTTATAAATCATATAATGTGTAATGAAATAAATGAAATATTAATTCAATAATGTAACTTAATAGTCATAATATTAAATGAAAAAATACTCTAATCATAATATTGATGTACACTTATTATTATATTTTGTAATTTAATACTTAAATATAAAAAATAAATACCTAATATTAAGATAGAATTTTTTTTTACATAAATAAATATCAATTTTTTTTAAATTATATAAAAGAAATCATTTAATTACAGGTATTTCTAATTTTTTTATATCCATTATTGTATTTTTTAATCATAATTAAATCTAATTAATTAACATCAAACTAAGAAATAAATTAATTTTTAATAGATATATCCATTTATAATTAAGAAAAAATCTTTTTAATGTGAGCTTTAAAGAAGTTTTATATTATATTCAATTCTATATTTTAAATCTGAAAAGAGTGGAAAATATCTGTCTAATGAAATCATTTAGAATTGTTCAAAGGTAAATGTAAATTTATTAATATAATTTAATATTAAAAATTAGAGTCAGATTATATTTTCTTAAAAATTTTAAATAGTATATTATATTTAAAGACATCGATAAAATATTTTTTAAATATTTTAGAATTATTAAAAATTTCGTGTCGATAACTACAAAACTCCTGTGGCAATCACGATTTTCAACAAATTTTGAAGATAATTGAGATAATTTCCATTTTTTAACCGATAACTTCAAAGGAATGTTTATGTATAAGCGGTTCGAACGGTATACTTTAAAATCATAGGATTCAGTTATAAAATGAGCTCCGAAATGACAAGAATTTTATTAAAATATATTGTGCAAAATTCTTAAACGCAAAAGTTAATTATTTTTGTGCAAAATATAGTATTTACATTTAACTGAAATTCTAATAAAAGTAACATTAATATTTTTTACTTACAAAATTACATTGTAATTTAGTACTGCAAGTAAAAAATACTTCCAGTACAATTTCAATCGTATAGATATTTAATACGTCATTTTTAATCTAACTCGTTATAAATTAATTCAACTCATTAATAAATAAATTAATTATTAGATATATGTAACAGCAAATTTTAAGGTTTAAATTTCGGTTTTTATGATACGAAAATGACATGAAAGACATCTATACATATAACAAAAATAAAATAGTGATAATTCAGAGGCATATATGATAAATAGATACTAATAAATTTGAATCGTTGAAAAGTAAATCAAGGATAAATTTAGAAAACTTTTAGGTTCATTTGAGAAATTATGCATTGTTCCACTTACATTAGATTATGATAAAAATACGTTAAATAAATTAATCGTTAAAAAAACAAAAGAATACTAAATTTCAGAATTACGTTTATGTAAAATATGAAATTTTACATTATATTGATAATACGAGCAATGTAAAAATAATAAACTCCTATTTTTAAAAATCTGATTAAAATGAACTTTTTAAATTTTTGATTATATTTTATATTCAAATAAAATATCTGAATATATATATATAATATTTTCATACACAAAATAACGAAGAAATCGATAGATGAAGCAATGAATTATAAAACACGTAATTTTTTAATGATTATTAGATGCCATAAAAATATGCTGTCAACATTCTGATTAGGATACTGATCATTTTTTAAATAATAGCTAGAATTAGAATCATATTAGCAATAAATATTACTAGAAATTAAAATATCATAATAAAAAATTTGTATGATTGAAATAGAATAAAATAGCAGAAAAAATTAAGCGACAACTAAGAACTTTTAATCCAGATGCATTTACAAAACAGTGTAAATAATAAAAAATTAAGTTTAATCTAAAAATTTTTAAAATATTTATTACAAAAAAGAAAAAAAACTACAAAAATTAAAAGAAGTTTAATTAACAATTAATTAAATATAAGAATAATAAATAATAATAATCAATAAATAATATAATAGTAATTTGATTAAAATTGTAACTCTGAATAATATAGATGAAATGGTATTGAAAAAATATCATTAATAAAAGTATAATAACTAGAAACTGTATATGAAAATATTTACAAATTTCACCAAATTAAAATGAAAATATGAAGTTAAAATCTACCGTTAATATATCTTTTTTTAATATTAAAAATAATTTTTCATAAAATTAAAATAAAAAAATTAACAAATTCAATTGGTAAAGTTTGTATTGTAATATTTAATACATTAAAAAAATTATTTTCTATAATTGTCAATTAAAAAATAATTAAGCATGAAAAATAAATATAATATTAACTGAAAAAACTAAAATTCATAAATTGATGTGCAATTATTATCAAATAATTATACTTAAGAAATGGAGAAGTACAATTATTTTATTACCTTAAGAACGATACGATGAGAATTATAAGTCACACGAGCATTTTATTAATACTTAAATATAATAAAATTCTAATATTTTATTATAAAGATATAATAGTAAAAATAATATACAATTATAATCAGATTTAATTAAATAAAAGATGTACAACTATAATTCTCGTATAAATAATAAAAATTAATTACATTCATAAATATCTTAAGGGAGAATATGATTAAGAAATAAAATTATGCACATGTTCAAGAATTACAAAACATGTAATATAATAAATTAAAATAATAAATAAATACGGTAGATGAAATAAATATTTTTATTCTGTTAAGATATTTTAAAAATGTACAATATCGTAGCGGCAACAAGAAAATCTTGAGTCCAAAAATATAAATTTCTTTGTCACCTAATCCTTGGATTTTAACCGTCCGAACATACGCGATAAAACTATCAAGACATAATATAATTAAGGCATAAAACTGTGAATCAACAGCTGTACATAATGATTACCAAATGTGGGATTAATAATGTTCGCATTATTTTGCACACTTGAGGTCTACACAGAAATTACCGATACTTATCTCTTTCATTCGAAAGATCCTATAAAAGAAGCATTCGATCCGTTATAATCGCACACATTTGTTCTAAAAATATTGTACGGTTGTTGTCGATAGCAAAGACGATCCCTTATATAGTGATTACCTATTTTTCATTTTGCACTCCGATGATTAAAAGCGAATGAAAAATGAATGAAATAAAACACATAAAACTCTTACTTTAATAAAATTAAAAAATAAGTGTATAAATTTAAGTAAAAAACCAATTTAAATATAACATTCACCCGTACTAAGTATTTAAAATCTTTCGTATATTAAATTAATTAAATTACGTTTAATTTAAGGTCGTTAAAATTTAAGTTTATCCCTTTATCGATCGTTTAATCCCGAAAGCTTATGAATTAAAAATGATTTATCTAAATAAAATTGGAATACACAACATTTTAATGTAAAAGTCTTTCAAGAAACTTAAATAAATTATAAATTCACATTATAATAAGTTCTTTAGATAAAAATAATGATTTTATAAATACTAACTAAAGAATTCTAACTTTCACCTTGTAAATGATCGCAGAGAGCGCTACATTTAAGATAATAAATATTTACAATTTACAATCTCTAGTCTATAAAACAATTAAGTAATAAAAAATGTTAATATGTTTGTAAAATTATAGTTATCGAGCAAAAAAATGTAAAAGAAAACGTTAGAAAAAATATCATAGTAAGCGTTAAAACGAAAGGTTCTTAATGTTATAACCTCAACGATTGAAAAATAAACGTAGAAAAACAATGCGATACGTTAAGCCCTCACCGAAAGTTTCTGGAATAAGAGTTAATGTTATTCGTTGGACGTGTTAATCGTTCCTCGCTCTCGGAAACGCTTTTATGGACTTCCGCGATCTCGATATTGCCAAGTTCTCCTTCCTTTCGGCAATGACCCACATCCTATATATATACATATATTCTACTACTGCGCTTTGTTCCCGTAGAAACTTACAAACCCGTAGAAAACTTACTTTGACGTATTACCCTTTTCCCATTTTCTTCGGTTTTTTCATTTTTATCATTTTTTTCACTCGATAAGGTTTCGATCTCTCGATAAAGAATACACCAACGATGTAGAAAATCAACCGTCTGCTTCAATAAATCTATTCGTCGTACCAAATCTATTTGACATTGCTATTATAATAATATATTGTAAGTTTACATTTAAATGAGAGTTTCTTGTAAAATTCTTCGATTTCTATCAGATTAACGATAAAATATTGAATGTAACGCTTAATTTTTGATTTAAGGAATCTTTCTCCAAACGTTCTAACTCAGATGTATAAACCAATAGAAAGAAAACTATGTTGAGCATTTTTCTTTCGTACATCGGATGACGTGCGTCAACTTTTGTATATAATTTTTCAAGTTTTAAATGAAAACAGGGTTAAAGACTTTAAAGTATTTTATGCAAAAATATCTTAAAAGCTAGTAATTACAAATACCGTATATTGTTATCTGGAATAAAAGAAAACAAACTTTTTCGCGACGCATAAATTAATTAGATATAAGGTAAAAGAAATTTGTATCTGCAACGACGACGACATTTTTCGAAAATTTAGTCATTCGGAACCCGAGTGTATGACGCACAGCTTATCGTTCTACATGCAGAAATATAACAATTAATACTCGTTGTTATTCCGAACGCTTGCATAATGTTCATAATATTTGTTGAGCCGATGTTAAAAATATAAGCTATAAGATCTTTTGCAATGTCGGAGATTGTCTTAACGTTGGAGGAACTTTCCGATACGATCAAAGTCGCGGTCGCGTCGAAAGTTCTATCGCTGTTTTTAAAGGAATCGTCTTCGCGAGTTTAAATTTGTGCTGTTTTCATCACAAATTTACTCGAAAAATTAGATTTTACCAATTCGAAACGTTTCGCTTTTTAAGGCGACGCAATCGTGATAAAACATCGCGTTTTTAATCGATAGAAGACATTCGCAAAGATGTTTACACTTCTAAGCGATAAAGCGTATTTAAATTGTAAATTAATTTCCCGGATCATTTCATTTTATTCTTCAAACCATTCGTTTTCATATTTTAATTATAAAGTCAATCGTTCGTACATATCAATACATTTTTCAGCGACAAAGTTTGTATACGACTTCGCATCTAAAAAAAAAAAACAATCCACGCTTTATTATAACGGATATCATTAACATATGCGATATTACGCATCGATTTCAATCGTACAGAGACGCATTGACGTACCTTTTTAAAATTCCGCTTAAAAAAATATTCACGGTAATAGAACTGTTGAATATAGAATTTTTTAATCTTTACGTTTTAAAACTTAAAGTAATTATTTTTCGAATATCTTAACCGATGTGGCGCTAAACGAATAAAAAATTTTCGATTACTCGTAAACAATTAACATTTTTACTTTGTTATTAAAAAAACATGTATTCATTTGTATCGATCGCATGTAGAAAATATTAATTAAAATTATAACAAGTTGTTCTCGTGTAATTATATATTACAAAATGTTGACTTATAAAATTTGTTATTTTCCGACATATATTACTTTTGCAATCGTTAACATATTTATATATGCAATCGAATAATTTTTTCTTACACATTAATTAGAAAATTCTAGAATTAATATTTATTTGTTATCTTGCAAAATACGATGCTATTTATTTTAATATTATTTTACCTACGTTAATTACTTTATTTATCGCGCGAAAGTACATTTATATCTTATTATTGTTAAATAAATTACATTAATAGCTGTTCGTTGATTAACGTTCACTATTTTCTTAAATCGTAAAGATAATGCTTCGAAGAAAGAAAAGACATAATTACCATTGTACGTAAAAAATACCCTTTTAAAATATCAATTTCGAAAAATTTTAATCTAACGTATCAACGAAACAATAAATTATTCTTGTATTAATAAATTAAACGTATAATCGATATAAAAGCTTAGTCTTTTAATTATTAAAAGATATATATATATATATGTGTATATATCGTTGGAAACAAAAGAATTTACATTTTTGAATAGTTGAAACAAAACTGATACTCGGAATCGTCGTTAAAACCGAACACTGTTTTATCGGTAGTCGAAATCAATATAAATAAATAGTAAAATGCGTACGAAAGAAATATCCAAAGAAAAAATCACGAAGTACGTCCGTGCGATTATTAAAAAACCAAGCGATCGATTTAAAAACCGTAGAAAATTTTATGCTCCACTAAATACGTACCGCACAAATTAATCGGGGAATAATTGAAAGTTGATCGTCGAGACTATCGAGTTCGTATAGACTAACGGTATAATTTCACGGGTTAAAAAATGAAAATCACGCACAGATGCAAAAATGTTCCGGGGAAAAAATCGAAAAACCCCGCGAAAGATCGTCGGAAAGAAAATGCACAATAAAATGTTCGTCTCTGAAATAAAAATCTATTGTCGCGTATACTATCGTATCTATCATCGTAGCCATTATCGTATCGGTTATCTCGGAATACATTAAACGTTAAAACATTAAAACCATCCTCGACGTTAACGACATCCTCCATCCAAAGCTCGCGACGATAATTCCGCACATCCGCACATCCGCTCACGTCAGTCCTAACGCGAAATCTGATTCGACGCTTGTAATATTGGCCGCCTAGTTAGCGCTCGAATCCAGCGTCTATTGTTGCGTATTCCACGACAATCTCTCGATTCATCTCCTTTCGGGGGGTGTTGCTGTAGTTTTTTTCCACTGATGGTCATAAGCGAAGTTGGAGTTGTAACGCGTTGTAACGGAGGGAGAAGTTCCTGTACCGTGGGCTGAGAGAATTTTTGCCTCTTCGGCAGGCGAGGATCGAACCGATAATCTCATCGATCGGCTCGCCACTTGCTTTTGGAAAAGGCGATTGCAAGAATAAGAGGAATACCGTGGACCATCGATCAACCAGCTGACTAGGATTCAACGCGTTCGATTCAATCGCTCGCCTCCTTTCTGGATCCTGGAGATCCTCCGTGGATCTTTTGGGAAGGACCGATCATAGAGACGCTCGGCTTTATTTTTATCGCGGTGCTGTACCTTGAGAAAACGTACGCCCGTTTCAAATGCTCGCAGGCTGAGATTTAACACCTGTACATCTTTTGTATACTCGTCGAGAGAACCTTTAAACTGGAGTTGAGAAGGGGGAAGTCGTTGGATGAAAGCTATGATATTATTCTTACCTATCGGTTAGTGGTAATCGATGAAATATAAATCAAGGAACTTTCATCTAAATATAAAGCATGGAATT
This sequence comes from Dolichoris vasculosae, assembly GCA_018907195.1. Lineage (NCBI taxonomy): Eukaryota > Metazoa > Arthropoda > Insecta > Hymenoptera > Agaonidae > Dolichoris > Dolichoris vasculosae. The sequence goes on along the minus strand of JACCHY010000002.1, from coordinate 18,559,910 downwards.
ACATCTTGATCAGCTTTTGTTCGCTCGTGTTGCCGTAACTGTACGGATTACTCCAATTTTCCTGGAAGAATCTTTGGAAGCCTCTCTCGACTAGAAAATAGATTGAAATTTGCAAGATTTCAAGTTTCGATATATGAGAATATTTTGACTATGGGTGTACCATAGATACGATATTTTGAATAACAAATTTACTTATCTATGTTTAACGAGTAAGTGCTATTTCCAGTCTTATTTTTTCCTTTATTTTAGTAAGGTATCGTTTAGTTATTAATCGTTTATCGATAATTTATGGCGATGGTTCCCTATCTACTTTGTATCGAACTCTTAGAATTTAGGTGTATCCTAAATAAAATATATAAAATATATATTTCGTTTATTTTTCTCCAGATCTATATACGATGTCTTCGATAAACAGCGTCGAATCTTTAGGAACCCTTCAATGGGATATGATCGAATTAGCTGGACATTTACGTCAAGAAAGATTATTCGTCAATTCAGAGCAACAGAATTTGCAATCTTTGAATGAAAAAGTAAGCGTTTTAAAATTTTTTTGCGCCAAGATTATTTTAATTGTGAAAAAATTAATTTACCTGTCGTTTTTCTACTTTTACCTTATGTTTAAAACTAAAACTCTGATTAAGTATAAAAGAACTTTGTACTAACTTATGGAAAATAGAAAGTTTATATCTTTTTATATTTAATCCTAATTTTTATAATAATGATAAAGATATAGTTATTGTGCCAAAAAACGATACATTAATAATAATAATAAAAAAGTGAGGTTAGGATAGAAAATTACACTGTACGGTATCTTCTAAAGTAAGTTACCATTTTATTAAATCTTTCTTCTCGACTTTTATTTCTCGTTATTTTAATGAATAAGAAAAACTTGACGCATACGGTTAGAGAAATAGGGCTGAATTTTGAAAATTAACGAAGGTGAAAACTTAATTATTTATTGCTTTATTATATAATCGCTATATCAAATTTATATTACATTATAATACAGCATCTTTAAGAAAATAAATTCACAAATTAGAAATTATTCATTAATTAAACTTAGACGTCATTTTAGTATTAATTATGTGGATGATCTTAAAATTTTTTAAACGTATTACAAAACTAGTAACTTTCACTGAACAAATGTTCAACGGTATCCCCACCTAAAATATATGACATTTACTTAACCTAATTAATCTACAGGTATTATATTTATCGTCCAATTTGGCACAACAAGCATGGATAACAGCCCAACAGAGAGTAAATTTAAATCGTCTGATCGTCTCCAGACCCGACTGCACACCCGCATCTTGCTGTCAGAGGGCAAACATTTTAGAAAATTCCAGATTCATCGATGCATTCAAGCACATACATCATCAGCCGTGCATCGCGTACGGAGAATTTTTGTCTTCGTTGCGTACTTCGGTGAAACTTCTCGCTTCGTGTCTGGTCGAGGGGGACAAAATTGTACCGGAGATGATGCAAAACATCATTCAATCTCTCGCTAGTGGACTTTACGGTAGCTGTCTATTACCGGAAGATAAAATTTTAGTCCTGAAACTACTGAGGCACTTGATGCTTTTACAAATCATTCCATCCGATAATCCTAGAAGACTACTGCGACACGGAACTTGTGCATTTTCAAGATTTTATTCCGTCTTTCACGAAAGCCTCTTTTCCGCTAAATTGTTTTTAACCGCTGCTCTGAACGGACCGATCATGCAATTATTAATGGAAGATGAAATGTTTCTCGATATCGATCCGGATAAAGCATCGGTACGGTTTCCACCTGGTGAAAAATTAAAAAAATTTGGCAAAGAAGGAACCGTAGAATATCAAACTAAATTGCAGAGATACAGACACTGGACTGTAAGTTGGTCATAAGTATTCTCGCTTTATATTAGATTTTATATTTCTTATATAGAAAATAATAATCTAAACGGAGAATATTGTAGAAAGAAATTTATGTAATAATCGTTTTTCGCAGGTTAATTCATTAGTGCGCATAACTCAAAGATTCATCGTCAGTATACGAGAAAATATGCACTGCTTTCCAACCTGCGTATGCTGGTTAGTACGTCAGATGGCTGGTTTGCTAAATAAAACTGGTAACGTGGATCCCAAAGAGATACACGCGATGTGTACGGATCTTGTTTTCACCTACTTTATTTGTCCTGCGATCGTGAATCCCGAACCATATGGCATCACGGACGCACCTATAAGTTACGTGGCACGTTTCAACCTCATGCAAGTCGGGCAAATATTGCAAATGTTGTCGCTCATTAAGTATCAAAGCATCGACCCCAAGGTAAACTTTCTACGGTGAAAACGTAAATTTCATCGATCTCGACTATTCTTACGAATACGCTTTTCGACGATTTTATTCGGAACCTAAAAAGTTGTAAACTATACGTCGTTCGATATTTTCAAACATTTGAAAGTAATTATCTTACTTACGCAAAATTGTAAAATAAATATTGCATTCTAATAGAAAAATTACGAAAGTAATAAACGATTTATTATCGCGATATTCGTTAATAGTTTTTAAAAAAAAACGATTTGTTAATGTTACGCGTTACGATACTTATAAATTTCTTTTCGAAATTTCACGTTTCTAATTCTAAGCAAATGAACCGTCGTACATACTTAATAAACGAACTTGCTTCGTTTCCCAGGTGATGGATCTTTACCGCAGGTTCGAGAAGGATTCGGTTTCATCCATATTGGATGCAATGCTGGACGGAGCGATGGACGAGCTTGAAGAGGAACCAAGTATCATCGACGCTAATAAATTACAGGGATTGGCGAGATCCGCAGCTTTGTTTACCGAGAGTGAATTAAATAATTTGGTTACGTTCTTGCAATCGATCAATAGTTCGGCAACAACGGCCAGAGAAGACGGAGATAACGTCTTCACTCCTTCGGTCGCGAGTACCTTTGATTACAAGCAGCTCAGCGACATGTTATCGCAATTGCCTTCGACTGTTCTCAGTGTCACCAAAACAACGAATAATGCATCTCCGGAGACGCCGAATAAAAAAAGTAGTCTTCTGGGCAAAGGTGAGGATTTTAACGATAACGCGATTTACGTTTTATTCGAGCGCAAATTATCAAAAAAATTTATTATTATCTTTGGTTCGATGCTCGTTTCATTTAGTTCTGTTATTTTCTTAACAAAGGAAATAAAAATGTAAAAATAAACGTTATATTCGCTTATATTTTTATTTTTAAAAAGGCAAATATTTTTCATACATTCTAATTCCATTTTTATATCGTTATTTTAAAATCGATCGATTCACTCGAATTATTTTCATTCGATTAATTTTATCACAGTTGGTAGAAATCGAGGATCACGTGTAACTGGTAGTAATTCTGTATCCGATATTGGAGATGATATAAACGGTGCTTCTGGTCCGGAAGACGATTCATCGGATAAAACTCCGTTGGGAGTTTTGATAATACCTTTTGGCCTTACTGTTGGTGAATCGGTAGGACTTTTGAGCGAGCAAAAGGTAAAAATATTTTTTTATTTTATCTTGTACTTTTTTTCGTATAGCAAACTTTTGTTTTTTATGTACAACCTTACTTTAATTTACAATTACCGTTTTTTAATATAAAGAACTTAATTGGATAATAAATTTTCGGATTAAATTTCAAATTCATTTACCTTAACTAAGGAATATAAATTTTTTCCGAAATTGGACGATTGATTTCAATTATTAATATCGCTTTTATGTATTTATTAGGTTTTATGTATGCAAAGAAATATGGATTCTGAATCTATGACAATAAATCTTTCCGAAGAACTTACCAATGGACATAGTTGTAATCGAGAAAATAACGGTGATAGAATTGAAACGCAAGAAAAGCGAACTCGTTTTTCCTTATCCCACGATGAAGGTATATTTTTATTTTATATCAGCTGTTTAAAATTGTATATATATATATATATACAAGTAAAATAATAAATGAATTTTAGTTCTCTTCGAAGGATCTATCGGTAATACCTCGGACAATTTGGAAGCTGTATCCGAAGCAGCCTCGAATCATAGCGTTGCTTCCTCGTTGGAGCTCGAAACCGAAGATCAAAATGATAATTTATCGGATATGATATCTGCGAATGTATCGGGAAGAGGAACACCAAATATTTCCGGTAAATTTCGTATAAAAAATATTCTTTGTACATTATTACAAGTTTTTCAATTTATTCTTCGTGACTTATTGACCTATCAAATTGTAGGTCGAGATACTCCATCGTCTCAAATTACCGAAGGTGACGAGGGTCGAGGTACGGGTGATAACCGTCGACTTGATTTGGCTCCTCCGACAATATCTGCAAAGCAAAGCCGATCGGAAATCGATGATAAATTTTGCAAGTTTGAAATAAAAAAATTAATGGAAGGTATACGAATAACTTTATTTTATAACATTATTATTATTATTGTATAAGTTTTTTCACGTTTTCCGAATACCGTGACAAACCGCGTAAAAAATATTACAATTGAAAAGTTTTAGTAACAATCGTGTTATAAAGTACTATTTTACAGGTTATATTAAATTTGAAGTTATTCATTTGTTACAATAAACCGAATAATAAGTATATCGAGAAAAACTGTAGAAAAATTTATTATGAAAATATTAGTATAAAACTTTTTTATTTATTTTCTCAAAGCACATTTTATACAATAAAAATTATTAATAATTTATTATTGTAATTTCTTGTTAACAAAAATAATTTTCCCCGTCTTTCGTTAAAAGTTGATTAACGTATTAGGTGTTAAAAGTCGCTAAAAATAAAAGTAACATAAGAATTTGTCTCCATCAGGGGACGAGACTATTTCTTTGGTTTCGGATACATGGTCGACCGATGTTTTGGCATCCGACAGCGAATTGGTGGAACAACAAGACCGATTTCCTTTTTTGCCACCTACCGAACAACCATCGCAGCCTCCGCTCACTTCCGAGCCTATGCAAGTTAATCTTGACATAAGCGAAACCGCGTCCGAAGCTTGGAGCACGGATGTGTTAGCGAGCGACTCCGAAAGAATGACGGAGATCGATACCGATGATACCGCCAGTGTGGCAAGGTATTACATCTCCAGTATCCTAAACATTAAGCGAGCTTGCGTTTCGAGTATCTAGAATCCAAGGCAACGTTGTAACAAGCAAAATAGAATAGCTGGAACGAATGGTTTTTTTTTAATAAAGACCAAATAAAAATATATTAACTTTTTCATTTATTTGGATAGCGATGATTATAATTATAACAACCGTTTTTATCGCAAACGCATTCGATTACAAAATTATTTTTAATCTTTAATGGTTGCATTCATCTTTACCGAATAACGACATCGCAAAACTTTACTTCCAGATCCGATGATACAGCGAGATCAGAAATCGAGAGTCGCGGTGAGCCCGAAGGTGGAGAAGATACGCCACCGCCGGTAAATCAATGTAAGAATTTATCGATACTTGTCAAATAATAAAACCGTTTGTTATATTTACGACTAGGGAAGGACGAGAATATTTAAGCTTTGAAAGAAAACCACACTGTAATTAAATATGTTTTGCATTATGAGTTTCCTTTAACAAAATTAGTTCATACGTGGTAACTTATTACATAAGCTACTTTTATAGTCAGTATTATAAATAAACGGTCGGAAAATTATGCAAAACCAAGGATACTTACGAAACAACCTCGTTAAAATTGTACCTTGTATTAAAAATTAAACAAATACAACGATTACACGATTCGTATAAGCAAAATAAAAAAAATACCGTAATTTTTAAATTTTAATTTGTATAAATGAATCGACTCCGCGTCGTCGCATCCAAAGACTCGAAAGGCGAACTTTTTGTCGCTCGAGCGTTAAGTCATCCCTTGCCCTTACAACATGAAACTTACTTTGTTAGCTATGGACAATACCGGCACTTTCTTTCGGCCTATTCGCGACGACGCGGTTCCGCAATCAACGATAACGATGCCATCGTCTCCGCCGACGCCGCTTTCGCCCTCGTCGTCGAACGTTGCAGGTCGAGGCGGTGCCAAGGGCGATTACCGCTCCGGTAACACCGAGTACGTCGACAACAACGCCAACAGTATTAGCGGCGCCTCCTTCGGCAAACCCTGCACCGAAGACCGGCTCGTTCATCTTATCGACAAGCTGCAGATCGACGGACCCAAGGTCGCCGGAGACACCCAAGAGTCGGCTACGGGTAATCACATCGGGGCCGCCGCCGTTGCACCCGCGCTTCTACTCGCCAACCACATCAACGCCCCGACGACCTTGAATCGGAAGCTTCCCAACGGAGATGTCAAAACGGTAAGCGACTCCGATTCCGCTCTTCCAATCCGAAATTCAAATCGCATTCGGGAACGGATAAATCAGAACTCGAGTACCAAAACCAGCCGCAAATATTACTGTTCTCGCGGTCGAGCGGTTTTCGATAAGAGCGGAGCTAACGAAACGAAATTGCAGATTATGGAAAAATTGCGGATTAAATAAAAGGAATCGAACTTTGTCCAGTTTCGAAATTCATTATTCGGCTTAAAAATTTGTTATAAAATAACGTAACGAAGAGAAATCGGTCGTAGAAAATGCATGGAAAAAGGAATGGAAACGACTCGGAATAATTTAATTTGTCGAATTATCTCGTGCATCCTCGCGTAATATCGCAGGGCTTGGGCGAACTGATGTCGGCCAACGGAGACGTCGTCGCCAGACTCAGCACGACGAGCCTCACCTCGAGCAGCAGCTCCGGATCGGAGTCGCGCATCCCGAAAGCCAGCGGACAGACCAACAACGAACCCGCCTGTCGGATGTCGGCCAACGCCCCGAGCAGTAGCAGCAGCAACGACGTCACCGACAGCGTCAGCCCCAGCTGTCCCAAACCCTCGAGCTCGACCGGAGCCATTCCCAAGAGCATCAGCTTCGATATGACGGCCGAACGCGGCGACAAGGAACTCCTCGACGACGACCAGAAAGCCAAACGCGGTTTCTTCGGCAAGCTGAAAATGTCGCTGCGGAACCGACGGGGAAAGTCGCTGAGGGGCCCAGACGAGCTCACCAGGTGTTACGAGCGCGGACTATCCGACTCGGGTAACGATAATAACTTGACCAGCGGTGACGCCAGGCACAGGCTGAGGAGGATCATGTCCGATGATGCCACCTCCACCTGCAGTGTACATAGCGGTAAAATCACCTTTCCGTTTATTGCGTTTGTTTGCGTTTCCCGGGACATCGAGACTGTGTCTTTTAGACTACGACTTTTTCACTTCGGGTTTTTCACCGTGCATTTCTCGATCAAAGAATGCGGACTGGCAACGCCAACCTTTTATTCTTCGTACTTTTCCATTTGTAAATTAGAAGATTTTCGTCGCTTTTCGTTCTTCATTTTTAAATCGCGAATTTCTCTTATAAATCGACGGTTCACGTTTTAAACTGTACCGCGAAGAATAATTTTTATCGATAAAGAAAAAATATAATCAAATTTTTCGAACGTAATTTTTCTTATTATTGAAAAAACACATCGAATTTTGCGAAGAAACGGTGAAAGATCGAACAAATTTTATGTCCTAACGACAAGAGGTTATCGATTAAAATTAATTACCAGTGCAGTAAACGAGTTACATGGTTAAAAAACGTTTTTGATATCGATAAAACAAATACGTAAATCGATTTGAACGGGAGGATCGATCGACTTTAAATTCTTATATAAATATGTAAAATATCGATTAAAATTCGCGAAATTAGACGAAACCACGAACTTGTCGAGCGATCGTGAACAAATAACCGTAGCCCGTTTTTGCACGAGTTTACTATTGTAGTTTTGTAACGACAGTTCGAACAATAGTAAATAATAGAATTGTTGTAAATTTATCGAATTTCCGTAACCGTAATCAGAAATCAGAGATGTAGCGATCGAGAATACAGTTAAGAAAATTCAATGTTACAGATACTACGGATGATATATTAGCAAAGTATAGAAGGAAACCGAGTGCCAATAGCGATACAGCATCCGTGGAAAGTACGCAATCGCGAACGAAGGAAGTGGAAGACGAGAGACTTTTCATAGATCCCAACAACGTGGAGTTGTCTTTTGCTTTCGCGGATGCCAAGCGAAAACTTCGAATGGTTCTTAGTACCGCGGATTTACAACACGTTCCATGGACCAACATCTCGGAGGTAAACTTTGAAGAGTATTTAAAATCGATCGTGTATTTATAAAGGAAAGATAAACTTTAATGATGTTTAATTTAGATAATATATTTGAAACAGAGAAATTCGTGGATACAAAAAGAGAACGAATTAGTTGCCTTTCTCCAGCTTCAATTGGCTGAAGCGATAAATTTACAAGATCGAGCGTTGATCGCTCATCTGCATGAAACTTTACGCTGCGTCCGATTATTCAACGAGGATGGTTGTAGAAAATTATTTAAATCTCTCGGTGACGATTATCAAAAGCGATCACCGTATATTGCTTATTTGATCAGATGTCGACAGGGATTATTATCAACAATGGCTCATTTGGATAGGTACGATTTTTATACCTCCTGTTTTTTGAGTATCGGATAATAAATTATTGATATTTTTTTCTTAATATTTTTCCAACTAATCGTTTAATTTATATTCGAGTGTCGGTAATCTCTAAGAAATTTAATCTTCTATAAAATGACCTTTCATTCTTGATTTTATGTTGGATCAAAGACTAGGGGAACGAGTAAAGTGCGATCGTGATGCTGTAAATAGTCATTTGGTATCGGTATGCGTCAGAGTATTCTTGGAAAAACGAGACTTGCATCTTCAGAGGTTTTGCGAGGAGTTCAAAAAGTTGACCGTAGCCGATGAGAAACAAGATCTAGTGGACAGCTTCTTGAACAGATTACATACGGAGATGGAAAATGATCCGATATGGCTAGGTATGACATTTTTTACTATACTTCTCCCGCGCTTGGTAATCTTTTTATATCGTATCATCCGTTTAATTAAATTCTTTTTCATTAATTAAATTCTTTAAAATGGCACTCACGATAAAAATTGTGATTCTGCAAGAATAATTTAAGGGAGTATTGTTGTGATATAAAAGTAAACTTACGCTGCGTTATCTAAAAAATGAGCGTTGATCGAATATTGGTAGTTAGAAAAAAAGAAAAAAGGAAGGCTCGACGAGAAACTTTCGTCGAAGGAAAATTGTAATTCGTATTCGTTGCACGGATCAGCCGCCAGTTGCAGTCAACTCGATCTCGCAAGGACGGTCGTCGAGCGGACGCTGATGGCCGCCGTTTACCAGAACGCGCTTTACCCGAACGGCGACGGGGACATCCACCGAGACCACGTGTTCCACGACCATATAAAAAAGATAGCTAAAGTCGTGACCCCGAACCACAAGGATCTCCGCATCCCCAAGATCTACCACTACGAGTGTCCTTGGCCCTGGGCTCAAGCCGAACTCGCCGTCGTATCGGCTTACAAGACGCCCTGCGATAAAATGCAATGCGTCTTCCGCTGCGCGACGACCATCATGAATCTCCTGTCGATGGCCTCCGAGCGTGGGATTCCCGCCGCGGACGATCTTATACCTGTCCTCGTCTATGTTATTATAAAGGTAAATGTGTGTTTAGATGTCTGGCTGAAAACCCAACTTGCACCGTTTCGATTTACTTCTTTGTAATAACTTGGTTCTGTGATTTTCATCGGGATTTTGATTGTGGAAACTCAATGATGGTAACTAATAAATATTGTACAGTGAGTTTTTTTTTAAAAAAAATGAAGACTTTCCAAATGGAAATTATCCGAATATTAACGTAACTAATAATTTTATTGTCGATGTAATTAAATATTTTTGGGAATCGAACTAAATTCAATTATTACGTTCAAAAAATGAGGAAAGTAATGGATTAGGGTGGACATCCGAATGTTTACATTTTACCCCGTTATTTTCGAAAATGTTGGTTTGATAACGAAAAGCGTTGGTAATATGCGATCGATAATTTTTACGAAAAAAAACTATCTTTTTTCTTCAGACAAATCCGCCATCGTTGCTTTCAACGATACAATACGTCAACAGTTTCTATGGAAATCGAATGGAAGGTGAAGAACAATATTGGTGGACACAGTTTTGTTCGGCTGTAGAATTTATTAAAACCATGGATTAATATTTTTTAATATGATTGCAAATATGATTAACATTAATATTATTATTAATAATTATTGGTATTATGTAAAGAGATCTAAATATTAGTATTTGTGAAAAACAAATAGGTTTTTTTTAATACGATGTTTTGTAAAAAAAAAATCAATTTCAAGTGTATACCTTTTGAAAATTATGAAAAATGTTATTTTGACAATAGCTTGCAGAGAAAATATTTTTATGTTTACTTTTTCTTATTATCAGATAAGTGTCGAATTAAAATGATTGAAGTATTTCAAAAAAATGTCAAGCAATTTTATGTAGCGAAAATCAATACAAAGATGTAAAGTTTTCTAATGACATAGAAAGAAAAAAATGAAAACGTAACAATAGTGATAAAATGATGGCAATGGGAAAAGAATTACGTAATTAAACTTTAGTATAACACTTAATTTAATATCAGTAGCATGCAATAAATAGCTCACTCAGTATTCAAGATATTGAACAAACAAAAAATTAAGTTTTTATCCAAAAATTGTTTTCATTAATACTAAAACTTTTTTGAATAATTAACGACATAAGTAGATATTACTAATTACTTGTACATTGTTTTGTATACACATTCTATTACAATAGCAATATTAAAGTGTTTATATTGTTTTTTTAGATGAGTAAATAAATTACTTCAATATTTTCAAGTTATTTCTTTTTGAATTCTTTATTAATTTAGTTAATGGTATCGACATTTTTAATCCTTGAAAAAAGTATATTAATAATTAGTTTTTAAAAATTCTAGTCTATAAATATTGGAGCAGTAGTAAAACGTATTAACAAAAGAGCTTAATTAAGAAAATAAATAAATTTATTATTATATAATAATTATAACTATACTTACGTTATGTATTTTAAAATAATATTTAAAACTATATATTTTATATACGATAAATTTACTTTTAAATACTTCTGCTTTGATCGATCGTTAAGCTAAATAAAAAAGTGATATAATTTTTTAACAAACTTATACAGTTGTAGCATAGTTTAAAATATGTTTCATTATAGATGTATAATTAGATCGGTGTTTAAGCAAGGTTAAGTTCGGCAAAGGTGTATAATATAATCTTGTGCCAAATGTTGGTGAATATTTACAAATATTTCCTACTACATTATTGAAAAAACAAAATTGAAATTCAATATATATCGAAGATAAAAAAGATATAATTATACTTGAGCATTTGTAGATGAACTAAATATATATTTTTAATGATGAAAACAACCAAACTTCTTATTTAATAAAATTACTCAATATTTATTTTTTTACCACATTTTTTAATACGTTTAAGATGTCATTTCAAAATTAATCAGATTTTTAATATAATAATTATTGTACTTTTATCGATAATTTGAAGCATAGTAATAAAATGTTCAATTACATAATTTTTACACAAAAATAACATGAATTTATTAATTTATACATAAGTCCGAAAATACAATTTTTTCGACTACTGTATTTTATAATAAAAAAATAATTCACAATAACCCTGATTCGTTATAAGAGTCGATATTTCAAAACTAAATAAATTGTTCGGTTCGTAACTAATATAAGATGGTAAAAATCTAAAATATATAAATTGAAAAAACGAATATTTTATAAGAATAAAAGAAAATTAGAGAAAATATTTATATTTCTTTCGAGCAAATATCAAAATAAGTAATCAATTTATTTATTTCGCGTGTCATTTTCAAACGAACAAACGAAAACATAAAAAACAGATAATTTAAATAAAAATTTTCAATCAAATTTGAGACAACTGTACGATTCGTAACTACTTGCTTGTGACAGAATCGTTTTCGTATTTTCTCTTGTGATTTTCACTATCCAAGATAAATATAACTCCGTCGTTTTTAACACGAATCGAATGAATTTAATCGAAAGCCTTTCGAGTCGTCGCGAATGTAATAGAAAATATAGTGATTAATATTCGCTAGCAGCATCGAAAAAAGCAATAAAGAAAACAATTTCCTGAATCGACGTAAAACGTGAAGATACAAAAAGGATACGAGCAGAAAACGGAAAAGCGAACTTTTCATCTGGCGCTTATGTCATACGTCATTGGCGCGCGTTTCAAACTATTAATTTTATTGCGTTCACGGACATTCGTTTTCCCAAAGTAGCGCGAACGCAAGAACCACGAGTCACTGTATAGATATAAAAAGGCCACGAGCTCCGGGCGTTTGTGTGTACAGACCCACACAGGCGCGCAGAGAGAGAGAGAGAGAGAGAGAGAGAGAGAGAGATGCGAACCCGTCAAAGAAGAGTAAAACCCTCGTACCGTAGGTGAAGCCATTTATTTTATCTTTACGAAAGGAAAAGCTTTGATCTTCCACCGATAATGAGAATTTACGCGCCAAACGTCCGATTCCCTAACATATTTCTCAATTCTTTCTCCGAGCGTTGATTTCAAGGAAACGAGTTATTTATATATTCACCATTTTGAAAGCACTTCTTTTTGCTCTCGCGTTCTCTTTTACTCGTAGCGACTTTTGCAGCCGTAACAAAAGGAAAGGCGAAATAACTTTTCATTATTCGATGAAAAATTGTATTAAAAAAGTAATCTTCCGTAAATTCCGTTCGATATTTAATGTAACCTCGTCGGTGTTGCGTAGTACCAGGAACGGAAGAATAGACGTCCACCTTACTTTTTTCCTCTTCGATAAAATAAAAATATAACAACTCTTTCAATAAATAAAACATGGTGTATTATAAAACGCGATGCATTTCTTTATCTCTTTATCTCTGCGTGCGTACCGAGAAGAAAAGTTAAAGGAAGCGAACGAGACAACAAAAATATCTGCCTGTACTGGTAATCGAAAGAAACTGGTAAACGATGGAAGCGATAATAATGCAATAATAATGCAACGGGAACGAAAAAAAAACTGAAACTAAAATTGATTTTATCGTGTAAGAAGCATAGGAATTGGCAGAATTGGCAGAATCGTTTGTTTAAGGTGACTTACACACTGCAGCGTGCAATAAAATTATTTTGCATTTCATCTACGCAAAATGTCAGATTCGAGCATCGGAGGTAAGATCGATCCAAGCTCCGATAACTTATTAGTAATTGTTCAAAGATATCTGTCGTCTCCTCGTGTTTATATTTTCCATCGATAATGTGCCATGTGCTTTATTGAAAGATTCATCATTTATCGTACATAATTGTTGATAATTATTGATAATATCGACGAAATATATATTAATATATTAGTATATAAAGGAGCAATCACCAAGGAAAGAAACAACATATCTTGTGACCTAAAAATGACGATACATTTATTTTGCTTTCTTCTTTTTTTTTAATGATCATTGCAATCTAGGTCACCAGAAATACAAGTATGTTTTCATCACTTTTTATTGTTTTTTTAGCATCATCACCACCATCATTATCACCTCGTCATGATCACCGTCAGCGTATCATCATCTCATCGTATTCATCACCATTAACTTTTCACGTTTTAAATAATAATCGTAATAATTAATAATTAATAATTAATAATTAATATTTAATAATAATAATAATAATAAAGGACTATGGAGGAATTCCTGTTCATTTCATTAAATTTAATTATATATAATATATATTACATATATATTATGACTGAACCACCGACACATTTGATGTAATTTTTATTATTATTCGGTGTTTTATTTAGCTTGTTCGCATTCATTAAAACGTTCTTTTTTTTTTTTTTTAAGTAAACGACGCGTTTTAGCCCCCCTTTCCCTCCCAGCTTAAAGGGGGGCATTAAATCGCACGCGCAAGTCTTTCATCTTTATAATCCACCTGCATTCATGACTGGCATCCCTAGGAAGTGCACCAACCAATTTTAAATGTTTTTTTTTTCCTTAAATCTCCTACTCTCGCAGTTTTTCACTTCTTTTTTTTTTTTTTCATCTTGCTCTCCCTCACACTTTCACACTCTTTCACGCTTTCTGTCTTTCCAATTCACTCTAACAATCCGTTCCGTGATTTTACGAAAAGTGGTGTCGACGTTATTACTTATCCTTTTTTTTCTGTTGTTACTCCGTTTTTCCATTTATTTATTTATTTATTTATTTATTTATTTTTTTTTTAATACACACGATTTTTTAAATATTCTTATTCATTCTCTCATCTCGAAGAAAAAACAACGACGCGAAGGAAGCAAATATACGCGATAGTCGCGCATCCCTCTTTGCTTATTTATTTTCTTTATTTAGAATATTCGAGAAAAACCTTCAATATAGGAATGCCGAGGGTTCGATCTAGATATCTTTTTTTCCCGTTAACTTTATATACGAAATTACCGCTATCTAAGTTTCGATCGAAGAAGTGAAAGAAACGATTTTATAACAGATACGTAAAGGCAACCGACAGACAAGATTTGCGAGCCGAGTGCTTTTGCCTTCCTTTATTTTTATATTTTTCTTTAAACTCGAATGAGCTCGATGGAACTTTCGCATGGAAACACTTTGAAAAAAAAAGTCGAGATCTAAAATGAAAAAGGAAGAACTTCGACTTTTCTATGTTTTCATGCTTGTCTTTAATTTATATGTTTGAAAATGCGTTGCTTTTCAGCACAAGAGTTCACATATAAATTGCAGCTCTATCAAACTTCTTCAGGCTTTGCACTGCTGCTCTTCACCTCGGAACTTTGTAATAGTTCGTCGATACGATATTTTATACTTTTTTTACATTTCTCAGCGTGTTTTACTTATATAAATTAAATTACCAGACACTACACACTTTATTTTAGGATATCGTTATGAAATATCGAGCGAATCCGTTTTGCGAAATGTGTTTTATTTTGTTAATATTCATTTTTCAAAATTACTCGAAAAATCTTACTTAATCGTCATTACAATATGGTATGTATATTCAAACAAGTAAATTGAATGAAAAAAAAAAAGCCATTTACAAAAACTTATAAATTTATTCTAATTGACTGCGGAACCAATGGACGACACAGAGTAACTCATAAATTTTACACGTGCGTTCACGTTAATAAATATTTTCGTTAACTGGTTAAATATTATTTTATATCGCAAATACATTTTTTTTTTGTTTAAATTTTTGTTTACAAGCGTGAGGTGTAAAAGAGAAAATAGGTTTTCGGAAAGCTCGATATGTATAGCAATAATAACAGTAATGGGAGGACTTAATCCTAATTTACTTCAATATGCATTATATTTATTTAAAAAATTACACTGCCTTTGAACAAAATTTGATGAATCGTCGCAAATAAGATTTCATTTTTCCCTTTATACGCAATTATACGCAATTCGTGTTTTTAATTTCAATTCATTTTTATCCAAGACTGTTTCTCTTTTTCTTCTTTTATTATAGCAATGAATGACTGACTGACTGACTGACTGACTTACTTATGACTTACGTTACGGTCAACCTTCGACAAGAGAATGCGCATCAAACTTTATTCAAAGAAACGTGAAGGAAAAGTCTACTATACTATATTCACTTTTGTTTTTTTTTTTTTTAATTACGATTTACTTGACGCGCCCGTTCCTTTTGCCTTCCCTTTTCCGTTAAATACGATATTTCGTTAAAAAGGAGAATTGCAGGAAAGAGCGGAGTGGAAATCGGGTGAGTAAAGTCGGAAAGGAAAGCGGAAATGCAAAGTTTCGTTTTAATTGTTGTTGTTGTAGTTATTGTTGTAGTTGTTGTTGCGTGCCCTCGTGCGATACACATAGACTCGAATTTTTTTGTTCTTTTATCATTTTAAAAGTTTGTTTTTTTTATCGTTTGCAAATAAAAGCATATTGACGACACATTTGTTAACAGGTGTGTGCTTATGCGTACACGCACATACTTGTTAAGAAAAATGGCTGATTGATATTAACTTTTTTTTTTTTCATTTTTGCTGGTAGACTCTGAATTAAATAATATTAATTTCCCTTATTACTTATCGTAAACGACGATTAATACATGTCGAACGGGACATTAACATCTCGTGTTCAAGACTCCTTTGCATCCTGATACAAGATTTTTTCCACTTTTTGGTTGAGACGTTTTTTCATTTATGGTTTTTTGTTTTTATCGCTTGATTCTTCATTTATTTCTTTAGTACGTCAACACCACTCTAAATCGCGAGTTTTCCCAAGCACATTAGTTGATTCACTTTGATGTCATCATTGTGACGAATTCTGCAAGATAAAACGAACGTCGCACATTAGCAAATATTAGTCATCGATCCCCGCTTAATGAAATTACTTAATTATTAATCATCCGCGTATCTCTCCTTAATCCAATGTAATCCAATCCAATAATCGTTATTCGATTAATCGGTGCCTTACCTTCGTAATTAACCTGTCCATCGCCATCGATGTCTGCCTCCCGAATCATTTCGTCGACCTCTTCATCGGTGAGCTTTTCGCCGAGGTTTGTCATGACGTGTCTCAACTCGGCTGCCGATATGAAACCGTTGCCATCCTTATCAAACACCCTAAAGGCCTCCCTGATCTCCTCCTCGCTATCCGTATCCTTCATCTTACGCGCCATCATGGTCAAAAACTCGGGGAAATCGATTGTGCCATTACCTATTGAAACATATAAAAAACGTTACGTTGTAATCCTTCGACCGCGATTCGCTGAAAATTCTTTACCGTTCTTTCTTTATCGCGTTCGCGTTTCAAGTTATTTTAATTCTAATTCAATTTGCGATATAGTTTCATCGAGAGATTATTTACGTTTAAAAATTTGCGTAACCTTGCCAATCGAATAATTCTTTTATAAAACCAAATAAATATTTCTTTATATAATCAAAGTTTAGTATCGACATTTATTATCGATCGTATCGCGCCACGACTTGCAACAAATTTGCAGCAACTCGCGAACGAAGAATCATCTCGAGAACTGTGCTATCGAGAAAGATAAATATTTTCAGCATAAGCGAATCGATGTTTTAAAAAATCATTACGGATCGGACTATCAAAATTACAGTTTTAAAGGCGTATCGAAAGAAAAAAAAAAAAAGTACTCGTTCCAAGCGATCGTTTAAGCGTACGCCAACCTAAATTCTTCCGTAAATTAAAAATGTTACATTATTTAATGTATTTTAAATTATTCCAAAACTTTTATAACTTTTCTTATTTTAAGATTGCTGCTTCTATCCGACCGTAAAATTTTATGCGTTAAAGTTAGAGAAAAATAATAAAATTAATTCTTTCTAAATCGAAAGAGAAGTTCTTTTTACTTCGAACCGAAGGAATAAATTATAGAAACAATTTATAAAATAACTCGATACAAACATCCAACAGATTCGATTATGCACTTTTTTTTTAAATCGAATCAAAACCAGTTAATTGACTAGATACACGAGCATTACGGAACGAATGCAATTGTTCGATGAAGCCTCCAAGTCGATAATTTACATATTTTTAAATATAATGCTAAAAAGAAACATCGATACTGAATAAGGATATTCGAAAGTCGTGTCATTGTCAATTCAATAGTTTATAACCCGAACACTGTATAGTTTGCGTCAATTATTCAGTCCTCGAATCGTAAGAAAAAGCAACGGCTTTCACACTTGGGTAACGGTACATTACACGTAACGTACCAAACCTTATATTTTTGTAAACAATGACATCTTTCTTAATTCAACCGTTACATTATTTACGATCCTTCGGAAATTTACGAATAATATTTTTAAACGCGATATTTTTCGAGCAATATTTTTTACTTTTACATTACGTACGTCGAAGGAAGAAAAAAAAATTAAACACCGTTCGATAATGCCGGTCAAAGTATAATGCAGATATTTAAATAGTTATTTTCATAATAAAAAACTATTTCTTTATCGTGTTAAATAATTTATGAAATCCAAGTCGGTCTTTACAAATACGCAAAAAATTGCGTTGTGTCGATAACATTAAGTATTGCAAAAAAAAAAAAAAATAAATATAAACAAAAAAAAAGTTACTCGAACATAAATTAAAAAAAGCTAGAAATCAATTACTTTGTAAAACAAAGTCAAGAACACTAAACTCGAATAAACTGAAAATAAAAGTTGGTAAAGGAAATATTGTTTTTCAAAAATAGAAAATGATTTGGTCGTTAGGTAGGAAACAACGTTGTAGTTTAATTATGTTTTCTTTATTTATGCGTAAACAATTCGAATTTTCCGTGCGCGATACAAAAACATATTCGTAACTCATCCGATGCAATTTACGTTATACAGAACTTTGGTTACTTTGGTTACTTTGATAGATCGCAGTCGTTGTTATCGTCGAGTAACTTTGTATTTGTAAATTATTCTCGATCGTAGAAATAGCATAACTAAATACGTAGAAACAAAGCAGAATTATTCGAGCGCGCCTCGAACGATACAATTAATAACGTTCTCCTCGTTCTCCTCGTTCTCCTCGTTTCCTCGTTATCAACGCGCCGAGCAATTTTCGCGCGCAAACTACAAACGAGGAGAAAAAAAAATATTCGTTCTCACCGTCGGCGTCGACCTCGTTGATCATATCCTGCAATTCGGCCTCTGTGGGATTCTGTCCTAAGGAGCGCATCACCGTACCCAACTCCTTGGTGGTGATGGTGCCGTCGCCGTCTTTGTCGAACAGCGAAAACGCCTCCTTGAACTCGGCGATCTGCTCCTCCGTAAGTTGGTCAGCCTGCATTTTGCAACAAACAAAACAATTGTCGTTAATGAAGGTGTGCGCGCGATTCGTTTGCAGTCGAGAGAAGAAGAAAAAAAAAAAGGAGAAAAAATACGGACGTGGTTAATAAACTAGCCGTTCGCTCTCGGGGACAATTATTATAGCGAGCCTCTACCGTTCGACGGGATACGCGACGGAAGCTGCGTCGACGTATAATTGGTTAACGACGAAAATCAGACGTCTTTGCGCTCCTCGATTGGATGACCTTACGTACGGGCTCGGCTTACACCCTCGACGCGTCTGCCATTTTTTCCTCGCGTTTCTCTACGTGCGACTACGACTACGACTACGACTACGACTACGACTACGACTACGACTACGACTACGACCACGACCACGAATACTCGGCTCCGACTTTACGAACGCTTTTTTTCCCAATGGAGGATCGATCGATGCGAGCTTCTAATTTACGTACTCGTCGATTGGACACCCGGAGTGTCTAAACTGTCGAGGGCGATTTTTTAATTACCTACAAATATTTCGATACGATTGCTGGTTCTCGTGTTCCCAAAAGGTCTTTGCAACGTAGTCTTACTTTTTGTAAACCAGTTTCGAATAGCTTTATAGTTAATAAATCTAAATATAAAGCCGTCGATTTACCAACGATATAGAAATTTTTTAGTGCATCTCTAAAATGTTACGGATAAACGTTTACTTCGCTTTACTTTGCGGAATTAAACATTTTTTTTTTTATAATCGGAAGTGTTCGTGCAATATCGTAAATATTAATTTGACCGAACGTGTAAGCGAATGCTTGTAAGTAAATAAAATAAAAAAAAAAAAAAACTAATTTTACAATTTAATGGAAGGACGGAAATTCAAACGCACATAATAAAGACGATGTATCGTGTCAAATGCTGCGGAGAAATAAATTATAATTTATTGTCTCGTTTTATTTATAAATCAATGATTTCGTATTTTCGCCAGCTTACGCTTAAATATTTATATTTTCAATCTATAAATTTCGTTAATTATGGAAATCGATACTCTTAATTTTAAATTATTACTATCGATATCAACGAAAATATTCATCTAAAAATAATAAATTTTCGAGTTATAAACTAAAATTAAAAAAGTATGTGAGACTAACATTATCTAACTGGAACAATGCCAATAAACCTCGGAATAATGTTAATCATAAAAATATTTACTTTTTAGA
Organism: Dolichoris vasculosae; assembly: GCA_018907195.1. Classification (NCBI taxonomy): domain Eukaryota; kingdom Metazoa; phylum Arthropoda; class Insecta; order Hymenoptera; family Agaonidae; genus Dolichoris; species Dolichoris vasculosae. The sequence continues at coordinate 18,539,904 of JACCHY010000002.1, read as the reverse complement.
GGAAGAAGAATACGTACTATAAATTTAATAAGCACGAGTGAAGTCATTAACATTATGATTATAACGATTTGTTGCCAAAGAAATATAAATTTAGGCATTGAATAAAAATTTATTCATGGAATTTCTTGAAATTTGCTTTTTTTTAATTATCTTCTTGTTAGCGTTACACCTTGTATCGTTTAAGTACGTTTGAACTTTCTGCATAAAATTATAAATTATAAAAAATAAAGTAAAGTAACGAACTATTCGAAAAATGTTTTAATAAATAAATAAATTAATTCCTTGTTTAGAATACATAAAAAATGTATTACGATCAAAATATTAGGAAGCGTTGCTTTCAAAAAATACTACGATAAATAATTTTTTATGTATCTACATAACCCATTTAACTCGATGCACTTATTACAATTATATTTAACTATGTTTACACCATTCGTATAATAGAATTGCTCCAAGTCGTCAAACTCAGGTTTTATCGACTACATGAATGTTTAAAAGAAAATTTCTGTTTAAACGGATAATTTTTAACGATAAAAACAAGTTGCAGACTATTATAATTTATAAAATAGATATTTTTGAAAGTGATTCAAAGTGTAGTCGACGTATAATTTTACAGTAACGATCGAAAAGGCATAAACAATTATTGATCGAGGGAAACGAGTTTAGTGTTAAGAACATCGTTCCAGTGATTTCAATAATCGATTTCAAAGAACCGTAAAAATTTCACACAACAGTCGTCGCAACCTTTAAATCGATCGAATTATTTTTTCCTTTCAATCTTCTCAATATGATTAAAGAAGTTTTAATTTATTTATAAAATAGAGGAACCTTCTGTCGATAACTAGTTTTTTTTAAACCTCCGTTATCCGCTACACGAATTGAATTCTAAATCCTGATTAAAAGGATACTTTCTATTAGTCTTAGACGCTAAAGTAATTATTCATTTGATGTTTTCAATAAAATGAAAACCTATCCGAACAAAATTTCAAAGCATTAATTTAGCATTAATTAAAATCTATTTTTTATTTTTCGATTACGAATACGATAAGTATTAAACTGGAAATATTTTGTAATCAATCTCTTTTGCAGATTCAAATAAAGAAGAAATCCTAAAAATATAAATAATGTTACATAAACATATATTTTAATACAAAATCGTTGTAATAAAAAAACTATTATTCTGTCTATTTAAAATTTTGAAAATTGTAGCTTACAATAAAATTTGTCAAAAATATGAGAAACTTGCTTAATTTTAGTGCTGTTTCAACATAAATTAAAATCTTTGTTGAAACATTCTAATGCGTATTCTTATTTGACGATAATAAGTCAAAATATACTTAAACTTACATAAAATATTTTCAAAAATGTGTTAACAGAAATTATTTATTTCTGTCCCAATAATAAGTAAGATTAAAAGTTTGAATTTCTGACGCAAATGAAATCTTTATTGCAAATAAAATTTATTTGATTTCTGATAAACTTTATTTAAAGTAATTCTTAAAAACAGCAATAATTTTGAATACATTTTTCCTTTATTCAGCGACATTTCATTAAAACAACAAGATATTTATAAAATATAAATCTTTAAAATATTAAAAAAAAAACGCAATTCAATTACATAATTTAATTTATCTTTAACTCAAATTTTCAATTTATTTTAAATGTATTTAAAATATAGACATTTTTTATTTTTGTAATTTTTGCAACTTAATAAATCTCTTCTAAATAATATTAATTTTTTGAAAAATTGCTACATATCATCGTTGTTGTCAAATAAAAATAAATAATTTTGTAAAATATGTTTTCCTTTAAAAATCCAAGTCGCTTAAAATTCTTCTTTCAATTGATATACGAATTATCTCCATCCATCGTATAAATCGTTCTTAAAAGTCATAATAACCTAGAATTTCTCGATTTTGTCAGACAAGCTAATATCGATCGCTCCAACCCACCAAAGTAATTTACACGCGTCCCACACTTCGCATTCGTCTCACGTAACAACTCAAAGGGCGTTCGAAAAATCCACGTGTCAAGAAAAATGAATTACAACGATCAACGAAACCACAATTTGTCACTTTATTTCCTCCATGACTGTACGTATATGCATATATTTACGAATCGCAATATCAGTGCAAACGTATAAGACATGCAATATTATGATGTTGCTTCAGCAACTTATGACGTGCGCACATAATAACGTTCTAGTATAAAAATTTTACTTCAGAAAAAAACAGGGAACGATCGAGAAAGACAAAGAAAGAAGAAATAAATTATGAAACTCATCTCCAAGTTTCGTTTATTTCATTTTACTTGTTCGTCTCGAACATTTATTATACATTATAAAATTTTAATGTTTTATTTATACGTCAAATTTATTGATTTATACAAAAAAAAAAGCTAATCGAATAGAATTTCTTGCGAAGAAATAACATTGAAAATTTAATGTACCGCGTTCATTTTTAACATTTAAAATCTAAACCAGAAGTTCGAACATTGTATTAAGTAAGATGATTTTATGATTTGCAGTTTCTGAAATCATAACATTACAGAATGTAGTGCAATTATCGTAGTTGTAACATTTTTCACACATTATCTGCTTACATAATAGTAAACGTTTTCATCGCTCAAAGTAAAAAAACATTTCGTGTTTTCTTTTAATTTATTTCGTCTCGCACAAACATATCTTTCTTCTAAAACGTGAAATTTCAAGAGGAAGAATATCTAAGAAAGTAGAATAACACATGTTCATGACATTTAGGCGCATTTGGAAACACTGATAATTTCAAGGCGAAAAAAGCGTTATTATCAACAAAACTCGATAAGCACGAATATCAAAAATATTGAACATTTCCTACACATCAAGGTTAAAATATATGGAAAAATAAAACTATTATATTTAGCATTTTAATTTCTCTATTATTAAGATAAATTTACACGTATACATTCGGTTAAATTACTTTATTCGGTATATCGGTTACGAGGTTTGCACGACTGTCAGAGCTATAACGAAGAAAAAAGTGGCATGGATGAAGTTTCTATCTTTGCTGCAATCTTACGTTGTAAGCTTATCGAGTATCCTGTCAAGGATTCAACGAAAAAATTTACATTATATTAAATACAACGTAGCTAAAATTAGGTATCATTCAGGGACGCACGAAATGATCGTTTGTGATCGTTTGGAATAATTTACTAGATACAATTACAAATATCGTTCATTGATTAAATATCATCGGAGTTTTAAGCTATTTAAAAAATGAATAATCTAAACTTGATATTTCTTTAGCTTACAACTTTATTTTCGCGAATGAAACCTCGTTTGAAATTTATTTGCGTTCGAAATATAATTTAATTATTATAAGGAAATAAAATTCAAGTGTATAAATTACGACAAAGATTTTATTATCGAGTAATATATTTCTTTTTTTTAATTATACGAAAATTTAATTTAGAAAACAATAAAACGAATCCATCTTTTTCAATAAAGAATCGATATAAAACTTGATGAGTTTTTTTTAGCGAATAATCTATCCTTTTCATCTAATAAAAAAAAGAAAATGTACTTTATTAACGTTAATAAAGCAATGAATATCACAATGTTCTTCTTTATTTTCATACGGCAAGTGCGTCCTTAAGTCCCGTCCAGACACTCGAAGCATAAAAAATCATCTGATTAATTTTCGTTCGCAACCGTATTAAAATAGAATTTAAGTGCGAAGTTTAACACAGTTAACCCTTTAACCTATGACGCGAAAAATCTCGCGCTCAACTAGCTTATCTCGATTTGCCTCAGGCATGTATCGACGAGCGCATTGAGCGACTTGGACAAGATACCGACGAATACGTAAGGTAAGAAATGATTATACGCTCGGAATTTCTTATAATTTTCTTTATCCGACATTATTTCAAGAAACTGACGTTGAATTATGCCTATGGTACGATTACGTACCTGCTACAAAGTAGCATCTGTAAATACTTTGCTTTCTCGGCTGCTTTCACGGAAAATCTTTCGAGGAAAATGTTAACGAGGTAAAACTGCATTGCCGCCTTTTCACGAGTATTCGTTAACATTTTCATTAACGATATTCGTGAAATTTATATCTTTCTAAATATAAGGAAATTAAATATACGAGCAAGAATTTTTTTAAATTATGTAAAGAAGTTTAGAATTGCATAAAAATATGTGTATAAGTGTATAATTATTCCGGAGCTCTACGATCGAAAAGACGAATCTATTAAAAAATAGGTTGTATTTTTTAAATTCAACTGTAACATATTATCTGAGCCAAACCGACTATTATTCGTTCGTAACGGATAATTTTTTTAAATTCCTGTCTTATTACATTCAAGTTTATTTATTTTGATCGGCTTAATCGTTTTATAATATTGTTTATATTTGTAAAATCTTTGATGTCATAATTAGGATATTATGAAAATAAATGGTAAATTTTTATTAATTATAGTAACTTGTATAACACCTTTTTCATAATCGATGAAATTGTTAATAAATTTTGATTATGAATAATTTGAATAAATGAATAATAATAGAGAATATAACTTTACAAATAATATAAAATAGATGTTACTACACGTTAATTAGATGATTTTCCAATGCATAAAATTAGATTATAAACTAAAACAAATGTTGACGGTTATTGCGATAGTCTGAATTTTCTAGAAAATTTCCATTATCATATTTAGAAGACTTTAATTTAGTACTGGATTTATAATTAAAATTAAAACGAAAAATATTACTTTAATGTTTTAATATTTTAATTAATAATAACATGAGATAATTAAATGGTGTCAAACATTTTCACCGCGAAAAAAAATTTAGAAGCAATAATAACGAGTTTTGGTAAATTATAAATAAACGAATAAAATCGATGTGTAATGTAATTTTTACCTAAAGAATCATCGTCATTGTCGTGTATCGGATTATATTTTTCTGATTTATTGCAACTGCTTATCGATATAATATTTAAAGATTTGCGTGTGTCTCACGTTTTTACATGCGGAAAGCCATGAATAAGACGATGATCGTCCCAATTTAGCTGCTTTGTAAAGAAAAAAAAAGGTTCATGAAAACATCGTTTTTTCCAGCTCATGTTTATATCGATTTTCAGAACCGTTTATATAAGAATTGTCTCACACACTCGCTTATATTATTTCTTTATTGATGTCTGCGATAAAGGAAGGCAAAGGAAATGTATAATAGAAGACTGAAATTTTACGATAATGGATTGCGTACACATTTTAACGAACAACTTGTTTGTCATTTCATCTAACGATAAGAATTAGAGAAGATTTACCAGAATTTTTTGTAATCTTCTAAATTATGGGTTTATTCATAAATATAAATTACTTCATTTTTTCACGAGAAAAATCCAAATTCCGACTCGAATTCTTCTTTTATTGGAATTCGTATGAACTAATATAAATTATATTTTCGTATTTTTCGAATTTTAATTTCATGTATATACGAAAATTATTGAAAAACTTGTAACAAATAAAACGTATGATGTAATTATATTAAATAATTAAATTTTTATAGTATTTTATAAAATAATGCATATATATATATATATATTAATTTCATTTCTTTACCACAGGAAAATAATTAATTTATGTACAAAAATAAGCTAAATCTTTATTCCATGTTAACGGTTATTTTGTTTCATCATTCCATCGAATTTAAAATTTAATTGGAATTAGAAGACATATTTTAAATGTTAATTTTGGTAATGAATTTAAATCATCCTGCATAGGGAATGACATATTCGTGTGTACGTGTGTACGTGTGTATGCGTGTAAAGAGAGCGAAGATTTTTAAGATCTCGACGAGTCCATCACTGGTTCATCTTCAAACTTTTCCGTTCTTGAAAATTCCAAATCTTATATTAAAATTTCAAGATGAAAAAATACTCCTTTTTTACCGAATGATATTTTTGAGACATAATACGCTCACGCAAGAGGAAATAATTGCGGAAAATTTCTACGCGTTTCGAGTATTTTTATTCTACTCTCTATTTAAAAAACGAACACTTATAAATATATGTTTATGAATTAAAAATAATTGTATCGGCGAACTTATGAGTTTTAAAAAATGCAATACTTAGTAAATAAAGCATTGCTATTTTGTATTTTGTTCAAAAAGTAAAAAATTTCAATCGCAAGTAAATTTACAGAGTCAACATCCAGTTCACTAAAGAGAGCATATCAACACTAAGCAAATATTTGCTTAATTTGCAAGTCAAGAATTTGAAAAGAGCGTTGTTTTCGAACAAGTTTAATTACAGATACATGAAAATATTTGAGAACTGAGAAACATTTTTCATTATAAAGTTGTTTTACGTTTAATACTTTTGTTTTAGTTTTTTTTATAACAATATTTCTTTTATGTAATCAATAGCAATTTATTTATTTAATATAGGATATATCGACGATAGTGTGGGGAAATTTTTCATAATTTTCAGACAGAATGTGCATCAAAAAATGAAATAATTGAAAATCAAATGATTATAAATTAAATTCAGTAAATTTTAGTTATTATATGCACTGCACAATATATTTGAACAATGGAATCTCAAATATAAAAATTAAAAATTTTTTAAATATGATTATTTATACAGTATCTTACCTTCGTGGACATTAATAAATTATAATTTATTTGAAATATTATATCTATACATAACGATAATAAAGCAGTGTTTTTCCTTTTTATTAAATATATCGAATCCCGATTAAGCAATATTGTAGTTACATTTATTTCCAGTTCAACTTCACGCGGTATTTAAAATTTTTCTTCTCGTAAACAATATCTATGTGAAGGAAAGTCGCATATTTGAAATTTACGTCATTCGGAAGTGATTATTGCATATGATAAATTCATCGTTTTTGAGTTTCTTATTAAACGACTGTATTTTCATCAATATTTAAAAGATAAAATGGTCACACAGCGTTTATTTATAACTAGTAGTATTGCGACTTTAAATATTTAGAGCATGCACAAAAAATAATTTATAATTGCTAAAGAAATTTATAAGGATTTATGCGTCAAGTGTAAACGTAAATTACGACATCGAGAAACGAATTAAATTACATTTTTTTTACTCGTTGAAGTAAACTATTAAAACCTCGTAGGTTCGTTCAATTTTCGATTTCTATCGTGTCCTCGTAATTCTCGTTTAACAGATATATACCCGAGAAAGAATAATTACCATTTGCTTTAAAGAAATTTTGTTAAGATTCGTAAATGTAGAAAAGTAGAAAAGTAGAAAAGTAGAATCCAAAACGCTTTAAAAACAATACAAGATACTAATAAGTTATTTTAAATATTCGTTCTTTGAATAAGAATACTTGTCTCGTTACGAAAATTACAAGCGAGTCTAAAAATAATTTTTAATGAAAAATAAATATTGTAACCGAATATATAAATATCCTTAATGACTATTTTAATAACATAATTCTAACGTTTCGCTCGTTTCGAGTAATGAGAAAAGTTTTCAAAACGTTCGGTAATTAAAAAAAAATAAATAATAAAAATAATAAAAATATCCTATCGAATGTTAGCGTAACGCGACGATACTCGTTTGAGTTTTTATTTATGTACTAATTTAATAAATAATATTACGCTTCCGAGGATCAATTGCAACGAATGGGACGAGTACGCGAGGAAAGAAGACAAAGGAGATACAAGGCAAAAAAAATGATGAAAAAAGTGCGAAACACGAGAAAAAGCAATCCCGAAGGTATTAAAAAAGAAAAGAAAAAAAAGTCGGCAGTCAGCCACGTAAGGAAAACTCTCGGGGAAAACGCAACGACAGCGAAAAATCAATACGTATACGGTCGAGGAGGAGGCCAGAGAGCAAGAGGCTAACAGAGAGGGTGAGGGTAAAAGGAAGAGAGATAGAGCAGAACGGGAAAATAACGCCTCCTGTCTCGAGATTTTGGGCAACAAGCGCACCCTTCCGCCCTTTTCGAGCTTAGCGAAGCCCCGTGGTCGGGTTTTCAGGCGCGACAAACGCCCGCGAACAGAGCGCCTAAGTAGTTGTTCGGTGAAGGGAGAGAGAGAGAGAGATAAAGAGTGAGAAAGAGAGCGGTGCGAAAGCAAAGGGCAAAAAAAGGAGAAAGGAAAAAAACGAGCTTCTCGGCGGAGACGTCGACGTCTACGTCTACGTCGACGCGAAAGCTGCGCACTCCTGCGAAGCGGAGATCGAAGACGGGGTTCGCCCTGCCGAGGTTGAGTGGGTGGGGGTCGGAGTCGGTTGGCCGCCGAGCTTACCCAGGTACTCGTGGGTATAGGGCGTCGGTGCGAGGGGTGGAAAATCCGAACGCAACGAGGAAAGCACCAACACCGCCGCCGAACGAAAGTAGGTCAAAGCGTCGTCGGGGCACCACCGCAACGTTCCTCCCACTCCCCGTCTTTCTTCCCGTATCCCCCGAAGCTATCCCGAGCTCTTCCAAAGCCATTTTAAATCGTTTTTCGATAATAATTCACGCGTTGGACTCCCGTCCAAGGACTCTCGCGTCCAAGGACTCTCGCCAACGTCGAAAGCTGGAGGATCGTCAACTTCCCGCGTACAAATTTCGTTGGGTCGCCTTCGATCGGTGAATAAACGAAACGAGGTTCGCGGCTCCACGTACGGAGGATATTGATCGACGGAGCCGCGTTTTTTCGCGTTTTCGCGTTTTTTCGCGTTTTCGCGATGCTCCGGGTGGACTCCGCGAACGGGCGAGGGTTTCGAGTGCGGAGGACGTCGGAGGACATCGGAGGACGTCGGGAGCGAGAGGAACGATGACACACTTTGGTCGGATCTACGATACATCGATCGCGCGCGGAGCAACTCTCCTTCCTCGGTCGCGAGTCGTTGAAGGAAAAAAGTAAATAAACACGGGTTGGGTTGACGGGGGTTTGATGGGGGGGGGTTGACGGGGGTTGACAGGGTTGGCGCGAATTCACGCGTACACCCATCCGACACACGCGCAAGTCACTTCCTATATTTTACCATGTCGTCGCGTTGCTTTTCCCCGTTCGCTCTTCTGCCTCGAGCGTTTGCACGTTAAAAAGTCGAAGATGCCTTTGATGAGAAAACGCCCCTTTTGCCCTCTCTTTTAAGCCGTTGTCTCCGTCGACTCGGTTGGCTCGATCAATCCGTTCGCTTCTGCCCGTCACCTCGATTTTCTTCGATTCACAATTGGCCTTCGCTTCCTTTACGATCCGCGGTCGGAGACGGGATCGGAGTCGGGCTCGAAGTCGGGCTCGAAGTCGGGCTCTGAGACGGGATCGGAAAACGATTCCAGTCCTCTCGGTTACTTATAAATTTACGTCGATCGAGGAATTACGCGCGGATTGTTACGTATATATGGATTCGCGGCGAGAACGCGATGCTAAAAGTCCCTTTTGCAACGATTAGTTCCGCGACGCTCCGCCAGAAGGCCACATTAAACACACAAGCAAGACTAAGCTTATCTCGGTCCGTTTCTCGTTAAATATATGTACAAACACAGCCGCGCACAGCTCCGAAAAGAAGCCAGTCGTGATAAGTATTTATATTCGTGCGCGTGTGAGATCTACTCTAAGTCCTCGGAGTAGAAAAATAAGTTTGCCGTGGATTCGAAGTTTGCCGACAACCAGTCGTCGCGCGACTGCTCCGAGTATGTGTCCCGGAGCGCGCCGAGACTGACAGATTTTCCCAAGGCTGTGTCTCCTCTCTCTCGGCTCTCTCTCGCTCCCTATTCATCCGTCCATCCACAGCTATCCCTCTTTCTTTCTAACCACTACGTCGACTCGCCGCGCCACCGCCTTGGACGTTTCCACCCCGTTGCGATTTTCCATCTTTCTCTTTGCTTTCGCTCGAATCCAATCCCCACTCCTTGTAAATCGACTAGCGAACTCATCCCTTCCCGAGCCTCTCTTCTTTCTCTTCTTCTTTCTCTCCCCATCTCCATCTCTCTCCTCGTTAACGATTAAACAAGAAAATCATTTTCCTCGCTGGATTACTGGATTACCGGATTACTAGATTATAAAGAAAGGGCGCGTTTCTTCGTTTCGTTATCGTTTCGTTATCGTTTCGTTATCGTTTCGTTATCGTTGCGCGTATCGTTGCGCGTATCGTTATTGTTTTATCTTCGGAGCTCTAGCGCCGGACTTTCGCGATGCGGAACGAATACGCGCTCGATCGATTCGGAAGACTCGTCGTTTCCTTGTTTTATTTTTTCAGCGAATTCTCTGGTTGCGACGTGTTTGAAAATAAATTTTTATCGAGCCCCCGTGCACATCGCGTAAATTCAGGAGCGCGCGTCGATAGATCGTATCATCGCCGAGATTCCTATGAATTCGTAAGCTGCGATAAGGATCGAGTTCTCGGATACGTTGGTTCGCGTATCAGCGACGCGCTTTCGTTCCGAGCGCATAATTTTCTTATAAGATGTCGAATCGATGTCGAATCGCTGTCGAATCGCTGTCGAATCGCTGGTCGTTGGAAACCGCGATAACATTTGCTCTACATATCGCAACCTTTTCGCGGAGCAAATAAATTTAATCCAACCGTAATTGGAACGAGCGTTTCTCGCTTTTAATTTCCGATTCGCGTAATTAATAGTTTCGAAGATTTCAAAACCACCTCGAATCGTCGTCGAGCGTCGCGCGACTTACTCCAATTAAATAAATAAACACCGGATAATTATAACAACAACGACGACGACGACGACGACGACTACGACAACGACAACGACAACGACAACGACAACGACTATGACGACGACTACGACGACGATAAAGAATGAAAGGAGAAAGAAAAGGAACAATGAGTCATTCGGAGGTCGACCGACTTTTCGATTCGAACGCAATTAACGTTTCATTAAAGCCCAGTGCATAATGATACATTAATTTACATTCCATAAATTCGTTATAACGGCGCGGTAACACCGTTTATCCACACGGCAGTCTATCCTCTCGCCATCTATCGGACGGGGAACGAAAAACTTTCAACGCGAATTTAAAATTAAGAATCGCTCGGTGATATTCTCCAACGGATTTTAAAAATACGATAACGATGCGTCCGGTAACGGCGAGAGATATGAAAAGGACGAGGGACGGATGGAAAAAAACGTGCGACGGTTGCGGTTGACGTCGAGTAACGGATCCATCGGTTTGTTGGAAGCGTTGACGCACTCGGGGATGTTTTTACACGGGGGCTAATAATCGCGAGGGTCTCTTTTTCTCTCTCTCTCTCTCTCTCTCTCTCTCTCTCTCTCTCTCTCTCTGTCTCTGGCGATACAACGGGTGAAAATAGCTGGGCTGGATCGATTCGGGCTCGCGAACGTCAACCGACTCGTCGATTCGATCCGCGCGCAAAGTCCCGCAAAGTCCCGCAAAGTCCCGCAACGTCGAAGCCGCGAGTTAACCGTCCGACTCCGGACTCGCGGTCCGATACGTCCGATACGTCCGATACGTCCGGGTACTCCGGAGCGAGGCGTCTCTCGTTATTTTCATTGAGAAGGAAGTCGCGTACGCGGAGGTCAGGGAACGTAGTCCAAGGCGCCGCGATCCTACGCAGCGGCAAATTCGAGAAAGCTCGAGTCGATGCGTATGCGCGGGTAGAAAAGAGACGGACGAACGGACGAACGGACGAACGGACGGAGAGCGAAATCGGAATTGGGCGCGCGAGAGGCGAAGGATATAACGGCGATAAAGACGGTTATAGAAGCGAGGAGAAGGGGAGCGAGAGAAAAGAATCGAGAAAAGAATCGAGAAAAGAATCGAGAAACGTAACTCGACGGTCGCTCGCACGCCAAATTGTTTCCCCGACGTTAACGGCCGCGTGCATTCGAGAATAAGCAACGGTCGTGGTCGTATAGACTCCTTTTTTGGAAATATTAACCGGCTGCGCGTATCCGCGTGTGTGCGCGAGAGAGAGAGAGAGAGTGCGAGTACGAGCGGAGGGGAAAGAAAGATGCGCGCGAGAACGACCAAGAGAGAGAGAGACGGAGCACCTACACCGAAATTAGCCGCATTTCTCTCCATCTTTATCTTTCTCCCAACTCGGCGCTGCTCTCTATCGGTTCTATCTCCCCTCGATTTTCCAATCTTACGTTGCTTCTCTCCTCGACGCGACCAACCGCCGAACGCACGACCGAAACAACGTTACGCCAATAATTTCGAATCGCGTCGTCTCGGCTTCCAGGGCAAAGTCGTCGTTGCTCACTGCGGAAACCTTCCCACGTAGGATATTATGCACCCGACGAGGAACATCCGCAAAACCAGACTCTTTCAATTTAAATATACGGTGCCGCCGTCCGATCCCCGTCCGATCCCCGTCCGACCCGACTCGGAAAGAGGTTAGCGGAGTTAGCGGAGTTAGCGGAGTTAGCGGAGGGGAGAAGGGGAACGAACGAAAAAAAGAAAATTCCGAGACCCAATTATTTAGGCGCGTGGACGCGAATTTAGGTGGGCGCGAAACGGTGAAACGGCGAAACGGCGAAACGGCGAAACGGATGTAATTATAGCCCGCGATACAGTTTTCTCGCTCGGACGCCTCGCTTATCATTCCATCAACACCGTTTGCAGGTTATACCAAGTATTCCATCGAAATATCACGGACTCGCGGACGTACCGCGATTCCGCCGGAAACCGCGTTCGCATTGGCCAATTATTCCCCTCGGACCAATCGCGAGGCTCGCCACGGCGAAATCGAGATACGAGGCGGTTATCGATGTGGAATCAGCCGTAAAACGGATAAATCGCCTCGATAGCGATGGACCCGAGCACGTGGACGGCAAACTCCCGGCGACCGTGGTCGCGGTCGTTCCCGTGCCTCGGCCACGGATCGCTGGAGTTATCGCTGGAGTTATCGCTGGAGTTATCGGAGGAGGCATCGGAGGCATCGGAGGCATCGGAGGCATCGGAGGCATCGGAGCATCGCCGAGGCTAAAATTCCGTCGCACCTCCGCGACGACATATTTGTCCGAGATCTCGTTCGCGGTCGCGTCCGTTTCGGCGTTGGCGCGCGGGGAACAGCGATGGAGGCGACGGAGGCGACGGAGGCGAAGTTTCGGGTATCGGGTCTCGAGTACTCACCATTGCTGCTCTCTAGCTCCTCTTGGAATGCGGACGAGCCGGAACTCCTGGGCACACTCCTGGGCACGCGTCGTCCGGCGAGCGTTCGCTGAAATTTGCGGGAGATCTCGATCTCTTCCTCCCCCTTTGGTTCACTTCGTGTCTTGCACACTACTCTTATATCTCTTTTTTCTTGTTATCCTTCCGTCTCGCTCGCTCTTTTACGAGGAAACAAAAAAAGGAACGACGAAGCAGCGGAGGGGAACTCGAAGGTTTCCGGACGCGCACCGAACGCGAGTTGTGTCGCAGCACGACTGAAATTTCCCGAAGAAACACGAGGACGAGCCGACGACGACGACGACGGCGGCGGCGTAGACGGCGGCGGTGGCGGCGGCGGCGGCGGCGGCAACGAACCGTCCGTCTCTCTCTCTCTACGTTGAAAGCGTACGCGTGTGCGGTTGGCGCACGAGCGAACCGAGAGAGTTTCGCGCTCTCTCGCTCCGCGGTCTCCTTGACTACTGGCGAGCGCTTCGAGACGAGGAGGAAGAAGAAGAAGAAGCGACGGCGACGGCGACGACGCGCGACGAAGTGTACGCGATGGCGACCGGAGCAGTGTGTCTCTCGGTTATCACCAGCAACGGTAGCAGCAGCGGCAAGAGTAACGAAAGCAGCGAGTATCGGCCTTCCGAAAGCAACGAAAGACTGTTTCTGTCGTCTCCACCGCCGATGCGCTCGTGCTGGTGCTGGTGCTGGTCGTCTCGCTCGGGAAAATAGAGAGAGAGATAATAGTTCCTTGCGCGCGCGCGCGTGCGTGTCTTTCCCACCGCTCACCCACGGAACGCGCGCGTGTGCGTTGAAACGAGGGAGCCCTGGTGGGGACGATATAGAGAGAACGAGAGAGAGAGATTCGCCCGTTTCCTTCTGCTCGTCACCGCCGCTGCGATTTTTCGCGGTTGCACCGACCGACGTTGTTTTTCCGCGATAACGGCCCGTCCGCGAGCGAGCGAGAGAGAGAGAGAGGGACCGCGGCGATCAGCTGCGACTCCCCAGTGATATAACTGGTAAATATGCGCGTGCAGGACCCGAGGACCGGTGGACCGGATGACCGGAGGCTGCAATGGAGTCGGTGCGTCGGATCGATCTCCCCCCTGTCCTCCTTTCGCTCTACTATTTTTCCCCCGTTTATTTACTGGTCGCAACGGGGCTATAGAAATGATTTACGATCTCGCGATCCTACTCGGAAGGTGAAAAGCGTGGGCGGGGGTAGTGTCGGTTTCGCAGCGACGATCGCCTACGCCGCGCCGAAGTAACGCCGAGATCTCGGCTCTGCCGTACCGACGTTCCCCGACGTTCCCCGACGTTCCCCGACGTTCCTCGACGTTCCTCGACGTTCCGCTGTAACCGTCGAGGAGGAGGTGGAGGTTGGCGGAGGTTGGCGGAGGTTGGCGGCGGTGCACGGAGGGAAAAAGAAAAGGGAAAAAGGCGGACTCGCGCGCGCGCGAGACGAAAATCGTCCCACTGTCCTCCATAGCGGCAGCCAAAAGGACAAGACGACTCTCTCTCTCTCGCTCGGTCGGCCGCTCGGCCAGGGGCGCGGTCCTTGTTTACGGGAGCAAAGGCGCGCGCATATAAGCGTGGAGTCGCCTCCACGTACGTACGTACGTACGTATGTACGGACGCCGACGCCGACGCCGACGCCGACGCCGACGCCGTCGCTCGGGTCTAGAGCCCGGCGAGGAGAGAACGAAGAGCAGCGGAGGCAGCGGAGGCAGCGGAGGCAACGGAGGCAACGGCGGCAACGGCAGCGGCGGTGGTGGCGGTGGCGGTGACGCCGACGGCACTCGTGATTGGTCGGCGCGCACCTGCAATGCGTCAGCCGGACTGCTTGTATGCCGTCGCGCCGAGAGAGAGACGGAGAGAGTGGGACGAGAGAGCCGCAGTGTGGAAAAACGTGGGTGTGTTGAAAAAGCGCCGCGACGAAGACGACGTCGACGACGTTGCTGCTGTCGTTGCTGCTGTCGTTGCTGCTGTCGTTGCTGCTGTCCCCGGGTACCGAGTCCGTCTCTCTCTCTCTCTCTCTCTACCTCTACCTCTACCAGGAACACCTTCCCCACCGATGACGATTTTTTGGGGTTATACGGGCTGGGATCGGTCTCGAGGTGCGAGACCGTCGCTAGCCTTGAACACGGGATATTAGCGACTCGGTTCTGCCGCTTTCTTTTATTTCGCTCGAGTCTCGGTGCATTTTCTCGAGCTCGATGTCGGTATCCGTTGGATCGCGAAACCGGGAATTCGAAGGTCGAGGGGAAGTCGAAATCGGGAGGCGAACGCGACTCGTGCATCGTTTAATTTTAATTTCGTATTCCTTCGATTTTTATAATTAAATATTGCGTCGGGTTATTTAAACGGTTGATGCGCGTCGATTGATCTTCGCACGGATAGTTTTACAGATTTTACGCGTTTTACGCGATTTTACGCGATTTTACACGCGATCTTCGCCTACGCGGAAACGAACGTTCGTTTTCTTTTAAGTATAACGCGTCGAATCGTTTTTAAATTTCCAAGATCGGATCCGTTGGACGCGTTTCCCTTACTCTAACCTTAATCAAAGTTATTTTGCATTAGCACGTAATATCGAATTCGAATGACCCGATTAACGAGTTGATCTTTTATAACGTGATTTATTCTAATAATAATTCGTTTTAATGCAATCGGATAAAACTTGGGGTCGTTCGAACTTGAATAAGGCTATTTTTTTTTTCTTTGGGTGGGTACGAAGTTGTTTGTACCCGCGATTCCCCAAGCGATAAATATTTACATAAAAGATAAGTTCCTTGTTCAACTGTTTATCGTTATTAAATTATATTAATGATCCCGATGTATCGCCAACGTAATAACGATAAATAATAATTCCGAAGATAAAATAAAAGGATCGCGATTTGTGAATTAACATAGTCGGTGATACATTTGTATTAAACACGAAATAATTCCATTATTTTCAATATTAATTTTTATATGCTAAGAGTAAGTAACGATGTTAATATTCGTGTGATTTTTCATAATATAGATTTAAGGATAATTAACAAAAAAATATAATTGTAAAGAATGCGTTTGTAGATCGTTACTAATAATAATAATAATAATAATAATAATAACAACAACGCTATTAATTTATATTAAAATGTAGGTTGATTTAAAGATTCGATATAAAAACCGTTGAAAAATGTAAATAAAAATATTCAACGCTATTATTTTAACTTCTTAACAACGTAAAATTTGTAATGAAATAGATATAAAAGAAACACGATTATTGTTTTCTTTTCTAGCATAACTTTATGTTTTATTTCGTATATCGCAACGAATATTTATTATTTATAAATACTTTTGAAACATCAAACTGTACACAAAATATTGTTTCCAAAAATACCGTATAGTAAATTATTCGTTATTAACGCGATAAATATTTTTTTCGATAAATTATACGGAAAACGAGGATTTTTTTAATTTAAAGCTCGTGAAATATTATATATTTTTAGCATAAAAAATGTACATATATGTATTTTTAACGGAGTGGAATATTTCAAATTAGAAAAAATGTTATTTAATTACGTATAATTCTATTTACTACGATTTTCATGTCAGCATTTTAAAAATAATTACAGTTTCTATAAAAAGGTACGCTCTAATATATATATAGGAAAGAGTAATTAAAATAAATTTTAATGGCCACAATAATTTTTTATTGAAAAAAAGTAATTTAGTGCTAAATTTATTTTCAATTAGGAAAGTTTCCGGGTAATTATCGAGTAAATACGACATTTACACTGAATTAATAAATAGCAAATAATTATACAATTACAGCTATTTAAATTATAAATCTAATAATAAACAACTCGTAGAGACGTTTAAGAATGTATAAATATCAATAATTAATATTATAAGAAACAAATATTTTCATTACATCTATATTTATTATTATTCAATGGATATATTTCGTAGCAAACGGTGAAAATCTGAAAATTAACGATTTCGTTTAGTTTGATTTAGAAATTAATAATAAGCAAATTCTAAATGCAAATTTTATTTACGATAGATTTAAAAAATTCACCTATTACAACTAAGAACATATAATTTTATACACGAATCCGGTATTTAAAACAAAGATTATATTTAAAAACGTTTTCATTATTTAATAATCTTAAAATAACGAAAGTAAATTAAAATTTATTTTAAGATTTTACGATATTCCGTTGTACAAACTCTCTATTTCTACAAAGTTCCAAAATTTCGAAATAAATGAATATCACAGAAGAAATTAGGAACTACGATTTGTTTATACAAAGCCATAATCAATGATTACCTAAAATTTATCAGCGCGAGCATTAAAGGATTATCAAAGCTAAAACTGAGTAAACTTGACTAATCTGGTCAGTGATATTATGATACGTATTACCTACACCGTTTCCTATTTACGATCTATTTACGATCACAGCAAAAATTTCTAACAATTGATTAGGATATCATTCGATTAATTTGATGAAATAAACTGAATATTGGGCGACTTTCAACGATAAAAACATAATTTTCTCACCGATATCTTTACAAATTTTAATTCGAATCGACGAAAATCCGTCTATTATATTTATATTTATATTTATTTGGAAGCAACGACATTTTCACTCCGTATTCCTTTTATACAAGTTTATCGAAATATAATGTAATTACCAGATAGAAACGGTAAGCTAGAGATAAATATTCTTCAACTACGTCGTAATATACGCGCCGCTTTTAGTCGCGCGAGACTCGGAATATGTCCACCAGATGTCGGGCGGTCGAGTCTCGAGTCGAAGCTTACCAAGTCGTCGTCGTTGGTATGTGAGACAGGAAAAGTCATTTCGCTCACCCTTGTAAGATCACTGTTAATTACGGGGCACATTCGGATACGAGTCAACATTACTCTCGTGTACGTTTCGAATATTCAAATTATTCGACTCTAAATTACGGTTGCGTACTCGTCTATACATCAAACTTCGTTCGGTGCATTCCTATAATTAACAGCGTTCTCCAAAATAATATCGTAAAAGTAATTAGTTTTAAAATACACTTACACCTTGTATTTTGAGCTTTAGAATTTTTCTAACGCCCTTGCGATCATTATTCATTATTATAGCTGTATTTAACAGCCAATTGACGTACAAGTCCGCGGAATCGGATATTTTCCTACCAAGGGAATTTCACTTAATATAATTTACCGATACTCTCACTTTTAATAAAACTTATTCGTTACAATGTCCCCTAAAATCACGTTTGAATACGGTGAAAGCTTGAAATGATTTTCAAGTTGTAGACCAAAGTGCGCCGAGCGTCGAAAGCTTCCCGCGTTCGTTGAAGTTTGGACTCCTGGTCCTGCACCCAAAACAAAGAAAGGGTGAAACGAGCGTTTAGTCGGTCGTCTACGATCCTTCGATACACCGTCGTTGAATCTCGTTCGAAGTTAAGGCAACTTTGATCGCTACTTAAAGTACTCCAACGAGCGAAGGTTTTGCTTTGCATCGATCGACGTTCAATTCTCGCGAGTCTTCCGGTCCGCTTCCGTCTTAATTCATTTAACGTATCCGGCAATCGCAAGAGCGTGATTTCAGCTTCCGTAAAAAGTCACGACTACTTTTTCTGGGTGTCCCATCGATACTTCTTATCCGACACGGCGATTCCGAACCTCTCGATAATTTGTATTTACCGACACGGTGATCAACAAAGCCGTGAGTGTATTTTCTTAATCGACCGGTTCGTTCCAATCTCTATTTGAATATCCCACGCCTTTAACCGGAATTGACTGGACAAATTGGACAAATGGACTCTCCAGTGGCCGTCGACTGTTTACCAACTGCGTTCGATTTACAACTTACGAAGTCGCACTGATAATCCCTGGGTATCCGTTGCACACGGGTAAACTTTGCAGTTCGGTATTATTAATAGCTCGCGCTAATCACGATAGAACAATATCTAGAGAAATGTGTACTTTGGTAAAGATTGGCAATTTGTCGTTGTCAGCTGAAAAAGAATAAGTTGGAAAGTTGAACGAATGTGTCTAAATGTTTCGATTTACGTTTATCGATCTAATGCCGCGTTGGTATCGATTTTCGAATGTTCTTTCGATTAAAACTACCCTCGTTCTCCATTTTCCTCGATAAAAGCAGCACCCGCCAATTTCGGCACGCTTTTTTTTTCTTGGACCCCGAATCGCCCCTTGCCCCTTTCTCCGATCGGGGGAAGAACGAGGTTTCCAAATTACATCGTACGCGGATAGTTTTGATGTCCGGCGCACGTCAACGCTATTTAACGAACTATCGATTAAAATAGAATTGCGATTAATTTTTTTAAAAACGCTTGAAATAACATAAAAATAAGTTACTGCGTTAAAAATATCTTTGGAAAATATTTTTAGTTATTTTATACCGTTTTATTAACGCAAATTAAATTAAATTCCTTTTTGGACTTCACATAAACTTAATAATATTTTTAATCGCGATTAGTTATCAAATCCCTTAATTAGCGATGATAAAATATATAATTTCTCTTAGGATTAAATCGCATAATTCAAAATGTAGAAATATATTTTTAACGGATAAAGATTAAAGTGACATATCATCGGAGCTCTACTTTTTCCTCGCACTCTCTAAAGTTCTAACAACTCATTCGTATCTACGTCTTTTTAGCTTTGACTTTGCGACGTCTTTTAACCTTTACGCCGCTTCTTTACCGTTTTATTCACTTCCCTTTTCTTCGTTCTGTTATTTCAATTTTTCATTTTTGTCTCTTTTCATTATTTTTTGATTTAACAAAGATCTTCCGAGCCGACGCTTTTCGTTTTACCTTGCATTTAACGTGTGTTCACCCACTTTTATTAAAGCTTCTTACCTGGATAATATAAGATAAGCATTATACTATTTTTACATAGATATACATTTTTTGGATTCAGAGACGTAAAGTTGAACTGTTTCAGAAATTTGTTATATGAATTCGTATAAAATTCTGAATGTCTCCAGAAGCGCACATTTTTTATGACTTACTGAGTTACATTTGAGGAGTACCTTATGAATTATTTAGGAATTCTATTTTTACTTCTGCACATAAATTGACGTAATGCATTACTTAAATATTGTAATAAAATTATATTTATTAAGAATAAAATAAATATATTAAAATTCAATGATATTTTATTTATATGGATTTTTTTTTAATATTATTAAACAAGAAATTTTTACGTATTCTCTGAAATTGGAAGATTTTTTACAAATTTTCATTTAATTCTACTTTTTAATTTATAATTATTTTTGTATTAAATTTTCTTTCATGCTAATTAAAAAAGTGTTATATTCAAGGTATTTTACTATCTGACTAACATACCTAAACAACAAACTTCAGTTTTAATAAGAAAGTGTCTATATTCTTCTTTAAGGTTATATATGCACTTTTTATCAACTAAAATTTTAATGTATAAAAAACTGATGTTGCTTCTCTTTGTAGATAATGTTGGGATCCCGTAGTTTTTAGATACAAAGAGATTTATAAAAAAATTACGCATTTTAAACCAAAGAAGCTTCTGGTTTTGTTTCTTAAAAATAACGAGAAGTTGAAAAAGCTAACTTGTAATTTTGAAAAACAATTATAATATCGAGATTTAAAAAAAAATTTGTTATGAAAATTACGACAATTTAATTAAAATTTTATAAAGAATATATACAATAATAATTATTAAAAATACTTAAATAATTTATATTTATTTATTTTTTCACATGATATATTGTGAAGAAAGAAGTAAAAAAATATACACTACATTACGTATGAATATAAAATTACATTTCTAAATTTTAATAACTAAATGTAATCAATCTAAAAGAATAAAATTTTTATCTAAAGAAGAAAAAATTGATTTAAAAATAATTTAATTTTTAAAGAAATATTACTTATTCAATAATATTTAAGGAACTACAATTTTTTAAATAATTAAAACAATTATTTTCTTAAAATAACATATACTAATTTGTTATAAAAAATACTAGTTCGAATAAATAATTCAATATTTATTTTTATTATTTTTACATGCTTCATAAAATTTAAACATTATTAATATGGTAAAACTAATGTGTATATATTTTTTTAATATTAAGACAAGTTTTTACTAGTACAAAAAAAATATGTTAGAAGACATATCATATGAGAAACATGTAACTATATTCATACGGTTAAAACAATTATTTGTACTATATTGTATTATATTATACTGTAGATAATTTCAAAGTTATAAGATAAATATATAAATATTAATTTTCAAAAATCTAAATATTAAAATAAACTGTAATTTTCAAACATTTTTATTTAACTTTTACACTTAAATGTAATAATAATAAATATACATGAAAAAAATTGCAGTAAAAATTTCTTAATTTATTTTATGATTCAACGTCGTAACTTAATTTATATAAAAATTTATTAAAGAAATAGTAGGTCATATTTTTTATGCACTTTGAAAGATTATTTTTATTTTAAGTATTAACAAAATTTATTAAAATATATTTAAAGCTGCATAAGCTATGAACACACTTGATATCTATATCGGAAAATAAACAGAAAATTTAAATATTTATTTTCTTTCATATCCGAATATCTCTATAAATATCAATCATATTTTTAGTATTTTAAAAACAAAATGAGTATTATTTAATTTTATAAATAATATTTTAATGATTATAGAATTTTTTTCGACTTAAAATTCTAATGACATTATTATATTTACTATACTCACAAATTTATTACAAAATACTTTCAATAATATATCTTCTATTGGTGTTAAAAAAATACTTATAAAAATATTTTAGTTTCTTTTTAAAAGGTACAGAAAAAGAGAACAACAATATTAAACTAAGTCAGTATATTTAAATGCGATCACTAAAGTGAATTGTAAAAGTAGGTTTATGAAGATAATGTATCCTTTTTGACATTCGGAAGTATTAAGATATTTGTATGAGAAAACTCATATTAAATCTAAAACGAAACCACTGCGAATAAAAAATAGAGTACCAACTTTATAGCAAATATATTAAATTTTTAATTAAATCTTAACGAAGTTTTTAGTAAACAAGATTCATTTAAGCTTGATATTAAATCAAAGAGATTTATTTTACAGATAAATAATATATTCCAATTATTAATAATTTAATTAAAACTGTACATTTTCATTTTACTTTATTTAACTGCATAAAAACTTTAAATATTTTTAATATAATAGACATCAAAAACTATATTTTCTTGATAAATAAATAATGATATCTAATTAAATATAAGATTAATATATAGATTATTGTAAAATTGAATTTTTTTATTCAGATTCACGATTGAATTTTTTTAAATAGAAAAGTCTACAGTTTCAAAACAAAAGAATCGAGTATCATCGGATCAAACATCTTTTCCTACTGAAAACCAACGAAATGAAATTAATTTATTACTTACATTTAAAAAATTGTATGTAATGATTATTTAATAAAAATAAATATGTTGCTGATTGATATTCTTAAAATGTAATGAAATATATTCCTCATAAATATCATCATGGATGGTTTATAATTTATTATTTTTCAATTAAATAATTATTTACGTTTAAAAAACTATTATTATGTGACTTATATTTTCAAGATTTTTATTTAGTTATCTTTTTATTTTATTATAAAATAAGTTAATAAAATAAATTCTACTTATTACAGGAAAAAACTTCTTAAAAATAAAAATATAAATCAAGAAAAAATTGACTTTGTAATAAAAAACATTATCAAATATTCATCATGTACATAAGTTCATTTAATTAATATTTTTTAGTAAAATCTCTGATTATATAAATGTTATATTAAAACATAAACAATTATTTCATACTTAAAAAAGGATCTTTTTTTATTTGTTACGATTTTTTGTGTTAGTGATTATCATACCATATTAATTTTAAATCATCTTCAGAAATGATTCAGTATTAAAATAATTGTAATACGTTTACAGTTGTAATCTTATAAATAATTTTAAAATATATTATAAAAGAAAACTTTTATTTAATGATATTTAAAGAAAGTATTGTATAAATTAGAAATACATCAACGACAATTTTATATTTCATTCAAATAAAAACTTAAATTTGAACAATTTTAATATTATATTTTAAATACTTGATTTAAAATAATTACAGTAAATTCAAAGAATTAAATTATTTTATTGTATTTATAAATCCATGAATTTTTAATCCAATCCATTTGTGTATATTATAAAAGAATTTGAAAGATATATATTACACTTTTTTAAAATTTGCATTTTAATTAGAATATTTTATATCTTATTAAAAATATTAATTCAATAATAAACGTTATGAAAATCCATTTATCTTAAGAATGAAATACACAATATCTTAAGATTATCTTTGAGTCACTAAAATATTCATGAAATCATTATGATTATTATTATACTAGTATTGATTTGTTCAAATGTGGTTTGTGTATTAAGTACTAATAGATGATTGATAAATTAAAAAAATTAACTTTTATAATTGTATGTTTAGCTTCATTATTTTATATGTGCTTCGTATTAACTTCTACATTGAGTTATTTATTTATTTATATTAAAATAATGCTATAAAAAATAATTTCATAATGAAGTTCATATGCATTTTAGATAAAATGTACAGGAAACATTAATTTAAAAAAATTTGTTTTTCTAAGTATAATAAAATATCAGACAGAAAGATGCTAATAAAAAATAAATAAAGATGTAGTGGAAAAATAAAGAGAAAATTGAACAGAGAGTAATAATTTTGAGTTTTTATTTAATAAAAGCAGTACATTAAATATTAAACATACATTAGAATGAAGTTGAAAAAATTATAAATCCTATACTTTTAGAGCGTAAATAATGAATATTTTTCAAACATAAGTACCACAATATTTTCCTCAAAATTGAACACTTAAAAAAAATTAATTTAATTTCATCATTAAAAGTGTACTATATTAAATATATAATAAATGCTAAAGTTCTTTAATCAATTTAAATTACTGTAAATTATATTTCCTATGCAAATTTATTTGTTATATACTTTCTTGTATAATTTCAATTTCAGAAAATTAAAATTTAAGGTTTTAAATTTTAATGAGCAATCGAGAAAATTATTTTAATAAAAAATTCAAAATTATAAAATTTTCAATTTTAAACATTAATACAGAATATTAAAATATTTTATGTTATTAAAAGATTAATGGTTTTTAATGATAACTTTTAATATTTAAAAATATGATATTTAAAATAATTTTTTTTTTGAAAAATAAATACATATAAATTCTATTTTTAATAAGATAAAATAATATTTTTTTATAGTTATAATACTAATTTAGTTCAATTTATCTAATTTTTTTTATAAAATTGTAATATCGATTAATATAAAAAAAAATTTTTTTTAATTAAATCAGAAGCTTTTTTAATATAATATAAATAGAAGTATTAAAAGATATTACTTTTCAAAGTAACAATATAAAAATAATATTATTTTATATTAATTTTTGTTAATAACAAAATATTATTTTTCTTTAGTGATGTTCAAATATGTAAAAATTGTAATTACAGCATTTCAAATTATTTTCGTTATTATTATTTTCATATAAAATGTAAATAATACTCGAATCGATGAGAAAACAATTTTATAAGTATCTAATTACTAACGTCTAGTATTTAATATTGAAATACATTGAAATTGATTTTATTCTAAAAATATGTAAAACAATAAAAAATTTTAATTTTTTATAATCTTGTATATATAATTTAATCTCGCACATTAATTATCTTCAAGTTAAAAGTTAGTCGATAACAATATTTTATACGTATTGTAAATGTAATGATTATTCTTGTAACAATACATATCGAATTAATATTTGAATTCTAGATTGATAAATATAAATTTACTAGAAAAAATTTATTATTCGTATGAATCTGGATATTTTTTATACTATAAATTATCAAAAAGCCATTTGAAAATTCTATATTCTCCAGGAATAACTTTTTTATTTCAATTACATTTGTAATTTTATTCGATGCTCATAAAAAATAAAATTTTAAACGCTAAGGTTTTAAAGTTTGTAAATAAAACCGTTGAAAATGGAAAACATCGAGAGGCAGAGCAAAGCGAAAAGGTTTCGAACGGCGAAAAGGTAATTTAAGGAATTATAAACAAACAGATGAATTTACCCGGACCCGTCAAGAGACGGACAACGAGTTTCTCGCCTCCATTCATTAAAATACGTGACGCGGGATTGCCCGTAGCCCGTAAGAGACCATATAAACAAATATAAACAAAGATATAAACAAATCTGCCTCTCGAAGCTCACATGCGTGGAGTAACTAGAAATCCTTGCTGCGCCCAACTCAAGGACAAGGTGCAATACTAGCCTCGTGCAAGTCGCCGAGAGGAGCCTTTCAAGGAATCCACGTGCCGCGGACGAGGAAGACAACGGCTAAGGTGTCGCTAGTGACTCGGGATCCGAGGAGTCAGAGGATACGTCGACGGATCTGCCACTGCGCTCGAGGGACGGGCGTGTGGTTTAAGACGCCCCGAATAGCAAAGACGAGAAGGGGTTGAGAGCGGACCCCTCCAGGGATGCGACCAGAAGTCCCGACTATCGATGGTCCATGAGATGGCAGACAACGGAGAAACAGCGAGACGTGGAAAAACAACGCTACGAAGTGCAGAGGGTTCGGGAAATTACGCGACATATAAAACAATGTTGCCTTGTCAAAGTTCGATCCCTGGAAAACAATAAAAAACATTCTCCGATTGAATTCGGAGGAGTGAGACCGAACTTTGTATGCGATAACGCGACTCCAGGCATTTAGCAATAGAGACATCGTCGAGAACGGTTGCTAACATCAACGGCTGGCAAAACATTATACGCGACAGCGGGAACTGTTATATAATTATGTACCAAATAAATAAATTGCGATAACACCAAACGAGAATACGAATTATTTCAACCCCAACAACAACATTTTGTTTTAATTTTATATAGATTTTAAATTAAATACATTCTCGATCGATATTAATTTATTAAAGTTTAATCTCTGTATATTTAATTTATAATTGTGCATTCAACATTACTCGAAATATTTTTAAAATACCAAATAAGTAACTTTTTCGATTTAGAACGAACCAACGTATTAAGCACTGCATACGTTACGTAAATCCAATGCATACTTTTATGCAAAGTTTATTCGATATGTATACGTGGAAAGGATGAATGCAAACTCACATGAATACGTCGTATTTTTAAAAATTCAAAAAGACAAGTATTTTAAAATTACTAATTTATGTGGTAAACTAATAATAAATTCAATTATCGTTTTTATTGAAAATAAATACAATAATTCAAAAATATAGAATTTAATTTTAAAATATGGAATAGAGAAGTAGCTTGAAACTTTTCTTTATGCGTCTCGTTAGAACCTTTATTTAGAAACGGCTTAGAAATATAACACCGAAACGACATTTTTGAAATTTTCGAAAATTTCATTATCTTCGCTGATAAGGCTTTAATATTAATGCCATAAAAAGCGTACGAATCTTAGTAAACTTATTCGCAATACTTTTTAACTACCAGCGTACGTTCATTTATGTATGCATTTAACAAGGATTCAGTTAGTTTTCTATTCATGCATTATGCATTTGTGGTTATAAGTTTCGATGCCGTACCTCAAGGGAACGATAGATAAATAAATTAGTCGCCTAAGTTTGTACATACGATGCTCGCGCGAAAGTAGACGAGTCGCACACGAGTCGACTATCAAAAGCAACGGTAGTCTACAGCCGCCATGTGCGAGGAATTAAGGACTAAGGTAGTCGTGCGGATGCTCACAGGTAGCTCGAGGTCGAAGATGATGGCGGGGTACGTTGAAGCGTTGAAGATGACGATAAAGATATCGACCTCCTCCGGAACTCCGGAACCCATTGCGATACTTTCGTCAACCCGTACGTTCGACTATGACACTCAAGGGGGTAACATTGCGAATTCTCGTTCACCCTCTTGGAAGGCCCAGAGGCGAATAATATCCCTATCCGTATCAAAGGTCTCTCTTAGGTCGATAGGCGACTTTCCCGAGCCCGTAGTTTTCAAAAGAACAATTTCCCAACGAGCGCATTAGGTATTCGAGTATGCGTATTTCTCACGCAAGATCCTGTGGGCTTAAGGAAATGGGCAGTGTACACATTTTGGTCTTAGTTTAATGTTTTACATTGGGGTAATGCACGCGTGTCGAGAGAGAGAGAGAGAGAGAAGATTCCGTTTAAACCTATTTAATACATTTACTTTCAGGAAGTTAAATTATCCGAGAACGATAAAAATGTCTATAAATATTTTCTTAATAGTGGCTTTGAGCAACTGTCGATACTTAGCAGGAAAAATCGAATTAAGGATTTTTTTCGGAAAATCAAGCATTGTACGAGTATTGTATCCATTAAAAATTATTCCCTTATTATTATTTAACGAAATACATCATTTTTACAACGTGAAATCTCGTTACGAATGGCTTTAAAAAATTATATTAATCGTACTTTATCGCAAAGGTATAAAATTGGTATAAATTTTCCAGCTCGTAATATATGCTTAAAATAAAGACATTGATAAAATTCTATTAGTAAAATAACTTAGTCTGTCGATATACGTGTCAAACGTTTAATAACTTTGAAATTAATCAAATTCCTGTTATTGAAATAAAATAATGTTGATTTCTATGTTTTTTACCTATTGATTTAAAACGCTTATATAAATTAATTATTTGTGATACATTCGGAATAAATTACAAAAATAATTTTACCGCTTATGTATGTTTAAAAATTTACCAGACTGATACTGTTTTTTATATTATTCCCGTTATTTAAACAAAATTATTTTGAGAAAAAGATGTTTAAACTTTTGTACGTTGTATCAACTGTCGCCATTTGCGACTAAATTTTCCCGAGTGTATTTTTAAAACTGTATTGAATTTTGGTTTAAATATTCATACGTAGATATGCATTCTATCATATATTTCTATCGATTGAAATAATATAAAAAATGATGAACTGGGTAATTTTTGTTGTATATTTAAACGATTGCTATTATTTTATTTATTAGTAACGATATAATAATGATACAAGACTTATTTAATTTTAATAAATATTAATTAAAAATAAAATATACGAGCAATACGTTACACTATTATTGACTTTACTATGTGATTTATAAATAAAGTTGTATGATCATCAAAATATTAAAAAAGTAAAAATTTGATATACGAACATTAATTTAGTAATAAAATGATCATACTTATGTTTTAAAATGATATGATTAAATTTAGAGTTCAAATATGCTTTGCTTTCTAAAACTATGAAAACTAAGCTGAATTTTTAATCAAATAATGGAACTTTCTTTAATACAAATATGTGAAATAAACAGTTCCCCTTAATATTTGTTATTCATTGTCCGATTTAACTTGTTTTTATCAACTAATTAAAGAATAACATTTAATACGAATTATTCAAAGAAATTTCAGGTTTTATTTTTAAATTAGTGATTTCAACTTTGATTAAAAATTTTTAGTGTTCGTATAATAGATATATTTTTCTTAATATATATTTGTACTGTATAGTATAATATAGTATAATATTATCTTTATGTACAGCCATATTTTCAATTATAAAATTTTTACTAATAATATCCATTAACTTTAATAAAATCAAACAAATTTTTATTGTTTCATTATTTTATGAAGCGGATATTAAAATAATAATTTATTAATATTTTTATGTTAAATTTATGCACTATAATAAAAAATGTTTGATAATATCAAAATATAAAAATTTAACTATATACTATATACTATATACATAATATGATAATTTTTCAAAAAAAGAATATAAGCTTTCAAATTTTTATTGATGAATATCATAAATATAGAAGTAATAACAAAATATAAATAATATTTTATTTATGAGAATTGTAACCTATCTTTAAATATTCTAAATATACAGGATCAATATAATTTGGTTTCATCACCATATATATTTATATATAAATAAATTTGTACGTATAAATATTCTTTTAACCGACTATAATTTTTAATTAGTTTAAACATTATTGAAGAAACTATAATTATAAATACATAATAAACATTTTTTCTCGATCTAAACGTTTATTATTACAATTTGTATTACTTTATTATTATCAAATAGGCTAAATTTGAAATATTTTATTTGTTATAAAAGCAATTACAAGTAATATAATAATTTAGATGATAAATTCGATAAGAATATAAATTACAAACATAATATATGTAACTGTGAATATTTTAAAAAGCTGTTTCTAGAAATTGGCAATTATTAAAATTGAGTTAATTATGAATAATTAAAATTTTAACAAAGATTTGAAAAATATATTCTTTTCTAATTATTTTTACTATATCATTAGAATAAATACTTTTTTTAATTAAAATTTTGCCTTATAATTCTTCAAAATACTTATTTTCAAATAAAGTATAAAATCTTTATTTATGAAAATTGAAGTATAATGGATAATACTTTGTATTCAAACAACATTACAAAGTCATTCAATTTAAAGATATTATAGGAAAAGTCTCAGAACAGGTCATCGTATTACATTTTAATATACATCACCGATCGCTTCTTAACATAGTTTTAATGTTTCGGGGGAAATAGAGTAGTACGGACTTTTCAACCACAGAAGCTTTCGAGCTTCATCTTTTTTAAGACTTTGATTTCTAGAATGGTTTTATTATTTTTAAATAAAAGCGTTGAGATTATACAACTTGAAAAGTATATTAAATGTACAGACAGTTTTAATTGAAATAATCAACTTCTAACCGAATATTAAGATGGAATAATATTTATTATTTAATTATTTGAATTTTTAAAAAATATGTTAATATTTTCTTTCTTTAAAATTCAAAATTTTTATTGGAATATAATATATATATTTTTATAATAATTTATTTAATGGTTACTTTATATTGATTAGTTATTACTTTTAATAATATGTTTTAAAACGTTATAAACTAAAATTCATTTTGTCAATAAAACTTTTAATACAAGTATAATTATTTTATAATTTATTAGAATTTTGAAAGTTCCTTTTATCGAATATTAATTCATAATTACTTTGCAATTTAAAAAATTACATCTGCAATATTAAAGAATTTAAGGACGTCGTTAAAATTTCGAGAAAACTTAAAATAGTCTAGATAATTGAAAGTAAAAATTTAAAAATAACGTTAAGTATAACAAATAATAATCGTAAGTGCAAAAAGTTATAAAATTTTTTGCGAGCGTACATATTTTTGTTCTATTTGTGTTTTTTTAATATTTTTATAGCGTATTAACAATTAATTAGAATTATCTAAAAATTTACATTTCCTGTATTTTCGATAAAGTAACATTTGTCTGTCGAATCGAAACGAGCTTTTTTAGAAATTTTAAAAAGTTCGAACCATTCGAGACTTTTCTTAAAAATATTACATTTTAGAAATATTTTAACGAATATAGCCAGACATATATAAATTTAGGTAATTTATAAGCTTAATCTAAAATTGATATCATACGTCACTTTAACTAATATTTTAAAAAATAAAGAAATAATGGATTTTATCTTACGTATAAAAGCGATAACACTTTTAAATACACGATATAAAAAAGTAAGATATTAATTTGGAGTTGTTTCATAAAAATAAACAAAGTTAAACATTTACTATAAATTTTCCTTAAAGGTCAAAAAAAAAATTCTTGAAATAGCGAAATATATGAATGGAGTCTTGGTAACGATAAAAGAAATGTCATAAAAATATAATGTATTTTTGAAGTAATCCAGCAAACATCGATAGCGTTAAAAGCGAAGCTACTATTTTTTCTTGTAAATGAAAGGGTATGAGTAACCTTCGCGTCGGAAAGGTAAGAAAGAAAATCGCTTTCTTCGCATCGTTCTTGTCACCTACACAGTAATGTCTTTCAATATCACGGAACATGATCGGAGCGAGCGAATAAAAAAAGAGAGAAAGTGATAGATAGATGGTGTGTCCGTATTATAAATAAATGAAATACACATCCAAGAGGCTCTTCGTTTCTTAACGCTCCAGGAGGTTACTTACGTTCTTACTTGAACGCGCACGTGTTGAGAAATGGAGGAAGGGGCGAAGCTTCGAAAGGTACACGTGTCTGTACACAAGCGTCTTTAAAAGAATAGGGATGTCTCTCCCACCCTCGCTCACCCTCTCGCTTTCACCCTACGTTCACCCTCTCTCCCTCTATCCCTCTCTCCCTCTCTCCACAGCACGGAGAGGATGAATTATTCAAAAGCTCCTAAAGACTAGGCGGTTATTCGCGTACCTGATTCGCGCACTAGGAAGCTTACTTTCTGCTATTAAACCTGCGTCTCTTCGTCTATGTGTGTGTCTATGTTTACGGGAGAGTAAAAACGAGGCTAAATTGAGCCAAGGCACGAAGCTAATGTTTCCTCTTTTCTTTGCTTTTTTCGAATTATGTTACTAAATTTATAAATTCTGCTCCGAGCTTTTCAGTTTTTTATATTGAAAATATTTTTTTTACGTTTCTTGTAATTATTTATTCCTACATCGATTTAGATACAAAAAATTCTTAGCTTTACTATTTACTAATCATCGGCTTGTTACATTTTAATATTGACTTTTACTAAATTTCCCGGTGCTAATTTTTAAATTAAGATCTTCAAGATTACCATTTTATATGATTAATCAAAGATTTTACGGTTACGGAACTATTTATTTTTAATCAATAAAAATGTCGGTAATTCGATTTTAAACCAGAAATTTATGAAAAAATATATTATTGATCAAAGCGTAGTTTTAAAATTTTTAAATTATTGAATTTTTTCGGTATTGCTTTAGCATAAAATTACAATAAAATTTTTCTACGTAAGAAATGTAAAATAAATATCAAAATGTACTTTTATATTAAAAATTAAAATATTCACTAAATATAAGACAAATGTCAAAATAATTGCAGAGGCCTGTAATTACTAACTGTTAATTTTAATATTTTATGTATATATTTATTTTAGTTTTGTTAATTAATAAATAATATCTTTAACAAACGAAATCTCGTTGTAAAATAAATTCTGATCATATTTTATTAAAAAATATGTCTTAAATGTATTATGTTGTTACGTACAATATTTTATTCACAAAAAATAAACTGCAAAAGGAAAATTTGTTAAAATGTAGATTGAAAAGTAATATTATGGAATTCAATGCAGAGTATTTTTATAAGATTTTAATATTGCTTAAATAATTAAATAGTAATATTATTTCATAGAGGTAGTGAAAAAATTGTTTTACGATAAAGAATAATTACTTATTCATTTTGAATGATATATACGAATTCCAATCATATTAATCTGATATCTGTCATAAAAATAAATTCAAGGTTTCCGTGAAATCCTTCAAAATTATAAAGGTTTATTTTTATTTTTAAAGCCTTTTAAATACTTATTCATATTTGAGGTGATATTTTATTTAACTAGCTTGAGTAATCTGAATTGTGTATTTAATTATTTATTTTTAAAGTTATATATTTTATTAAGGAAATAAATGAAATACTTAGTATTTACTCTAGTATATTTTCAAATTTTTAAATATTTTTTAATAAATGTAATAAATATAATAAATATTATTATAATAACCTTTAACACAAAAAAGAATCGTTTTTCTCAATTAAATTTAGTAATTTTAGTGTAAATTGTAAAGAGTACATAATATTTCTTATATTATTGTATTCAATAATTCATAAAACAAAGTTACAAATTTGTTTATAAATGCAATACAAATGAAGAAAAGGAATTTCAGTCCTCCAGTTAATATTTTTTAAATTTAAAATCTTATGTTTCTTAAACGTACGTAACATATTTTACTAAATAGGGAATATAAATTGAAGTTAATATAATATACATATTCTATTGAAATATATATTTCATGAAATTTTGTAAAAAATTTTCAAGGCAGAGGTCTTTTATGCATTCAAAACTTTTTCTAAAAGTAAAGATAGACCTTGACTCCATTTATTCCGTTTACAATTTATATTCTTAAAAAGTCAAGATATTATTTAATTATAATCAGACGCTATATTATATTATAATCAATAATAAACTAAATTAAATTTAAAAAATCTGGAGAGTAGATTAAAATGTTACAATTTTTTAATAATACTGCTTGATTGATATATGAAAATACTTTTAAATAAAAAATAACTAATCATTACTGTTTTTTCTGCGGAATATTAGTTTTATATTAATATAATACATAGAAAATAATTAATAACAAATTTTACTAAATAAAAAACCATGAAAAATAATTTATGAAAGAGTAGTTATAATATAATATTCATTATTAAAAATTGATGTAATAAAAATTTAAATTGTATAATGTTAAATTCTACAATTTTATTATAATAAATATAAATTGAATATCAAAATATTTTAGTGTTTTTATAATTACTTACTCTTTATTATCTAATAGTTAAGTAACTACTGTATCAATATTAAAAACTACAAGAACAACTTTGATAGTTGATAGAAACATTTTAAAAACATTTAAATTAGGTTCATAGTTTACACATTATTTTATTAATTAGCTGAAAATTTAACTTTATTTAAATTATT
The DNA here is from genome assembly GCA_018907195.1 of Dolichoris vasculosae. NCBI lineage: Eukaryota > Metazoa > Arthropoda > Insecta > Hymenoptera > Agaonidae > Dolichoris > Dolichoris vasculosae. Next base: position 18,506,094 of record JACCHY010000002.1, on the reverse strand, counting down.
ACTTGTAATCGACAAATTACCATTGATAAATTATTAATATTAACTATGAAGTATAATTGAAAAAAGATAGTGTAAGCATTTACTTATCATAGTAATTCATAATAATTAAAATTTAATTTATATATTTAAACGATATTTTGATTTTTTTTAATATTTAATGATAAGAATTGAAAATATACACATTAGAATATCTGAATAAAAATATGTATTTAAATTATTAAAATGATAACAAATTTATTCTATTCTAAATATTTTTAACAATTTTTTGTTACTCTCCAAATATATTGAAGATAAATAATATTTTGTTTTGTATTTCTTTCATTATTATAAATTTGATAATATAAAAATATATACAAATATAATTTAATAATTATACTTTCGATTACAATTGCTGTTATATTAAAAATATCAAATTGTAAATATTTCAAAAATTTCCATTAATTTTCATTAATTTATTCAGAAAAATTTATTTAACATTTATTTAACGTGTAATTAATATTTATTCAACATTTATTTAATCTTATGAATACCCTATCAAAGAAGAATTAATTAAAAATAATATATCAATTTTTTTATTTTTTTCAAAAATAGTAAATTGTATAAAATAATCTGATAAAAATATAAGAAACAGACTACCTTTTATATATGTATTTAAAAATTCTAAAGTAATTAGTAAATTTGTAAATAAATATTAAAACAAAAGTGAGTATAAGTTTTTAAAAATATTACTTATTGAATGAGTTTTGTAAAGAAACAATTTAAAAGATAAAATCTTTGCCAAAAAGTATCATATTAACTCCGAAGCTTTCTTTTTACCTTCGCAAAACTTTTTCTATGATAAAACATAAAAATTTTAAAACTTTTGAAGTAGAATAAATACTTTATAAATAATAAATAACTATCTCAATTTCTCAAAGTTAATAATTTTCTAAGATTTATTTAGTTCATAAACTTATATATAATCATAATGAACAACTCATATATTATGCTTATTAAAGAATCAATATAAAAAAAATAAAAGTTAAGCTCAGGAAAATTTTATGTTTTACTATAATATTATAATTTATGCTACTGAAAGTTTCGTACAATCTTAAATACTTACCATAAATCTTAAAAAGTCCATATTTGTACTATACTAAATTATTCAAAAAGTATAAAATATTATCAGCTTAAGTTTTAATTTAATAGAATTAAAAAGTATAGAATACTAATTCTATGAAAAGCTGTATAACTCGATGAATTTTTTTTTTCCAAAACATATTTCTCTGTTTATAGTTTCATTGAAGCTGTTTAAGTATCGTTACCGTTCATTCATAAGAAAGTAAATTAAAATTTTTTTTAATCTACAAATTTATTTGTCACACTTTACAATTTTGTTGCAATAAAAATACTATATAATTAATAATAATTCTTTTAAAGTATTCGTGAGCAATTCTAAATTTCGTTGAATTTAGAAAGAACTTTTTTTAAGTAATCAGTGTCACTCGTCGGTTTCAACAGTTTTTTTTCCTACCTTCCTTCCTTCCTCTCTCCGAGATTTATCCTTCCTTTTTTTCGGTAATCACAAAAGAAATCGGCTCATCGAGATATATTTTTTGTGAACTGCGTAGAGGTGCTGCCTTTAAATAAGAAAGATAAACGGAGTTTAAGTTTTGAGCACTACACCCACTTTTTCCGATCGATATATGGATGTAGTGTGCGTAATGTAGTGTACGTGTGTAGAGGCGTCGACGCGATGACAATGATGGTTGCGTAATAAACTGATACGGAAAATAAAAAGACGATAAGAGACGATAGGTAGGCGCGGATAGAGACAGAAAATTGCCCATGTATAAAATCGGTAATGAAACGTAAACCAAATTAATTTTCACGAGTCTGTAACTATATTTCCTCGGCGGAAATTTTATGTCCGCAATGATATTTTGTATTTACATGACGCTTATATTCGAGCATCGATTTTACTTTTTGCCGATTTTTTAAGCTATTTTTTACGGGTAACATATTAATAAGCGATAATCCTCGTTGATACACTAAATTTTATTAAACTTATTAGATTTTTAATATTATTATAAATTATGGCTATGATAATACGATTATTTTACTAGCTTGAAATTTTGCGATGAATATTTGAGATTATCGTGTATTTTTATACATTAAATGTTGCTTTAATAATTATAGACTTACCGTCGTTCATATACGGGATTAGTAAAATACTTGACAGGTTATTAAATTGCAAGATTTTTAAGTTATACGTAATAGATCAAATGCTATCTCTAAATTAGAGATTAAACTATACGTAAACTTCGATAATAATCTATGATCATTTCAAAAAATAAATTCTCATTGTATTAGAAGTATATAATATATATTAAATGTATTTTTAAATAGCTCATATTATCGAGACAAAAAATTTATCTCGTTAAATCACGTATTATTAAATTAAGCTTCGATATTGAAAATTAGTTCGTAAAATTTACTTATTTCTTTAAATAATTTAAACAATTTTTTTTAATTATTAAAATTTATAATAAACGTTGAGGAAATCAAAGTAATAAAACATAATTGAAATAGGAATAACAAAACTGAGTAAATAAAAATGTGAATTCTTAAATTATATTTAGTGTATTTTATCTAGTATAGTCGAATAAACCACGTTTTCAGTCAAATGAAACAAATAAGAAGAATTAAACTAGAAATTATATTATACTAATATAATAAGGCCATGTGTTAGATATTGCATGGCTTTATAAAAGAAGTGAAATGAGATATTTGATTAAGTAATTAAAATAGCTAATTAAGAAACTGTATTATATTCTTTTGACTAAAGATAATATATAGGAATTTATATGCATATATTTGTTATTTGTTATTTGAATTAAATTTTATCATTATGATATACATCTAAAGCTTTATGTTTATTATTATTTTATAGTTTTCATATTTACACGAGTAATATAATTTATTATTATCTGTAATTTCACTGTTATACCAATAATAATATTCGGTCAATTTTTTTTAACTCGTAGGAAATTTAGTTAAATATTCATAAAAACATATTTAAACATTTTAAGATAACGCGTTATTAAAATTTTAATTAATTCGGTATAATTTTCTTTTAATATTACATATTTATAAGTAAGCTTTAAATTGAACGATAGGTTAATAATAGATTTATACACTAAGCTACTTTTGATTAAAATTACGATAATATTTATTACATAAATTTTATTTAAAAAAAAAGGTTAAAATTAATAGAACATACAAACTGTATATATATACATATTGTATAAAACTTTATATAAAAAAAATTTGTTTATTATTTACTTAAAAAATATAATTAAAATCCATATTTTTTATTAGAATCTTTTATATAAAATTCCAGAGAATTTTTTTTTTTTGATAAGATAAAACCGATAGAATAGAATTATACGTTAGTACTTACTATTGACTAAATTTTCCACGTCTATTAGAATTTTACAAAAAAATACTATTTTGCAATAATTTATATCTTATATAATATTTTTTACTATATTAATTAATTATTATGTTCAATATAATATTTATATAATGAAAAATATAAATCCCAGTATCATACAAAAGGTATTTCCACTTTTTTTAAAAAGACTATGGATGAGATTCATACGAGTACCTTCCTAATCCAAGAATCATGGTTATGGGAAGGCAAGATAAAATGTCTGAGGTGTGTACTTATAATAAAGGGATAATAGCAGTGATAACCCTAAAACGCGTATACCGACTAAAGGAGTAGATACGATACCTCTAGTGGATTTCTATACAAGTGATATCGTGATAGTTACGTTAGAATCGCCAGATTCATATCAACTTCTTATTGATATAATTTAGTTTTCATAAACATACTAGTTTTATAGTAGAATATAAGTAACTATATTTGTGCGATTTATGATAAAATGTTCCAATTTTATTGGGAAAGGAAATAAACTATGGATTAAATGTGTAACGTAAATCTGAATCTTCTTCACGAGGTACAAAAATTTTAAATAAATTAGTAACTAATAAAATTTTATTATTTTAATACGAATCGAAAGAATCGTAAAAACGAGTTACTTCTTATACGGTAGATACTTAAAAATAAAAAAATTAAGTTTCGAAAATATAATGTCGATACTTAATTTTGATAAAATGTAAAAAGCTATAAATCATAAAAATACATAATGGATGTCATCCATCGGTATTCTCGACTTTGATAAGTTTATTACTTAAATTATTGTGCACATGGAAAGTTTGCTCCACATTTTATTAAAAATATTGCGTTTGGAAAATATTATAAAAGCTCTAAGTGCCACCACTGTTTTTATCTTTATTGATTTTTTTATTACTATTTACATATGCATATTATGTTCTCGTTAAGAAATTATTTTATATTCATGAATTTCTGTATATTTTAAAGTATAGTACATATTTTAAAAAGATATTTATGGAAATCGAGAAAGACTGGAGAGATCAAACCAGAACGAATGAATTCTTCGCTTCGTAGACTAAGTCGTCGTATACTCGAGCAACTTTGCACTTTTCAAACTCATCAAAAAAATACGCGTATCCTTTCGATAGTGTATATCGTGAATGCGAGATTGCGATGCTATTTGTCCTTAATTGTCTTTCAAAATAGCTTTATACATCATCTATACACGGAGGAGCTTGAAAATCTCATCCAATTTTTTTTTCACTCTATGTATTCGATCGACGGAAGATGGACCTTGACGAACGGCTTTTTGCTGCCAGCAACAAAGATAGTTATCTAAAAACAGATCAGGATTCTTTCTACACGGAAATGACTTTAGATTGACATTTAAGTAGATATATTAAAAGGATAGTTTACTTTTCAAGTAATTTTATAAAAATGTCCTTCATAAAATAGAATAAATAAAACTTAAATTGGGTTTACTTATGAGGGTTTTATGCACAACAATTTTAACCCAATATCTTCCGGATAATATGAAAAAGTATAGAAAATATTTTTAAATAAACTCGGCATTTTTATAGATTATTTTTTAGAATTCGACTCGCGAAAATTGCTTATTGAAATTTTATATAAAACTAAACGTTTATTTAATAGCATAGGAAAAGGGAAGACTAGAAAACTAATTATTAATATAATTTACTTAAAATTTATGTACATAATACATGAATTTAAATTTGAATTATAATTTATATATTTTACTCCAAAAGTTTTAAAGATACAATTAAAACTTATATTTTATTCGGGATAATAAATATATAAGTAAAAAGTACGTGACATTAATATAAAAAATGAGATTTTGTAGAAAAATTAAAGTAGACGAGTAAGAAAAAGAAATGGACGATAAATACAAAATCCGACATTGTAGCTAAAAATTCGGCCAACAGTGCCGAGACTTAAACATTAACCTAAAACATTGCTGCAACATTTTACGGGATATTATTCTTCGTATCCGTAATTTTCTCTCTGTCTCTTACTTTCATTATCTCTTTATGCACAAATATGCACAAATATGCACATTAGAATATCGGTCCTTGTACACAGATTCACAGATTCTTAACAGATTCACATCTTTATTTTCTGTTTTTATCTTTAATAATATATGTCACGTACTCGTTACTCGTCTTTTCCCTCTTTGCCAAAAAAAGTCGTATGCATCTAGTTTATATTTTAGACGCCCGTTATCTTTTTATCTCCTGCTGATATTTCTTACTATCTTCCTTTTATTATATTTTATATGTAGTCTCAAAAGTAGAAAATGCTACTATTTTCTTAAAGAGGCTGTGCACATATAAATGACGACGATAAAAATTTTTGAAACATATTATCTTAAAATATGATTATTATTTAATTGTACGTGTCTACAAAAATATTAAAACTCACATATTTTTACGGATATATTAATAAACCGATATTTAATAATTACTTTTACCTATGTTATTACTGTGTATCTGTAGTACCGATATTATTAATATATGTGTTTAAAAAAGACAAAATGCTATATTATATAGAAAATATAGTAAAAATTATTTTATAGTCGATACATATTTAAAGCGAGGCATTGATCTATGTATAACTGCTAATAATTATTAAGTAACATGGATACAAAAGAATTGATAAATCACTGTTACTTTACAATGATAATTTTGCTACGATTAATTTTGCGAAGATACAAATGTCAAAGAATATACAATGGTATACGTAGAAGTTACGTCGACAAAATAAATTCATAAATTTTATAAGCTTCTTAAAATGTTAAAGTACAGTTGAAATATTCGAGTAAGGCATTGTAACGAAGTACATACATTAATGTACAATGAATGGAAACTCAATTATAGTCTCTCTTGAAAGAATATATTTCTGAATTAGTAAAACTTATAGTTTAGTCTTAGATCGATAAATCGACTCAATTATAAGCACGTTTTCTTACATCATTAATTATAAGCAAAATCTATACATTAATCAGAAATTATAAAGTATATTACAACTGTCAATTTGTACACTGTAAAATTAGTTATAAATATATTTCAAATAAAAGATTTTTCAAGCGCTTTTCATAAAAATGTATAATAAAGCATAAATAATTTATAATTATAACTTATATATAATCGATAACAACGATAATTTATTTATAACAACGGAGATATAGATAAGAAATATAAATACTATGTTTATTTAATTCGTTTAAAAACGAAAAATATTCACAAAGCTTTTATTATTTCAATTACTTCTTACATTTTTATAACAAGTTTTATTTTGACTAAACTTATTTTATTGAAAATCAATGGCTTGGCAGAAACACTTAAAGTAATTACTAACTCTGCTTAATATTAAACGTTCAATATGTTTTAAAACGAAATAGAAATTCTCATTTATAATTGAAAAATTGATTGATATCACATAACTATTTATTAAATATTTAAACTTCAATATTTTCAGGTTTAAAATGTTAGTTACAATATATTTCTGTGGAATAACGTAATATTAATATTTTAAACGTAAAATAACTTTTGATATCTATAGAAACATCTTTAATTTACACGTAACTACGAAACTTTATATATTGTAAGAACAAAATTTAATTAAATGGTTACAACGTTTATTTAAAAGCACATTAATTTATTCAGCCAGAAATAAAAATTTTTATAAAAAGGACTATAGAAGTTAAAAGAAACACAGCACTCGAAGATGAATAAGAACAATAATTAAAGTCATCTTCCAGAGAAAGGAAAAAGGCGAAAATGAATATAACGTAATTAGTCGATTTCGTTCATTTTTTCCTTTTCATCTCGCCATTTTCAATTATGCGTACATCTAGTTGGACTCACGCACGTAATAAAACTTTCAACGTTAACTAATGTATGCCTACACAGGCGTTAAAATCCCTTTGAAAAAAGCGCGCAAACTTAATCACCATTAATTGATCGTAACTTTCGTTAAATCTTAAGAAAGATAAAAAATACAATGCATACGAATGTACACGCTAACTTTTCAAATATGCATTTCCGTGTATACCTACGAACGCAAACTCGCTAATTAAGGAACATTCGTAGCAAAGGTCTCCTTTTAACTTTGACCCACAACTCCATGACGGTGGATATAAACTAAATAAGAGACCGTCAGCTTCTTATTCGGAAAAGTACATTCGGTTAAATGAAAAATATAGATGAACAGACTGGATATGAAAATGTATCTAAAAAATTATATCGGCTCGGATAGTTGGATAGTTAGCTCGTATTTATGATGCATAAGGTAGCAGCACTTGCGTCATGCGACATTTTGATAGCCCCTTACCACCCCTTACCCACCCCTTACCCACCCCCTTCGAACAGATACTCGTACACACCGACGCATGCGCGTCTACACGCACATGTTTACGTTCCTACCAAAGCTGACCTAAATGTGCTTTGCAAAATAATGAAATAATTTTAATAGCAAATGCAAATATAGGGATGTAGAGAGGAATTAAATAACGCGATGCGTCTATTTTTCACGTTCATTTTGTCATATTTGATTGTGTTCTTCATTTTCTAAACGCGTATAAAACAATGGCTTGTACGAGATAAATAAGGGGAGAGTCAAATGTACACTGCGAGATACAATGGTTTACCGTAGCGAGGGGAAATATTACAATGCGGACGGAAATTTGTAAAATTAACGGTAAACATGAATTATTGCAGAATTTTTAATAAAGTTTTTTAATATAATATCATATAATATATTAAAAAGTATTTCGCACGAATCATCAGTTATTTTTAATAACGGAGACATACTCCAACTATGTTATAAATTCAAAACATTTTTTAGATCAACTTCCTTTTTTTACTCAATTTGTTTCAGTATTTTAATTTGGATTTATATTCTAGTACTATTTGCCTAGTTTTATCAATTATTATTTATTCATAAGAATCTTATTATACTTTATAATGTAACTAATATCATTTATCCGACTGAAAAGTTAAATTAACCAAAATAAATGTATGTACATTTATTAGAAAATAACGTTTACAAGCTACTAATATTTAGGTTATTCTATCTACAATTATATATGCATTATTCCTTTTGTAAAAAATTCTGAAACGAATTTAAAAATTTTCTTTTTTCAATTTTAGATATCCGTTAATTAGAAATCAAATTTAAAACAAGCATTGCGTATGTAAAATTAAAGAATGTTTATTAAATTCTTGTTTGAAATTCAAATTACATTATCAACGTAATAATGTAATTTGTCTTTATTTTTATAAAAATTATTCCAGATATTGTTCAGATTTTGTTTCAAATTCAAGATAATATTACATTTTCATATTCATTTTGATGTTTTTAAGAATTTTGCGCTATTCAATTTTGTTATTAAAACTCTATATTCTAATTTATCATTTCTCATTTTAACTACAAATACAGCCAATCTTCATTTGCATAATTTAATTACTTTTATAATATTAGGTAAGGTAGACTTTATCGCTCTCTCATTACAAAAAATTTCTTATAATCCACGTTTTTTCATAAGATTGTTATCTCTCGAAAATGTGTTAAATATTACATTCGAGTACTGAAAATTTTTCATAATAAATATTTTAATTTCATATTTTATCGTTATTGATATAATTACCGTTAATAATACAATTGCTATATTAATTATGTGTAATTACGAAAAAGATTTTTCTAGTTGATTATAGAAACTGTACCTTACGAATACAATTTTCTTATTATTTCTCTCTTTTTTTTCTTCTAATATTTATTATGATATCAAGGTATTTAAATTAATAGAATTCTCCAAGTAACAAGAAAGATTTATTAGAAGCTTTTAGATCAGAATTGTGTAAGATTATAACGTAGTTTATAAATGAATGTATATTATTTCTTCGCTCATGTCACAAAAATTTATTTCAATGTACTTATATAATTTTGATAACATGTTCCTTGTATAAGCAAATAATGCAAATAATGTACTAATAATTTATGATAATTATTCTTGTATTATGAATGACTGAATTATTATTATTTTCTACGTTTTTTTTTCTCCTGGCTGACATTATTTTTATTATTTTTAATAATAATTGTTTTTATTTCTTCACTTATTTAATTTATCTTGTTATTCATTAAATTATATTTAATTTTATTTAATCTCGTCTCTTTCTTTCTTTTCATCATTTTATATCTCTTTTATTGTCTTTTATTAGTTTTTTCATCTATATTTTCATTATTTTCAATAGAACTACAAAGTTTATGAATTCCAGAAATTACGGTAACATATTGATACTTAAATTAATTAGCTGTTAATTAATTTATTCTTTTACTTCATTGGATTTTCATTTTATTAATAAAACCATATACTATTTTGTAATTTGATGCTTGTATATCGAATTTAATAAGTAGATTGAATACAAAGTGTGAATTCTATTTTATTTTATTTTAATTTGATATGTATGTAATTTTTATTTTATGTTATACATTTTCATTTATATTTCATATCAAATATAATTTATATATAATATAGAATATATTTATGTATATTAGTTTTTTATTGATATTTTGTAGAAATATGTATTCTTTGTTTAATTTGATTCATTCATATTCAAAACTCAGTGCAAGGTTTTTCATATTTTGGAATTTATTCTCCGTATTATTTTATTTTTATTATTTACCTTTTTTAGCTTTTAGTTACATTACTTTCTTTTTATTATTAAATTTTTTATATTCTTTTAAATATTTTTATTCTATAATATTTTATATTAATTAAAATTATTTATGACTAAACTTTTATCATCCTTTTAAGGTGAATCTAAATATATTTAATTAATAATATTTTTTCTATGAAACTATTCTGAAAAACAGAAAATTATTTAATATGACTAATCTTTTCACATATTTATAATAAACGTTAGAAGAAAATAACTATAAACTGATTATTTAGGAATTTAAATTTCATTTAAAAATATTACCTTTAAAATAATAAAAATAGTTTTCACTTAAATACTCTTAATTTTTTATATATAATGAACGTAATTTCTTTACTTCGTATATTTGAATTTTTTAGTAAAACATTTAGTACATTTTCAGATAAGAAATTTAGTTATAATAATTTAAAATATTAATATTGCAAAATTGTTAAAGCCCTTTTTTTAAGACATGGTATATATAAACTTCAATTTTCTATAAAATATAAAACTAACAATTGCGTCTATCAAATATGTATGCAAATGTTTTGTACGAAAAAATAATATTTTATATTACATTATATTTTTTTGCATTAAAACTAAATAACGAGAAACACAATTTTTCTCTAAAAAACATTACTACTACATTGCAGTAAAATAAGCTTTACCCGTACTTCAATGGTTATTATTTATTATTTTTATAAAATCTTATTCTGCATTTTAACTTACATTAGAGTCGAAGAAATGTAAAATTTCATAAGCATTATTACTAAAAAGACGCTATAAAATCTTGAATACGTATTCAAAAAACGCAGTAAAATTAAAGTACTCAATTTGTGAAATTTATTAGCCGTAGTACATATCGAAACGATTTTAAGAAAAGATTCGACAATAATGTTTTGTATAACCACAATTAGCGTCGATGTCACGAGGAAAATTATAATCGAAAAAATGCCGGGGACATCCAAAATCTGTATAAAAAACTTAACCTTTTTTCCTCTTTTCTATTCCAACATTTTTAAATATATAATTTATCGTTCGCTCGCTAATTTTATTTTTCAAAAAACGTATTGTAAATCGGTTTTATTTTTGTACACCATAAATAATCTTGCCATTTTTCGCAAGTTGACTTCTCCTAAATTTCATTATACGATGCAATAATAATATCCGCGATAGTAACCCTGCAATTAATCACAGAAACACCCTTAGACATTCTCTTACATAAAATACTAACATAGTTAACGCTTCATGTATTGAATTCCATTACGAAGCTCTGGATAACTTATGCTTCGGACCTTTCTTTTCGGGACACTTTATATTTCATACGAGACAATTCAGTCATTTAGATTAATATTGAATTCCTGGAAAATGTATGCCACTATAATATAAATACAACAAGTTTTATCGAAAATGTTTCGCTAGTTTATTTTACTCGTACTCTATTTAATCTCACCTCGTGGAAGTTTTTCTCGGTATCTAAAGTAATCATCGAATAATCTAGTCGCGATGAATTATTTCCCCGTTCCATATCTTTGATAAGAAAAATCAACCTATAAGAAGCATTAATGGTTGACCTACCACTTCTACAACTTTGATTATCTATTGATCAACTATCAAGCATTTGCCACTGCCTATAGATAAATTGTTGGTATCTTTTCTAAAAGCTTTCGAATGCTATCTAATATACCTGTGGGATAATGATGCATTCAGTGACACGTTACTCTTGTTCATCGGTATAACTTTTACCCGCTTCGAATGAAAATAAAATACTTCTGCAATAAGGTGGATATGGTATATTTTAAGTATAAGCTGTTGATGACTCTGACCTGCGTCCTACGCTATTGTCGTCAAAAATCTATAATGCCAGTCTGGCGTCTTTTTTTCTTTTATCCAGTGCACTCTGCTTATAAAATCCAGTATAATGGAGATGAAATTTTTTAACTTCAGAATGCTATTGAAGGATCCTAATGATTTAGATACATAAAAGAGATAAATATTTCATTATTCGCGATTATTTATTATATGTGTATCGTTGATAAGCGCTCTTAATTTTTTACAGAAAAATTTCTATCCAATCCTTTATACATTATTCTTTTAATTCTTAGCTTCTTACAGTTCTTTCATTACTTACTTTCATAATCGAAAAATAATCTTTTTTATGTATTATCCCTGGAAGATAGTTTTATATGTTTTCATCCTATTTCTTTATATTTTTTATCCGAGTTTCACTTTATTCAATTAAAGCTAAATGACCTCGTTTATTCTATAAGAAACAAAAATCTCTTTCTCCAATTTCTTTCGATAATCTTTTTTGTTATCACGTTATTATGTAAGTCATGTCGTTAACTTTCGATAAATTTATTTTATTTTATCAATATAATGATTTTTGAAATTTTTACTTATTTGCCGAAACTTTATCGTTTGCAGATATATAGAAAGAAACAATAAAATTAAGTATTTGAGTCATAGTTGGATAGATAAAATAATATTTTAGTAAACTCGAGTTAATATACGTGGTTAAATTGTTTGTACCGATCGTATCAGAAATAAATTATGATTTAATTTACATACAAATATTTTAATTAAAAAAATTGAAATAAAAATGAAAATTAAAACACTTTTTTACAAAAACTGTTTCAATGTCTAATATACTTATACAGAAATTGCTTATTCAAAGATAATTATATTAAACTCAATGGTCGTAAGAATAAAATATTTAAAGAATAATATTTTTGATAATGGTTTTAGGATTTCCTCATCGATATAATCACTATTTAAAAACTTTGAAATAAGTATACAAAATATTAAAATTCGTATGAATTGTAATTATGAGATATTCTGTTAATAATAAAAATATTTTATATTACAATTATTTTTTTCGAATATTGCTAAATTTTACATGTATCATAATAATTGAATATATCAGTATAATAAAAAGTATTTTTATTGTTAAATAACCAATTCAGATATATGAGAAAAATATTATGAATTCTACATTTGACTGACATCCTTCAAAAATATTATATTTAGTATATCAAAAAAACATCAATATCAGTTCGAAGAATCGGAAAAAATTAATAAATAATATACAGAGACAACTGAAATGAACTCATAATATTATTATAAACTTATTTTTATTTTTTTTTATTAAGATCATGATTATTTTTTTTACAAGGTGGTTGTATATAACTACGTAAATTCATGTATACATAGATGTATTGATATATCCATCTATTCTTCTGGTTCGTATTAATTATTAAAAGTTACGTAAAGGAAACTATTATGGAGGAAATTCGAAGAAGAGGAAGAATTTTATCCTAATATCTTTCGCAATCTTTATATTCTCTATTATTATCCATGTAATTATTAAAGAATATCATGAATCATTTTATATCTACTTCCTTCATTTTAGAAATAAACTTGTACGAGATTTTCAGGAAAAAGTTAATATTGATATCTTTAAATATTTTTTTAATTTTACCTGCATTATACATAAGAAAGTAGTAAAAATCTATATGGAAATAGTAATATTTATTGAGATAACAAAAGTAGCTTAAGTTAGAATTTTTTAACTTCGTTTTATAATTTCTAACATTTTCAAATATAATATAAATAAAATTATTCAACGGTTACTTTACATTACATATTTTAAAGTATAAACGGAAAAAAATTATGCATGAAGTAGCGATTTCAGAAATATATAATATATATTCAGTATAAAGTTCATGTTAATTTACTATATTAAATATTAAATTGGTGAATATATTTATTATTTAAAAGTCAAGAAATATATTTATATAAGCAATTTTTATTAAGATTGAATAATATTTTTCATTGAATTCACTAATATTTTGATAAAAAGAATGTGATATTAAGTAAATATTATTCATTAAATTACAAAACAGCTCATATTTTTTCCGAACGACATAACTTTGTAGTTGTAACTTCGGAAATGTACAACCAATTTACAATTTATTACACGGCAACATTAATGACCTACTAATTATGAATATAATTAGGAAACCACATGCAGTTTTATCTATCAAGATTGACATAGTTAAATATATTCTAGAAAACTCAAACAAAATATTTCAGAATAATGGACATAGTATGAAGCTTCTATATTTGTTGTAAAGTAACTTTATATTAATGTATTAAAATAAAATATGAAACGGTTGAAAAATTACAGAAATTTTGTATTACCTTAAAAGTATATATGTAAAAATTTTAAAATAGTATTATTAACCTAATTTTTGAGAATATATTTTAATATTTATTAATTATATACTAATAGTTATAAATTTTTTAAATAGAAGCATACTTTAAGAGGATAATCAAATTATTAAAATCAACATCTATCGTATAATCGAGAATGAGGTTAAAATACATTTAATTGATTAAACAAATCTATTATATAAACATTTTTTAAATAATCACATTAAAAAATCAATAGTTATATAAAAACTTATTTAAATGTGATAAATATCTTGTATAAAAATTATAAGTTTTTAAAGTTTTTCATCATGAAAACTTTAAAGAACACGAAAATAGTATGATAAATAAACAGGAGAATTTTTTTATCTTTACTGTAAATTTGTGGTAATATATTACAGCATATCATATTATTATCTTATTTATAATTTATATGTTTAGTTTATATTTAGAGGAAATGTTTTATATACTTACTTTTTATAAATCTCATTTTAGATTCATTTTTAAGTATCATTATTGTAATTCGTAATTTTAATACTACTCTAGATAGTTTGTATTAATAATAATTTTAATAAAAAATTTGAAATAAAGTTTTCAAAAATATTTTGTATATTATGACTTGACGAATTAAAGATATTTTTTTAAATATTCGCTATTCGGTTATTAAAGATTTACGTAATTTTAAATGTTACACTTAAAATATATTGATCGAACGGTATTAAAAATATGTATGACTTTTTAAAAAGTATCATCTATTTCATACTAAATATAGTTTTTTATTTTCATGCATGAATATGTAAAGATAAATAAGTAAATAAAACAATTAATTCTAATATCGGTTTGGAAAAAATTTGATAATAAAATTTACTATACATGAGTTTTATATATCGTAATTTTATACAAATTTTGCTAATATATCAATTCTATGTAAATTTTTTAAAGTAGCGAGTTATTCGATTTAATAACAAATAAAATTCGAGTTTTATATTATCCGTAATATTACCTTTCGTACAAATTGTACTATTTTAATCGCTTTACTATAATGGCATCTTATTATTCGCATTCTAGAATCTATTCAATGTGATGATATAATTCTCAAGTTTTCATATACGAGGTTGTTTGCGAGTGAATTAGGTCAAACATAATAATAAAAAATGTTTAAATGACTGAACTTGGCCTTTCCTAAATGGAAACTACTATGATTAAGTAAATTAACTTGGCTTTTTGCAATGGAGGGCTAAAAATATTAAAATGAAACAATAGTAATAAGAGACTCATCTTCCGTATTTGCTTAATCAAATTTAAAGTAAAGATAATTAAATCTAATAATCTAATTTATGTCTATTAAGCTTATATTTAATATGATAGAAATTTATTAAAATTTAAGACAAAGAATTATTTAAATATAACGTAAAATAAATTATAATATAATCATGGCAATTGAAATTTATTTCACAAAAACTTTATATAAATCTAATAAAATATTAAATAATGAAGAAATAAATTAAAATATATATAATCGAGTTTAATAATAATATTTTTATTTGAAAAATATTTTTGTAATCGTATTAAGTAATTAGACAGATCGATCGAATAATTTAAAAATGTATTAAATCCTAGTTTCTCATTATTGAAAAACGTGTTAAAAATTTTTATTCGTAAGTAAATATTAATATTTAGAATTTGATATTGTTTTTCAAAACCTATAAGTACTAAAAAAATTAATGAAATCAGCTGTATAAATAAAAATATGATGGAATTAAACAAGTATTAAATACACGATTTCTTTTAATTAAAAAAACATATTTTATAGGAAATTAATATAATTTTTGGAATTGAAAAATAAAATAATATAAATAAATCGAATACTAGAAATAACATTTCATATTTAAAATGATCGGACGATCGTCAATATATAACAAATTTATCCGCTTGGACTTACAGAGTTTTGTATTCACCTAGAAAAATTAACGTCGATAAAGTGAATTTTTTCCAAAAAACAAAAATAAACAGGAAACTGCTGTCAAGTTATACATGCCAAGAAATATATTTGGTTGTATACAGATCAAATCTTTTTTGCATGCAAGCCTTAATTTTCTTTTATGCCTTTTCACCCTCTTTTTACATCGAGGGATTCGGTCTCACGTCGGCTGTTACATTTTGGAAACATACTCGTCGAGAATCGATGAAGATAACATTAAACGAAACGATAAAAATTATTCATTCGTTGACCTACATAATATAAAATGTCATCCGAAAAGCTTACGTTTGCGTTGATGAATTCGTTCAAATGTATATATACATATGTGGGTGCATACACACATCAAGTTCTTTCGTTACCCATCATTTAGTAGATTATAGATCGTTATACATACATTTAGTTGCCTGCAGTCACATAAAAACTCAAGGATAAATGCACAAAAAATAGTGTATTTATTTATTTTCCTAGTATTTACAATTTTTATTGGTTTCGTTCTTCTTAATTCGGTGAGGCAAGTAATTTATTTTAATGACGGATATAACGTAATATGGAATATGTAATCGTTTTTTCGGTTTTTTATGCGAAAAATATGAACGATTATATTTTTTCAAAATAGAGAATCATTTTTTCAACAGACGCGAACTTTAAGCTTAACTTAATCTTTGTTAATATATTTTTTATTAATTGGTAGGAGCAATCGATTCATTTTTCTTTATAATAAATCCTCTAAATTTAAGATAACATATCATTAAGACAAATTTGTACTTTTTCCATCTTCTTTCGTAATATTCTAAAAAATTAAAAACGTCCGAGAAATACCAAACACCAAACGAAACCGAAACTCTAATTTAAACTAGATTACCAATTAGAATTTGAATATAAACAAGACAAAATGAAACGAAATAAGTGAGAGGAGCATCGGCTAATATGTTTTCGCTTTAAATTCGTAGAGAAATAAGGCGAAAGAAGGCGAAAGAAGGCGAAATCGAAAAATGTTCATGAATTAAATAAACGGACACGTTTGTATCGGAAAGGTCGCGATAAAAGGATATACATCTCGCACGTAGTCCAAATCGAATCGGATATACGTTGTATCGAAGACAAATATCGAACGAATGTTGAGGAATTTAGTATTCTCGTGAATGCGTACGAGTTCATGTACCGGGCTACGTTTATTTAGGGGCTATGTAAAGAGAGAAAAGCGGAAGAGAACCGAAGAGAAAGAAAGAGAAGCGGCAGCTTTTTACCCGCTGCTTTTTATCGATTTTGCGGACAGAAAAGATAGCGAAGAGAGGGGAAGAGAGTCGACGAGAGAGTCGACGAGAGTGTGAGAGGGAAGAAAGAGAACCGCTGGCGTCGTCGCGGGGATGCTGCAGGAATTGTACCGAATTTTACTTCGTGACATACTGTTTCTACTTCGCCACCGTGGCTCGATATTTTATCCTTATTTGTATCGGTGTGTGGGTGTGTGTGTGTGTGTGTGTGTGTGTGGGTGGGCTCAACTGCGAATACGCAACTTTTCATCAACCTATCGTTAATTTATACACGAAAATGATATTTTAATGGAATTAAATTTTATACAAAGTCGAGGCTAACTTTCCTCGGTTTACAACTCCTGACAGTTGTGATGGATTCCCGGGCACGGTTTCGTATAAATAAATATCAAGTCGAATAAATAAAATCAAGAATATTGTATTTTTAATTTCAATCGATATTATCGGTCTTGGAATAAAATAAAAAAAAAACCGAAACGTTACGTTCTTTTTAAATAATATTTTAATTTACGATGACTTTTTCTTTAATTCTTATATTTTATATTTATATAATAAATTATTTAAAAATGGTTAAAATTTATCCTTTGCATTTTTATAAAATAGCCCTATGTCTTTTATTTATACGTTGCATTTACATTTTACGATAAAAAATTAGATCGTTAAACCTTTTTCTGTAAATATAATAACGTTCCGCGGGCAATTCGACGTATAATTTAGTTAATAGAATTACAAAGAAAGGGTAAAAAAATGAATTTGATTTTTAATTTTATTCTTAATTTGAAAGTATCGTGTGATTTTAATTTCGAATATTATAAAATGTTATTTATTTTGTTCGAATGATAATGATTTATATTAAAATTATATATAAATTTAATGATTGATACGATAAATACATTTGTAATTAATAGTAACGTATTTTAAGTAACAAAAAAAGTAGAGAAGCTTATACTCTGATATCCTTAAAAATTGTTATTGGAAATGCTTAAACCGTGTTTTTAAAAGCACAGCTAAAACTGAAAAAAACCTTTAAACGGAAAAAAGTTTTCCTTACATTTTTCAATTTGATAATTCTATTCTTGGTAATTTTGTACTTTCTTATCCGCTGTTATCGAATGTAGACAATAATAATTTTAAGTATCGTTATAGTATTTTGAATTTCATTCTCTGGTTAGATTAATATAATATAATATATTTTTACGACATTACTGCTATATTCGTATTCATAAAAATTAAATGTACGGAGTAAGTAGTTTAAAATTCATACTACCTGTTTACAAAATGTTGGTTTCTTACGACTAAATATTTTTTAAAATATCTAATGTAATTCATTTTTTTAAATATTTATAATTCATGATAAAATTGTAGTATCGATATAAAAATGAAGTACGTTAAATATTATATAATGTAACACGAATAAATTATAAATTATAACAATCCTCGATAAATTTTGAAATAAATTGTAATTGTAATTATAAATTTATTCCAATTATTGTATACAAGCTATCGATTATTACTTATATACATTATTCAATCCTAATTAGTTAATGTTTTTTAGCTACAATATTAAAATTAATATTCTGATAATTTTGCATATTATCAAGAGAATAATAATGATAAAATTGAATAACAAGTAATGTATTATGTAATTAGAAGTTACGCAATAAAACGTTTATGTGAAAAATGTAGACATAATTATAAAATATTTCGATTATGCAATAATTAAAATTTGATACCACTCGATTTTGCTTGTATCCGTTTCGATGCTAGAAAAGTATTATAAATAATAGTTGAATATGAAATTATATTCAGTAATAAACATTACGATCTTTCCAACGCGAATATCGTCTTTTTCAAAAATATGTAATTTTCCGCTGTGACTTAATACCGCGGTTATAATTTTATACTAAAATAATTATTTACTTAATATTACCGAAACGAAACTCTAGTACGTATCATTAAAATATTTAACGTAATATACTAAATTTAAAATAAAGAAGCTTGTATGCGATTGTTAAATTATTTACGAGTCGCGGCTTAAAATATACCTCTAGAGTATTTAATCTGTAAAATTTTAAATAAATTTATTTATAAATGGTAGAAAGCGATGTTTTTGTATTTTTTTTTTTTTTTTAATAACGAATCGATCGAAATATCTATACGATATTCGAATTTAAAAATAAAAATTAAAATATTTTAAGTTTTTTAATAATAAAGGCGATAAATAAATCAAAACGAGCGTTTGGAATTAAATGGAAAAATGGGCAATTCGAAGCGAAGTATAGCATCCCGTTAACACAATTCCAGTGGTAGACCCAAGAATTCCGTTTCCAGATTACTTTTTATAACTTCTCTTTCGATTTAAGGTTTAACAACCAAATAGTCGCTCGTCTCTCCCTCCGAGTCGTCCTCGGCGCCATTAAGCTCACTGAAAAATTCAAGCATATCCCGAAGAAAGACCCACGTCGATGTCGTTATCCAAAGTAGGCTTACAAATAAAAGTTGAATAAATAAGAGGAAGAGGGAAAGAAGGAAACGGACAGAGCCAGAGAAAAATAAAATAAAGCGCCAAGCGAAGCGAAGCTCCGCAGATACGTTTCAACGTCGATATGCCGCAACGAGCGCGAGACGAGTCCGAAAGAAGTAGAGAGAGGGAGAGAGAGAGAGAAGGAGTGGAAAGCACCTTAAAACGGCTTAAAAACAATAGAGCAGCCGCTGACCTACATAATAAAGTGACCTAAAAGCCCGCAGTCTAGGCGAATGCGCGCGCGTCCAGACCCACACAAATGCACACGGAACCACGGCCACGGACATAATCAAGATATCTCAGGAATCGGTGGAAAAAAAAAATGCTAGTGAAAGTTATGCGCGGGGGAGTCGGTGGCCCTCTCGAAAATTCAAAGATCGAACTCGATAACCCCCCTCGCACGCACCCGCGCACCCAGAGTCGAGCCAGAGTCGAGCCAGAGTCGAGCCAGGGTCGCACCGGAGTGGATACGTAGTTCAAACGAAATCGCTCCAAGGACGCTCGCACCGAACTTCTGAAAGCACGCACACGCTCGCGAGCTTGCAAGTATCCGTGTTCAAAGGAATATCGCTCAATCCCGAGTTTAACAATATTACGCTCGAGGGTATTTATTTGAACGTTACGTATGCGCAAAGGTCCGTGGTACGTAAATAACGAGATTGGAAGAAACGATTACGCCAGAGAGAGAGAGAGAGAGAGAGAGAGAGAGACGGAAGGTAGGCTCGAATTTATTATGTGTGTAAAAAACGAGGAGAAAGACGCGGAGAAAGACGCGGAGAGGACGAGAGGGAGAGAGAGAGAGAGAGCAAGCCTAAGCCTCGGAGAAAAAGTGACAGGGGCTGGGAGGGAGAGAAGGATGAAAGAGGAAAATAAGCGCACACGCATACACGAGTATATTGATGTTGCAGCACATTATGCGGTAAGTATGATGCGACGGCGCCGTATAAAGTGTATGATGTACACGAGTCTCTCTTTCCTCTCTTCCTTCGGCGTCTCTCCTTCTCGAACGCATCCATGCAATTAAGAACTTATTTACCGATTTTATCTTATCGCTTCCAATTCCTCCTTTTGTTTTATACCTTTGCTCGTTTGCCATCGCTAAAATCTTTCTATAATTTTATTTTTTCGTCGCGAGTACTCGAGTTACCAAATTACTCGTGTTTTCAAAATAAATTTTACGTTTCTTTTTTTGCGTTTCTTTTTTAAAAGCTACTTCATAAATTACTCCGATATAATTTTAACGAATTTTCTAACAAGCGTTTTAACGCAAGTTCGAGAAAATCATATATTTCATCGTCTATTTAAGTCATCCCGATGCGATACGGACGTGTAAATTATGAAATCAATGCCAAAAGAGATTACGAGTTTTTTTTTTTTCGTTACAAAAAATTTATAAAGTACGAGGAGAATCAAATTAAGCGAGATACAATTTTCTCTGCTGTGTCCTCGCCGATCTCCTTATGCCGTCCTTGGTATAAATTCAAAGATGTAACGTAATAAGAGCGTAACTACCAATTTTATTATATCGACTTTTTTATTCGCTTAAATTGAGTAAAAAGCACTACTGCACTACTGCATATTTCTTAAATTGAATAATACTCGCATCATAACAAAATTTTCTAAATGCAAATTATATCGATTGAATTTTTCTTGCATAAACTCGTAATATTCGTAGACGCGAGCATTTTTTTTTTTACTCTCGTGCGTTACGAATATTACGTGTATATCTTGCGTTATCCGCACGCGTTCATCGATCATTAGTGAAAAATTTCTTTCCGATGCTTTTCCAACTAAAAACTCTTCTAAAGATTACTGCGTTTGTAAAGATAAATAAATAATACGTACACGTGTAGAAAATAAATGTCTAACTTATGGTTGAGCTTTACTACTTACTCGCATTAATTTCTACTCTATACTTTATACTACGCTTCCAACTTTTGTTTTACGTAAAGAGAATAGTTTGCGCGCTTTTAAGACACTGTGGATAGTTTTCGTCAGCTATGTAAAAAAACTATACGTATTTCAAGTATGTTTTTAATCTCTGTAACATTATTAAACTTGAATATTTACTTAAATATCGCAAGTTATAGTTTGTTTAAATAATCGCTTGGATCAATTAAACACCAATTTTAACGCAATTTTACATCGACGATTGATATCGCAAAGGAAAACACAAGGAAATAAATCTTTGGATATTTTTATTCTCCGGCGTTACATTTTTCTATTCTCATTTTTTAACTTAACGATATTTTTACTTTTCGTCCTTATTATTTTTCTCTCGACGGGTAATTTTACTTTTTTATTTCAAATGAAAAATATACCTGCGTGTTCGAGTATAATAATTACAGTTAAGAACTTATATCGAAGGTTTCGATTCTTCTTTCAAGGTTTTATTTGTTAATACGAGGCATTAGCAACATTGAAAGTATTATGATTTCAAATACGTTGACCTTTAAACAATGGAAAATATTTTTATAATAAAATCGCATACGTATAAAACGTACGTATCGTTGATAAAATATTAACAATGTAAAATATAACAAAAATAAAGAATCGGATATTTGATCGATACAATTTTCAACCAACTTCGACTCGACGTATCGAAAAAAAATATCGAAAATAAACCGGTATTAAAATAAAAGTAATAATCCCAAATTTTTCATCGATGTAACAACGCGAAAAAATTTACATTAAAAGTTTTCAAGGTTTGTCCGCTACGTAATCGGTCACGAATGGTATTTTGATATTCCGATAAAGGACAAATATATTCGGGAACTACGGCAATTTTTAAATTAGCCACGCGGAATCATACATGAATTCGAATCGCGAGTCTCGCCTACGATAATCGAACGAAAACTACTTTCGATGCTCCGAAAACTCCGAGCGAAATAACCATTGGAAAGTTAAAGAAAAATACCAACTTACAGCCTCGAAGATCCACCCTCCGAAAGAAAAAATTACCTTCGAACAACGAAGAGCTTTTACGGACCATCGACTAAATTCGCGTGAAAAATTGCCCCCGGAGCTTTCTAAAATTCTCGGAGCGAGATTAAATGCATCCCTCCGAGCGCAAACCCTTTCACCTACGCAAACACATCCCATCTCTTTCCATTTTCCTCCTATTCATTTCCAAAGCGGCAGCAGCTCCTTCCCAGCGTTCCTCCGACGCCATATCGCGTCCGTCCCACACGTGTGCTTCTCGTACAGAGGACGTAATCGCGCTTGCGCAACTCTTTTGCATCTCTGGCCTCCGGCTCCGGGCGCACGTAAAGCCCAGAGCCTCTCGCGTCCTCGAGAACGCCATTAGATCCCGCACGCGAGATCTCCGTGACTTCTCCTTCGACCTGGAAGGAGCTTCGGAGCAGCGAGGAACCGATGCTAAACGAACAGCGGCGGACCTTCGAGAGTTGTGTTCGAGTGTAACTTTGGTACATTTCGTTGATCCAACGCTAAAGTTTAAACTAAGATACGTTTCTACAGCCTCCTTCAATTTTTACAGGTCCCTGTAAATTACAGTTCGCGGGACTCCGGTTTCCTTTCTTTTACGAGGCTCATCTTACGGACGATCTCCTCCGTCTTTCTCGAATTTTGCGGTATTTTTCGGCGCGTCGATGCGAAATCCCATCGGAAATATTATCGGTTTGCAAAGGGGATGCGCGCGTAAAAGTAGTAACCAAAGTAACCGATGAAGGCGATTCCGCAAAATAATACAACGTAGCACTCGATAAAAATTGCAATTTATTTCGAGTCAACGTAATCTCTGAAAATACTCGGCGGATCTTCCGAGATTTTGGTGTAATTTCTCCTATCGATGCAAGCCTCGTGCAAAAGAAAATAAAACCCCTCCAGACTTCCAACTGGGAATATATTGCCAATAAATGTACTCATCCAGATCAAATTGCTAGTGCGTCCCTGATCGAATAAAGAATCTTTAGTAATTCTTGCCGAACCATTCCTCAGTGTACGTATAATACAGTATCCAGGGAGAGTAGAGAACGAGCACGAATTAAAGGGTGGCGCGACTGCGAGGATGAAGGGAGAGAGAGGGAGAGAGAGAGAGAGACGACGACGACGACGAAGGAAAAGTGGGCCGTTATATAGAAAGGCTGAAGGGGAGGTGTACACGAACGCGTACACGGACGGAGGGAAGGCGAAGCCCGAGCGAGTGGGTGTAGAGCGAAAGGAGAGAGAGGTGAGAGAGAGGTGAGAGAGAGGAGAGAGAGAGAGAGAGAGGCTGATTTATTCATATTCCGGTGTTCTTGGCCGCGGTGGCGGTAGTGGCGACGACGGCGGCAACGAGCGTTTGAGTCTGCGCGGCGGGCGAACTACGCGCAATGCGGCACGCGATGAACCGAGGCAGACTCCTAATCTCATTACACGAGCTGGAGAGGGAGAGAGACACGGGGTGGAGGACCTATAGGAGGCGCGGCACCGAATGGAAAGTGAGGTTAGGCCGCGCGCACACACGAGAAAAGTTAATCTCGTTAGCGCTGCGAATGCAGTTAACGTTTCAAAGGTCCTCTCGTTCTCACCCTCCCTTCCCTTCCCTTCCTAACTACCCCCTTTTTTCAATGCGCCAGTGAAGCCTTTTTTCACCTCATCCTTTATGTGTATAATGCGCCAACCACCCCCTCCGCGTGTATGCACCCAAAGGCGCGACTCTCTCTCTTTCTCTCTTCGTTTTACTTTTCCTCCAACTTTTTATTCCCTTTTTTTTCCGTTTTTTTTCCTTCTTCGCCAATAAAATCTTTCCTTTCACTTTTAAAGACGCGAGCGAGGAGCTATAGAAATTCATCCGAGACCCGCGCCAGGAAAGAGGTTGAATTCGTTCGTGGACCGATTTTTTCTTCCTTCCTCCCTTTTGTCTCCTCTTTCAACGATAAGAGGCTCTTTTGAAGTAAAACTTTTGGAGAAAAACGGTTAGGCGTGAATTTTGATTTAGACGAGCCCAAAATCCAATATATATATATATTTTTTCGTTTACTTTGGGATGGGCATATTTATGGAATATCGTGGCTCTGTTTGTTCGCACCTGTGCTAATGTATTTGCATTTTGCTGCGTTGTAGTTTCGAAAGCGGTCGAGTCCAAATGAATCACTTTCGAACGGAATACGAAAAAATGTAACGTTTATAAGATAAACTTATTTTAATTTCTGTACACTTTTCTCGCGGCTGCTTTTTTAAATAATATTTGTATTATCGATCAAATTCATAAATAAAATTAACCCACTTCTTCGTTTAAGTTTTTTATTAACTCAAATTGCTAATCTATTATTAAATTATTATTAAATTATATCGTTTTAATTGAAAAATACATAAATGAAACGCAAAGTATTTTTGAAAGATTTTTCGCGGTAAATATTGTATAGTTACGAATCAACGTTGTATCATTTTGTTTACGTATTCCATTATTTACAGCAACTTCTTTATTTTCATTTTACTTGACCTTATTTAAAATAACTGCATTACATATATTTTTTATATTAAGTATGCTTGGCATGCACAAATGAGTATCATTAAATTAATAAACTAAATTTAAACTACTTTTTATATTAGTATAAATTTTAAAAATTAAAAAAAATTTTTTTCTATTTCAAAAAATTATTATTTTTTGAAATTTTAATTAAGAGTTTTTTAAATTTATTTGGATTTATATAGAATATGTGCGTGTAAGCGGATAATTTATAAGGTTGAAGTGCGTTATATTTCTATATAAATATAAAATCTTAATTTGACTTCAACATAAATATTACTTTATAAATATATATATATATATAAACATGTTTGTGTAAAAAATTACTTTGATAAATCTAAAATATTTTATATTTATACCAAAGGAAATAAAAATAATTTAACGTTTAAATAAATTTTACGCTCTACCAATTTAATACTAATCAAGATAATATTTAAGCGACTCACATTATGTTTTTACACTGAAATTTTTCAATAAGTTCAAATGTCTGAATAACGTATCGCGAGAAATTTGTTTTAGAATTAAATTACATATAAAAAGGCTTATACATTTTCAAAGAGCTGTTTGAAAAAAAATGTATTTTATTATTTTTTTTATTAGTATTCGCACTCGATACAAAATAAGCGAGTATACCTTTCCGATTTCAAGTCGTAATATTTACGAAAGTACCGGACACTTTCCTTCCTGAGATGAGCAACTGCCGATGCTTCGGTGATGATGCAATTTTGTGCAATTTTCGCAACAGATCGCCAAAATATTCGACGATATTGAAAATTGAAAAAAATTCTAATGGTTTTTCTATTCAAGCTAAAATTGGCATTTTTAGATAAAATTTTAACATTTTTAAGGTGAGAAACGAAAATTTATAATTTAAGGGTTATATTTAGATACCATTATATTTATATGGTATATTACTATTTTTATTAAAAATTTTATTTCATCATTTATTGTATAAATCTTTTTCTGGAAAATAACGAATAAATTTCTTTTAAAATAACGCATATTTTATACTCGGATGTGTATTAATTTAGTTACATCGGATGAACTATTATTTAGTTTTTTTTTATGAAAAGAATTTTTTTTTTTTTGTTACAAAATATCGTGAAAAGATCATTTATCGACAAACAAGTTCTGTATCTCATTGACTTTTTATTATTATGTAAATAAAACATATCGGATAAAATAAAAATTTACAAAAATTTAAAATTTGCTTCTAAAGTTGTTTATTCGTCAATAATCTTTATATCTTCGTTACAACTTTTATAATATTTACATTGTTTAAAAAAATTGTATTTCTCGTGTATAAAACCTACAATTTTTATATTTAAAAATTTTTAATTATATAATTTATATTTGTAATTAATTAATCTATTCAATTTTCGAAATTGTCTTTTTTTATTATTTCAATTTGTTAGTATTTGAATGCGATACATTTGAGAATTTTATATTTTAATTCATCATTTTAATTTGTTTGCTGTTCATCTTCTCAATTAAAAAATTGTTAACATACTTCTTCCAAATGCATTTTTAAACAGATTATTTTATTGTTTATTTCATTTATTAATAAATACATAAGTAAATACGCAGTTCATTAAACCTATTTTAATAAACGTATTAATATGTATAACCCTGATTTAATTAGTTGAAACCGATAAATATGCATGTACATGTATAATTTGCAAATATAACTTTTTGTATAATAAATACAGCATATATTCGCTAATTACTTAATTAATGTATAATTTAACAACAACCATAATAATAATAATAATAATAATAAGGTAATAAATTAACTTATTACACTTTGTTAGGTTTTTAAATCTGATTGTAAATATTATGAACTTATAATTCATTTTAGTTTACAAAAGACTGTTTAGATTTACAGGATAAAAAATTATCAATACTGCAAGTATAGAATTTTATTGATTTACTTGTAATAACTAGAATAAATAAAATAAATAAATTATAAAGACAAGTTAATGAATTTTTATTAATAAAAAGAATAATTTTGTATATTTTCTTCCAACTCGAATATAAATTTATAGGACATTATATTTACAATCTATAGATAATTAATATAAATACATATTTTATACATTTGCAAAAAAAATTATTTCTATATAATTATTTTAAATCACACTCAATTACATTATATTGTAAAATCAAGAACTTGAGACTTTTATCTAAATAAATATGAACATTATTTTAAAAATATGTTTTTTTAAAATTTGTTCAAGGAATTAAAAATTATTTTTATAACAAAAACAACTAAAAAAATCTGATCTTTCAATAAAAGCAGTCATGTTTTTCTTTTTATAATTATATCATGTGTAAGAAATTTTTAAAAATATATTATTTTATTATCGTTATAATTCAATAATTTTACAAATAATTTAACCTGTATCAAAAAGAAAAAGCTAATTCATGTGCATTATTCAATCGATATAATTATTTATTTATATGCACATAAATTATAAATAGTTTAAAATTCACTTAAAATTTTTTGAAACGAATTTTCATCCAGTCACAAGTTGATAATTATTATTCATATTACAATGTAAGAATTCAAATTTAAACTTTATTCGGTATATCAAGTGCAATTAGTATGTAAAGATTTGATAAGTATAACTAAGTATTATTTGAATATTTTTGAATATTTCTAAATAGATATTTGAATAAGTGTTACTATATTCTATCTTTTAAATCTCCAGTCCAGTAGATAAAATTGGATTTTAGAGTTATTCAACACTTCTATATAAGTATACTATCTTTTGATATCATTAACTTGAATATACGTAAATTGCTTTTTTCATTTCTGAAAAATAAATTGCTTTTATTTACAAAACTTTTATAAATAATCTATGGCTTGATATGAATTGTATTAACTTTTTGCAAGTAATTACTTAGCACCAGTTTGTTGTTAGACTATCCGTTATTTATGTTATTGTATAATGCTTATATATTTATATACATGTACATTATATTAATTGATAATGGTGCCTTATATATTCCAAGAAAATTATAGAACTACTATTTTATATAGTTACAATATCCAATTATATTTCAACTAAAGTATTATTAATACTTTTATGGCTATTTCTAATACTGCACGAGTTAAATTTATATATACATTATTGATTTAAAATACTAAGATAGTTAATTAAAAATTATAGATTTGATTCTTACTTTGTAATGTTATTTAGTTTGGAATCATATATACACTACTTGTTATTTTACGTTATTTATTATTAGTATATAATATAATGAATTTTTAAATTAAGAAAATATTTTGAAAATGTTTATTATAGCTTTTATTTTTGGTTATTATAATTTGATAATTTATATTAATGATAACAATTTAATCTGCAAATAATATTAGAAATTTAACGATTAATTGTGTGATTTAATATAAATTTTATTCTTTTTACCAACATTTTTTGGTATAGAAAACATCTTTTAATTGATTAAAATTTTTTCGTAAAAGATATTTATTATCAATGAGTCATACAGAAACTTCAATACTTTTTAATTAATGATATAATTTTAATTCGAATTTTTTACTTTTTCAAAAAATTATTAACAGTTCTTTTAAAGTAATGGTTGAAAGAAGAAACTAAAACATAAATCTGCCCAATTTTTCAAGTTATTAAGTAAATTACCTTTTCACATAAACGAAAAAAAGATTTTAAATATAAAACTGTATTGAATTCTTCAAAATTATAATAATATATAAGTACTATTTTTCACATTATATTCCAAATAAATTATACATTATTTTTATGAAATTTTAACGCATTTTTTACGTATTAAAAAATTGATATATTTATACAATGTAAAAAGCATAAACCAAATTAAACTATTTTTATAGTAATTTTACATCAATATCCATAATCAGAATATTCTTGAAAAAATACTCAGACTACACTTTTTATTTTCATATTTTATAATTTAGTTTATGGATTTAAAGTTAAATTGACTGAATTATCTATGCATGCCGTTTTTGTAAGTACTTATAGTTTCACTTAATAAGTTATTAGACTTTTCAAATTAAATGTTGGAAATCTTTTTAAAAAATTACTTAGACAGAATTTAATAAAAAATTAAAATTTAGTAAAATATTTCGTGTTTGAAAAATGTTGTACTTTCTATCATTTAATGAATTTAAGCATCCGAGTAGATACTTATATTAAATTATTATGATATAAAAAGTGAATTTTACTGAAAGTAAAGTTTTTCCTATCCTTGAATTCACTCAATTTTATATATTTTTCTCGTTTTTTTTACAATATAGCTATTAAATTACAATAGTCGAGACAATCGTTAGTCTTCTTTTTTAATTTATATAAACGTCTTAATACTCTTATTTGGTACAATATAAGTTGTACAATGTAGTCTGCATCTATTGCAAATATTAAAAGGATTTATAGTTTTAATTATATAAAAATGTTTCTTGTGAATCAATTATTTATTTATAATTTAGTGTTTTATATTTATTTTAATATAAAAGTCACATTTATTACCGAAATGAAAGTTTATATTAATTAAAACTATTCAAACTAAATTTCTTCATTTATAAATTTTTTAAAACTATAATTATAATTAAATCTTTTCATTTTTTCTTAGAATTAAAGTCTAATGCAATTTATTATTTTTTTCTGATAATTTTCTTCTAACATTAAATCTCGTAATTAATAATTCTTGTAACGGTATCTTTTCTATTCTATCATTTTTAATTAAAATAATATTTTGACACGTGTTATTAGCTTAAAAGAGGGTAATTGACCAAAGCCGAATTGATTTTTTATTAAAGCAACCTACTTTTTTTTATAACTAAGTTAGATTCTCTGATTTGAAATAAAAAGTTTTTATTCTTAATCATTTCCATAAAACACTTTTAATATTCTCAAAAAATAACAGTTTGGTTTGTGTTCGTATAATTTAAATATTGAACAGAATGATTTTGATAATAAAGTTGCGATCAAATTAAATTGAATCACAATTCAGAGTAAGTAAAATTAAGTTTAAATCTGTTTAATGAATAAAAAGTATGGAATCTCATTATCAATTTTCATTCGGTTTCATCAATTGACTTTACATTGTTTAATTAAATTTTGATATAAATGTTTCAGAATATTGACTCGTCTAGTTTTAAAATACTTTTTATGAGTCAAACTGATAATTCTACATCGTATTTATATATAATAATATTTCTAACTAGACTAAAACTGTTTGATATAATTAAAAGCTAAAAATATAAAAAATAATTCTAAAAATAATAATTGTAGATACGAAAAATTTAATTTATTACGAACGAATCGTGCAAATAGTAAATTTTATATAATAATAGCAAATAGATTCAAACAAAGATTTTTTTAAATTTAAAAAGATAATTTAAAAAGATAATTTAAAAAGATAATTTAAAAATATTACAAGAGTTTTTATTTTTAATTAAAATAACAGTAATATTAGTTATCTGATAAATCAAGTTATTATTAATCAATATTCATTTTTAATCAATGGAAGAAATGTATAATATAATATAATTATAATTATTCCTTCTTCTTTAAAATGATCAAATTAAAATATACGATTTGATAATTAAAATGTTAATAAAATATAAGCTAATATTAAAAAAACGATCGGATAAACTACATAAAAAAATAATGCACGTTAAATAAAAATATATCTACAAAAAAATTATACAAATTAAGAAATATAATAGTCAATTTTATATTCGAGAATTGAAAAGCTACTTAAAACAATATTATAAATTTGAGGTAAACTGCCTTTCAATCGATGCAAGTCTTTTAAACGTAGAAAATAAAAAAAGAGCAATAGACGCATGATGCGGATATATATTGACTCGATCACAAAAGATTTCCAAACTAGCTTGAATGTGATGCAAGATGACAATGGCACTCTATCGGTAAATATAAATGATTTACTTAATGCCTGGAGGAACTATTTTAATAGGTTATGAAACGTTCCTGGCCAACGGACTGCAACGAAACACAATGAAATTCGATGTCGAACTCTCTATAGAATAACCTAGTTTCAAGGTAATACATGTTTATAATAATTAACTGAGATGTAAGGAAATTTTAGTTATTAGAAAACTGAGACAAATTTAGAATCATCAAATTAGCAAAAATAATAATTATTTTTAAATTTATAAATTCCAGTCATAAATGTATTTTACTATTACTTGGACAAACAAAGGTGTTTCGAACATTCTTGAAACGTGACTCATATTTTCAATTAGTAAAGAAAAGTGAATAAACGCTAAATTGGAATTTCACTTTGCTTAAAGAGAAGAGACACGATTAACTAAAAATAAAATTAAAGATATGAAAACATTGATAAACGTTAAGTTTAATTATTCAGCCAACTAATCGACAGTTTTGGAGAAAGTATTTAAATAGATAACAGTTTTTTAAATTTTAGTACAATAGTAAATAAAATCGTGTATTAAAATGAAAAATATTACAATCCCCGTACTAAATTTATATTTTTCTGTTACGAGCAATCTATTTTAATTTCTAATATTATAGAATAATTTGAATATAATGCGCTTCCAACTATAGTTTGTTACAAAGTAATACAACGAAGAGTAAATAATATTTGTAAGTACTTTGTATTTTGACCAATATTGTAAATATAATTAACTTGCAGCTAAAATGAGTTAACCGCGTAAGTAAATAAGAAGATATAAAGGCAGAATATCGGAGAAATGAAGAAGACGAAATATTTCTAGTTATAAAATTAATTTGAAATAAATAATTTATGTAAATTAATTAAGAATTAACAAAATAACAAATAAAATTTCTGCTTTAATATAATAAAGAATTTATGGATTCTTCGTATTTATTGTATAAATAAATAATGAAATTATTATTATAGACATTTTTTAAAGGTAAACAACGATGGTATTTTATTTGTAGAAAATAAATAAATAAACAAACATATGTATATTCGATTCTTGTGTATATATATTTTCTAATTTTCGTTTCCTCATAAATACATAAAATTCACTTAAGGACATTAAACATTTGTTAATATTCCGAATATACTTGTATACATAAGATTCGGTCAAACATTTAACTACTATATTAATATACGTCGGCTAAATTTATATATGTTAATCAAAATAGATTGTGTCCGACGTACACTCGACAGTATTTGAAGTAAACCTTGGAATGCTTCAAATGAGTTTGATAATGCTCGAAGACTAGGATATTGGAAATAGAGATATGGAAAAAGATAGAGAGATGAAGTTAATTAAAGCCGAATGTATTTACATAAATTACAAGCACGAATATACACAGGATGTTTGCACATGCATTATATATACCTAAATATATAAGATACCGTTATTTGTATCGAATATAGTCATGTGTATTACATGCAAAAATAACAAAGAGAAAACAGAGAACGTAAAAAGGAAACGTGAAATAATGAAAGCAAGAATGATAGATTAATATTTTAAAGTATGATGAAGAATCAGGGATAGAGCAAGACAAAAACAAGATAACGTTTGGATAGTCATCGGTGTACTCTGATATTTTATACTATTAGTGATAATTAATCATATGTTATTGTATCCTTTGTTTTAAAGAATCTTTAATATATTCTACTACACTTGATATATTGTTTAAAATAAAGTGTAAAATAAATACGTATATTATAAAAATTTGTTTTAAAATTACAATCAATATCTCAAAAATTATAGTAATAATTCAAACAAAATTTTATTACATTATCACATTCTCGAGGATAAAAAACTTGATTGAAACGTGAAAAAATATATTGAAATCAATGTTAAATCGGATAAATAAAATATTTAAGTACAGTGTAGTCGATGAAACAAATAAAATAAGTGTATCCTAAATAAATATATTATTCTATTTTCTATTTACGAGTTTAGAGAATAATTCATTCGTGAATAAATTGGCGAATTAAAATGTTCTTCCAAGTTCAAGTATAAAAAAAACAAGAATTAATAGGTTTATTTATACGGATAAATATATCGTTTATTTTTTAAATTTAAAAGACACTTAATTTGTGAAACTTGAGTTCTTTAAAAAAGGTCTCGAAAATTGTGATAGTTTCCACGTAGGCACTTAGGCGATCTTATTAGATTTGAGTCATGTGGTATATTTGAGTTTAGCAGCTTGAAATTAATTAATTTTTATGGAGAGCCCTTTTTATGACAAAATTAGATTCTACAGCTGAAAAAAGTAACTTTTATTCTTGTTGGTATTTTAAGATATATTTATCGGTTGTAAAAGAAATTTACCGCTGTGAAATTAAAAACTTTGACTGAATATTGATAATAAAATTTCATACTTTTCAATCGTTAAACAGATTTTCAGTTAATCAAATTGAATAAGAATTGCGATTCGACATTCTAATTTAATCACTAACTAAAGTCATCCTCTTCGATATTTAAATTATATGAATAAATCATTGATTTAACTCTTTCTGCCCTTCTAAATATTCTAAACTAATTGCAAGCTATTATACATATTATATTTTCATCAGAATTTTTAAATATAAAAGTTTCTTATTCTTGGTTTTAAAATTGAACTCAGTTACGGAAAATTCTGCTTATTAACCAAAAAACCCACTTGACCTTTATTACTTGTCTTATTTAATAATCATATTCTCTACTAAAATATTATTTTAATATTTATATAGTAGTACTTATTTTTAAAAAATATATATATATAAATTTCTTTCATTTTCTAACTTTCAATTTACAAATACCAGTGATATCGAAAAAAATGATATAAATACAAAGTTTCTTAATAAAAAATTATGCGAAAGCAATTTTTTCCTCATTTAAATAAATATCTACTCCATAATTATTCACCGACGCGAAATCAGTTAATTTATTATCCTCTTTACTATGATTCTAGCTGGTTATTAATTTAATGAATTAATTAAATGACAGATTCAATGTATATCTCTGAATTTTGTTATCGCGAATAATTCATATTTTATTAAAAGTAGACTGATTAAAACAAAAACAACTAGTGTTGATAAAACATAAAATTATACTCTAAATTGTACTAATACGTTACGAATTTTATATAAATTCATTGAATCATAATATTTGTACAGATGAAAACGTTTCTCGTTAGTAGTTAATATAAATGCCTAAACAACTATGAAATTCTCCGATATATTATTGTATTCTTTATACTATGTAGATACATTTTATCTTGAAATATTTAATTATAAAAGTACATAATTTTATGATAAAATAAAATAAACATATTTTCCAAAATTTATTGATTTAAAATGTTATTGGAAAAAAATGTAATTATTAGTTTTTATAATTTTATTTTCTCGAATTTCAATGTTCAAAATTAATAAGTTATTTATTTAATTCAGAAATAGTATAAATACTTTTGATGTAATATTTCAAAAATGTGTTTGATGATTGTTGGAATAAATATGAAAATTGTTGTGCACAAAGATTTCAAAAGTTATGCATAAGAATTTAATTATTAAAATTGTAATTATCAAAATTATTAGAGTAATCATAAAATTAGAATTTAATTTATTTAATAATATTATTATCTCACATTATATTCAATTACTTATCCCGATCGTAAACTAATTACGTATATCTTTGTAAGAGTAACCAATGATAATAATGAATAATTATATATAATATTAAAGTAATTTTAAATTATCGAAAGAAAAAAATAATCTCATAAGTTTTTTATAATACAATGACATCGCATTAATTATATGAAAAATATAATATTAATTTATTTATAAAACATTTGATCCTTAATTTTTTAAATAATCATATGCTCGTATCGAATAATAAATAATTAATCGTTAATTATTTATTTTATTTTATTTTCATTTTTATTTTGCTTTTAATAATCTAAGAATTTTTATAAATTGTGAAAAAATCGTTTATTTCTGTTAGGATTAATTTTACAATTTGTTTAATTTTATTGATTACTTTATAATACATTCATTGATTTGATACAAGAATTTAGTTTAATATAATTATAATCACACCCGTTTAACATACAATATTTTAAGTTTTATCTGATTGAATTTTATGTAAAATGATCAATACATATTTGTTTAATAAACAAAATAATATACAAAATATAAACTTATTATTATTTACTTAACTGTTTTAAAGTAAGCGTTTAAAATGTATTATACTATATCAAGTAGTTTTGATTATATAATAAACAAAATATTTGTATTTATTATTATCATTGTATTATTATTATTGCTGTTGCTGATGTTGTTATTATTGTTATTATTATTATTGATTAAAACTCAATCTCAAAAACGAAAATTTTATGGAAAGCGTTAATCGAAATTCATAATATTTAATCATAATTTCATTTATATTTAGTTTAGTACTATCTTTTTAATATCGTCTTTGATTATCTGAAAATTGTTTTTGTTTTGATTTCTTTTATAAAAATCTTATTGAGTAATCTTTTACTTTTTACTACTAACTAACGACTTTAAATACTGTGGAATAATCTTGTATCGAATACAACATGCTATTATAGTTTATAAATGGTGGGTATATTTATCAAAAAATCCTATTACTGAATTAAAATGTATATAAAAAATTAAAAAATTATTAATAGATTTTCATTAAAAAAGAAAAGATTTGTTATGAATAATTTTTATAAAACTTCTATATTTCGAAAGAACAGTTAAATTTTTTTAATAAATATATTTATTTATATTCAAATTATGAATAAATAAATCATAAAACATAAGATGTAAACTTAACGAAAAAAACTAATACTATTTCAATCAATGTAAATACAAATCTCGTTGGAAAAAATTTTTTAAATAATTTTAATTTAAGAATATAAATTATTATATCGGAAAATTATAGTTTTAAAATATTCATCGTATATAAATAATACAGGATAATATAGTTGTAATAAAGATTTATCGACATTAATGAAACGAGATTGTCAATTTGATTGGATATGAGTTAATCAATGAGCAAATAATTTAAATATAAAATAATAATATTGCTACTTTTTAAAACTTGTACTTTGTTATCATTGAAAAAAAATAAAAATTATATTCAAATTGAAATACGAAGAAAATAAGTTTTCTTGTTTTAAACGATGAAAAAAAAATTTCAAGATATTTTATTATACTAAAACATATCGATATTTATTTAAAAAATAAAAATTCTATTAAACATTGCTAAACGCACACTGATCGTTTCTAGTGGTGCATTTTAAATATTATTTTGCCAAAATAATATTTTAATTTAATTTTATAACATACTCATTGTTTGACTAATTAGTCACACAGAAATTTATCAAGTACAAATATGATTAAAACGTATATCGAACAAACAAGCAATTATAATTTATGTAAAATAATTTTCTATCGGTTAAAGTAGGCATATTTATCAAATTTGTAGCTTTTTGATTTGTCGCGTAATATTAAAATACTAATATTAGTTATAAAAAGTTATCACACTTGATTTACGATGTATTTGCAAAAACTTTAGCTGTGCTTAGTTGTATACTCTATTCTTGCAACACCGTTTAAAATATCACGTATGAATATACCCTAACGAAAGTTTTTTAAAGTAATTGCGCAATCGATCAAAAGCCACACACACGTACTAATATAACTCCATGTAATAATACAACTCCATCAAAGTTTACAAAAATAATAAAATGTGCAAAATGTATAAAAAATTGAATGAAAAACAGGCGTATAAAAGAGGATTTATGCTCGTAAAGACGATGAACAAGCGAGACAAGCAAGGATGAAATCACCGTTAGGATGTGGCGAACATAAAAAATGGAACTTGATTTTCCTAATGTGGGCAAACGGTCATAGTTTTGATAGCGTGTTTAATCTACTTTGCTAACGTTTCACCACTTATTCGAGCGATTAAAACGTCGCACCTTTTTAACTCACCTTGCATAAACTTATATATACATTCAACTTTAAATATATACGAACGCGATCGTATACTTAATGGAGGTGTAAACATGCACGCATAGATTTATAACTGTGTGTGTGTATGCTATTTACCGAAAAGCCCATGAATTGTAAAAGGGACATTTAATTAATTAGGCAACGCGTTCAAAATTATCCCAAGCGTTCAATGAAAAGAACGAGGTTCTAACTTTTATTATGTGTAGGTCCGTAACTACGCATATATCCATATATACGCCTGTACTCTGAATCGTATTTAAATATATTTTATATGGTCGAAAAGTTTCCCTTTTTTTATCAGGAGATTAAAAAATTTCATGGACGAATTATCTATTCTATTCGATAAAAAACCTTGAAAGGTTTACTTTAGTTAATGGACTTTTTGTAACCGATATGTTCAAAACCTACATTTTCACAAATTTCCAAATCATTTTTTTATAATTCTGCTCTTGATTATGCTTCAAATACAAATATTGTTTTTTCTGATTTACCGAGTAAAACCTATGAATAAATTTTCAGTTTTTGTTCTATATTTGTTTTCACGTCCATTAAATTGTACTCAACGTTTCTAATATTTGTACCAACTCGTTCGGATAGTTGATTAAAAAAGAGAGTTGAGTCATTAATTTAAAGTATTTATAAATATTATCAAACTCGTAATCGTTCGTATTTATATCTTTTAAAGACATACGTTGATTAACATTTATTATACATAAAAAATTTTCTTAATGTACTAAATATCTTTTTGGAAAATGAATTTTCATATTATTCCGGTACAATATTGGTTTCATATTGAAAATAATACTTTTAGTAAACTAAATTTTAAACGTTACATCGTTTAAATATAATTTTTTTTAGTTTTAAATATTATATTAAGAATTAAATAAATTTTAAAATAATACTTTTTTTAATAAAAATTTGATATCTTTTATATATTAACGGTACATTTAAAATGAAATATTGTAATTACATATATTTACCATTATGTTTAATTTATTAAAAACTAAATACATTTACTGTATATTTTCTTATGTTATTTAAAATTTTGCGTATTTCGTTTACAACGATGGAAGAAAGTTAAAATATTTGTCTTTAATGACTTATTAGATTGTTATAAAAGTATTTTAAGGGTGAATTATAACTTTAAATTATAAATAAGCTAATTTTACGTTTTGGTTATAAATTTATCAGCATCGCTAAATTCAAAGGACGAGTGAAGATTTTGAAAATCAACCGCGAAATTACACTGACATATAGATCCGCTGCTTCCATCTACAGGCAACTTTTATTACTGCACACTGCCTTATCTACCGATTGTAAGTAGATAAAATCGAAAGCGTTCAGACGTTACACTTACCATATAATATTACATATTTACCATAAAATATTACACCCAAGGTAGGTAATAATTGGTAAAATTTACTGCATAAATTTAATTTATCAGATAATCGAAATTAATATTTACTATATATTTTTATTCATAGTTAGACTTTGCGAGATGATCACATTATTTCAGAAGATACAATTTACGTCGTTTCGGAAATTTTTTGAATTGGTTCATTTATATATAAATAAGTTCGCGTAGATGGAAATTATATTTGAGTAATCTGTGATAGAGATAAAAGAGCCGAACGGAAAGATTGTTTTATTTTTTCTTGTCCAATTTTTGACGCTATCTTACCATTGAAAATACAAAAAGATGCGCGAGAAAAATTTTCCAGTCCTCGGAAGTTCGATATATTTTCTTCATCGAAATAATCATAAATATTATTCTTTTTATATCGATTATAAGAAAGATTACGTTTAAAAATACACGAGAGAATTGAAAAAAAAATATTCTTAACGTCTCTTCGTTTTTATGTAACCGTTCGATCGGGCGTTTCCACATATTTAAAATTCTGCTTTCTATTTTCGCCTGTCGACTGCATGTAAAAGTTTCACTTGTAATCAATCTTATGTAGACTCTTCGGTGGGTAGCTTTTTTCATCGCTGTCTAATTTTGGTCACAGAAAAGCAGTTTTCTCATGTGAAACTTGCACCGATCCGCAATGCGCAATTAAATCCGCGAAAATGTAGTCGTAATTGCGAATACGCCCGAAAGACGATATGACGTGAATCTTGTGAATAATAATAAATAAATAAATAAATGAATAAATAAATAAAGGAAATAAATGTTTATTGTAATAATTACATATATTACAGGATCATCGATAATTAATAACAAATTATCAATACTAAATAAAAGATTTTAATTCGATAAAAATGCTGAATTATTTTTAAGGAAATTTATAAGTTGAACAATTGTTTACGACGACAGAAGGTTTTTTATTTTATCAATGCATTTCATATTTTTTCCATTTTTGCGACAATACTGTCTTTTCGTTACACTAAATTAAGAAACTAAATTTTTTTCAGTTAAGTTCACACGAATAAAAACGTATTTTTTACGCTCTTTAATTCGGAATCTTAATTCTATTTTAGAATTTTTTAAACCTATAAGGATTTTAGTATACAATATATTAATTTATTTGTTACAAATATCTACAAGACAAAGTGTATTTAAAAATAAAGTATATTTAAGTTAAAATATTTTAAGTTTCTGATTCTTAGCCAATTTGAGTAGCTAATCAAAACTACAAATTTAAAATTTTATAAAAGTTTAATAATTAAGATTTATTTTAATCATTTTGAAGTTAAAAAATGCAACATTTACGTCAAACATATTTTGAAGTACCAGTATTTAAAGATTCCTTAAACCATTGACTACGAATAGAAAAATTTAAAAATTCAAATTTACAAATAATAATATTTATTACAATTATTTTATGAACTTATTTTCTGAAACTAAGTTTGTCTATCGCTACAAGATAACTATTAATAAGATATTCCCTAAATTTATATTGTGTTTCAAGAAAGTTAGCTTGTTACAAACTTTGATAGCTTATTACTTAACTGACTTGAAAACTAAATTATAAAGTAGAAATATTTATATATAATTTATTATAATTCAAAATATTAGATTACTTTATAGACCTAATTTATAGTTTTTAAGTTCTGCATGATTCTATATATTTCTTTACATTCTTGATGAAAAATCCAAATAATAATTGTTTTCGTGTTAATATTTTATCAAATATCGTAAACAATAAAAATCCTCGTTATAAACATTAGATGACTTTAACCTTTCTAAAATATTATTTATAAAATATTCCATTGTATTATCTGTAATATGAAAATAAAAAATTGTATAATTAAATTTTCAAATTTATAATAAAATTTTCATCCCTATTTGAAAAATAAATAGTATTATAAAAAAATAAATAACAAAGACAAAACTATATTTGAAATATTATAAATGTATAATTGAAGAGTATAAAGTTTCAAGGGTACTATATTTATGAAGGATAATGAAAACATTTAATTGTTTATATTTAATGATTTCAAACTTAAAATGTTTAGTATTACAAAATTTAATAGTTTATTACGAATACAAAAATTTTTTAACCGTTATGAAATGTGTGGTATGCAATTTGAAATTATTTCGTATCGCATCCGTTTTTCATTGAGAATGATAAAAATATTCCACAAATATTTTTCTGTTTCATTATTACAAAACTCATAATTGTCACAGAATCAATCTTAATTTAATAAATTACTCTGTAATTATATCTATTATTTTTCTGTATAACTAAAAAATTGAAGATATATATGTAATTAAAGTCACGATTAGATCAAATGGATTGCACCATTGACGATTTTTGTCACATTTTTGTAATAGTAAACGACCATGCAATTCAGTTTTTTTCTAAATCTACTTCTTTCGCAGGACATACGTAACTACATGTAAGTACATAAATCAATTACTGTGGGAATCTTAGTCAAACATAAAGTACGTATGATATTTTAGTTTAATTTTGTTTAAAAAATTGTAATGAATTACTGTATTCGAAATTCATAGAAGTTTAATGAAGAAAATATTGTTATTAGTTGAACATAATCTAAAACGTATTAACTATTATAATATATATTAAGTACCCATGCTTATATCTCTTAATTGATTTCTTATCGAAGATCACAAATTTATAAATATCAAAATTTGATAAAAATTGATTTATTTAATTAGTAAACTATTTCTTTCGTTAATTACAAATATTTAAAAAAATTTTCAAATAATAACTAAAATTCTGGAAATTTTATCAGTTTGATTTGAATTATACTTTAAATATGATAGCTCCACTATAAATTTATCTCGAAAATTTATTTTAAAGTATGTATGTCCAAGTTCTTTGAAAATAAGTAATATACCATTCAAAAATTAGATCAATACATACAATTAATGCATGTTAATAATATTACATAAATTCGCAATATTCAATTTCCTATTATAAAGTTCATTAAAATATACAAAAATATCTTCTAACTTATTGAGGAAATTCTACCGAGTACATTAATATTACAATTGTAGTACTACGTTTTAAAAACTAACGATAACTTAAAATTAAACAAGTTTTTATTTTCACTATTAATTTTCAATACAATAATATTAAAAAAAATTAAATTCGTGTTACAGCATTCGTAAAAGATAATTACATGTACACTTTTTAAAAGTAATGTTCATATCGTTCGAATAACATGGATATAATTATAAATAAATTAAAACTTAGTATATCATGAATTTATATCTTCAAATTTTTCTTCATTTTACTGTTACAAATAAAAAACAACGATACCAACTATTATTGTTTGATTAAGTTATTATTCTACATTTTATTTTAAACCTAACATTTTGTATAATATTAAATATAAATTAAATCTGCGATGAAGTAATTATAGATATATTTTGTTCCTATATATTCAAGAAATTTTAAGAATCATAGTTTATCCATAGATGAATTAATTTACTAAAAAAAGAAGGTTTAAAATATGTTTTGAATAAACAAACATTATACGCATCAGCATTTTCGTCACAATGAATATTCTTTACAAAAATATTACAAGCTATTTCCGTTCACGAAAATAATATTTTTTAAGTACGAAAAATTTTCGAAAGAATCGAGCAATTTTTAAATGAGATTGAATTTCTAGGCATTTACTTGTTTGGTTATGCAAAATAAATTTAAATAAAAAACGATAAACCGGCAAGAGGCAGCAAAACTGATTCGAAAAAAAGGTGAATTCTCGTACGTACAGCCCCGCAATTCACACGCATTACCCCGTAATTGGAGCAAATTGTACGCGAACGTAAAAAAAAGAATGTTAAAGGATAAAGGAAGGAAGCGGCACCGACGGATCCTTGCACGGGTTCCCCATCGTTCTTCACGGCAGCATCACGAGCCTCCGAAATCTACGCACCCGTCCCGACTCCTCGGACTCGTCTGACTCCTCGGACTCCTGGGGTTCGCGTTCCAGCCTCTTTTTCCTCGGCGTCCCGTCGCTCCCGTACGAATCCCCGGAACGTTTCCCCACCGAATTCAGTATACGGCGATTCTCGGTTATCTGTTGCTGATCCTCGATGGCCTTGCGCCGCGCCAACTCCAGGAGGACGCGCTGAC
Organism: Dolichoris vasculosae; assembly: GCA_018907195.1. Classification (NCBI taxonomy): domain Eukaryota; kingdom Metazoa; phylum Arthropoda; class Insecta; order Hymenoptera; family Agaonidae; genus Dolichoris; species Dolichoris vasculosae. The sequence continues at coordinate 18,462,953 of JACCHY010000002.1, read as the reverse complement.
GTAAAACATCCACCGAGTTCACGATCGACAGCGAACCGAAGCGCTTATCTCGTCCATAGTCGTTCTCGTACCTCTCGTACTCCTCGTTCGAACCCTCCAACGGTTTTGTCTGCAAAGCGGTACAAGAGAGATCAACAGAGATGTTACAAGACATTTTAGTTACCAGGACATTTTTTCCCGTGTCCTCGATCTCCGAACGAACGAGAGTCTTCCTATTTCTCTTCTTCGGTTGCGCAACGTCTACCCTTTGTCAGAGAGGCTCGAAACCAAAGAAATGGCTTTGGGCTGCGGTTATAGATACGTTTATGCTGATTCGATACGAATGCGATCGTTTCATAATTTCTCCGACGGTTTCATTCGATTGCAGTAGCCCGTAAAACGAGTTTTAGATACTCGGAGTTGTATTCTAAGACTTATGTCACGACGATTGCTTTTATTAAAAATGGAAGAAGACCATTTAATATTCAATCGGAAATCCATATTTCATTCCAATAACTTTATATTTTACAATAATTTCGTAATTTTAATAGAAACCTCAAATTTTATTATCGTAAGCTGTACTTTTCGCAATCTCGGTAAAATTTACGATTTTATCGAAAAAATACGTAATGCATTGATGACCAAGGAATCTTTTTTGTTTTGCGATATTTATTAAAATTAAATATTTTACCTAATTAATTTGTGTATAATTTATTCGAATCTTTTAATTAGCTTAAAAATTAAAAGCAATTTACAACTTAAAGTATTTTATGATTAAGAATTCACTGTACAAACGTTTGCTTAGGAACGTTTAGGAAGAGATTGTAATATAATTGTGTTAATTAATTTTATTGAAGTGAATGCTTTTATGTAATTTGACCAAAAATTCCAGAAATATAATATTATCTAGTAAATTTTTTTTAAATATTATGCAATTTTATTTAAAAAAATTAGCACGGATAAATATTATAAATAAATAAATGTTACAAAATATAAAATATATGTTTCTTAGACGCGTTATTTACGTTATATTTTGTATTCGTATGTCTATTTCCGTATAATTTTAATCGTGTAATTATTAAGTTTAAATTAAAACTTTTCAAAATAAGATTATTGATTTTACGTCTATCGAACATCTTCGTACTGCCGTATTAAATTAGCCCAACTGCTTAAATAAAAAGACGGAGAGAATCAATTTCACTAATGAAATTCTTATCATTTAAGGAAGAAGAAAAACACGATTGAAAATTCAATCCTTGGTTCCACGACACGATAAGCTAAAAATACAGTTTAAATAAAAAAGGTATATAAAGTTACTTCTGATCTACTACCTTCTGTTCGAAATCCCGATGATTCAGTAAGAGCACGAGTAGCAAGTGATCATAATCAACGGGTATCTTTGCTCTTTGATTGGCGGCATAAATCATCGGCGTTGAATTAGCCAAGGTGATTATGGTCGTCGTCGCCAATAGACTAACTAGGCTCATCACGTGGCGCGCACCTCGATTGACCTAGAAAAAAAGGTAAGGCAGGCAAATTATTGTTAAACGAGCAAAAGGAGAAGAAAATCGGCCGTCGTTTTTTGTGTTTAAGTAAGCGATTCACGGCCAGGAAATATAACCGTGGCAAGATTGATGCTTCGATTAATATAGTAATGAACATCGATGCTCGCGTTTACCTGATTTACAGGGTGTAAAGGTACTATAAAGGTATTTTAGTGATTGATTAATCGTTCGTATACAACGTGTTGAAATTGTTTCAAAAAAATTATTTCAATATTTATCGATTTCTTGGATAATATTGATAAAGTTTACTACGATATGACCATATTATAAATGTACAGCACGCTTTAAAAGATTATGAAAAACTTTTTCTTTGATTGAAAGTACTTTGTACAAACACCGAGTATATTTTATTGTACTATATCGAAAAATAATTACGATACTTAGTGTAACTGCTGAACAATTATAAACACGATAGTTTTAAAAAATTGTCAAGAATTTGTATCGACAGGTATCATTTACTTTTAGCGTAGAAATTACAACTACGTAAAAATTTATTCGAATTCGGTTATTTGTTTTCGCATTATCCTAGAGAATAATAAATTATAAACAATCGTTTAAGTTTTATAATTGCATAATTTTTTACATTTAAAATTTATAAGCTATAGATCAAAAACTCTGCTGGTAAACTTAAAATCGTAACCTAGTTTTATAAACCTAGAAATACAATTATCCCTGATCTTAATGTATCGGTAATCTCCGATAACGAAGTTTAGATAAAACGTCTTACACGATCAAACTGTAAACATTGTATTACTAGATGTAAGTGTTGTAAGTTACATGTAAATATTTCCATAACTAATTTAAAATAATGTGTACATAATTTCTAGTTATAACTAATACAACTTTTAATGCTTTGGTTAAAGTATCGTATAACTTGACATATATATAGAATTAATTGAATCTTATCATTGATAAAAATATAGTGTATATCTTTCAGCTTGTAATAATATAATAAATATAATGAAAAATATAATGAATAAATACTTTGTTTCTCATTTTGATTAATCTTAAATGTATTCATTTTATCGATAATTTTCAAGACTTTATAATTTTTATTATACTTGTAATAAAATTAAGAAATAGCATCACACGGTTGTTCAATTTAAAATTCTTATGTATAGCAAAAAATAAGAGAACTGTGAATATATGACATAAGAAGCGATAACGATTAATATTTTAGTGGTACTACATCATTGCAATAAAGAATTAATTTTGACATTTTTCGATCCCGTAAAATATTGCTTATTGATTTTTATACTTTAAAGTTAATTAATAAATTTAAATTCAGTTAAAGTTAACATTTAAAAGATAATATACAATATTTCTCTTGAATTTTTTAAATACGTAGAAAAGTAATGTATTCGAAAATATTATTATTTAAATTTTAAGTATTTCCTAAATTTTCTGAAAAAAATTTCAGAATTTTATGAATACACATTTATTATTCTACGTATTTAAAAAGCAAATTTGTAACAATGAATTTAATGAAAAAGCTTTAATGTTCTATGTTTATTTTTATTTTTTGTTTTTTATGTTTTATGTTTATTATATTTTAAACTTGTATCAAACATTTTAAAATTAATTATAAACCCACTATTATTTATTGAAAATATACAAACTGAAAGTAATAAAAACTACATTTAAAGATACATAAAAATTATAATTTTACATTAGTATCGTTGACGTAAGACATTATAATACGTAATAAATTAAATTGACTATATTTTCTTATTACAAAATAATATCAATATATGATTAAAACATATAAAAAAAATATTTTAATAAAGTGTACTTCAAACTATCTTTTCAACTAAATTATATTTAATATAATCCAATACAGTGAAATAACTTGAAATTTTCTTTTTTAAATATATCATAGTCTTTCATATTCATCTATATAATAACGATATAATTTACACTTATGAACTTAAAAAGTAGTTTAAAAAAATTATTACTTCGTTAAATTTTTCTCATTAAAATTCTAATATTTTAAAAAAAGCCTTTATACTTTATAAAATATAATGATAAGTATAAATTAATTTTATAGTAATAATAATGAAAAATATTATGTGCATAATTTTGAAAAATAAAATATGCTTTTATTTTTACACATTTGAATAATTATTGGATGTTTTCTTTTATCCAAAATTGTAAATTGCGTTAAACGGTCGTATTAATTTTTTTTAAATAAGATTTTTTTAGATAATACTAACATTTTTTAGACTCGTTTTCTCATAATTTTATGAGATTAATTATTCACCTAATTATTTTGGTATTACTGTTATTTATATGTCTATTATTTGTTGTAGTTCTACTTTACGATAACATCAGTAATGATGCTATCATTATTGAAAGCTGTTTAATATGACTTTGCAGCAACTACGAATCTACTAATCATGAATTTTATTATTTAAAAAATAACTTTTATATATGATGAAATAATAAATATTATTTTGCGAATGTAGTTTAACATAATTTTAATCCGAGATAGTAACTAATAAAATTCTCTAATCTATTTAATGTTTAAAAAAATGTTCATTCTACAAATTACACCAATAACATAAATAAAATAGAGAAAAAATTAAAAGACGAATTCATTTTACTTTAGATTTTTCCTATTCAAATAAATGTTTTTTAACTATAAATCTATATTATTTATATATAAGATATAAATCGGATAAATTTTATATTATACCTAAAAGAATTAACCGATTTTCTTTTTTTTTCAAATTATTCCGTACATGAAAACTTTGAATTGATTTTTTCTACTGAAACATTTTACATTAATTTAGTTTTATCGATAATTTCATTCAATGTAATTAAAAAACTTTTAAAGCTAAATAAAAATCAAAGTGATGAAATAACTTAAAAATTTTATTTATTTTAATAATTAGAGTATATTTATGAGATATGGTTTATTTATATACTTATTTATTATAAAGAGTATATATATAAATTTATAAATATTAATATTAAATAAGTGGAAAAATCCGCAATTGCATTTATTCATCGATAATTCAATCTGAACTATTATATTGTTTAGACAATAGTATATTGTTAAACCTATACGATTTCTTTTTAGTAATAGTTATATATCATAAGTAAAGTACAAGACTGAATACAAACATTAAACTTACATACATCAACAAACTAAAATGTACTTCTCCAAATATTATTTGATTTGATACATCTTAAATTATTTTTAATTGATCCCAGTTATTCGTACGAATATTTTGATTTAAAAATAATTTTATTATTTATTAAGAGACATACACAGAATGAAAGTGAGAGGAAAAGAAAGGAGACAAAATGAATACAATTATTGAATATACTATCGCTTATTAGCTTTGCTATTGCCCTATTCCGAATTCCATTCGTATAACGTATAATTATAGTTAAAGATAGATAATCAATAGTGAGTTAATGAAAAGATAGTGGATGACTGAAAAACACGTAGCCTTTCTTAACATCAACTCGGATCCGGGATTTTCCATTTTTTTTATGTATACTTTTTTACCGAGTTAGCAAATATCTATGCATTTATTTCTATCGGTAGTCTTTATATCGTAATAAAAGCGTAAAAATAGATATTTTTATTTACATCTTATATCTTACAATAAATATATAATGTACAAATAGAATTTAATTTCACAAAATCAACGATTACCACCATTGATTATACACAAAAATTTCAAAGATTCGTTCTTTATATTTCAATTTAATTTCATTCAAATTTATTTCTAATTTAGATAATATTAAATTAGTAACGTTCAATTTAGTTTTTTTAACGTTTTTTTTTAAGTCAATAGTTTATAAAGTGTAATTGAGTACAAATCAGAAAATCTATATTTTACGAATACTTTAATTATTTCAGGAACTATTCGCTTTAATATAATTTAAGCTTTAAAAATTTTTTTAAAATATCCGAAGAATAAAAAAAGGTGTAAACACATTGTCAAAATAATTTTAATACGATATATTTTCATGAATTAATTTGAAATATTTATTAAATTTGCGTGAATCTTTGTTTTTGTTTAATTTTGTATAAAAACTAATAATTTTTTTTAAAAACGTAACGATAAAGCTTTAGGATTACTTTTATCATCAGAATTTTTTAAGCTTAATAACAACTAATGAAACATAATTTTATTAGTTACGATAGTATACGAAAATAAACTTTTTAATACGAAAAACTACTTTTTCTAGATTTATTCAAGCTAATTAAAATAAAAACTTCGCAGCATTCAAAATTTTAAGCCATAAAAATATTAATATATTATTTCCGAAATATTAATCATACATCAATAATGAATAATATTAAATAGATGTGATTTAAGTTACTCGTAATTGCTCTAAGATTTTTAAAAATTCCTGAATCGGAAGATCAAAAATGATCGTTTCCATAAAGAAAACATTACATTCGTTTCATTTATTCATTTTCATACAGCGCCTATAATATAAAGTATATCAAGGTCGGTTTCTAAAAAAATATGCATATCTACAAATGTAATAAGCATAAATTGCATCGTTAAACATATTCAAATTAGCTAGTAAATTCCAACATCTCATTTTTGTCCAATGAAAAAAGTTTTATTTTTCAAAGCAGCGTTACGTTATTTGTGGGTTTGCGTTCTCAAAATTACGCATAAAGCGACGTCATAGTTCGTTTTTACACATTTTCCTTTCAACGGTTAAGTCAAAGCATATTCGTCTCCTCTGTCTTTTTATTACAGTTCAGCGAGTCAAAAGTATTTTTATGGTCTTTGAATATTGCATATCCGACAAGGTCGAGATATTCCAATTTTTCAATATCTATCGTATATTATACAAGATGCTCGTAAATCAATCGACTAATTTATTACAACCGAAATAATTGCTATTTGATTTAGAAATTTGAATATTTTTACAGTAATTGAAATATAACATTTAAGTTCGATAACAATTAAACGATGGATCTACGAAATGTATACTTTGATATAAATGTTGATAGGAACGTAATAATAAATATATGTGTATATATATATGGTAGGAAAGAAAAGAAAAACTTGAAACCGTATGAAAATGCCACGTTACGTTAGCCTAAAGCTCGGAATGAAACCACCAAAAGACTTGGAAGTAATCGCAGTCCACTCGAATCGTTTATTCTATCCCGGGTATCGAATTAGTTGTGCATATTCATACGCGATATTATAATCAAAATTTGAAGCTTATATGAATGGTGTCGCAAGATTGAACGCTTGCGTGACATTAATGGACCACAGCGTTTACTCGATACGAAAGCGAACGGCCAAAAAGAAAGAAGAAAGAAGGAAAGAAAGAAAACGAGCAAAAGAGTTAATTTCGTGAATTGAATCGTTGAATTTGATTGGTGACGTTTTTTTTTTCCTTTAATCATTATTGTCGAATAACTGGAACACTTTTTCAAGCACTTGTTTATTTATGGGCAGATGCGTAATTAAGTTGGTGTAGTGGGTGAACTACACGTGGGTGAAGTGTACTACATTTCTTCGTTCATTAACTAATACTGAAATTATGTCAGCCAGAATTCATCGAGATAACCATCGTAATTATTGTTTTTTTTTTGTATACAGAGGAAGTAGAATACACCTACGAGATTTTTTTTTACTTGTATAGAATACGTATTTGCATTCTGTTCTTAATTATCTGTATATACTTAATTATGTTTCAAAATTCTAGAATATATATTTAATAAGGATTAAAAAAATTTAAATATCAAACTTTATAATTCGTATACATTGACTACATAATTTAATGATAAAATTGTGCAGAATATTAAAAGTTTATGTACAATTTTTATATACCGTGGAAGTAAAGAAAATGCATTTTATGTAGACATACATCACTTTCAAACTAATTATATTATATAAGTTTTTAAAATATCGTTCTTTAAATCGATTCTAGAATTTCTACGCAATCATAATATTTATTCGCGTCGTTCATTTTTTCCTTACTTTTTCAAACTATAATTTATCTTTTAACTTCCACTATATTGCGGTTATTTTCGAGTTTTTATTCGCATCGTTATATATAAATTATATTACAATAAATTAAACTTATGATTAATAAAATTATTTTAAATTATTGATAAATTAATATAATTAACTCCCACGTTCGATTTGCACTAGCAGATTCGATAAAAAATTAACAATTTTGAACTTGCGTGTTATAAGTATTAGTTTTATTATCGTATTCAACTTTTATTAACATTTTTAATTATTGTATAAAGTTACGGATATTTTAAAAAATGTTGCGCTAAATGTATATATTTGTTTTATTATGTTATAAATATTATTATCATACTATAGTATATTTTTAAAATAATTTTATATTATGTATTCAATGTCGTGAAAAATTTATGTAAAAGTAGTCATAGATTTTTAGTGTGTCGTATTATAAACGTTATAAAATAATTTATGTGTTACGATGAAGTCTCAAATATACGCAGTGATTTTTTATACTACGAGATATTTCAATATAGATGCTACATTAAATATTTAGTTGCATATTTTACGTAACGTATATCTAGATTAAGTTGTATTCATAATGTATGCGAACAGATAGAATTTCGATAAAGAAAATATACATTTTGAAGAAGTTTTAAGTTAAATATTTTACATAATATTTTGTATAAATATCTGTTAGCTTTTGTTAATTGTATTTAACGAAGACTTGGTTTCATTTTCTATAAATTTATATATTTTTTCACGGACAAAACAACAAAATAAGAATTATTCTTAAATAAAACCATTGTTGAATATAATTTCCTAAACTATGTAAATTAAAAATATAAATTCTTAACAGGTTTAATACTTTATACGTCATCAAAGTACGTAACCCTAAAACTTAGTTACGAAATAAAAATTTCGTATTGTAAATTAAATTAAGAAAATTCAACGTGTCAGACTTAAACCTGCATATATAATAACCCCAATGGTTATGATTCAAATTATACAAATGAACTACATTATAGGTTCCGTCAATTCGTGTTAAGATCGGATATGGATGGGTAGTCAAAACGTCATAAATATGTTTAAATTATAGGACCAAGACAGAAATATTGATTCTGAGTTTTATCGTTAGATGCGGTATTATTTTATGTAAGACTTAAGGATTAAAAATCATAAATTCGTGCCAATTAAAACAAATTCCTAATAATAATGAACTAATCGAGTAATATCTTGACATAAATATTAAAAAAATATTTATATATTTAATCTTTACAATTTGTCAAAAATAAAAGTTAATACAAATTATAAATTATGAAATATTAAGTTTTGTAAATTATTATATTAAACTTTAGCTAACAATTAACTCGTATAGTTAAACTTATTATTTTTATATAATTATTCTAGAAAATTGAAATTTATATGGTGTATTAAAAGAAGAAACATAAATAATTTCTTTGTAGAAATGCGTAAAAGTTGGAAGATTACTACATTAACATAAGCTAAAGTGACTTGTTAAAAAAGTAAATAAAAATTGCGAAACAAAGAGAATCAGTTAAACTCAATTTTAACCTCGTGTTTTTCTTCACTTTAACTGTATCCCCATCGCAGAGTTATCGCAGTCATTTTCATGTGTTTATACAAACTTTACGTTTTAATACGACGCCGACGGTCATTTCCAACAAAAACTCATTACCGCCATTATGCGTACGTATACATGTACATTACCTAGCTTTACATTTTCACAGCGTCTCGTTATGTACGATAATCGGATTTTTCACAGCTAGTTTGTCGCTTTCTCGGTCTTTTTATTTTCCCGTCCTTCTTTTCCTTCATCATCGCGCGATTCTCGTTCACGATTATTAAATGTAGCGAGTACGTAAATATGTTTCTGCGAACGAAAAAATTTTTAACGAATGCGTTATTATTTAAATACAAGGCGGTAACCTTGTATATGTCACAGAACTTTGCTCGATTTGATGCTCAATTTTCCATGCGCGTCATCTTTACACTTATAAACTCAGCATCGAGATTTCATTCATTTTTTTTTACCCAAGGATTCATATTTTGCGTATTCTATTCTTTCGTTTCAACTCGTAAAAATGATGAAAATTTGATTTAGATAATAAATTAGTGTTTTTTATTATACGATAATCATTTTTATTATGGCGTACACTCATTTTTTTATTTACGTTTCTTGGACATTTTTTACCAAAATTTAGGTATAATATATGACTTTTTATCAATTCTTTGCACATTAATATTTAGATTAAAAAATATTCCATGATTATTCTTAGATTAAGAATCTAGATTTATATTTGAATTAATTCGCTTCGTTGATATATAAAGCTATAATAAAAATAAATTTTATTTAAATTTATTCTAAATTTTTATTTTCTTTAAATGATGATATAAATATAATATACATTAGTATTTTTATGCAATTATAATTTAACAAATATAAATGTAATGAATATGTTGCGTATAATTAATACTATTTTTTATTTCTAGTATTTCATACAAATAATTGTATGCGTCCATCCCAATATTTTAATAAAAATAATTATAAAATTCTATCACATTAGTTTGTCATATAATAAACCGTAACAAAGAAATATAATGAATCATTCACGAAAATATAAAAATTAATCGATTTATTTTTCGAAGTCTATGATATATCCTACAGATTTCATTAAAATATTAAAAATATTTCATTTTACTAGAAATATAATTTGTACAAAGGAACGCGTAGAAAATAGATCGCCGTAGAATAATTTTAAAGAGGAAATAAAAAATTTCTCTATGACGCACTAAAGCAAGTTTTCAGTTGTTTCAACAACGTTAGCGAAAATGTAACTTGCAAAGTGCAGATATGCAAAAAATACGTGAAAGATTAATTTTCAAGAAATCACTGTTTAAAACATCAATTCTGCTACTCGGTCGAATGATTTTAAAGGTGGTAACTCGTTAAATTAATTTTCCTTCGAGAATAAAATTTCTCAAGTGGGAACTCTGTTTTCGTTTAACGGATCAGAACAGCCAAATGAGAATTAAGCATGATAATGTCATTATGCGTTTTCTTGTTTGCGTAATACAAAGACAATCTGCTGGAATAAAACATAAGGAGAACTTTAACCGAGGCTTTGTTTAATCATTATTGTTATAAATAAAATCCGTTTATTAAATATTTTTACAGTTTTCATAAAATATTATTCGTTTGATCAAAGATATTTTAAAAAAATGTTATTATTTACTTGTATTATTGATTTTAATAAAGATTTTTAAAATAAAATTAATAACAACGTTATAAATATATTGGTTATTTTGTCGTAAGCAATTTATTTTTCTTTTTATATTCCTTTTTTAATCATCATAATTTTTTTATTTGTTCGCTAAATTAAGATACTTTCCAAACGCTTACATCCATATCAAAAAGTACAAGTTATATTTTATTTGTTTGTTTAAAATCCGAAGTATACCTTTGATGATGTTTTTAAATTATACATAAATTATTATATAGTAAAATATTAAAACATATATATATATATATATATATATATATATATTATAAGAGATATTCTATTCGTATCTTATTGTCGATGATATTGAAGTATATTTATATTCATTTAATAAATATTTTAAAGAGTTATCAAAATTAAAATTTTTCAGTTTTTTTTTTACTTAAATTAATTACTTTTTATACTTATAAAATCTAAATATATGAGACTTTAAATAAAAATTAGAACTATTTTTATTATTTTCTTGTACCTTCGATACACGATATAAAAAATGTTAACGTATTCCTTATTATACATCGAGATTATATTAATTAAAAAAGTGTTAAATTCTTCAATAATTAAGAAATTGATATAATTTCATTTTGATAAAAATTGAACAGTTCTTTGTCAAACAACGTACTAAATAAGAAAAGTAACTACAAATAATTTCCATAATCTATTAGTAAAAATTTTAATAGAAATACAATACAATTTTTTCTAGGTAATATATTTCGTCAATCATTAAAATTTCATTTATTAAGAAATAATACTACTTTAAAATACCTAAATGACTGAAATTTTGATATTTATTAATTAAAATATAAAAAAAATGTTTAAATTATAAACATTTGTTTATTACTTATATTTTTTCATCTATAAAAGGAACTTCTATTAAAAAATATACAGGGATTATATCCGATAAATAACGATTATATATTTTGAAAATAAGTCCCCAGAATAAATTCCTTCTGATTATATTTTGGATTTCAAAAATAATTTAACTTTAAAACTGTGCGTCAACAATAATAAAATTATTAAAATGTTATTTTTTAATTTTTTAGTTTTAAAGTTAAAAACAGTATTATTACAAAAATAATTTTAAAACTTTTTTCATAAAAACAATTGTTGATTTATTATTTATAAGATACAATAATTTTTTTATAAACTTATAACGTATAAATATATACTTAAAAAACTTTTATAAAAAAAATCAGTTGTAATAATTATTATGGGATAATTTACTTATATTTTTTATACCTTTACGCGAATAATTAGTTTTCTATCCAATTTAAAAGCGTTGACACTAAATTATTAAATTATTCGTTAATCTCCTCTAATAATTTAAAAAATTTGACTTTACTTTGAAAGTAATGACATGTTTTAGCTCCTAACTTTTAAAGCTTTCTTTTATTACCCGTTCATATCCTATATTCGAAAGTCTTTTGAGACTTTGCATTATTCATTCCTTATTTATATTTATAAAATGGTAACTTTTATTTACAAATTATAAGTTTAATTATTCTTATACTAGATTGAAATTGCTTTAAAAAATTGAAGAAAATTCTAATGGACTAAAATATGTGTAAAAAATATATTATCCATAGAAGATGGAGTTTTTATTTACACGAAACAAATAAAAGAAAAATTAAGTATAAAATCGAGTTAATATTTTTTATTAGAATTTCATACTTTTTCAACATAATTACGTATTTAAGATATTTACAGATATGAAGTATTTTTATACTTCGGTTTTCTAATAAAATTTAATATATTAATTATAAATTAAGATAAAAAGTTACCATGTAATAATATCACATTGAAAATTAATTAAAGATTAATAGAAAATAAAATATCTCGCAATGAGGTACTAATTAAATTAATCCGTAAAATTTTTTTATTATCTTTATTTTATTAACGTTTTTATTCTTATTTTATCATTATATACATACGTCTTTAGCTGATATCGTGAAAAATTATTATTTGAAATATTCTTTACTATTTAAAAATAAAAATAGAAATAAACTGATGTATAATATAAATTAGAATCATCCCATAAATATGTAACGTAAAATATTTTATTTTATAATATTTTCTTAATTTTTTAAACTGCAAAAATTTAGTTAAAGTATATATAATTACACACAAAATATTGCACATATTGCACTCTAGATTTGCATTTTACATTACTAATGAATCATAACTGGTGAAATTGTGAGTTTCCTATATTATATTAAAAAATACAATATTTAATGTAATTAATGCAAATGAAGGTAACGGATATCCGTACGAATATAGCGTTGAATAATATGAAAATGTATCAGCCGTATATTTATCACATAAGTATATGGATATATGGATATATCATTGGATTAATAATAAGTATTTAAATTTTTATCCTAATTATATGTTTTCATAAGTTGAACTTAATCGCGTTATCGATAACATATAAAAATAGGTCATTTAATTAAAATCAAATTCTTTCCACTTAACGCGTTTGCAATGTATCTATCGAATAAAAATAATTTTAATTTATGACACATTTTTATAAAACATTCCTCAAAAAAAAAGTTGCAAAATATTTTTGGATTCAGTTTCTTTAATTTTTATGAAATAGCGCAGCATATCAAAGCAATTTGTATTTATCAAAAAGTAGTATCGTATATCTATTTACGAAAAATGATACGAGGTATTTAAATTAATTTTTATAAGAAAAATTTATTCGAATTAAATTAAAATATATTTTTAAACATAATATACCAGCACAACATAATATTGCATCGATGAAAATGATCGCTGATAATGAATTCTTACGCATATTACGTGGCAAAATCAATTATATATTTTATCTTTGATGGGAAATTTTTAATGAAATTCACTCGAATTAAATAAATTTGGTTCGAAACTTCAGATACGTTATTGTTGAATATTCTAAAAATTGATAAAAAAAAAAGATACTAGGACACTCGATTGGATATAAATACAGAGGTAGCGTATACTGAATCTCACGGTTGCAATGGATACGGTAATAGAGATGGAAAGGAAAAAATTCTGCAAGAGAGAAAATCAAAGTTCGTTTCCTTTAAGAATGCCTCGTTTCTTCGACGCCTCCTTTACGTACGTACGAAGAACCGTACAGAAAGTGTCTGATTTCCTGTAGTCCTCGTCTGCACTCGAGTCCGTCTGTGAAGAAAGCTTACGAGCATCGACTTGATTTTATGATACGTATCTGTACATACGTGCGAAACTTAATTTAACGTGGCGTCGAGTAGTTTTAGACGCTGTGCATATTTGAGAAAATAAGGAAGTGTAGCTACGGGAATTCGACTACGCGAAAATAAACTTGGGAGACGTAAGTATTACGATATCAAATACATAAATGAATATCCTCGCGAAGATAAAAATGACTCGGTTTATCTCAAATTATTGCTCTACAAACATTTCATAGTACACTCTAATTAATAGACCCGTATACGAACGCCAAATATAAGTCAATTTGATTCTGCGTGACGCAGTTACGAGTAACATTGTTTACTCGGGGACGTGTGTACACTCGTAGTCTCTTTATCGCATAACAAAGCTTTCACTGGCAACTTCTAGAGGTATGACAGGTGATTAAGCGTGTATACGCTTTGAAAAGCTATTCATCTCAATGAATGAGAACTCAAGTTCGTGATACACTCGCGAAGGAGAATCTATTTCTGTATAAATGTAAATTTTATTTGAAGATGGCGGTGAACAAAAATCGTGGTAAAAAAAAGCCTTGAAAGTGATAATTTAAGATAGATGAGAAATAAGTTAAAAGCAAATTGTTTTGCATTTTTTATTACAAAAATACTTATATTATGATATTTTTAACGCGCTTAAATTTCAGTAGTTATTTATAAAGTATTAAAAACTAAAAATTAATATTTAACAAACATTTTAAACAAAAATAAGTTTTCGCTTTAAAATATTACTTGACTACATTAAAATTAAACTCTAAAGTTCAGTTTTAACAATTTTGACATGCACGTTTATTTAAACAACCGAAAGTTCTTTTACATAAATTTTAACTAAATTGTTAATTACTGTCCACTTTGAAAGTGATATGGTATAGCTTATTTTATGTCGTATGAAATGAAATTATTTATTACAAAATTATTTCCATTAAAAGGAAGTACAATAATTTTATTTCATAAAATTTTATTAAAATAGATATTTGAGAAAACGAGTATTATTTAAAACGTATACCAGAATAAATTACAATTCTAAATTATTTAAAAATCTGCTATTATAGCATCATATTTTAATAAAAGTAGAAAGAACATTTCATAATTTATATCCTTTAAAAAACACATTTCCAAACTGCATGGAACTAAGAAAATATGAAATAATATATGTTTGTTTATAACGCAACTTTTTGTATAAAATACAAAAAATATATGTATAAAACTTTATACATTTTTATAGATCATTATTGGCAATATATAAAATTTAATTATTTGTTAAATATAAAAATTATCACAGAATAAAATAAAATAATTCACTCTAATCTGATAAAAATTTTTAGGATAAGAAAATGATAAAACATTCATGGTTAATTATGTCTTAAAAATAGTTATAGAGGATAATCTTAGGCTAAAATAATCATAGTACTACAAAAATTATCATCGAGTCAAAGCGATAATATATACAAATGATCAAACGTATCGCGATTATGAAATATTAGAATTTACTTTTTTCAGATAATTGATTTAAAATTAATGTATATATAAAAATATAATTAATCATTTCTTTATTAAAATTTTTTGTAAAATTAATAATGATAAGCAATTTAATTTAGATACTATAGGAATTAATAATTAATTTTTAACGAAATATGAACAAAAGTAATTATAATTTTCAGTAACATAATTAATTCGTTATTATGAAAATTATATAATTTCATACAAGGTAATTTTGCAAATATAATTCATTAGAATACATTCTGAAGAGTTACAAAATATTTTTTACACATATTTAAAAAATTATCGCATCTCTTGGCGAGTAATCAATTTTACAAGTTTGATTTTGACAATATATAAAACGCGTAAACGTATAAACAAAATCTATAAATGGGATTCAACTATATCCGCGAGTATCGGAGTCAATTCCAAAAAATATTATGTTAGACATTTCTTTATTACATAAACAGAATTCCGAATAAACATATTTTAATAATATGTATGAAAATTCCATAACTTTAACCGATTTAAAAATCTGATTATCTATAATTAAAAACAGTGATCGAATTGAATTAATAAGTATAACTGTCAAGTATAACTGTCCTCACAAATGACATTAACGAGTACATTGACATTCAACCTATTTATTATTTAAAATAAATATACATAATAAAGTGTTTTAATAATTGAATGCTTGGTAAAATTAACATAAATCCGTTAGATCGAATAATTTAATCGAAAATTTATAGTTTTTCACGATTACATTATTCCTTTTAAACGTCAATGCGATGAAATAAAATTTTAACTATTCGATAGTTTTATGTAGTGCAAAATATCATGTAACTAAATTTCTCGAATTTACAATAAAATAATTTTTCGTTTTACCTTACATCCCTTCTTACGAGATAATAAAACGACAGAAAGGAAACGGAATTATCGTGTAATAAAGATAGCTCTCGTTTATAAACGACAGTAAGTTGGATCGAAACGAAAAATTACTTGGAAAAATGGTTTTTTAAGCATTTTAAATATGATATTTTCTCCAGAACGTGCACGTGTTGGTAATTCTAAACAATGTCTAAGGGTAGGAACAGCTCATCCAGGCGTCAATTTCGATTTCACGGGCGCACGAGTCCGAGCGCAATTGATGTAAATTATATTTACGATTGGCAAATGAAAGTCAAATTTCATTTTCGGAACACGAATACATGAACGCGCCTTCGTTTGGAACGCGTTTTCGAATGGAACGTATGTAGGTGTGATAGACACGACGAAATTATCTCCTTCGGACGAGGATAAATAGGTTTTAATATATTTTTAAATGCAGCCATCTGTTGTTATTTTTCTCATGCACATCTCTCATCGCACGACAATGAAAATTATTTTATACCAATCTTAATTACGGTATACTTTTTCCTTTCGGTTCAATTTCATCCCATGATATTTCAGCAAAAACCGATAACAATCATTGCAACAATTTGTAATTTAGGATGTGTTATATTCGTTCCTTGTACATTTTTTGCCTTGTTTATTCGATGCACACGAGCAGAATATTATAAATAATATACATTTAAGGTACATTTTGTTCTTTATTGTATTATTTATTTACTTAATGCTTTTTACTTCGTATAGTGTGATGATATATTATCGATCTTGGAATAAGTTTGGTAAGTGCTACGATTATTGTAATTTTTATCTGTATTCATTTATAAGCTACTCAAAACATTAAAGAAACTTTAATATCTGGATAAACAAAAAGTGCAAATGTATAGAGAGAAAGAAAAATGTATTCGTAAAAGGTGTGTCGATATATTATTGTGCTGAATTTATATTTTTAATTACCGAATACTAATATTGTACGTAACTTTCTGATCGTAGTAACCATATACCGATACTTATTAAAAAATTTTAAATAATGTAAAATAAAGCGTTTGGAAACTTTTTAATGTATAATATGCTATTTAGAAGAATTTTTGTAATTAAAAAGATTCGAAAAATATAGTATATAAGAAGTTACATGAAATGTATAATCGTGAAATAAAGAATTCTATTATGGTATTTTTTACGAGAGTTTTTAAATAAACGTATAAAATAATAGACGAAGATAAACTTAAAAGGAAAAAGTTGTTATTTTAAGTAAAGTAAAGTTATTTACTTACAAATATCCATCGTGTGATTTTTATGTTCTTAAAACCTAAATAATGTAACTCAACCGCAGTTTTTTAACAAAAAGAAAGTGAACAAACAGATGTTAAAAAAAAGATAAATAAGACGTTATTTTAACGCAATCTGTATCTCTAAATTCTACACGACTATACTTGAAAAGTTGATTCACAACTATACGAATGTCATTATGACTAAACTAACAATATTAAATGAACTGCTCGAAGCTATTGACAAATATCAAAGTCTGATAGAAGCTCTTATGACTTCCAGGTCATGAAACCTTCCTATTTTGCAGGAAAAAATACATTATATATGTACGTCATCGAATGTGGTGTCTTTTATCAGAAAACAGAACATCGACTTTGTAATTTTATGAACTCCTCTTTTCTTTACCTACCTGAACGAATCTAACGCGACATTCGAGTAAAGCTTCTACTTTCGCTACTTTTTCTTTTTCTTGCTCTACTTTTATTGCATACTTTTCACGTGCACTTAATCTTCCATCTCAATTTCTAGGGATCCGTAAAAATACGAATTTATATAACTCGTATATACATGAGCTTAAATCTTTATTTAAGTCTTTATGATAAACATTTTCGAAATAGCTAATTTTACGAACATTCGGTAATAATTTTTGTTTGATTCTTCGTATATTCGCCTCTGTATATATCAAATTTATAAACACGAATTTCTCTACGTTTTTTTTCTCAACACTTTTTCATAAATAGTGCTTTTCTTGAAATCCATAAATTTATTTAATAAACTAAGTGCACTCATATTTTTTAGTATAATCGGTAAATATTTTTTTATTCATTCTAACAACTATAAGTTAATACATTAAAAGCAAAGCTATTAGAAAATATTTATAGAAAATTCTTGTTCGGTTCAAACAAATATTTTAAATAATATATGTTTAATTATCCTTCGTTGAATTAAATTTAAAACAAAGAAAAATTCTTTTGAACATTTGTATTAATAAATATTATTTTAAGTATTAATAAATTATTATTTTAAAAATAAAAATTACGAAAAATATGGGATGATAAATATTAAAAATTTTTAATTATCCATATAATACTAATATATACAATGTGTATTAATAAAGACAATAGACATTATAAAATACTATAATAAAATAATATTACTTGTATCATTAATATTATAAGTATCGAGTGCGACTTCAAGAATAAACTTAACGGCATTTATGAAATTCATCGTTTGCTAATACATTTCATTTATATCTATTTGAAAATAGTCTGTGGATTGACGTATCAATCAGTAGTATTGATTGCGATATTATAATACAATGAACAATATTATGATAATTTTCTGAGTAAATAATGTAGATAAAAATTTTATGCAATGAATGTGAATGTATTTTACTACTCATTGAGAAAACAAACGTAGCAGTTAAGAAAGAACGACTTTTATAACTCAAAATGAAAAGATTTTTTGAAATAAACAAATAAAAAGGGTAAAAAAAATTCTGTATATTTTTAAGGTAAATCTCAAAAAACAAATAACATTCGTGATAGAAGAATTACTATTATTACTATCTTATTCGGTATTTTGATCGATTTAATTCTTATAAAATGAACGGCAACGGCGAAATAATAGAGATAATTCAAGGTAATGTACTGATATCTCTCAGTTTCACATCATTCAGATATAGTGTTAGAAATAATGACATTCGTTAGCTCATTATATAAATATAAAATATGATAAACATATATACTAAAGTAAATGTCAATTAATGATTTATAAGTTATTATTTCTAATAAGAGTTCTTTAAAAAAATAAATAAAAAAGTCAATAAATAATTAATAAGTAGTTATAAAAAATCATGGAAAAAATAATTCTTACGTAAACCACATTTTTGGAAGACGTATTCTTTCAATTCAATTTTAAGAGTACAAAAAACGTAAATATAGTATAATCAGGTTTGCAATTGTACTAAGTACACCTAAAATGATTCATAAAAATGCTTTTAAAAATAATAGAAAATGAAACTTTAACCTAAAATTTAGCTCCAGCAATATTAAATTAGTTGATATTAAATAATAAGAGTAGCTAGTATATAATAATAATCCATTAGCGCTAAAAAAATGATAAATATTAAGACGTACTATAAAGACAATCATTTTAAATTCATATTAGAATAGTTTCAAACTTTTTAAAAATATAATTAAAAAATAGAGATTTAATTAACAATACTGCTAGAATTATTATATAAAGAAACTAAACTATTTAATAATATTATATGAAATATTTAACAATAAGTAAATTTGACAATAAATTTTGTTATTTTCATAAACAACAGATTTATTTATACTCGTGAAATATTATTGTTTAGCTTACATTATTGATAAATTAATATCAGTAGTTATTAAATATACTGCGATAATAATTTAAAGCTGATATTCAAATTAAAAATTCTAATAAAAAAAAGAAATTTTTTAATGTATAAGAAACATTGATTGTTATATTCAACAATACATTTAATAGTATCTCAAGAAAAAAGTATAAATTGAAATAACTTTAACAAACTATAATGGAAAAATTCAGATTTTTTAAAGATTTGAAATAACAATATAATAAGTATTAATATGAATTTATAACAGTGCTTTTCATTAATTTTATAATATTTATAATATATATAATACTATTATTATAATTCTATTGTATATAAGAATTGAAATTATTTTACTCGAAAAATATAATGCTGGAAATGGAAAATTAAAAATATATGTAAATTTTATAAGCATATGTATACTAAACATCTTAAAGAAAATTTATAAACGAATAAAATAATTTAAATAATATGAGTAATATTCTATATGTAATCTAAAACTTCTAAATAATTAAACAATGTATTCAAAATTTCAAACAATGTGATTTCTATATACGTATTTTAATTTATAAAAATACATACGTAATACAATACTAATTCATTAAATGTTCATACTTTGTAAACTATTACAAAAAAGAATCTATCAAGATATATCGAAGAAGGTAAAATGAAGTGATTGATTTTATTTAGATGCATACTTTATACATACTTAATACAAGGAGAAAACATATGGCTCATAAGCTGATCAGAGTCTGGTGTTTACGCAACTTTAATGGTATTTATCTTTCTGAATAGATACTCATTGTTTCCAGAAATGCTAATACATTAATTCATAGTTTATTACCGATTGATGATACTAGATATTATAAATTATAATTATTTTATATGAACCTATAAAATAAACTGAATTTTATTACTTTGTTAATTAGCTTACAACTTTAAGATAAGATGTCGGTTATATGAAATGAAAAATTCGAAAAAACATACATTTATAAAAAATATTTACTTGATAAAAAAATTATTTTTTTAAAATGATTTTATATTAATAAATATGAACTCGAAATAAATTATGAATACCAAAAAGGTATATCTTGGTTTTTTACGATAGTATTTGGTTTTTAAATCTGTAGCATAAAATAATTTTAATTTACTTCAGAACTATATTTCATAGTAGATTAACTATGAAAATAATTAAAAAAATAATTTCTTAAAACTTATAAAATGTAATGCTGATTCGATTTAATAAATTGATATTCGTTGCAATTAAATTATGATGAAGATCCTGAAACAATTTGTAAATGCTATTGTATTCAAGAATTTACAATTCATTTAAAGATAATTAAATAAAAATTTAATTTCATAAGTAAAGAATTTCTTTGGTGATCAAATAGTCAATATGAAAAAGTTTTTCAATAAGCAAAATGAAGGAAATAAGTAATATTTATTAAAATATGTGAACAATATTGATACTACACTTATTTTTTAGCTGCAATTTTTAGAAACAAAGTTTGTATAAAACCTGTTGATTTATTTTATATTTTTATAGATATTTGACTCCAATATATTTTATTTTAATTGAAATATAAGTGAGTGATTTTTATTTAAAATTTTTATTTAATAATTATAGATAAAATTAAACGTTTTTTGTACAATTCAATCATGATTAATGAATAATGAATTATTGAAATTTATAGATTCGTGTTGAAAAAACTGTCAAAATACCATTTAATAAGATGAATAAAATAAATTCACGAGAATATAACATTCTAATAATACATATATATTATTAAAAATATTTATGTGATCAAAATTTTAACTGAAATTATTTTATTTAAAAGTAAAAAAGGAAACTTCTTAATTTTTGTTGAAGTATAATTATTTCGCCGTCAGTTCTTCTTTAAACTTTCTTTACTCCATTCAATTTTACAATCTGTATACTAAGTAATTTTAAATAATCAATAAACTGTAATCATTTGTAACAAGATCTACAGATATTCAGTCTAAAATCAATAATTCTGTACATAAATTTATTACACAAACCTTCGCCTCAATAGATTCTATATAATTATCTCTTATTCTTATCCTTTTCTTATTTTCATCACAATATCTTTTAATTTTTTTAATTTGGCATTTAATATTGGGTATTACTAAAAAACATGAGTTTATATTTTCATTTATAGTATAATGGAGCCATTCGGGAGGTGAGAACGAGAAAACAATACATCGACATCATCTTGTACATTTCAATTCGATCCCTTGTTTTTTATTGAGATGTGAAAGTAAAAAATTTAAATAACTTTATTGCAGAATGGAAATTTTCTTTTTAAGCTATAAAATATAACAATCGCAAATTTAAAGTGATAATGTTTAATCATTGAAGCGCTAAATAATAGAATTTTCAAAAATTATCTAAACCCAATGACTAGTCAAATATTTCTCGTATTTAATACTTTTATTAAATTCTTATAAAATATTTTCAAAAATATATATCTACTTTATATTTATAAAATAATTATAAACTCTTTCTATTAATCTTCAAGAGAATAGAAAAAATTATTGATCTTTATAGATTTACTTAGAATTGAATTTTTAAAAATTTGAATTTATTCGATAAAATAATTTCAAAACTTCTGTACAATATAAAAAAATTTCTTATGTATTTTTTATGTTGTGCAATAAAAATATATTTATATAATAAATATAAAACAGGATTCAATTGTTTTTCAAAACTTTAAGTTACAACAAAGTGTTAACATATTTTCAAAATTTTTCTTACTACATAAATAAAATCTATTTTAAAATAAAATATACTTAAATAATAAATTTTTCTTGTTTGATTTAAACCATTGTTTCATTTTTTTTATCGTATTTTCTAAACGTTACTTAAATTCGACAAATATGTAGTCAAATAATTGGAATAAAAAAATATGTAATTAATATTTACACTATTTCAATTTTGTACTTATAAACTAAAAAAATACGAAAAATATATGGATTTTATTAAATCATGAAATCTACGTAAAATTAATTATTTTAAATAATGAGTAGTTATTATTTTTTATCAATGTAATATTTTTAATAGTATAAAATAATTTTAAAATAAAACAAAGGTAAAAATATTTATCTGAATACTGAATTCGACTAATTATGAATGAAATAATTAATTAAAAAAAAATCAATTATTATATTGTAAAATGGGAACTATTAAAATATTATTATCTAATTATTTATAATAAATTGATCTAATCAGTTCTTTACACTTTCTTCCATCTTATCTTTCTTACACGCTTTTAATTAATATATTATAATTGTAATATTTATATTTATATTCCTTAAAATAATATTTTTTAATGAATAATATATTCTAAAGTATAGATGTTCAATTTTTGTTAAACTTATCTCATAAAGTTTCTTCGAATTCTCTAATTATAACTGATATAAACCTAATATTATTGAATAATTTTTTAGATAAATTACGACTGCTTTGTAAATCTTTCATGAATCGTTCCTTACGTAAGAAAAAATTTTTATCGTGCTAAACTAGAACTAATATATCTGTCGAATAAATCAAAGTTTAGCTTTATGTACTATGTTTTTTTAAATATATAGTAAACATCGAGAATAAAATTTCAAAGTTTAAGGAATATGCGTATAAACATATATTTTTAATCTAAAAAGTTTTTATCGGCACATATAAGTTACTGTAAAAATGTAACTGCAAGTTTTGTAATTATGCTACATTCGACTTTTAAATTTTCATTTCCTTATTTATATCAAGGAAAGTGTAAAAATATAAAAATGACAATTTTTTGCACAATATTCCACTTTCTTATTTTAAAGAATAGCAAAAAATTATTAGGTATAGAAATATTCGTAAAATTTATTGAAAATCGTATTATAACATATATTTACAATTTTTATACAGATTAATAAAGAATTTATGAACGAGAAGAATTAATTACTTATAAACAATTCTAATTTGAAATTTTATTCTTTGCTACTTGAACTAGTGTTTTAAATAATTTTAGTAAAAACGTTAGATAGATAAACTTTATCTGAATCAAATTTATATGCTTAAATATCAATGTACATAATTTAAACAAGCAATCTGAAACAAAATTTCTGAGATGGTTATTATGAAAATTGATTAGCTAGTAAAAGTAAATGTATGATTTATCGAACTAATAAAATAGATAATTTTGGGCTTATGCTTTAGAAAAATATCTTTTTTAATTTCTTAAACATTATAATAATTTTTGTAAAATTATATCGACTATGTTATTACAAAATCTAAATCATCGTTATCAAATCAAATTATAGTGTATAATATCAGATAAGGTAGAAATGCAAGATGTTTTAAATAAATTGATATAATGAACAGAAGTTTAGTTTTTAAAAAAAGTGAATAATTAAACTATTTATTTCTCTAATAATGAAATTATATAAAAAATGATTTAATTGTTATCATCAAATATGTTATTAAATCGTTTATTGAAACTATTAAAATCCTAACAAAAATATGAGAGGATATTATTAACGATCTTATGCTTGTACAAAAGCTTTCTGGCTCTGAGTCACAGTAACGAATACAATATTTTAAATCAATGAGAATTTATGGATTTTATGGACATGAAAATTTTAAATGGATGCAAAAATTATATATACGATCAATATGACACATAAAATTGGTAAATAATAGAAACTTTACACATTTCCATTTAAACCTCTTCTTGTCAATAAAGTTCCTCGTATTCAATCGTTTTAAAAACCTTAACAAAACGTATTGAGAAGCTGTAAATTGTAAAAGTACAGATCTTATCGAATGTTTCTCTTATCATATTCTCGATGGATTAGCATATAATTGACAAATGTAAAACACTATTACTTTATTCTTAGAATCATTAGTCGATAGTTCCCATAATTCAGTCTTTCAAGTATTTTCTCTGTTCCACAATGTCAAAAACGTCGATAAAAATGATATTTGCTAACAGATTTACGCATACATTAATTTCAATTAAAAGTAACAAAAAATAATATTTTCAAAATTTTGTATATTTTTATTTAAGTTGCATCACTTGATTAAAAACAATAATATAAACATTTTTTCTTAATGTAAATATAATTTCTTTGAACATATTTAATGTTTTTAGAATCGATCGTA
Organism: Dolichoris vasculosae; assembly: GCA_018907195.1. Lineage (NCBI taxonomy): Eukaryota > Metazoa > Arthropoda > Insecta > Hymenoptera > Agaonidae > Dolichoris > Dolichoris vasculosae. Next base: position 18,437,785 of record JACCHY010000002.1, on the reverse strand, counting down.
TAACTATTAAATAGATAAATCAAATAGTTTAATAAAAAAAAAAATATATTTAATTAATATGGAATTTTTTGTTATACCAAATGTAAATATATTCAAACATGGAATATACAGAAAAATAGCAATGAAGTTTATAGTTTTTTGAACCGATAAATTTTACAATATGGAAGCATTTTAAAAACTGATACTCGAAAAAGGAAGAATATTTATACAATATCAGACTTTTTACCATAATTCAAAATTTCTTAAAACAATACACAATTGCGTTTCTTTAAAATATCAAAAAAATCGAATTCATTATAATTTGTCTATTTTATACAATTACGGTCATGGATATAAAACTTTTTACATTATATTAGAAAATTTATTTATTTATTTAGCAATTCTTCTTAACAAAAACTAAATTTGTTTAAAGTTACGTCAATTTTCCATATGCGAGCGATTGAAAACGAAAATTTTAAATCCTAAGATTCTAGTACATAATTTTTATCAAAATTTATTATATAATGAAAAAGCTTTTATAATAAATATTATAAATAGATAAAAATGAGAATTTAGTTTATATTTATCTTTAAACATATTAAAAACTAGATTATACGCATCAATAGTCATTAATATAACGAGAAATTCGTTGAAGTACATACGAGTATCAAATAATTCAATTTTTATTTTTAACAACCGAAGTATCATTCGTATATTTTAATGCATTCGTATACTCGACTATTATTTTAGAATAATATGCATTATATATAAAAAATAAGAGTAGTACTTTGATTTATTATAACAATTCGTCAAGATTAAATAAAATCCATAAAAGGTAAAAACTTTTAAAAATTAAATCAGAATATGGTATTCGTTTCTTTGTATTCTATTCGATAACTAGAGCACCATTAAAAGAAAATATAAACTAGAAAAATTCATCACGAGCGAATATTTGAGCAAAGCTAAGATTAACCGATCGGCCGATTCGAAAAAAAGAAAAATCGTGCCTAAATCCTCCGCAAAGACGAAAACAATCGAATTCCCCTTGGATCGAAAGACAACGAGCGTAAAGAGAAGCCCTAAAAATGGAAGCTGGAGCGAAAGAGAGCGAAAGAGAGCGAAAAAGAGCGAAAGTAAAGATCGAACCGACGAAAAGTCTCCTCGAACCAACATCGAACTTACCGATCGTGACGTTCTCTTCGCTACGATTCTTCCTTCTTTGCCTTTCTCATCGGGAGCTTTCCACCCTTTACCCGCAGCCCTCGAAGCCTCTCCTCCTTCGATCCCCTGCACAGCCAAAGATCTCGCGAGACTGACTCGCTTCCCCTGGTCGTCGCTCTCCCCGCAGATGCCGAGCGGAGAGGAAACGAATCGCCCGAGACGTTCGCTCTCCACTTTGGGTGCGATCCTTGGTGTTAGCAGTGCGCGACTTGGCCGATGTGTGACGTTCGCCGTTGAGCGGACTCGAGCTTTTATAGCCGAGTCGCATGGGGCCAAGAGGGATGATGAATGAACTTTTGCGCGGGCGCGTCAAGCTCCGCGGACACGGACTTTTTTTTTATCTTTTCGTTTTCGCGTACGCCGAAACGTCACTGGTTGAATCGACGCCGATTCACCCCGAGACGCAACGACGATGGATACAACGATGGATACAACGATGGATACAACGATGGATACAACGATGGAAGTCGACTTTGGCTAATCGCCCGCTTTTTTTTCTCGAACGCATTCGCACATTATTACGATTCGCGTTCATGGTGATTCTTATTTCGACGATCGCGTCGAGATAATTCAACGACAACGGCGAAGCTTATGGTGGAAGGATATACTGATTCCAAAGGACGTTTTTGTTTTTAAATTTCTTGCGCGTTGGTCGCTTTTGATTTCATTTACGTTTCTGGAAAATATAAAGGAAAGTATGAACCGCGCTTAAAGAATTGGGGTAAATTTTATGGTTTTCGATTTTTCAATGAGTTTTTATTAAGTTTATATATGTAATAAAATTTATAAATATGCGCGTGTGTATAAATTTAAAGGTTAATATTGGAAATTAATAAAACACGCTTATCATAGATAATATGACATATTCGGAAACGAACGATTATGGGTTTCCGCTGTTCATCCACGATTAATGCAATTACGTTTTGTTACCGGCCGCCGTAAATATGGTTTTATTACTTACGTTTCTCGCGATCTGAATTTTGTTCCACGCATATGAAAATGATCCACGCTGTAACGCAGTGACGTAATAATCCATGGAAACCATTTCAAGGTAAACGTAAGAGAAGTGGAGATGAGCTTTGGCCCTAGAACATTAGATCCAATGGAAGGTATAAGATCATCCGGAAACCTAAAGCTCGAGAGAATAATCCAGAGAGAAACTTCGTACCGGTGTTAAGGCGATTGTACCATTTTTTAAAACATATTGTATTGTTTATCGTGATCGAATTCATCCGTATGTTTTCGATGTAAAATCATTTTTCGTTATCTTAATAATTTCAAATTATATAAAATTTTGTTATAAAAACTATAACTGGTTACATTGAGTTTAAGATAATAATAGGTAAAATTTCACCTATTCACCAAAAATGATTAAATAATATTTTATAACGTTTAAAATTAATCATATATTTTAAACGATTCTTATTTATCAAATAATTATTTTAAAAATCTCAAACATAGATTATCGTTAAAAGCTATATAAAAGTTCTTATTTAAAATACTTTTATAATACTATATATAAATAGAAATAATTCGAATAATCGTGGCAAATCATTCGAGTGTCTCGATTTTTACGAACGTTAAAATTAAACGAAGAAGCTTTTTTGAAGTTTAATAAATCAAGTAGTGATTTAATAATTCAAATAATGAAACATACGATCAAAAAATTAAAAAGTAGATGTTTTGGATACGGGAAAAATTATAAAATAAAAATATATCCTATTCGTTGAATTTACATCTACGCTTTACACGAATTATAAATAAAAATTTCTAAGAAATTGTTCATCGAATAAAAAATGTATACACGCATCTTTATATACAGATAATTTCTCTTCATCTATTACGATTCGTTGATATACAATTTAAACTACTGCGAATAAATGTATTTTAAATACAATAATTCAGATTTAAATATTATTAAATTCAAACCAAAATTAATCTTCTGATAATTTTCATTGAACGATTTTCTATACGAACGTCGACTTGTGTAAATAATTAGTTCCTTACGTATTACCGATCATTTCTGCGACTTGTATATAAAATTTCATATGTGTAATAAAAATAATTTCTTTTGTTCTGTTAAAATATCTGATAATTTCATTCTCATACTCTTTCTCTCTCACTCTCTGTATATATATTTCTCTTATAAGATTAATTTATTAATAGACATAATGTTTAATATGTCTATAAATGTATTTTTATATTTATAAATATATTTTTTTTATAATTTATAATAATTTATAATCATTATGATATTTATATATATTTACTATTTTATAGAAATTCATGTTAATTATATTATAATTTGGCTACGTATGTATTAAAATTTATAAATGTTTATATATACGCGCAAAAAAAATTCAGTAAAAATACAATAAGTACAATTTTAATATATATTAGTATTAAAAATGCTTATTGCTTGTAATATTTATGGACATGTATTTATTTTGCGAATTTATTGATCACATATATTAAAATTTTTAATCGTTAAATTTAAAAAATATTTTCATGCTTTTTTAAGCTTACTCCATATTTCTTTGTGATAAAAATTTAATTTTTTTTACGTCATTTGAATTTCTATTCACATATTTATCGCCGCTTTTACTATTCTTAATTTTGCTTTTTTATATTTAACCTTTTGAAAAGAAACATACATAAAATAAAATCTAAATATTTCATTTTCAAATTTAATATTTCCATAAGGAAAAATCTAAATGTATAAACGATATATAATTAACTTATAATCCAGATAATCAGATTCTAAAACTGTTCGGTGATCTCTTTAATATTCCATTTTATTATAGATTTTACATTCATGGAAAATTTACCATAATTAGAGATTGATAAAGGAAAAATTCGAAAGCTTTAATACAAATCATTTTTATCTAGTGCTTAATTATAGTTATCATCAGTTCAAAACTGGCTTGTAAATACTACTAGTTTTAGTATCTACGATAAAAGTAAGTGATTTGACACTAATGATCGAAATATTATCAGCGATATTATACTCCGAAAATAGTTCGTATTTTATCTTTAATCCAAAAATTATACAATATTTTAACAAGATTTCTAAAAATATATTTATGTGTTAACGAACTTTATAAGTATTCTATAAAAAATTAGTTAAAAATAAAATTAATTTAACATTAACCAATTAAATATATTAATAAATTTTTTGTGTAATTATTAAAATGAATACACTTATTTTGTTTGATCTATACATTTTGATGTATACTTTTATATTTATCTATACTTTTCGTTGTATATATATATATGATATATTTACATAGCGATATTTTTATATCACATTGTTATTTATCTCTATGGAATATAATTTTTATTATAAAATGGAAGTTAATAGTTCGATCAAATATTTTATAATTAATCTAAATTTATGTTTAATTTTAAAAAAACATTAATTTTAACAGTTTATTCGAAATATAATAAAATGTTTGTTTGTTTGTAAAATTAAGATTATATCTTATTGAATTATTGAAATCAACAAATTTGATGTGCGTATGTATTAATTTATGAAAAAATTTAATTTATTTTGTGCATAAATAATAAATTTTGATGAGTTTAAGCGACAATATATTAGCGAATCAAAAAAAACAGTTAAATAAATAAAATTCAATATTTTATTATAATTTATTATAAATTAAGTTTATGAAATAATTTATGGTTTTTAAATTTTTTTTTATCTAGTAAAGATTAACTATTAAAAAGTCATAAAAAAATATTCATCCAAATATGTAATGATATCAAAATTAATTAAAAACTTTTAGACGTATAAAACTGTAAAATATAATTTACTTATTTGTTAAAAAATAAAATTTCTAAATTATTATATACCGTCTTATATAATAAAATGATTTGAAATCCAAAGTGAAATTCTAAAGAGTTATTAGAATATAAAAGAGTGAAACTTATTATCTTACGAATATATTGATTTTCTAAATCACAAATAACTATTTATGACGTCTATAAACAATATTTACACAATAATAACTAATGATAGATATATAAAGTACAAGTTAAATTTATGAGCTGAAAAGTTATTCTTTACAGAAAGTCATTGAATTCCTTTCGAAAGTCCAAGTTTACACTGACCGGAAACGGATTGTTAAAAGATTCGTGCGTCTTACAAAAGTGAGTTACGATTGGTTATTTCATATCTAAACGAACAATTGTAAAGAAAGGATATTGAAACAAGAGTGCAGCCTTTCCATCCGAGATTAAAAAAAAATGAAAAGTGGAAACGCAAACACAACAAGCCGAAAGCAAGGGAAACGAAAAAAGACCAAACTTGCTTTAACAAACCGTCTCGTGAAATGATGACGTACATGCGATGATACTACCTGATGCGCACTAAAATATACGAGGATTTGAAGAAAAAGAAAAATCTAAGAAAGTGAAATATGAACAAATGAAAATATTGCGACTATAATAGGCGAAATATTTATACACGGAACAGCGAAAATAGAGGTTCGATTAAAAAATGAAAGGATGCACATCGATTATTTGAAAACGTGGTTTTTAAATATTTATAAATAAAGATAACGGTAGAATAAAGTCGATGTATCGTGAATCTTTCGGTTTAAAAATTTATTAACTAGTTTAATATTTAGAAAGAAAGATTAAATATTATTAACGATTAATACCATCTATGCGTAATCGATGTTTTTCATACCCGTATGAATCCATGTATGGCTATGTATGAGCTAAAAAATAATAATGTGAAAAAAATTACCTTTCCAATATTAATTAGCATTTCACTCGTAGACATAAATTTTTGCTTTTACTTGGCTATTTATTAAAATTCATTTTTAATCAAAATATTTTACGAAATTGATGTTCGATTTTATCTTACAAGATTTTCGTCTTTCGTTTAAAATTGAATTCTGAATTTTTTTCTCGTACATTTCAACGATCTAAATGGATATCCGTTTAAAATTTAATGAATCATACATTACTAACTTTTATTTTTTTTCATAACTACAATGTACTGAACTAATAAAGTATTCACTTACATTTAATACTAATTTAATCTTTATAAGTTTCCATCAAACGAATAATAAAAACATTGTACCGTTTATAATTTCGAAAATTACATTGTTCTTGACGATAAAAACTCTTGTTAAAATACAATCGTTTTAAAATTTTAATAAGAATTTAAACTTTATTATAACTACCTTGTACTTATAAAACAAAATTGTAATTACAAATTATAACTTAAATATTTTCCTTTCGTAATGATATTTTGCATATCGAGTACTCAATCTGTAGAAAATCAATATAAAATGAAGACTGAGTTCAAAGTTTTACTCCTACGTTGTCATGTTAAAAACATCTTTGTATTTTATTATTTGGAATCTATGCACTGTATTAAAAAATTACGAAACTTAAAATTAGTACTTAAAACTAAAATTGGTACTTATACGAAAGACAAAGCAAAAGAGCGAGTTAGGAAAAAAATTTCACCCACGTGAATTTGTTAACAGGTGCTTAATTGCCTTGTACTGGACGAATGGACGAAAAGCGATATAAGACCGAAGGAAAAGGTAAACGCGTCCGTCGAAGAAACGAGAATAGAGAAGAAATACGCGGTTGAATTGTTTTGAGATACCGCCAACTCTGAAGTGCAGCTTTTATCAGCTGACAATAGCTTTGTCTTGGTACCAGTTATCCAATCACCGATAACGTCACATTCTTCGTCTTTGATTCGCATGTACTTTGTATAAATAGTTGTATCGCTAGACGACAAAGTTTTGTCAAAGACACGCAATGTTGCTGCGAAATCACAATAATTTTAATAGCGTTTTCTTGTCGCACTGTTTTACCTTGTTTTTCGAAGAATTTTTTTTCGATTGTGCAAGTCCGAGACTTTGAAATTTGAAGAAATCGTTGCTTTCGATCGCAGACTTTAGATAATAATCGAAGAAGTTTTCAACGATATAAATCAAAATGTCCGATGTACATAATAAATTTAGTAAATGTTGAATAAAAATTACATCAAAATATACGCTACTAATGTAAAATATTGAAAGTGAGATTTACCGTTAGCTTTGAAATATTTATAAATAAATATAAAATTATTTATACAATTACAATTGTTAGTTAAATATTTACCGATCGTACTTGTCAGAATTATTATTTGAAATATGAAAATTATTAAAAAATATTTTTTAATAAAATCTATTATAATTGTTCAAACAATCCAAAATTTGGAATAATTTAACACTTCGGATATTAATTGAACCTTGATAAAAGATTTGTAGAGGTAAAATTCAAGAAAATAAAAAAATTAAAATTATGTTAATTCAAACGGTAGTAATAAATAATTACATTAATAAAATACATATTCATTTGTTAACAAATAAAGAAAATTATTAAATTACTTTTTGCTTCGGAAGATTTTATCTATTGAACCGATAACTTTTAATATTTTGTAAAAAAATATTATTTTCGATTAATTTTAAAGCTATATATTCGGTTATGCTATATTCTGTTATAAACTTAATTTATAATATCAACAAGAATAATATAAATATTAGCATGTCTTCTAATCATTGAAAAATTAATTTTAGAACTACAAGGATAAAGACAAATATTTGTAATAAAAATAATATTTATTTTTTTTGTTTTATTTTTTTAAGTCGTTCAACTTATTACATTTTAATATTTATATAATATAAGTAAATAGCTAAATGAAAAATTTGAAACACATCAAAAGAAAAATAATACATCGATAGAATTGCTTAGGCCGAAAATTAATATTCGAGTACAAAATTCAGTTCACATTTTGTTTTAAAGCACATATATTAACTTTTGTATACCATAATTATGATTACCGTTGTTATAATAAAGAAAAAATCATAATACTTAAGATTTAAAAATATTTTACGTATAAGACTAAAACGATATTCAGTGTTTCGCTCGTTTTGTATCTAATTGTAATAATATGATTCGATAAATCTAAATACAATAATAAAATTTAAATAAAATTCAAATTAAAAATATCTTTAAATACATAACGAATATTTATAAAAATATTATTTTTGTACGATCAAATTTAATTTGATTTGCACGTACTTTATATAAAAAAATAAAAAAGATTTATATACACCAAAACTATTTTCACATAATATTTATAAAAATTTTCTATGTACTTTTATCGCATCACCGTTACATTTTAATGTTTTTCGTGTAACATCTCATAAATGTTGATTTTTTGCTCTGTAATAATTTTGTGTCTTCTCGGTTCGTATTTCAAGTAAAACAATAAAATACAAAAATAACATACAAATAAGAGAAAAAGTTAGATTGATAATAACGATAAAACCACAAATCCTTTCCAAAAATATCTACTTTGTTGCAAAATTTATGTTTTTATTTACGTGACTTTTTCAACGTGTTAAAAAAAAAACCGAAAAAGTGCGTCTAAGGAAACTCTAAACTTCCTAACTTACACCGTTAAAACGATCGGATTATCCTTAAAATCACCCCGATTTTCCTTTCCCATTTTCCACGTCCCACGCGAAAATTAGACTCAAACTCAGCCGGTGAGTTTTGTGCGCGTCAACCAGAAGTTGACGTGTTCGCGAAGCGCGACATTTTATATTCAAATGCAGGAGTAAGGGATTTTAAAATAACGACGCCTTAAAATAACTTAAAATGACAAAAGTAAGCTAATGCTATGTTCGAATGATTAAGCGCACGCGATAAAAAAATATAATTTTTAATCACTCACGTTCAGAAGTAAACGCACAATTCCTGATTGTGTGTCCTTGATTCCTCTTCCTCTCTATCTCGTTATAATTTTGATAGTCTACTTTTACCCTCTATTTCAATACGTCTCTCTTTCTCTTTTTCTCTTGTTCGCATCCGACTATTTTTCACTTCCGGCACTTTCTATTTTTCCCCGAACGAATCGCAAACCCGTACTTCACTGTTTTATTCAAAAAATGTTCCAATTTCGTTAACGGTCGAATTAAGAATGTGGAATGCCATTGGCTAGAAAAAATTCCGGCTCTCCTCTGCCCTTCGATACCTTCGGATGTGCTTCGTCTAAAAACCAAGTCCGGCATCTCAAGGTGACCTTAACAGAAGTCGCGAAGTTGTTGCATTTGAACTTTTGTACGTTTAACGTCTAATAACTTCTCGTGATTTAAAAACTAAAGTTTTACATAAATATAACGCTATTATACAAATATAAAATAATAATAATAAAATAATAATGATATTTAAATAAAAGAATAATTGATTTCACAATTATATTTATAAATATTGCGCGTTATCTATATTTTTATTCTTTTAATGAAATTATAAAAACAAGTTATAAATTTCTAGAAAAAAATACGAAATGATTATCAAAATCAAAATCAAAATCATAAATTGTAATACTTGGTTTTTGTTAATAAAATTAAAAGGCTAAATCCATGTATATGTAGATTAACTAATTTAATATTTATGAATGAATCATTTGTACAATCACCATTTTAATATTAATAAATTCAGAATTTAGTATCTTCAATGGACTAGTTATCGTTTTAATTAATGCGGCCACTATTTTCTATTATTTAATAAATTGCAGGACATAGATTTATTATACAACAAAATAATTCTGGTGTTTGACGCAATAAATTATAAATACTTTTAATAAATTTATTTTGGAAATTTGTTCCAATTTAGAACTTTCGTGTTAATGTCCTGTTAATCGATAGTTTAGAACTTCTAAAAGCGCTGGATTCGATAAAAATATATATCATATTTCATCATACATTTATATTGTGAAAAATTAAAAAAATGATTCTTACTTAAAAAATATGATAATATTCTGATACAATTATTTATAGAATTATTATAAACTATAACTTTTTTTAAACACACTGTAAATAATTACTTTACTGTTATTAATATTTTTAAAGTTGATAAGATTTTATAGTTTTCTTATAAATTATATAATGTTCGCGTTTTTAATAATATGTATATTCGTTTATAAAATTTAATATTGAGCGATGACATTTATGGAAACGAATCAAAATGAAATCGAATGAAAAAAATTCTTAAAAAATTTTACCATTGTTATGATTTCTACTCATATATATATTATTTATCGACTTTTTTATAAAACAAATATATAAATAAGTTTCTTTTTACTTTCTAATTAGATTCGTTAGACATTGAATATTTTATTTTTCTATTTAAAAAGGTAAAAAAGTTTTATAACCGATAAATAAAATAGAATGTCATATGGATATAATTAGTATTTAAAGAAATATACATAAATAATTATATACGTATCGAAAGGTAAATTAAATTTTTCAAGAATATTAGCTAACATTAATATTCATAAAATGAATAAATGATATACAATAAGCAAATTACGAGGAAGATTGAGCGGGAAATAGAATTAATTTGTTATGCGCTCTAATGGAAATACCTCGAAAGTTTTCAACAGAAGCATCAAACGCTTGAAAGTATCTTTTACATCCAACAATCGGTAAGTTAAGTTTTACCTTACGAATCCTAAAGGCTATAGGCATATAAAGAAAGTAAAGTCATTCGATTTTATCGACGGTGTAACAAAACTTTCATGGTCATATCCAAATCAATCCATCCATCACATTTCAAGTTTTAATGCCTAACAATTATTGTAAAATAACTTAGTTTAAGTTAGTTTGTTTTGTAAAAAATTCTATAAAATTATAATGGTAAATAAATAAAATATATTACATTGCAACGAAAAATATGGAGTTTATAGAAAAATTACTGTTAAATATATATTTACTATATCGTTCGAAATCGTAGGATTATAATAGACTAAATTTAATAATAATCATTAGGTCGAGTTGAAATAAAAAAAATCGTATATATCTATACTTTTCTAAGTTTTTAAATAAAAATAATATCAGTACATAACTTTTCTACTTATGAAATCATATTCTTTGAAGATTATAGTCATAAAATTCTATGATGTAAAAGCTTTCTATACGAATTCTTAAAGTACAAATAAAAATTTATAAAATTTAATTTCTACATTACCAAAGACTTGAGTCTAACATTCGATTTATTCTTTTAACTGTATAAGTTTATATATACATATATATATTTTGTTGTAATAAAAATTGTACTATCGATTAAAAGTAATACTATTTGGTAAAAAATAAATTCTGTTATTTATTTTTAATTAACTCAAGTACCTTATAAATAAAATATTTTTCAATTTTATGTTACTAATTCAAAAAAATAATTACACTATATTTATATTAAGAAAATGAATACGCATAGTCAAAAGATGAAAGAATAAGCAAATTATGTATGTTTAAATTATTTAATAATACGTTAATTTTAGATTTGTATCGAAAAGAGATTATTTATAAAAATAATTGTGTTAGAATTTGAATTTATAACTAATTTTTACTGTAATCGCATTTTATTTACTTTCGTACAAAAAAATCATGATACCGATCCTCGCAATTAAACAATTAATAATATAGTTAAAAATCCTTTTCTTTATTTCAAAATTTTTAATGAAATTTAAAAAATAAATAATAAGTATTTTCATTATGAAACCTACGTCAACATATTTTTATAGTGAATCTTAACAGCGGTTCGTCCATCCTATGTAATACCCATTGAAATAGCCATTGAAATATCCATTGTTTGCTTACAAAAGTCACAATAGCATCCTTTGCAAATATGGTAAATGCGTTGGAGAGGCAAACGCAATTATCAATAAATATTCATTTAATAAAAGATTTACCTTTTTACTTGTCCGTAATCAGCCGCAAGAAATCGTAAATCTGAAAAACATTCATAGTTTTTGTGTGACGATCATTATTCGATATAAGGTTGGAAAACATTCTCGTAAGTCACTGAATCATGAATAATTTTATATTTAATTGTGATTCTGTAAAAGTTTTATCTTTACGAAACACGATGATATGTTTTTCATCATTTACATAGTCATAAAGTCCCTTGATACATTATAAATAATATATATTATAATGATACACAAATTAGTTTTTATTTCACAAATATGCTTTATTTATTATTAAAAAAACGTATAATCGATTATACAAATATTTTTACTTAGAAATGTTTAAATATTATCGTATTAAGAACAAAATAAAAGAAACAAATTTGTTGAAATGTTAGTTATTTTGCACCGTACTAAAATAAATATATTATATAAATGAATCTTGATTAAAATTTAAACGAATATATAATCTGATTAAATAATTTATTGATTATTCAACTGCATTAATTTCTGAAAATATTTGATAATGCATATGTTTCAAGCAAATAATAAGAACATTTTTATTTAAAAATATCAATTTTAAATATAATTTGTTTGAAATTTCTAGGCATAATCATTCGATATTTTTTTTAAATAATAGCAAACACATGTATAGGTAATTCCAATTCAAATACATGAAATCGAATAATAAATAAGAGCGTCAGAAAAATAAATATACAGTTGAAACTTCCAGTTCAAATTGCCTTTTAAATTCAAGTTGCTCTAATTGACCCAAACACGAAGATATCTTATGCAAGTCCTACAATATTATTTATATTAACACATTTTCTCTAAAATACATTCATCACAAATATTTATTGTAATTAACTTCTTATAATATCCATTATATTGAAGATTTTAAGTATGTGCTTACATAATTCTTTTGATAATTTGTTTTATAATTTTGAAACTATACTTTCTAAAACACTTTAAAATACATTACTGTTGTAAATATATTTATCTTTAAAACGATCAAAATATTTAATTTTTTAAAAATAATTTTTACATAAATTATTAAAACTTTATTTCAAAATATATATATATTAAAGTTTATCTACGACAAAAATGATTTTTAAAATAAAAAAAGTTTTTATTTTATATTACAATTTGAAAAAAAAATATAAATATATATATATTAATATTTCATTTACTGTATTATATCTTTCGTATTTTTATTACATATAAACATACCCATACGAATATTTAGAATAAATATTGTAAAACTTATAAAAAATAAAATTATATACGGAACGAAGTTTAATGGTCAGAATATATAGAGTAAACAAAGGTAGAAACGAAAGAAAAAAGGAGGAAGTACAATTATAGAAAATACGAAAATGTTGAAAATTCAAATTAAATGTTAAATAAAAAAAAAAAGTAGTTTTTGAGCGAAAAATTATAAAAATATTAAAGTTTCGTTATTTAATTATAAGAATTAATTTAAAAATTAGAACAATAAATACAACCGAAATTATTTAATTCGACCAATAGCAAATTTTGCAGTAGATTAATTTTCTTACGATTCGGACTAATCGCAGAACAGCTATAATTATTTCGATATTACTTTACATAACTGAATTCATAAATAGAAATTAGTGTTTATAAAAATAAAGCTCTATTTGTACAGACGTGACTTGAACTAAAAATACATTGTGAATCACACACTTGAGAATGCTAGATCGAGTACTATAGAAATATGTAAATGTAAAAGGATAATTCTAAACACAGCGTAGCATTTTACATAATTTAATTATTGATAATTTAATTATTATAAGAAGTTCGTTTAACTTCGATATTAATAATAATTAGTATTTTTAATAATAACCTATAAAAATAAATAAGTAGCAATAATTTGAGCTATAAAGTTACACACGAGTACTTATTTTTCCAGAGCCGTATATAATTAAAAATGTACGTTAACGATGACTAAATATAACGTAGCGGAGAGAGAGACTGACTTAAAATCATTCATCGTTTCCAATTCACTCGCAAAATAATCAACGTCCACAGAATAAAAGCCTATTTTAAGAATAAGGATACAAATAATGGTTCGAAGCGACGAACGTCGTACTTACTTTATACGCGCAAGATACTTAATATCAAATATAGGCGAGCACCGAAATAGAAATTCCCCTTAAAATCTCACGCCCGATAACCAGCGAATAATTATCAGCGAGCAAAGAGTGGAAGGAGCGAAAAGAGCGGAAAGAGCGGCTCGGGGAAAACTTAACCCCTCGCTGAATCGTCGGAAAAGATGATTCGCATCGCCGTCATCCGAGTGCGTAGGCGTTTGCTCCCGCTCTTATAAAATCCGCCCTTTTCCACCGGAATGCGCGACATTGCCAAAAAGGGACGTCGCGCCATTCGACGGCCTGCAATAAGAAAACGATCGTTGAACTTGGTCGTGTCCGGAGGCGCGATAACTCATGCCAGCCCCGATGGCTGAGGCTCAAGGGAACAACTATACGTTTCCGGTTAACGGACCCGAGTTGCAGTCGTCGCACATCCTGGTGCGAGTACGTGGCCGAGAGTCTCGATCGTGGATTTCCAAAATCGCTGCGGCGCTCCGCCGTTAATCGGACGGGGACGTGACCATCCACACCTGCGAGTTCGAGATACTCTTTTACCGGAGTGGATATTTCAAAGGCCGAGTTTCCTACTCTGCTCGATGCTCCCTTTTTTTGTTTTTCACCACGTCGAGGGTTTCCGGACATTTATTTCCGGACGTCATCGATCGATGAAAGTCGTCGACGAACGCGTTTTCGTTATAACCTAAAACTCGCCTCGAGATAAACGTATTTGGATACAATTATTTTTATATTTTACGTATATTTATATTGCGCGTAATCCTAGAGTCATATTTCAGTATTTCGAATCGAATACAAGGATTTAAGTAATTTTAAGTAAAATAAGTAACGAGTTGCGTTGCGTTGCGTTGCGTTAAACTTAATTTACTGCCAAAGGTTTTTCAAAAGTTTTTCAAAACCATCATTATATACAATTTAAATAATTAAATATACTTTATGCGACGTAGCTTGTAATGTTTAGCGCGAGCTTAAAATTATCGTAATATTTCAATTTCGTCAACGTATACTTTTGTATTACACGAGTACGCGAAACCAAAAACTGCTCTCGAAACAACAAAGTATGGTTTTCGTTTTTAAAGCTTCGATCGTCGCGATTCGAACGTTCGCGGCATTTTAAACTAAAAATCTAAAAATATTGAAATTGGCGATGCATCGATCATAAAAATATTAACTTTACCCTTTTTATTGTAACGACATTGCAAGGACTCGAGGGTAGGGAAGAAAAGCTGCAAAGACAAAAGACGATTCCTCGATATTAACGTAAATCGAAAAACGTCTCGCCTCCCGTAGATAAAAGATCGGTGAGACTTGCGGAGTCGAATCGAGTCGATACGCCTAGGAAACAAAGCACACCTACATGGGGAAAAAATACACGGGAGCTGCCATTTTGATATTTACCATCCACGTCGTTTCGTTCGAACGGCGATCGGGTGAAATCACCTCGACGCGATATTCATCTTTCGTGATTTATAGACTAGCATCGACGAGGCGCGCGATCCGAGAACGAAAACAACACAGAAAGCGAAGAGGATAGAAGAAGGTTACGCAAGCGAATGAAAAGCCTCGGTTACGAGCAAAAATCGGCCGGCGACTCGTATATTTCTATCGCCATACATCGATTCGTAATTATGTTCAGGCTTCTTCGCCATGCCGAGCTCGAGACTTGGAAGCGAACGAACGCGTCTGCTTGATTTATTGCAACAGCGCGTCGCGTTGTTCAGTCGACGCACGAGAACGTCGTCTTTTCTCTCTCTCTCTCTCTCTCTCTCTCTCTCGCTCTCTCTCTGGGATACAACGCGACCGTGTCGACGTCGTTTCGGTTATTGAAAAACAAAATGCGTCGGCGGGTTTTCCCGTAAGGTAATCAGCCTAGAGGTTTTTTACTTTAACAGTTAATCATCGAGTAATGCTCGAGAGCCGCGCGATTTTGCTAACCTATTTTTCGATCATCTTCTACGATTTTATTCCGGTGCAAATCCGAGCGGACGTCGTTCGGATATTTTACCGATCGAGCGCAACTTTTCTCCGAATCGAATAATCGAGCGCAGTCAAGAGTATTTTGTAGGCTGAAACGTATTTTTATGGAAGAAATTTACGGAATTACTAGGGAATTCGGAGATGGTATTTCGAATTGTAAAACTGGAAGTAAAGTTCGGTCGGAACTTTTATAATTCAACTGTTCTCTCGTTTCAACGGGTGCAAAGTTGCAATTTTTTTTATTAAATTTAGCTCCGCGCAATCGTTGATTGAAAAATTATCGATATTTTGAAATTAATTATGATAATGTATACGCATCTATCGCATCGAGAAAATATTAAAATATCGTTGCGCAATTACTTGTAGTGGATGCCCATCGTAAATAATAGTTGAAGATTCGATCGTCCATTTCTATTTATAAGTTATAAATATGTAAGTATATAAAAAAATATCTCACCGTCGAAATGTTAATAAAATACTCGTAAAATTGCTCAATAATAATTAAATTATTATATTTGTTCGCGAATGATCGCAATCGCTTCCAATCTTTTACGTACGGAAAATTACGGGCGTCCTTGTATAAAGTGGCACAATAAGACTGGCAACGAACACAATTGATTTATATGTACGTGTACGAATGTATACTCGAATAACGAACGAAGCGCTACGAAATATAACATTACTCTACCCGTAGCTTTGCTCTTTTTTAATGTAATTCTATAATTAAACGCAGGAAGAATCCGCCATTAAATTATATACAACCGAAATTGCGAGCATTTTGACCAATGCCTTTCTCTGTTTTGAAGGCAGCTTTTGCGACGGGACGGCAAAGGTGTCCGGACTTGACACCGATTCTCCCTTACTAAGGCCATCGCAATACTTCTTTTTGTCAATTCAATGGGACCAACGCGCGATGAATATCGGTAACGAAGGATCCGCCTGTTGCAGAAGTTGCAGACGTTGCAGACGTTGCAGACGTTCCAAACGTTCCAGACGTTCCAGACGTTGCATAGACGAAACTTTCGAGACAAATTGAAATGTACGGCCGATACCTGCGTTTTCATTACGTGTAATTTGTTATTCTGTTTTTTGAAAGAATTTTTTTTTTTTTTTTAACAAAAAGAACGTTACTTTGAGGTTTTTTCCCTTTTTAAAATTCGACTGTTTTAACCAATGGTATTTCGATCGTTCTTCGATCGTTCTTCGATCGTTCTTCGATCGTTCTTCAATAGTTCCATAATAAATAATAAATAATAATAAATAAACTCCATATTATTTTGAAGCGAAATTTCATTTGTATCTTTATTTTCTGAAAGACACGTACGAAGCTTCCTAATAAATCAAATTATTTTTCCATACTTCTAATAAAATAAATAATTCTCTTTCTAGAAAATAGTAGTTATTCTCGAGTGCAATTATCGTTGCTCTTATAAAAAGTATCGTATACGACTTATATTTGGAAATAATTGCGTTTATAAATTTCAATAATCAATTGAGATACAAATTGAGACGTAAAAACTTAACGTACAAAAACCTTTATATCTTGTACTGGATGTTATACTGGATCTTGTACTCAATATAGACGTTAACAAACGATAAATAACAGCTGCATTTTAATCAAATTCATATACGTATGATAATCGTACTACAATAACTACATGTACAAGTTCAATGAAGTACTTATGCAATTTCATTGTAATTAATTTTCCTTTTCCAGCTCCTTTTTTTCAATGTCTTATTTTAAATCCCATTATGCATTCAAATAACAGCCTCAAAGGATAAATTTTACCATTCTTAATAAAAACCTCTGCTTTACTTTAACAAAACACATAGTTTGCCATTTTTTCCTTGGGTACAAACTATGCATTTATATCCTTTCCCTTTTCAAATGTAGCATATATAGTTTCCGACTTTGCGTGCACGAATGAATACGCAAAGATTAAAAAGGCCAAGGCACTTTTTCTTACACCTTTTTCTGCCCAACATTTTTTCCCTATTTTTTTTTAAGTTCAAAATTATGATTTTGATTCTTATATACTTCGATTTTTTATGTAAAAGTGTTATCGAATATTTCTTCGTAATATATTTTTATTCGTTAAATTACGACGAATATTTCTTTTTTTTCATAAATATTCGTTAACGTGATTTTATTTTTATTTTAAACGCGTTCTTAATGATTATTTCTCTTATTAAAAAAAACAATTTCATATTTGTATTCGATGTTGATTTAAATTAAATAAATCGATTATTACTTTTAAACTTTTTATTCATTCTTTTTTTAAACTCTAATCGGAGCTCTCTTATTGACTATTATAATTATATATATTTACGTTCTACTCCAATCTTTATAATTTCATTGAACTCGCAATATTTGGAGCCACTCGAAACTGTTTTAGCTTACAAAGTTTCGTCCACGTTTGATTAACTTCATTTTGCTCGGATACAAAAGCTTTTGCAACGAAATAATAAAAGAAATTGAATTATATTCTTTAAGTATTTTTCGCCGTTAATTCTTAGTAATCGGAATAAAACTATAACGTAATTATTCTATATTCAATTTAGTTAATCACGAATAGGATTTAAATTTAATATTCGTAATGAATTTAAATTTTGTTTCGCGCATCTTCGCATTTAACACAGGTTTAGTTTTACCATTTGCGTACAAATTTTTATATAAGAGGAACAAGAAAAAGTAAAAGCAAATATGCCCGAGGCAAATAATCATCATCGTCTCCATCGACAGATGTGCAGGAGTTAAATCATCTTTTCCTTCTTTTTTCTCATTTTTTTTTCCGCGTTTGGGTATCGGTGAAAATTACATTTCTATTTTTATGCAGAGTAGATATTTCGTATTATATACAAAAAACTTGTTAATCCGCTAAAACTACACGCTCTTATGGATTAAAATTTTATAAATAAATATTTCTATTTCGATAGGCCAAATATCGTTATCAAATATTGAATCAATTATTATTACGAATAAAATCCTAGCTTAAGTCTTTCTCATAAAAGACATTAATTTTACATTCAGTCGATAGTAATTACATATACGTTGAATAAAAATAGAAAAAGATTTCATTCGTTTGAAACTATTTCAATTGAAACAGAATTTATAAAGGAAGGTTTTATAAATTCTTATAAAGAAACAATAATCTTCAATTTATCGTAAATAGAAAATTAATTTGAATTTATTGAGATTTTTTAAATGACTCGCGGATACCGATAAAAACAATAACTCGTTCATTTTAGTTAATTCCGATATTATTTTATTTTCCACTCTGAAAATATATTAAAATTATCGATGCGAGCGAAGATAGGAAGTACTCGAAATTCACGTAACTTGCTTATAATACTCGAATCTCGAGTACCAAAAGCTTCGGTGATCGTCAAAAAATGTATATTTTCCTCGCGATAAAAATATTTTAAATATTGCCAAATTTAACAATAAAATATTATCTTTAAAACTACATAAAACTCGAGGTTATAAATAAAGCTAATATCAAAGTTGACGAACGAGCATCAACGAAGGCATTTGAATATTAACAGGTTTTCGATTTCACACCGTCTTTTTTCCAAATTACTAAATTCGACTCTCAATTTCGTGAATCGAACGTTAAGCATAAAATAAGAACCTTAGTTATCTCCGAAGAAATAAACGCAACTATAAAACTCGGAGTGACCGGATCACGCGTTATGATTTAAAATGCAAGTTCACCAGACGCAAAATGCAGCGAGTATAAATTAAAGTTAACGTCGAAAATTGCGCTTGGTAAAATGGTGGTTGGAATCGACGCTCCATTAATTAAAATCGTCGTTAATCAGGACTGGCCCAAACGGCGATCGTGAAACGGCGATCGTGAAACGGCGATCGTGGAACGGCGATACGGTGGGCGAAAGGTCCGAGGGAAAAAT
This sequence comes from Dolichoris vasculosae, assembly GCA_018907195.1. Taxonomy (NCBI): domain Eukaryota; kingdom Metazoa; phylum Arthropoda; class Insecta; order Hymenoptera; family Agaonidae; genus Dolichoris; species Dolichoris vasculosae. The sequence continues at coordinate 18,417,808 of JACCHY010000002.1, read as the reverse complement.
AAAGGAAATAAAGGAAATAAAGGACAAAAAAAAAACGGAGCGTAAGAGCAGGGAGAAAAACGAGGAGTTGCTTTGATCGATTCGATGGTAGTGATGGATCGTCCCGCGAATGCAAAAATCTCAAAATCTCATACGCACGTGCGTCGGGAACGATTTCACGCGCGCCTCTTTCCAAGGTTCATTGAGACTCCTTCTTCCGTGCGAGGAGAGTTCGAATTATTCAAAGAAACTGGACGAAGCGACGAGAAAGTTGCGCCGCGATTTACCTTCTCCTCGGCCTTGTGCCTTCGACGTCCCTCGGCGAGTCGCATGTGCCGCTCGCCGCGGTCTGGATGAAGGAAAAAATTTTGAAAAAGGATGCATACGACTCGGACTTGCCAGAGAAACGTTCCTCCTTTTGCTTCCTTTTGCTTCCTTTTCGACACGATACGCCTTGACCCTTTCAGAGACGCGTGCCATTTTCTTTTTCTTGCTCTTTGTGCTTTGCTCTTTCAAACGAGTACCAACGCACGCACAATTATTACTTATAAAAGTAAAACGCTTTTCATGCTTTCGTTCTTGTATCCTTCTTGTATCCTTCTTGTATCATCCTTGTATCCTTCTTGTATCGTTGTTACACAGATCCAACTCACATACATCCAAAAATCACTGATGCAATAGACAACTTACGCACGTTTTATATCTTTATTTTAGTTTTATGATTATTCGCTCGAGAGAAAATGAAAAGTATTTTTACTGTACCGAGACACCGAGACTAAATCCGAGCTCGACAATTTCGTTTTCGCGAGAATGCCAAACGTAATAAAGATTCGAGTTTTGTACTTTTTCGTACTTTCGTTCCTTCGACATTTTTATAATCATAAATTTAAATTACTCGATTGTACAAAGATTGTTTTCATAATATACTTATTATTTAAAAATATATATAATTTAGACAAATTGTTATCGCTTTATTTAATGATAGGTTAGATCGTTTTTAAACTTTAATTACAATACTACAACCATATTTTTTTTCTAAAGAGTTCCTTAATTATTCATATATTTATTACACAATTTTATGCCTAAAAAAAATGTAAATGCTTTTCGAACAAACTCGAAAGAACGTTCTCAATTGTGAATAAATATCCTATGAAACGTTAACACTGAATCTTTGGGCTTAAATATGCAGATATTTTTAAGCGACACAGTTTCATTTAACTATGTTTTTACTTGTACATATTAGTATTCAAAATATTACGAATAGCGTTATAAATAAAATGAATTATATTACGCTTAACGGCGCATATATATGGCATATTTCCATAATCAGTTTCAGTAATAAACGTTCTCGTTTTCATTAAAGTCACTGTGAAACGTTTTTTTTTTTTATTTATATACAAACTGCTTTCTAGCGAAACCGAACCTCCAATGAATTCTCGAGCAAAGCCACCGAAAGTATTGCGCGAAAACGTTTATGGTACAATCTCGATATCCAGGATGCACTTAGGTTCGAACACGAGCAAAAATCGGATTTAGCTCGACTCTTCGAAGCGACCGAACTTTTAACGCACGCTTTTAATGATTATCGCAAATTATGCGACAGACAGCGAGAGTTTTTTTCCCCGTAGGATCCGATGAGATAGAGTCGTTGCGTCTCTGCTCGATTAATTACCGTCTTTCGAAATTCACCTCTTTATTCCGGCGCAGCTCCACGTGGGTAGTCGCATCGATTACATAAGCTATAATACAAAACTTTTGTTTCGCACGACACCAATTATTAAGATGAAAATCAAGATTCGTATTTTCTTCGTACTTTTTCTTCCTTAATTACTTTTTAAATTCTCGGTCGAGTGGATTATGTATCGTCTTGGACATTGATACATATTTTAACTTAACGATGTTAACCCTTTCGTGAAATTGATCATTGACCTAATTTTTATTTTTCGGAATATATCGTAAGATCTTTATTCGTTCTACATCATTAATTCGAACGAGCAGATTTTTATGTGTTTTGAAGAGACTATCGAAATCAAAAATTTTACTTTACTTTAGTTTCTATGAATAATATAAAGAATCCTTTTAACATCCATATTTTAATATTTCAAAATCCTTATAAAATTTCAAATTTCGATAATACGATTATACTTTTATAATTTTCTTTTAATACTATACGTAATTTATTAATCAACGAGTTTCAATTTAAATTTTATTAAATACTATACGTATATATAATAACGTTAAGTATCAAATTAAGGCACGAATAAAAATATTTAATCGATATTAAAACTAATTTTATTGTCTTACGCGAATAACGTATCGTGTTCTTTTCAAGATCTATATCATATTTTAATGTTCTATTGTAGAAGGATATACATTTTAATTAAACGTTTACAATTAACTTACCAAAGCAAGAGATAAAATTTTCAAAAGAAATAATGATACAAAAATATAGTTGGTACAAGGGATCGTTATTAAAATTACAAACGTGTAAACCTAAAAAGAAATGCCGAGTTTAATTAAATAAACATTTCGTTTTAAAAAGAAATATATTTATATTTATTTATAAATTTATAAAGAAAGTAATTTTCTTTTTCATAATCTACTAAAAAAATCCCTATATAATTTTTTAAAATGATGTTGATCTTACATTATATTTTATCAAAAATCTTTCGTAACCTGTAATATTTGAAATATTTCTTTCATTATTATTCTTAAAATTATTTAATGCATTATTTGATAATTATTTTTTTTATTTAAATTATTTTTAAATGTTTTATATAATTGATTGTTTTAAGTTATTTTTTAAATAAGTAACTACATACAATCTATTTAGCAACATTATTTTTCACAATAATTTAGTAAAAACTTTTTGATTACATGTCATTTCATTGGAATTAAATAACATGTAAAAGTTTTAAAAAATAATGCATTACTTACAAGAAATTAATATTAACGCTGAAAATTGAAAATTTTATAAAATGATAAATAAATATGAACAAATTTTCTTCTTTCTATTATTATTATTAATGAGTTATTTACTAATTATATAATTTTGATGGTAAAAATAAAAGTACATACATCGCAAAATAATGTTGAAACAAATATTTTATACCTTCCAAAAAACTTACTTATCTTAAAATATATCAAATTAAAAAGATGATTCTAACAATAAATTTAAAAAGAAAAGAAAATATTTTTGAAACAATAATTTAAATAATATTAAATTGCTATGATTTAAAAAGAATCATATTTTAAAAAATTATTTAAAAAATAAACTTACCTTATTAAATTGGATGATTTCACATATTCTATTGATACATAATAAAAAAAACCACTCAGAATATAAATTAAAATATTTTATTTTCTGGACATACTTTTAAATATTTATAAATTATTAAATATTAATCTTTATAAATAAAAGGCTGAACATTATATAAGTAGAAACAGTTTCTATTTTTGACTTTTATGAGAAAACGCAAATTGAATATATAAATATCTATCGAAACTATTACCATCTTTCAGATACATTTTTGTCGCAAATATTACGATTATTCAAAATTGACATTTTTGTAATTTTGTCACTATCCACTCTTTACTTAAAAAATTGTCATACATTTCAAAATAACGTATACCGAATATATTACCTAGAATCCTGGAATATTTTTCTAAAAACGAGGAAAAGAGTTTAAATATTAAGTTAGCATAACATAAATATATTTTACGAATGTATGAAATTTGAAATCAAAAATTTTTAGTAAAAAGAAAAGTTTCTAATATAATTTTTGTTTCTATAATTAAGTTTTTACAATATTTATTGCGATAATCTTATCTCAAAATATCCTGTAAGTATTTTATTTACTACTTTATTAAACTCATAATACCTATAATTTTAGTTTCCGTATTTTTATATTCTATAAACTATAATATAAAAAATCTAATATGTACCTTGATAATATTTTAAGCTGTAGATTCAAATTTGTATTAAACCACGTATCATCAACACTTATAATATTTTAAGGAATTTAAAATAAAATCCGCTCTTTCGACTAAAACTAATATATAACTAATCTATTATATACATACTACGTTATAACTATATTTAGCTAACGATTAGCCTTAATAAAAAAATTGAAGTATAAATTAAACTTGCAGCTTCACGTTACGAATTTTAAAACTCGATAGATTTTACCTATTTATTAATCATCGTACAAAAAAAAAATTCACGCATAAAGGATAAAAATAAAAAATTCTTCCAGTTCGCATTTCTGATGAAACTTACTTATTTATATAAATATAAATACAGAAACAAATAAACTAAATAAACTATCTTTCGTTAACAATTTCTATATCCATTTTCGAAATAAAAAAAATACTTTCCTCGCACGATTTCAGCTATTTAACGAATCGAAAAAATGTGGGTCTCGAGCAACGCAAAGTCCGTGATTCAAGTTTCGAAATTCCCCAGAAAGTGCAAAGAATGAAAATTGATCCGCGATCGAAAAAAACAAAAAGTTCTAAACGTATCGCTTTTGCAGGAAGGGTCGGAGAGATAAATTCAGCAATAAGAGTCGACTTGGCATAAAGACCAATCGCCGCGATAAGACCTCGGTCGCAAATGCCCCCGACGAAGGTTTGACACATATTTACGCCTACGCGATACGCCTAAGAACGCGCGATGCATTTATTTCTCCCCCCAGCTTCAAAATTTTTTTTCCTTCTTTTTTCAACGAGGCGAAACGACGCCGAGACAAAATGCCAGGGTGCGCCGGGCTTATCTAAATCGAGTCGAGCCACCGCATCATCTCTCGAGCCGACAGTCCTTAAGTTATGCGAGAGCGCCGTTATTTAATTCGTCCGGGCTAATTCGAGGAAATCGACCTCCTGCTTCGGTTCTCGAGGAGTGGACCTCGACCGTCTTCGAACGCGTCTTCGAACGCGTCTCGCGTCCTCACCTGCATGGCAATGGGATTATGTCGCGCGTCGACTCCGCGTAATTATTTGCGTCTTGTTTGCGTCGTTACGTCGTAAGCTCATCCATAAGTTGCACTCGGAGACATTCGGTTTTAAAGGTGAAGGATCGCTGCCGGACTTTCTTTGCTTTTCACTCGGTACTCGTAATCGTTTCGATTACATCGAGCGCGTTCGAATATTTTAAGCCTCTTCGCGAATTTCGAGCGCGAAAACGCGTTGGTCGTTAAGTGGACGTGTGTTAAGTATCGTTAAGCGAAGAGTGGCAACGAAAGGAAATTTCCAGTACGTGGAAACGATTACTGGAGCGATGAAAATACTAGAAAATCGAAATTAGAAAAAAGATACGCGAGTTTCTCTAATAAATTTATAACGCCTTATGCGTGCAGCTTTATATTCGGCATCGCAACGCAATTGTAAATAAAAATAAGCAATTTAGAGTCCTTCCAATGATCGACTATCACCGATAAATAATTATTCGATACGATTCGTTTATGGAACGAGGCGACTTATTAGCCTAGTTGGAATGTCCGATCGGTAACTCGAGAGCTCCGAGTTTAAAAAGCAACTGGAAACCGAGTGGGTGCGTCGCTCCCGTGCAAGAACGAAGCCTTTCAACGAAATGAAACGACGGCTCGCGAATTCGGAATGGACCTTTTGACCAGTCGAGCCAGGATACGTGATTTCGAAATCACCCGCGATGATGAGCGACTCCTCGATCGCGACGCGTGAAAATATTCTTTCCGCGCGCGGCGAGTTACGTAAACTAAAGGAGCGAGAGAGAGAGAGAAAGAGAGAGAGAGGGAGAGGATTTTTTTCGAATGGGCGAAGCTGCGCTCGGTGGAAAGCCTTAAATCCTCGACCTTCCCGATCTGGGTGCGTTGATGTATGCAAGGAAGCCGATCGATCGCTGAGATAGGTAGGTTTAACGTCCGCGGAGAAAGGTTGAACAACGCCGGAAATAAAGCAAACCGGAGATGCGGATGCGAAAGTCAGCGTATAATGAAGTTACGGTGTTGATTGGTTTCCATTTTTTATAGTTGCTGTCACTTTTCTTGGCGTTTTTTCTCGGACCGATCGCCCGAGATTTTAGACATCGCGGAAGAATCGCTCTACTCTAGGGGATACAATATTCGATTTTTAATTCGATCATTTTGCTGTCCGAGAGATTAACTTGTTATGTAAACGACGTCGATTTTTTTTTTAACAAAAGTTTTAAGTTTTATAAGTTTTTATAAAATCAAATTAGGTTATATATCTATTGTCGTAAACTTTCTTGTTATTTCAATATAAAGAAAAACTGGATTTAGTTAGCATTAATTGCGCAACTTTTTAAAAATACTTTTGTTTGTCAACAATTTTCTAACTATTGAGAAAAGGATCGTTAGTGAAATTTACTTATGGCTACGTTAAATATTCTTAAAATCCTTCTGTATACACATGTTACGAAAATTAATTCAAATTTCAAGAAAAATTTACTTCGAGTATAAATAAATTTCATTATCTTGATTATAAATGAATCTTTACATATATTATTCTTATAACTTTAATGTAAATGTCGCTTGATTAAAAAAAAAGTAACGAGAATAAATATTTTTCTAGAAAGATTCATCGTGATATTTTACAAAATTTAAATTTTGAACTTTAATTTATATCGAATTAGTGTATAAAGAATATAACTATTTTAAAAAACATTAAAATTTAAGTAATGATAAATTCACTTCTGGAATTTATTTTAACCTACATTGTTATTCGCAACAATAGTAGATAATGAATATAAATTTAAACTACGTTAAGAAGAATTAAAATAAATATATGAAAATTTTTTTAGATTTTTTGTGTTGATAAGCTTGTAAAAAATAATTATTTAGAAAAAATAAATCGATTAAAATACACAATTGTAATATATAGATAAATATATATATTAGAAATTAGTTTTAGCGAATAAGAAATATAAGAAATTTTAAAATGTATTCTTTCTAAAAGAATTTTAAAAAATTATGACTCACCTACTTTATATTGCTATTGAAAAAATTTAATAATATCATTCATCTCAGTTCCCTTTTTCTGAACACGTAACCTCTTCTTTTTTATCGAGACTAACAAGAGAATTACATTCGATACAGATGAACCGTTAAATTGAATATTTTGTAAGTGGAAAATTGATACAGCCGCTAAAATTATTATCGTTAATTTATTTCATACATTGTATTGTAAAAAGTTTAGATATAGAGATTAATTTAAAAAAAATATTATTACATATATTTATTTCAAATATCTATAAAGTTACTAAAACTTTATACTTATATGAATAATTTATTAAAATATATGTATTTAAAAATTATTAAAAACAGTAATATCGAATATAACAAAATCACATTAAATAAAGAGTAAAAAAATATTTATATTACAATTAATTTTTGTTTTAAATCTTCTAATATACAAAATTTTCTTAATGTTATATGATTATACTTTATTAAAAAATAAAAGAATTGTAAATATTTAAAATTGGATTATGATATTTTGATTAAAAACATTTATTACAGTATAAATGTCAAAGATCTCAATATAATATCCAGAAAATTTTTTAGTTATAAAATTGTAATTAATGTTGATAAATTTAAATTATTTCCATATATATTAACTTATAATCTAATATAAACATAAATTATATAAACTTTAAAAAACTTTAAAACTTTCGAACAATTTCAAACATTAAGATTTTTTTTATATAATTAAACATGACAGAATTGAAAAATGTTAAGAAAAAATTTATCGCGTATTTACGTAGTTTTGAAAGATTTTTTTTTTAATTTTCAATTTGACTTTCCACTTACATCGTTATCGTGTACTTTTTTTAAATGCATTCATACCTGTTTTCTAAGTAGATGACTAATATATCTATTCAAACCTAATATTCGAAAACATTTTTAAATTAAATTTTTTTACCTTTTAACCGTTGCTAAACGATAAAATTTAGCTAAATCTTATTTAAATATCCTTTTTTATTCTATTTCATCGAATAAATTTTCATTTTTTAAATAAATAAATTATTCAAATTGTTCCCAGTTTTTATTTATCATAAACATCTATTTAATTATAGAAACGAATAAAATCGAATACAATACTAATACTTAAAAATGAAATGTATGTAGTAAAAAGAAAAGAAATTTTTCTATCAAAAATTACTTTTAAAAGTTTCCCTATAATAGTTAACAAAAAATTTTATGAAGTATATAATGTGAAAGGAGATTTATAAAAACTTATTTATAAATATACGTTTTTTAATAATATAGCTTTTATTTTTATAAACAGAACAAATATGTTCCGATGGTTAATAATCATAATTGTAAATAAAAGCCTTTAGGGGAAAATAAAATAGCTTTTGTCGTTAGAATCATAATAAATAGATAAAATATTTATTAATTTTATCAGTGCAATAAAATATATTATTTAAAAGAATGTACAATATAAAAGGCTTATCATATGATGGCGGTATTTATTGAATTTTAAAATCTAAAACCATTACGAATGCATTAAATTTATCGTTACCGTATTATAATAAATACCTACAGATATACTGAATTTTAAAAATAGAATCCTGGGATTCAAAGAAATGGAGAAAGAAATTAAATCAACAGCAATACGATAAAATTCTAAAATAAAATATTAATTAGTCATTCTCAAAGTAAATATATTTAAGAAATAATAGTTGGAATTTGAAACAATAATATATATGAAACTTTCCATGCTAAATGATCGAGATAAAAAACTTGAAATACCCGACATTAGTGATTACAAAAACCTTTACAACTTTCTTTTTCATATTAGTAAAATCATCGATTACCGATTACAAACGTACAAAGAAATGTTTGAAATGGTTACGTACACAAAAATAAGTTTAATACCATTATGTTAATACATTGATATAATAGCAATCAAAAGTGCCGTTTACGAATAAAGATCTTACGATTTCTGTTAAAAATTTTATACGGAAAATTATGAAAAAAAAATAAGCGCTAAAAATACGCGATACGAAACAGCTAATTTCTTTAAATGAACTTTACGAGTTTATAACAACGAGAATAAAATATTTGTTTTCGAAATTTTTGATACAATAGATTTTCAAACGTTGAGTATTATATAACCATGACTAGAGTTAAGATCGAATTAGATCAACGTATAGAAAACTTTCGATGACGGAATCGTTCCCATCGGTATACTATTTTTATTTGGAAGTCGGATTTAAAATACTCGAATTACGGAATTATCCAATTTTAATTGCGATATTATTTTTGCTATAATAATATACCATTTATTAACGTTCCCGGGACGAAAGTTTAAATATTTAAAGGTTGCTTTATATAAAGCGTTGTCAAATACTTATTATTGCATAAGATTAATTAATATTAGAAAGACAACGATCGTATCTACAGCAAGTACAGCAAGAAGATAAAAAATTGGACTTTTTATTAATAATTAATAGCGAACTCGTACTCGGAAGAAACAGCCAGAAAACGAGTAATGCAGTTTAGTTACGGACACAAACTCGGAGACGTACTCACAAAGACGCTTGCACTCTCGGGTAAAGGCAAAGGTGCATGCGAAAAGAGAAAGAGAAATAAGCGAAGGAAGGAGCAACGCCCAAAGGAGAGTCTAAAGACGTGGAGCGAAGGCCACCGGGTGACTCAAGAGCGTTGGCAACTCGCTCGAGGGCCCGAAACCTTCTCTCGGTCCCTGGAGCCGACGTCGCCGTCAATCCTCGTGGACAGCGAACGTCCCTCATTGTTACGTATTCTATTATACGTCAGAGGCGTGTGCGAGTGTCACACGCGCACGTCTGACTCCTTTCTTTCTTCCCTCTGACCGACGAACTAAAACTGGTTTGTAATTCCTTTGGCCCCTCGGTTTCTCTCTTTTTACATTGACTTCTGCACATTGTTTTATCCCGAGCAAATACTTGACTTTACTTCTGAATATATTTTGACGTATTTAAGTGCCTTTTTACCGTCTTTTATTGTGTACTTTATATCGCTAAATCTCTCCAGCTATTTATACCTTAGGCGAGGAGCGTATCTTTTCTCTAGATCTTGCCTTAGTGCCTTAGCCGTTTTAGCTAGAAATGGAATTTAAAAGAATTTGCACGAATTAAAAATTAAATTAGCTTCGATTATACGTCATATTATATATGGGATTTCGTTCAAAAAGTTTCGAATTCCAGAGACGATGGTATTTATTTCTTTCAAAATTTTCGTACAAAGCAAAAATTTTAGTCCTGTGTTTAGAAAGATCGTTTCTAATTTAACTGATAAAATTTGTATTTTGTTTACTTATAAACTGTTTAGCATTTATTTTACCTTTTTAAATAACTCTTTTATGTATTTTTGAAAATATTTCTTGATAGTATTAAAAAAACATATGTTAATACTGATTTTTATTCGCTATAAGAAATTTTAACTATTTTAAACATCGAAACGAATAAAATATTATATAAATATAAAATAATTCGTATCGCTTTAATTTTTTTGTTTTCTTTTATTTACCTTTCTCCGTATAGTGTTTAAAATGATGAAAAACATATAAACTTTTATGTAAGCACAATAAAACATTTCTTTAAAAAATATAATAAACTTAATAAAACATTGATGAACGTTTCGGTAACTTCGATAAAAGTACTAATAAATCAAATTCCTTAATAAAGACTCTTATATTTATTAATTTTTAAAAATGAAATTTATTTTAGAGAAATACGAATAAACAAATTAATGATTATGAAACTAATTGTAACAGCAACAAAAAAAAATACTTTTACGCGTTCATCATAAAAATCTTCGCATAATAGTTTAAAATTTTGCTTTTACATTTTTTTCATAAATTTTACAAAAAACATCTGTTACATCATTTTTGAATGGGGCACGTATATTTTCGTAAACCAGTTTTTTATTTAAAGAGACAAGTGGAGCTAAAAGAAGTTCGATAATAATTTCACCTTCTCGAGTTTGAAAATTCATATATAATATTACCAATATATTTCTAAAAATTTTTACGTATATATATCACTTATTCTAAAATTCTAAAATTGTTTTATTTTAATATGAACATCTAAGAAATATGACACCTATTATAAACAAGTAATAATTATTTGTTGATTACATTGATCCATTTATTTAAAACAATAATTAAATTAGTTTTAAATAAATAAATCTCGATTGGTATTTCTTAATTTAGTAATGTAATTAATATAATTTTTATCTAAATATAATTTTAACTATTTATATCAAAAGTGTAGACAATTAGAATAGAAAATAGAATGAATTCTAAAATATATTTACAATTTAAAGTCTGTTGAATGAGAATTTCGAAAGATGTCCAAGAAAAGAGAAAATATATAAGCTGTTGAATATAATGTGTGTTGAGGTGAAAATTAAGTGCGAAAATTGTGATTTCAGCAGAGAAACAAGAAATATGTACTTACAATTTCCTTGCGGATATTCATCTTCAAATTTTAAACAGACCAGGTTCATTAATATTTTAGAAATATATTGAAGTGGTGATAGTAATACTGATTTTTGAAGTTATTATTATTATTATTCTTATTAAATTATTATTATTAGCTAAGTTTTATGATAATATTAAATAATTAATTAAATAATTTCTCTTATAAAACTAAATTTTTAATTTCAATTATTTAATTTCTAAATGTTTATTTTTGTCGACATATTAATTGTAAATCAAAAAAATGCATAAAAATGAAATTGAAAAAAAATTATACATGTTATTATTGCAGTATGAGTTAAAAATTTTGTTTCAAAAGTTATCAGTAAAAAATAATGTAACTAATAATACTACACTAAAAAGTATTTATAAAAATTTAATGTATCAAAAGTATTTAATATCATTCTCTCTCTTTCTCTCTCTCTGTCTTTATTTCTGTATCTATGTATCTATCGAACTTTGCAACTATCCAACTAATTAACTAAACGTATATCGACGCACATATTTCTCTATCTAACTGTCTATCTTTTGCACGATCAAAATTTATGAAATACATTATATTTGTTTGTCAGTACACGATAACATCAATTTATATTTGCTAATGGATTTAAAAAATTTATAATAGAAAGTTTTTTTATATTTTATATTTCTTACTTAGTAATCAAATATTTGATACTAGCCGAAGAAAAATTTAACAACCAAATAAATGAAAATATTAATTATTGATATTATCATCGGTTCGATATTGAAATCGAATTTTTTAATTAAAACTTGTGATTAAGAATTTACTTCTTAACTTTTTTATTTACTAATTAATATTTCTATCGAAAGCTAACACCGAAAATCTTGACAATATTTAAAAGTTTTGGCCTGGAAATTTGTTAATAGCCGCACTAAAAAAATATAAAAAAACACACACGATTGAATAAACATTGAAAAAACTTACTTCATAGAAAAGAATAATCACCGCTTAAAATACATAATTCGAACGGTAATCCACTCCTTATATTTTTTAGAGCAACGTCAACGTTAATTATACTTTCAAGATTTTCGTTCAAGTTTTACGCATAAAAAACTTGAATGCGGCATAATTGATATTGATTGAATAAATAAAATTAATTGCAAAATGATAATTGAAACAATTTTTCAATCGCAGAAGTATTTAAAAAGCGCCAAGTTAATTACAAGGGAAGATCGCGATGTTGTATTGTCGCTCGAAAGAAATTGCACAACGAATTCTCGAGCGCGTTATAACTACTCGGTAATGGTCTGTACAATGTCTAGTCGGTGAAAAGTTGCATTATCGGAGCGAAGTAATGGTAAATGAAATTTTACGGAAGTACTTTGTATACAATGGAAAAAGTAGTGCATTTTCTTACGACGATGGAACGCCTGTAATTGCTTTAAAAAAATGGATAATGCAAATGAATAATTTGCGCGATCTCTCTGAAGATGCAAACGTTGTGAAAGTTTATTATACGATTCACGATTATCAATGCTAATGATCGAGATTTAGTTTCCAAAGATTATTGATTCGTGCGTTATTTTAGGTAGAGTGTAAAATTTGTCTGTGAAAGTAAATACGATCCGTTCCTTATTAAATTAATCGTTCGGCCTTTTTAAAAACTTAAAGTAAGCTTAAATAGCTTAAAATAAATGGATAAGGTTTATAAGAAAGTAAGTTTCCGCTACAGAGTATTTTTCAATGTCACCGTTTATAATAAAGAACACGATTTCATATTAATTAAATTGATCATACTCGTACACGCTCTTATTTCCCACTAATTTGGTTCTGATTAAACCTCGATTGCTTCAGTGTATTCTTAAATCGTTCGGACAGATTTAAATATGAAAATATGTAACTCGATGATATATCAATTAATAATATATGAAAAAAAAAATTATATTTTAATAAAATTGAAATTATTACATCATGAACGAACTTAAAAAACTTTTATTAATCAATAATAATTATTTAATCAAAGACAATTTTATTTATTTTTAAAATATAAACGAAAATATTTTTTATATTTACGATATTTTTTATTCCGTTTGCGCGTTCTGAAAATTTGAAAGTGATTACATGAATTTTATTACAAGAATCGCATCTTAAACTTTTATATATTATGAAATGTAAAACTAATAACAAACCTCGAGCTTTAAGACGTGAAATTTCAATATTTAACGACATCGATAATAGACGAAATAAATGGATAAGTGTGAATATAAAAAAAAGTTTTTCTTACGCGTACACCGCAAATAAACAAGGAAATAAAGAATTTAAAGAAAATAATAAAAATACTTAACATGGAAGAGTACAAGATGATTACAAAATTATTTCTCGGAGTCCATTATTTTACATAAACGTATTTAATAATACATATCCTAACGGGCACGAATTTATAAACTATATGAAAAATATTATTTAAATCGCGTAAGCTTATACATATGTAAATTAAAATATTTTAATGCTAAGATTTAGACACAAAATAACATATTTAATTTGTCGGAATTTCCAAACGCGTTTGCAAGATTTTATCTTAGGGAACGAAAACAGAAATTCAGCTAGATAGAAAAATAAAAATACTACAACCGGGCTTTTTGGCTTCTCAAGCAATTATCGTCGGTTCGAAGCCAAAATTTGTGAGTATCGTGAGTATTTAATAGAGATACCGGGAAGTAACAGGTTTTCAGAGTCTTCCTCCGTTCAATCATAGGACTCGAGAATAAATCTCACGAGATCGGAAATAAAAGTTAAGGTGAAATAAGGGAAACATTCCACGAAATCTTATTTACAAGCGAGTCGAAAACGCCCGGGCAAATCGATAAAATAAAAACGAGTACTCGTTTTCCTTTATTTACTCGGAAATCCAACGTATTTTCACAACCCGCTCTCATCGATAATTATATCTATGGCATCATACGTATTCACGGAGTCGCGCTACCGACGAAACCGTCGAAACCGTCGAAACCGTCGAAACCGTCGAAACCGTCGAAAACGTCGAAAACGTCGAAAATACAATTTCTTCGAACTCGGTTTACCGAGCGTACCCTCGAAGAAAGCCGAGGAGAGAAAAGAAACGATTCCCGGTCAACTACGAACTCTCGCGACGATTCGTCAAACGAGAGCAACAAAGAAATCGTTACCCGTGCACCGAGAGTCGACAGACACGTGCGACTCCCCGAGAAACGAGTCGCTTCGCGTCCCTGTCCCCGGCGGTCGTGGCTTAGCGGCTCCCACACACACCCGAGCACGCACCCGACAACACACACACGGACCCACACACGGACCCACACGGACCCAGGCACACCCGCGAGCGCAGCCGTCGATGGACCGCTCCGAAACGAGAACTCGTTTCGCAACTTGGTTCCGGATCGGCGCGACCCGCGATCGAGCGTTTAACCGAGCGTCTACGTTGTTGAACAGACGCATGACGCCGTGTGGAAGAGTGAAAAGAAAGAGAAATGCAGGCGTGCGCGAGTTAGTCCGGAGGTGGCCAAGAAAATATCCTGTGTCCTTTCGTGCGCGCGAGTCTGAGGTACGTGCGTCGATGCGCGTGAATGGAGCCCGTACCCGATCCCCCGCTGCGCATGCGCCATGGATCAGAGAAATCTAGCTTTATCGCGCGGCGGGTGTACCGACTCCATTACGCCGATCTTTCCGATGCGACTCCGATGCGACTCCGATGCGACTCCGATGCGACTCCGTCCGTTCGTGCCGCGAATTTCCTCCGCCATCCGGAGCCTATCGCTGAATTTTAAGAGACGATTCGAGGAACTTGGCCGATTCCTCGATAACGCGCTCGTTCTTTTTTATTCCCCCTGTCCGGATTATCCTGGTTGTACGAAACGCCGACGATAAAATTTAATTGTTTCCGTTTCCGCGACCGCTTGTATTTATTTTACGCGCGACACAATCGATCGATACGCTCGAACGGTCCTCGGAAAATGCATTTTGCGCGCTAGATTCGATTAATTCGATGCCTCGTTCGAAAAATATAAATACGAATCCGACAACGGGTTACTTTAACTATATTAATTCTAGCGATTATTAAGCCTTTTCGCGTCGATATTTCTCGAATGTCGAATATTATACGTATTTTTCATTGAAATTTCCACGCGTGAATTATTTCCTTTCTGCATAAACTCGAAAGCGCGAGGATAATTTCCACGAGAGTATAATTTTCAATAAAATAAACACATGTGAAGTATGAAACGCGCGCTTCGAAGAGATAAATAAAAGTTTCGATCGATGCTCGTACGCGATAAATTATCCCGTATTTCTTAATCTTCGTAGGTATTCGAATTACGAATGTACGATATCCATCCGTTTAGATATTACAATAGTTTTATGAATGGGACATCCATTACTACCGAACATAATATTTAAGTAGGTATCGTATATAAGAGTCGTGGTAATTTAAAATACAATGGCAAATGAAACAAGTATCAATAAACGATAAAACACGAGTATAATGCTTCCATAAATTAAGAAAAAGAGCGTAAACTCGGGAGCGGGAGAAAAGAGACGGTGCGATCGAAAGAAATCGATCACCCGTGTGTCGTTCGAATTCCCGACGTGACGTCCACGACTCGCGTGTTCCATAATATTCATAAAAATACCAACAATAACAAAAGCGAGTTCGCTAAATGCTCGCGTCTAAGGTCAATCCTACGCGATTTCGGCGACGCCTTTAAACCCCGGACCTTCTCGCACGTGTGCGTACGTTACGGGTGACAACGAGATAACGAAGATGAACGACTTGCTCGGAGAGTTTCCAACACGAACGAACGAACGAACCGCACCAAACGGCACCAGTTTCCTAAGTTAAACGGTCGAGTTTCCTAATTTTCGAATCTTGAAACGTCCGATTATTTGGAAGCGCGGGTTACCGAAAAAATCATTTTCAGCGATTTTCCGTTGCGTCGGTGAATGCGATATCGGGATATTCGTTTAATGAATCATAAATTTATATGAAATAACTTACTTTGTGATTCCATTATTTATCGCGTCTTTATACTTAATTTATTTATCCGTTCCTTTTTACGTTTTCAACTGTCTCTTGCCGAGATGCAAAAGATTAAAATCAAGATTTTACAATTATTCTAGCTTTAATCTTCTATAATATTAAATAAATAAAAGGAGATTTATTATTGTAAGCGTACTTGGGATGAATTCTTTATTACTTTACTATAAGTAAACAATTATTAAATTTACTTTCGTATTTTCATTGCATACTTAAAATAATTGAAGAGGTTACCTTGATAAAATAAACGCAAGTTTTGCCATTTTTTAAGAAAGTTTTTAGCGAAATGTTTGCGTAAATATGTTTCCTTTGTTGAAAGCATATTTAAAGATAGTAAACTTTATGCAAATTTAATAATATAAAATTGTATGCTACTTTTATTGAATCGATTAAAAAAACATGGATCGGTGTTTTTTAATATTTGAATATAATTGTAACGTTTTACTTAGTTTGTTACATCGATTTTAATAAAGTTTAACTTAAAAATAATATAAATCGTACGTTAAATATGAATTAGCGTTTATAACGTGCATTTCACCTATTTTCTACGCAGATTTTTAGACGAAACGTATTCGTATTAATTATAGAAACCTTTCCACACAATTAATAAAATAATGAAACTTAATACGTAACTTACTGAATTTATTCAAAACTTTCTTTATGAAAATTCTAAACTATACACGAACGCGCGTTCAATGTTTTTTAAGCTCTTAATTTTAAAAGGATAAAGTATTTCTAGACTTAGATCGATCGAATCGGTAAGTTTTAGAATGATTTTAAATTCGAAACTGAAATTAAATTCGAAAATGACAAATTTCTAGACAAAAAAACATATTTAAAATTTAAATCGTTAACTTAATTTTAACATATCGCACCAACGATAAGGAAAACAAAAAATTTTTTACGACTCGATAAACGAATTACCAAAGTTACGACGCTTAACTTACAGTTTAAAAAGAAAAAATACAAAAAAAAGAAAACGAAAAAACGAATATCGTTGGACGAAATTTTTCCGTAATGCATCGGCGATAAAGTTTTGGATGGAATTTTTCCCCGTGAGTGCACGTAAACCCAAAACCAAAATGTCATTCGGTTCAGAAAAATAAAGCAGAGCAGAGGATGAGAGAACAGAGAACGAAACGAACTCGAGCAAAATCCGAGCACCGAAATCATCCGTGGCGCAAGGGAAAAAGATCGTGCAAGCGCAGGCGGTCCCAAAAGAGAGAGAGAGAGAGAGGAGAGAGGGAGAGAGAGTGAGAGACGGAAGGAAAGGAGAGCGAAGTAGTGGCAGACAAGTCCGAGGAGACTCAGCTGAAAAGCAACGGCGGCACCTCTTCTTTTCTTTGCCCGCCGCCAGAACGAAAAAGGGAGAGTAAGCGAGAGAAAGAAAAAGAGGAACCGAGAGGGAGGCGGGCCCCGTCGGTGGGGCCTGACACGTGACCGTCCGGTTATATATAAAGGTGCACCGAGCCGGCAAGACGCCGACAGAGTTCTTCTCTCCTTCTCGTCAAGGGGACGATTGTCGACGATCCTTAGACGAACAGTGACACTCGCGGCTACGAGCTAACCACGTTCCACGATTATAATCACCAGTGCACCGTAGCTAATTTTCGTTCGTTCGCCGGAGACGACCAAGACACGCGTGACCAACCCCACAAGGAGATCCCCAAGACCAACCACCATGAGAACCTACGTCGCGATAGCAGCAATCCTCATCGTCGGTACGTACCAACAAAACCAGTGAGGGCTTACGCGATTTCCAAAAATCGCGATACCGAAAATCCCGCGGGAACAAATTAAAAAAGCCTAATTTGTTATGGTATATAATGCGATAGAACCGCCCGGACTCGCATGGACAGGTGCGAGTGAAAGTCGCCCCGAGCCGAGATAACGCATTCGATCGGATCGGAGTTGTATGTCGGAGTAGTACGTGAGTAGAAGAAAGTGCAAAGACACCACGAGTGCAGACGTCTGCGCGGGTTTTCCGGACGTTTTCCGGACGTTTTCCGGACGTTTTCCAGACGTTTTCCAGGCGATTTTTCTAAGAGGATCGAGTGATTGGGATGAGTCCCATTTCCCTTTTTTCATTTCCCTTTCCCTGCGAGTGAGAAAACCCTTTGGGTACGTTATCATCGGGGGATCCATTCGTTCCTCGCTTCATTTTCGCGCGTTCGCTCGCTTTGAAAACGAACGCTCGGCTTACTCTTACTCCGATACCCGCGTGCACTTTCCTCGTCTCGAGGAGAAAACGTGCTTTTCGTTGTGGTTTGTTTCGTGACTCGGGTACAGCGCAAGTGCGATGAAAGTACATCCGAGTACGAAAGATTCTCGGTTTATACACGCGAACTAACTAATTAACGTTGGGTTTAACCGATGCCGTTCCTCGAAAAGAAATTGCTTTTCCATGCTTTCGTTCATGCGCTTTTTATCCTCCTTGTATCGATCCTTCATTCTTTTTTTCGTAATAATCACGCGAATGATTCTCGCGTGTTCTCGCAAACGATTCACTCGTCTCTCGGCCCAAGTGCCAATCGGTTTTATCCATCCAAATTCTCCTTCTCGTTCGAAGCTTCTTCTTGCCAATTATACAATTTTAAATAAAGTTAAACAATAAAACAATACAACGATTCGTTTTAGTTTTTTCTTTAATATCGCTCTTCTACCTTTGTATAAAAGCGTTTTTATATATTAATTAAAATGTGTATTGTTTAATAAATACACTGCAAATATCGTCGTTTGTAAATTTAAATAAAATCTAACGAATTAAATTAGTTTTTGTTTAAATTTTCTATTTGGTAACCGATATCGATCTTGCATCATATTTTAAAATAAAAAACTTTGAAAGTCGTTTTCTGTTACGCCAATAAATTTGTTAATTTTATTTTTGTAAAAGCTTCTGTGAAAATATGCACATAATTTAAAATTAATATATAAATTTACAAACCTGTCGTTTACAATGATTTCACTTTCTTTATAATTGAAAAATCATTTCAAATTATTCAAACGATTAAAATATTTTTCATTTATTTACGTGCAAGGATAGTAAATGAAAAATTTACCGAAAGAAGAAAGAAAATTCAAAACGTTACTTTAAATATCCAAAGAAAAAATTTTAATTGATTTATTATATTTTATAATTTTAATGCGAATTGCGTTAGTCCAAAAGATTTTTACGAATATGAAACATCTCTGCAAGTCGTACTGGTAAACGGCTATACGAAAGCATCGAATCACACGAAATAAATATCAAGGATCAGCTTAGCGAACGTTCGACTATATTACAGAATCACCAAAGTAATTTTATATTTATAACGCAAATATATAAGGTGGATTCGGTTACGTTCCCTCTTACGCATACGAGAGAAGATCGCTCGTAACAACGTCGTTCGATGATTTAAGAATAAAATTTTGAGACACTTTCGAAGGTCGAAAGAATTTAAAGATTATAAAAATCTGGTCTGTGTTCGATGTTCGATGTTACCGATGATGATATGCAAGCGATAATAGATAGAGATAAAATAGATAGAGTTTGGATGAAATTACTCAACTAAAATTAAAATTCCATTTCTAATATTTATTGCACTTGTTTTGTAATTACACAATATGTGTAGGAATGTTTCAAACGTAATAATTAGTTTTATGATGCTGTAAAATATTTTTTATTTTGGTATACCCGACTAGAAATCCTATGTCTAAGGTAGTTAAAGTGTTGCACCGGTCGTCCATGCACTTTTAATTCGCAAATTTTTTCCTCGAAGAAAACGCTAATATTTCTATGAAGAAATGCTCGGTGAATAAATTTGTACTGGAAAATTAGTAAACAAAATTGAAACGAAATTCTAATCAATGATACACGAGAGCATTGAAATTTCGTTTGCGTTACACCCGAAACAAACAAAATATTTTCCAACGAGGAAAAGATAGACTCGATCCCTCGCGAGTCTATAAAACAAAAAAAAACATCTTTCTCGCGACCTGTTCATCAACCATTGAATCCATCGACCACTCCAAACCAATCCTAAAGATCTTCTCGTATCGCTCGGAATATAATTCTCGTTCCCTCAGCGTTTTAATTTAATTTAACGAACTCCGCGTGATAATTTAGCGACAAAAGGCAAGGCGATATTATTACAGAAGCAGGGCGGAGTAAAAAGCACTCGAGGTATGTCCGAGGCTGAAACAAAAATCGCCTGCGTTTCCGCGCTACTCATTAGCGCTCCTTAAATCGTAAAAAGATTTTCAAGAAATACGCGGAAACACCAGGAGCAGGAAATGTTTCTCCCCATCGACTCGGACTCGCTGTAGGCGCGGATACGCGTATAGTGCCCGTACACTTTCTTAACAATAAGAATCAAGCGCGCCCAGGTATTAGAAAGGTGAGGAGCGCCGTTTCATCCAAACGCGCGCATATATTAATAAAAGCGCCCCTTCCTCCCTCCCTCCCCCGATCACCGATTTCTTGTTCGTAAATTATCCACGGAGCCGCTCATTTACGTAACCGAATGCAGTTACGCGTTCGCGGATCATCGACACTCGAACGTTCACGAGCAAAGTCTCCGAGCTGCTTTTTTCTCCGCCGTTATTTACTTCTATTGGCATTATATTTGTTGTAGACGATTGGGTAATATTCGCGGATTTATGCCAACATCACCGATCTTCGCGCGCTTCTACCAACTGTGCGTCATTTTCGAAAGGAAAGCGCATCCGAGATTTTTTCTATTCCTTTTTTCTAGTCTTACTCATTTTTTTTCCTTTTACAGAGTACCGTTTATTTTTCTGCTCTTTCCGATACCCCGTGGCTTTTTTTTTCCCGTGTAATTGTTCAAAGAAAACGCAATTTTACTTACTTAGCGAACCAGGTCCGATACCAGGGGGAAATTTTTATTACAGCTATACGCACGAGTATATATTATACGCAAATACCGCCGTTCGAGGCTCTTGATCGATTCGTGCAAAAATCGTTGAAAAAATTATTTTTAAGTATAACAAATTTTTATAGTTTTATCCGAGTTGAAAAATTTGTGAAAAATAAATGAGCGACCATTTTTACAAGTCGATACGTAACAAAAGTAAGTACTCGTTTTTTATTTAGAAACTAATGTTTCTTTGACTTTTTAAATTATTACATTTTACAGTTTATTTTATTACGAAATAAGATAAAAACACTCGAAGAAATAAAATAAAAATAAATATTACAAATGAAAATAATATGAAAAAATTTGATTTCCCGATACAATGGAATAATTTAAAAAATCGCTCGGGTTGAAAAGTATCCTCGGCAATTGGTAAAATCGTGGATTCTCTATTAAATAATGAACGCGTTAATTTAAAGAAAAAAGGAGAAAGTATCAATTTAGTATAAATTACAGTGCTCTACATAAGTTTCTTATTTTTATAAATTAGTTTAAAAAAAATGGATGTTACGAAAGATGTAGTTGGTAAAACAATTTAAAATTTTAAAGTTATAGTAAAAATTAAGGAAAATTACTTTGGTTTAAGAACCTTTCCAAATTTTTGGAGACCTTCCACCGCTCTGACTTTCTTCGACGATTCTCTCTTTAGCGAAGTATGATGAACTCGGGCCGAAAAATGCCTGGAGCGAAGAAACGTACGATCGAAGAATACCTAATCGCCGTCGTTAAAAAATGCATAAAATATATAATATGTATATAATCAATCCGAGGCTCGAAAGAATATTCAAAAAACTTTCACCTACTCGTTGACATTCACTCATCGACGAAGATGAGGGAGATAAAAAAAAAGTCGCGTTTTTCGAGGGAACGTGCATGTAATTACGAAACTATCCGAACCCGCAGGTGAAAATAATTTCGCTTCTTTCGGTCAGTCACACACACACACACACATACATGTGCGAAAACGATGATCGGGAGAAAGGGCGTAAAAGCGAAAATTAAAGAATCGTAACGCTCGGCGTGCGAAACGTTTCCCAAAGTCGCCATAAAAACTCCCTGTTCCAATATAAACAAGAAAGCGAATTGACACACTGTGTATAAGATTACGTAACGCTTGTACCGTTCGACGTTGGTCGTTGCAAAAAATTCATAAATGTGTAATACGTACGAATATATGGATACGGGCCTACGTTCCTTTATAGAAGAAGATTCGGGTACCGTTACGTTTTCTTACTTCGGTCTTCGAAGCTTTTCGTATTCTTAAACGGCATTTTTTACGATTTGATTATTTATACCTTTTCAATACCGATGATCGATTCAACCGCCTACGCTTGCAACAAAAAAATAATACCATCTTCGCTCGATCGCTATCTATATAATTTTACTTCTGTTTTTCTTTTCTCGACCCAAATTTTACATAGAAAAATTTGGTTAAAGTTCGGATAATTTTAGTTATACAATGGAGTACGAAACGATCTATACTTGTACTAATTTACATAAATTAATTTAATCCATTTTTTTAATCTTAATCACCTCTCGTAAATCAATATTTCAATAGAGATAATTATTACACATCGCGCGTTGGTTCATTTTAAATTATAAATTTATAATACATTAATGTTTTATGTAATTAGTTTCTAGTTGCTATATATACAACTCAAATAGCATGAAATAAATTAGATAATCTTTATGTTGTAATAGAATTAACACATAGTTAAACTTATATATTTATATAGGTTAAAATTATCTTCGCATAATCAAGAAGTTAGCGTTACTAATTATTGACAAAATACAAACCATAAATTTTCATTTGAAAGTTAAACCAAGTTATAAGTGAAATTCTCGAGCTTGGATATAAAAATAATAGCATCTCATCTACCCGACTGCTTTGCTTCGATATCGTTTCGATATCGTTTCGATAATGTTTCAATTATACGTACGTTATATCTGCTCGATATACTCAAATTGATCTATGAAATATCTACCTTATAAAAATATTGCGATACCTTGTAGAAGCCACAAAATGACGCAACCCCATGAAATCGACACGCGTAAGCTCGAACAAATCGAGTACATTTAACGTCTTGTTAAAGTTACCACAATACTCGCGTTAAATTAACTCGAACAATTTTTAAAATGATACACGTATATTCATAAAGAATAACTGTTTGCTTTACAATCGACCAAGTTTAATTAAACGAAATTAATTCCAGTAGCGGTTACGGATTTCACATTAGATTGCAACGATTTTCAACCGTATTACTCACGATATTGCTCAAATACGAATTTACGAATTTACCTTTCACCCGAAACAAGGATTCGCTTTTAAAAATAACAAAAGAACATCTACGCGATATTCTTTAAACCTTTAAACGCTACATACATTTAGGTTAAAGCGGTCGACTCTCGAGCGTAGATAAAAAAGCAGACGGTCGGTCGACCGTATTCAATTTCTATTCTCAGGTTCATTATGCAAAAAGAAGCTGGAGAACAGAGGAGATCGAATTTATTCCGATAAATAAAATCGACCTTAGGTCGGGCGTCCCGATAGTCGAAAGATGGAACGCGAGTTGCTACCGAGTAACTACTACCAAAGTAAGGTACCGAGTAACTACTACCAAATAAGCGATGCGAAACGGTATCATCGTCGACGCGCTCGAAAAAAAAAAAAGCAACAAATAAGCATCGGCGAAAAGGTCGCGTCGCAAGGATCCGCCACGATGGAACGAAGGAGCGGCTCCTGACTTCTAGCCTTCTTTTGCGGCCGGTGAGTTTCGCGTTCAAGGTGGGGCATCGTCGGAAAAATGAAAGCGAAGGATTACTCGGGCCGAGAGGGAACGGGATGCTGGTGTATCGCATGTAGGTGTAAGCGCACACCTCGGGCCCGAGATCGCGGGGCCTTCTAGTGAAAGCGCCCGGCGAAAGTGTTTGTGGCTTACATAAGGCGCTTAGCTATTCGGAGATCATACGCCGGAGGTGCGGGGGTTATTATCCGATTACAGTCATTTTCTCGATTTTGAAACGCGACGCAGGGGCCGTTGAGAAAAACGCGGAAAAGGTCGCGAGTAGCCGGGGGAGAGCAGAGGGAGAGCAGAGGGAGAGCAGAGGGAGAACGGGATCCGAGATTTCGGGGAAGGTTTTACATGGAATGCAATGCCTTCAACTTTGCGTTACCGACTTTTGCCAATTTTTATTTCTTGCTCCGCTTCTCGTCCTTTCGTCCTCGTTACCAACCAAAATTACGAAAACCTTCGAGTTGGAGATTCAAAGAAAAAATTCCCGCGAATGTTATTGGAGCATTTTAGATTTTAGATCGATCGATTATTAACTCCGAGTCGTTTTCGCGATCGATAGAAAAACTTTGTCGCTACAAATTACGAATTACCATCGCGAATGTAATTCATTTTGTCGATAATCCGAATTTTACGATATTGATAAAAATTACCAAACTCTGTTATTATGTAATTATTTTTCGATCGATTAAATCGAAAGAAACAGTTTTATAATTTAACTTTTATTTTGACGTAGTGTATAAACTAAGTAACGGATAGTATTATTCTTGTTAAATATGTTAATGGAATCTACTAACTTTCTAACGATCTCTGTTTTTATAAATATTAGATAGTGGCTTAAGTTGTTGAGATATACTTAATTAAGATAAACGTTTATTTAGAAAATAATTTATATTTAATTTTAAACGATCGTTTCAATAATGGTTCGTTTAATAAATATTGTATACGATAGACGCGGATAAAATCAAATAGTTTCTACGGTAATACATAATTTTTAAAGAAAAGGTACGAATAGTTTTATTACGTGTAAAAAATATAAAAGTTTTGGCGACTACTTGGTATTAGAATTTAATACCGTTGAATACGATTGGTTTCTATTTCGCGTACGATCGTAATTCTAAAAGTTTTCAATAACGTAAAAGATATTCAACGAAATGTAGAAATTTCGAAAAATCTACGGATACAATTGCGTTACCTAAGTCCCAACTAAATACTGTTTATTAGCGAGTAACGAATACTTGGAGCACACGTGCCTTAAAAATAAAAAGCGGAAAATCGTTTTCGGCTGTAGTTCCGGTGTGAAAGCACTTTCGGTGCAATCGCTTCGACTCTCGATCGTTTTCGCGAATCCGGTACATAAGCAACACGAACCGTGCGTACGAGATTTTACGGACGAGTGCACCAAATTAATGATAGACCGCGTACTCGTAATTTTAATTGATGGTTGAGAGTCGATGAGAGGGATAAAAAAAAACGATATACCGAACACTTGAGAAACTGGGAAGTTCGTAACCTTCGGTGTTGGCTGCGTGGATCGATCGATCGTGAAACGAAAATTTCAATGATCTTGCGCGTCGCTAATAACTTGTTGAGCGTGAGTTCGTTTTTCATGATTGTAGCATCGAAATCGACATCCTAATCGAACGGTAACGCGTAAATAGTCGAGGTAAGAAATAAAGAAATATTAACGTTGTATTATTATTTATAATATATACCGAAAGCAAACGTATTTCGTATTTTAAAAAATTCTTGAAATCAATGATACGTAACCTTCGAAATTAATTATACAAGTTTTAAAATATTTATTCTATCGTTCGCGAATATTAAATTATTATCCATTTCGCTTTTTTGCTCCGGTGGATAAACGTACGATGTATTTTAATAAAATTATATTGTATACGTACAATAATTTTAATTACATCAATCTAGATTTTAATTGGCTATTATTGTCAATTATAAAAAAAGCAATAATATTTTAATGCTTCATTTCCTTGTTTTATAACGTCATTTAACCTGAAACCTAAACATTAAAAACCGTTTTACGACTTGTATTTTTTATATTTCTTAATAAAGAGGTGTCTAATATATTTATATTATATTTGTATCGTAAGAAATCTCTTAAAACATAGCGTTTATTAATTCATACTTTTATACGCGTTTGACACGATAACTAAAGAAACGCAGTGAATAAAAGAGAAAACAAAAAAACATTCCATAAAATCGACTTCGCGCTACTGTGCTGAAATTTAAGACCAGCACGGACTTATAATAATTATCTTACGCAACTCACCGCGTGTTATCTCACTTTTTTATTTTTTGCTCTTTACAAAAAGAAAGAAGCATCGGACGAAAAAATGCGAATCACAAATAAGTCTGGGAAAAGCCTCAATTAAAACAATTAAATCCAACCGCATAACGAAAGCGACTTTACTCGAAAATATTTCTATCATCTTTCTCAAGGATTTCATCACGATCTGCCAGATTACAATCGAAGAAAGATAAATGAGAGAAGAGAATGTTGAAAAGACGAAAAACAAACAATTTATACATTTTTAGCAATGGCGATGTAATACGCGTTTAACGAACTTTTTTTTTCAAGGTATGTGGGGTTGTTTTTTACACTATTCCCTTTTATTTTTTCAGTGGTAAAGTGCGCGAATATCGAAAGATGCATATATTGCACGATCGAATAAAGAAATAATATATTGTGAACGTTCGTTAATAAAAGAATTTTTATTTTGAAAAACTTTTAAGAATCATAATTTTTATAAATCTTTACATACTATTTACCATTAATTGAAATTAGATTGAATAAATCGCCTTTTATGACTTTCATAAATAATTGAATGTATTGCAAAATTTATACGATTATATCGAATGCAACGAGATAAAGTTTTATATTTTATTAAAACTAAATAGCGCTTTCACGTTTAACGTAATATCGTGAGTAACGAAAATTATAGTTTTATTATCCATTAACAAATTTTTTTAAATATCAAGGTTGCGAACTTGTTATTATCGTTCGATAGAAATTTATCTCAAAATTTATTTAGTTGAAACATACGAGACCTTGAAATAAGTTTTATAATACACCGAGTTAAAAAGACCAGTGACCTTTACAACATATTTTTTGCTGGTTTATATTTATTTTTAATAAACATCAAGGTAACGTTATTATGTTACTTTTCAAGTTTACTATCGCAATATCATTTCGAATTTGTAAAGACGTCGATATTTTTATCTATATTAAAATTTTATCAAATTAAAAGAGAAATGAAAACCGTTGAAAGCAAGAAATATTCCCAATCAAAAGATTTTAATGTAAAAAAAAAATTAAATTAAAAAAAAAATTCTTATATATTTAATTTATAAATCTTGTATTCGTTGTCATTTTTTATTTTTCACGGTGAAAGTACTCGTTTCACAATATAATAAATACGCTTAAATAATATAATTAATTACCTGATAAGATTATTGATAAAAATAAAACTAAAATCACTGTAGAAAATTTATATAACTTTTAATAACAAGTTATAAGAAAAACAATTTAAATGCATCATAAACGTATAATAGTAAATATCTCGTAAGTTGGTTGAGTTTAAATAGAGATAAATCATTTTGATCGAATAAAGGCAAACGATACCAACGCAATTCATCTTACAGAATCCATCTTGTGCTACTTAACATCTGTAAATCGATTTCTCGTATAACATTTATATCCCGTTTTTTCTATCTCGTTTTTCCTACTCCAAATAATAAACTTTTATATCCCGAGCAATTTTAGTGCATTAAAAAAAAGAAAAACCAGCTTCTAAAAAGCGGGACGAACCAAAAAAAAATTCCCCGTCCAATGATTCATCCCGGTAAGCAACTCCAAAAACAGAGGCATCTAAACGCTAGTTACAAAGACGATTATCGCTTAGAGGTTTTATAGTGGTAACCAGTCGCATTCTTAGAAATGAAATCCGCACGTCGAGGCGACGGCTCTCGATAAATATCCCCGTGACGACGCCAGATTATGCAATTGCAAGGCGCTGTAACCGGGATACGTAGGTAACATTCGATTTCGTCGATAAGTCCCCTTCCCCTCCCCACTTTTAGTTGCAAAAATTTTTCAAACAACTCAACAGTTTGGAATTCTCCGAGCGATGTTTTCGCTGATTTATGGCTGATTATTACATCGCTTCTGATATTAGGATCGGTGAATGCTTCATCGGAACTATATATAGCTTTTTTATTTTTCTCGCTCATTTGCTGCTTTTCGTCGAATTATAAATACCGAGTTCCATTATTCCTTCAAATTACACTTTTTCAAATTATACCGCTAAATATGGAAAATAATATTTTGATACGATTTTGCGTATTAAGGGCAAATAGCGAAGAATATAACGATTTTGAAAGCGCTTGAAAAAGTGATTAAAATATAAAAATGTTGTAAATCTACTATACGTATGCATAATAAGACTCGAACCTTTGTTTGTATTCGATTAGCTTAGAAAAGAAAATATTTATCGCGAAGAATTCTCGGTTCTTCGACCTCGAGAAATCTTTGAAATTTCTGTTACCTTATGAAAAATGTAGAAATCGAATTTCACAAGCTACGAAAGCTTAGAAAATAAGTTGATTTTACCCCAAGATTTCCTTGGAATCTTCGCAATATTTTGTTGATTTATCATCGTTTATTATGAGATACGTATTCATGGACCAGTGAAACCTACTTAATATCGTGACGCAAGAATAAGCTCAAATTACGTATATAGAAATAATTACATAAAATTCAAATGGAAAAATATCCTAATCGCGTTGCGCTTTCTATACGAAAACATTGGAATAACGATCGTAGCTCCATTCGACAACAAAATTTTGTTTTAATAGCGTACGTTGATTAACAAGTACAAAATATTACTTATTTTTATAAACTAAACAAGATTAACGAACGTCGAAATAAACGAATCGATCAGCGTTACAAAATAAATATTCGGTTGTATTTTACGCGAAAGACAAAGAAAAATTTATCGAAGCTTTGCGAAAACCGTGGCAATTTTCTACGTGGAAAATTTAATAAGAAAATATTAAAATGCGCGAATACTCCAAGTTATAAAAAAGAAAAAAGAAAAAAATCAAATTTATATACCGAAAGGAATCCGTATATCCGTCGGCAGTAAAGTCCCACGAGAGAAAACAAAGTATTTTTCCCACATTCGGAAAAGCGTCGATTCTCGCGGCAATAACAGCAAGAGCTACCGGTGAAATAAATAACGATACAGCGAACGAAATAATTGATGGTAAGATGGAGCAAGTTTTAACGCAGTCAAGTTCAATGCGCCCGAGGCGCGCGTTTATAGGGTTATTGGTCTGGCAAAGTAAAGCGGCAAAGCAAAACGGCAAGCAAAACGGCAAGCAAAACGGCAAAGTAAAACGGCAAAGCAAAACGGCCGCGCGTTTCCTCGTCACCGACATTTTACAACTCACGGATATATGCGCGCCAATGTCTAAAAGGTGCTGCACACTTTCCGTATCCTCTCTCTCTTTATCCGACCATTTTCCTCGGTAACTGTAATTTTATTCCTCTGAGCCATACTCGATTAAACCTATCATTCTGGAACTTGTGGAACTTGTGCAACTTGTGGAACTTCTTGAACTTTTGCTTATCGATCTCAACTCAAACAAATCTCGAACAAGGGAAACGTAAGATTCCGTTCCTTCCTAACGCAAACGATAAACATTCGTTCGCAACCAAAATTTATCTTACTTCTATCAAGATGAAAGTTACTCGAATAAAAATTTCTCCGCTTCGTTGCCGTTAAATATAAAATTAATTATCGATACACCGATATAAACCGATATAAATAACCGAAAGTATTTATGTATTTTATTTTATTAACCTTTCGAACATTTCGATTTATGGAAATATACGATTCGTTTTTATTATAACGCGAACGATATCGTTACGATAAATAATAATTTCGTTCATTCGAATTTGTAGAAATATACGCGAACGATTCTCTGTAGGAGATCGAAACATCGATCGTTTAAAATTCAAAGATATCGTTGGCTCGATAATACTAACACCGATACTAAAAATAACGATAGTGTACAGGTCAAAATGTTTTACCCGATCAACTTTAACAAAAAATTTATTCGAAACTCGTGTGTTCGTTTTTCATAATATCATTATCCCAATCGTATCGGTTCAGCTATCGTCTACGTTATATACAAATACAACCCGATTTGATAAACCATTCTTTCGATTTTTTAAAATTGATTAACCAGTCGAATCGATCATTAGATAATCAAGAGTTGCTCCTTTCCATTGCTAAGATAAATAACAGGATAGTGTCACAACTTGAAATTCTTTGATTTAGATTAGGTCTAAAGTAATCTACGGTATTTATGAAACGTCAACTTTGAATAATACACGTCCAATTCAAACTTGAGATACCGCTCAAAAACGGATTTTAAATTTATTTTAATCCGAACGCAAGCTTTAAAATTATAATTCGGAATCGTACGTATTAAAAAGAAAGTTTGCGAAATATCGTAAAATTTGGCTAGAATTTTGTAAGTTCGATCCTTTAAAAGTAAATCCAAAATTTCGTTCGCAACTCGATCGAAGTCGGCAGTTTACAGTTTATAAAAACGCATCGAAATAAAAATCATCTTCTTGGATGTATTTTCTCGGTAGCGTTCCAACGTCGAAACTTGGAGATAAATATTTAAGCTTCGCGAGATTGAAAAGTACGAAACAAGGTATTGGATAGGAACGGTAGACGGCGTAACAATAACCAACGATTTCCTAACAAATGTCTTGCAATTGAAGCACGAATTTTGCGTAGATAAGGCGCGAAAGGCCGATTAAATTTTCAATTTATTAGCTGTCAGCCGCTTAAAGTTGACTCCGTCTCAAAGTGCCAGCTCGCGACACGGACACGGACACGGACACGGACACGGACACGGACACAGGCACACTAACGCAAACGCGAGTCGGAAAACATTTGCAAATACAAAAGGCCAACATCGCCGTACTCGCAGCGACTCGAAAAGTGAGAATGTGACAAAGGGTTTCAACATGCCATTGTCTCGCCACCGACTCCAGCCCACAAGGATACGCATTCCATCGGGCCAACCGCGTAGAAACATCCAGAGAAATTCCATCTCTGTAGCAGTGGTGAAAATGGGAATGCTTCGATACTTTGGAAAAACTTTGCGGCCGAAGAGACGGAGAAAGAAAGAGGAGAAATAATATTTTCACCGCGATACTTTTTTGCCTTTTCCTCTTTTTTCTCCTCGACGTCGATGTCGCCAGATTTTCTACGATCTAGTTTTCACGATAACTGCACGACCGATCGAGTGATTTATGATGATCGACAAAATTTTTCGTTTTGTCCGCTGACCTCGTTATCTTTTTGCCCAACTTTAAGATAAAAGGCTTCCAATTCAATAAAACGATATATATATATATATATAAATAAATATTGAGAAGGTAATATTTAAATAATTAAACACTCGTTACTCCTTGAAAGTTTTACCGTCGATAAAAGATCGTTTCTCGTTTTTCGATTTATTTTGATATTCGTTCGTATTTCAAACTCGTTCGCATCGAACAAATTACAAGTATAAGCATTTTTTCAATTTAAATACTTCCTTATTGGAATCTATTATTAGAGAAAAGTGCACATTTTTATAAAATAATGATCTTATAAAAATATTTTACCGTAGCAAATGTTTAACTTTCTTCGTAATTTCTCGAAAAGAAATGACATATTGATAAAAAATAATCAGCAACGCACAATTAAATACGAGAAAACATAAGGTAATGGCTCGGACATCGTTAAGTTGAGGATAAAAACTTCTTAGAATGTCAATTTAACTACTAACCAACACTTATATTTTCTTGTTTAATAATTATTATTACCATTTGAACTTGACATTCAGCACTGATTATTATGCTCGCAACGCTTGACACTTTCTACTTTTTTTCTTGTCATCTCAATATTTCAAAGCTAAGTGGTCATACTTGAGTGGCATTTGTTTTTTTTAATTTGCTTGTGTATACCGACTACAATAGATCTGTCGGTTATAATTTTTATGGAACTCTTCTTTAAAATAAGGATTTTTATCACACCTAAATGTGAGAAAAATACAAGGCACGATAACTAATCAATTTTTACGATGGTTTATAATCGCATTTATATTTTAATTAAATTTACCGTAAAATTAATTTTTAATTTGAAAAAAATATAGTATCATAGATTTTGTTTCATTTTACTTTATTTGTGGTTAAAATTAATTAAAATATGTAAAATTTTAATAGTTTTTATTTAAGTTAATTGCAATTCATAAGTATTCTTTATATACCGTTACTAGACAATATTTTATTTAAGAAATACATATTAAAATAAATTTTATGATTAACATTATATAAGTATTGAAAATGAAATATGAGAAAATTGAAAAGTTGTTTAGAAATCATTCAAGGTTAATTTACTCATTGCGATATATATTGACCTAGAAGTTATTGAAATCGAATGTTATGAGGAAAAGTATAAAATTACAATAAAAATAAGAAGGTACTCGGTATAATCGAGGCCTAAGTTTCATAAAAATATAAAACTAGTTTATCAACGTGCGTGCAAAATTTTTCCGATCGAACAACCATAACAGAAAAAACTTAATTCGGTTTAAAATATATTGGATTTAAATGCACGAAATAATTTACGAGTCGGGCATTATTAACGGTCAAAGAAAATTATTTTTAAAACGACGTTAGATTTATGTTGCGAACATTAAAAATACAAACAATTTATATTTATCCATATAACGTTTCTAAATAGAATTAGTAGTTCGGATCGTGTACAATAATAATAATAATATTTACGTTAATATTCCATATAATATCCACTCGATCAAATATCTATATACAGTTGATTTAATTCGATGCTTTACGAATACAATAATATATATTTTATGTTTCCGCAAAGATGAATACAATCGATATCTTTGTGTTCGCGAATTTAAAAATTGAAAAACGTTCGTTGGTACATTGATTCTTTTCGTACAAACGAAATAATTTTAACTTATTATCAGAATTAAAAATGTAAACTAAAAATGTCGATCGATCAATTTATTTAAAACTTGTCCAAATTCGTATAAACTTAAGAAAAACGAGGCGCATCGATGTACACGAATATTTCTATATAATCCGTAACGTTAAATAAAAACTTTTCATCGTAAAAAATACATATTGAATAAATGAAAATCCAATAAAGCTACGTTCCAACGGTCGATAAAACCACGCTCTTAAAATTTCAGATCAATAACGCAAAAAATAAAAGTACTGGGTAAACATTACGGAAGTACGAAGAAATTTCGAAGCCTTAATAAAATTGTCTTATACCTACAAGTAAATTCCACTTAACTTTCGTTACATAACTTTTGATGTAAATTTTATTTGAAAGTATGTAAGTTTATAACAACAGTGTCCGATAGCGGTAGAACGTTCGATAAGTGCAATACCATTTGGTACGAATGTAACTTGGTCGCGTCGTTGTTACGTATACCTAAAAGTGTGAAATCTTTCGATCTTACGTAATCCCTCGGTTGTAAATCATAAAATACGATCGAAAAATCATCATCGTTAGCGAGCGCTGACACAAATTTTTATTTTCAAAAATGTTAAAAGAAGGAAGGAAAAAGAGATAAAGAGAGAGTGAAAAAGTTACACGAATTTATTTGACGGTTGTCGTTTGCAGGGGCGAACGCACAAGAGTCGTTCAAGTGCCCGGACGACTACGGCTTCTATCCGCACCACCTGTCCTGCGACAAGTACTGGAAGTGCGACAACAGCGTCGCCGAGCTCAAGACCTGCGGTAACGGCTTGGCCTTCGACGCGTCCGACAGCAAATTCCTCACTGAGAACTGCGATTACCTGCACAACGTCGACTGCGGCGAACGTACGCAACTCGAGGCACCGATCGGAACTCCTCATTGCGCCCGACTCTACGGTATTTTCGCGGACGAGAAGAAGTGCGACACCTTCTGGAACTGCTGGAACGGCGAGGCCTCCAGGTACCAGTGCAGCCCGGGATTGGCTTACGACCGGGAGGCCAGAGTCTGCATGTGGGCGGATCAAGTGCCCGAATGCAAGGTCGAAGGTAAGCCTTTCGTCCCGGACTAAAATCTTTTATCTTTATCGCGCGATTTTTTCTATTTCGATCTTTGCGAGCTTTTCTTTAAATTTTTTACCATTTTATTTCAATGCGGACCCGCACCAACCCGCACCAACCCGCACCAAACCGCGCTAACGAGCAAAATAACGATGGAAGCTGGCCAAGTGTTTTTCAAACAAAGAATACGCGATTGCTGCAAATGGATTTTCTCTTATTCCAACGCAAGTTCGCTTCTTTCCCGTCGCCTAAAGAACTACCCATTGTTGTCGTTGCCAACCAAAATATCTCTCGTGTCCATATTTACGCTAACAAATTCTTCTTTACGCTTATTCCGTCTTTTTATTTATCTTTTTTTCTATATTTTTTTCGTTTTTTTACTTTCCATAAAATATGTTTTAAAAGTGCATTAATTAAAAACAATTTGTTTACTCCGTGCCGTTAAACGAAGCATTGTTTCAAAATATTCATCATAAATATTTTATTTCTTCAACGCGATGTTTAAAATATATCATTACAGAAAACATCGGCGTTTGGTATTCGATGAACGCAAAATTCAACAATCGCTTTTATAATCTAACGTTTTTTCTTTAGGTAACGATTAAACTTGAAAAAGTATAATGGAAGTTAACGAGAATATATATTTGAACGGCTAAAGCTGAATCGTGAATTTTCGATAGAGGAATCTAATTAAAATAATGTACAAATAATAATTTATGGCGTGTGCTAGAAACAAGGAAAGAAATTTAAAATACGAAAAGCCTGAAACGCATTCTACGGTACTGATTTCAGCCAGTGCGATAAACAAGACCAAAAAAAATCGTTGGCCGTAATTCCCATCGCAAAGGTAAAAGAGATATTAATTTTTCTCGTTCGAATGACTTTGTAGAGGTTGCCAATGGATTCGCCTGTCCAGCCGCCGGTGAGGTAAGCGGCGCCTCGGGAAGCTTCTCCAGGCACGCGCACCCGGACGACTGCAGGAAGTATTACATCTGCTTGGAGGGCATCGCCAGAGAGTACGGATGTCCCATCGGTACCGTGTTCAAAATTGGTGACGCCGACGGAAGCGGTGCCTGTGAAGACCCCGAAGATGTTCCTGGATGGTGAGTTATATCATGAAGGGTTTTCATTTCTACCCGAGTCTGAGCTAAATTTCGAGAACCGTGTCGAAATTCGCGTCGAAAATTAAAAATCGATAACTCGCGAAGACGTTCAACGAATTTCGATCTAAATTATTCCAAAAAAAAAGTACAAAACTCGTTTAGAAAAAATGGCGCTTAATTTGAAGCGTAGAGCGAGATAAAATTGTCGTCTCCGGAGGACGAGTTCACGGGTAAACAGATCTAATCATCTAATCGACGCACGCTCGATATTTTCCAGCGAGGATTATTACGGCGACCTGGATTTGAAGAGCATCAGGAAGAGCGAATTACTCGCGGGCATCCAAAGCTCCGGAGAGTCGAGGAACGTTCAAAACAAACCGAGCAAGCCAAGGCCGTCGAGCTCGCAGACCCCGAGACCCTCCCAGTCCCAGGGACAAGAGTAAGCTAGACCCGGACGGACGACGGAGGAAGCGACGAGAAGTCTCTAACGATTGCCTCGCGCGGCGACAACTTTCTTCGAATCGAGACACGAACGAACAACGATCCAACGCAGCCGAGAGAAGAGCCGAGCTACAAAGAACTACGAAGAAGCGCGAGACGTCGGAGACTTCATCCGAGCGATAGGACTCACACGATCACGCACATCAACACGTAAACACACACCCGCGTACGCGTCCACAGGCAGAGACGCGAACCGCGAGAGAGAGACCAGGGTATCTAGTC
The DNA here is from genome assembly GCA_018907195.1 of Dolichoris vasculosae. Taxonomy (NCBI): domain Eukaryota; kingdom Metazoa; phylum Arthropoda; class Insecta; order Hymenoptera; family Agaonidae; genus Dolichoris; species Dolichoris vasculosae. Next base: position 18,381,642 of record JACCHY010000002.1, on the reverse strand, counting down.
TCGTCGACGCCCACGGCGATCCCTTCCCACCTTCCCACCTTCCCACCTTCCCACATTTTCCCATTTTATTCCCATTTTATTCCCATTTTATTCCTATTTTATTCCCTCGCTTTCTTATTTTATTATCCACGTGTACTCGTTCTTTTTTTTTTCTCTTTTCTTTTTTTCTGCTCTCCTCGGTATCCTTCGTTATTCTTCTACCGCTCTTCTCTTCTACCGTTGCACGATCCTTCCTCCTTCCTCGATGAAAAGGCGATAAAATGTACTCCTTTTTCTCCTTTTTCTTAGCTCGTTGCCTTAAACTTTAATTGTTCTTTGATCGTCATCCCCTATACCGTTACATTTCTTCACTTTTTTTTTTACGACTGCCTTCGGTGAAAAATTTCTTTACATCCATCAAACTTATTTCTTCTCGTTGGATGAAACGTGGAAAACGTTTAACGTTCGACGAACTTCCCGTGAACATGGAATTCTTCTCCGAATGCTTTCGTACATACATTCCTATTTACTGCTGAAAATCGGAACTCGTCCGAAAGTACGTTCCAAGGCTGAGATTTTGTTTTCTCTTTTTTATTGTATCATAATACGATATCATAATATCATAACGATTGTCACGGAGTAAATTAAGTCAATTGTAAATTATTGATGAATTTTGTGAAATTCCTTGAGCCGAGGCGATAATTCGATTTATAAAATTCGTGCAGGCCTATGCGTACTTTTGTATAAAAAATACGAAAAGAAATCGATAAGAGATACTCGTATAAGTACAACGTACAACCTATTATGTTTCGTTGGGAGAGGCTTTAATTGTAGTTTCGTTGAAGCGCGATAACAAAATTGCCGTACGTAACTTTACAGTGATTTTTATTTTCGAAACTAATTCTTCCGTAACGCGAGATTTTAACCATTTAGCTTAAAGACCGAGAACTCGTTATCGATAAATTGTCTTATTAGCATCGGGAATTATTTTAAATTAACGTTCGTTCGTTCGTTCGTTCGTTCGTACGTTGTAGAAAAACATTTTGCGTTAACGACAATTTTCATTTATATCGTAAAAAACATGTACGAAAAAATTCGTTCGCGCGTATATTCGTAAATTTTATGGATTCGTTTATGCTCAAGATGTAAATTACTGCGAAAGCGTCAAATGCGTCACGAATAATACAAAAGCGACATTATTTTTCGAATGTAAGTTTTTCTAATTTAGAACAATTTTTTTTTTAAAAAAAAGAAAAACACGAATCAAACGATGCGACAAACTTCATTTATGATATTCTTGTCGCGCTTTTAACAACCACTTGACTCGAATTAAAGCTTGCGACCTTCAGAATTTTATCTCGTAGTCTTTTCTTAAGAACATAAAAACAAAAATATAAGAATAAAAATCTTTAAAAATTATCGTATGTCTTTATTTTTACGATACACACACTTCCCTTTTAACGTAGTCCAATTTTTTAATCAAAGACGAATATTAAGAATTTAACTACGTAATATTCCGGTAGAAATCAAACGATTTCATCGATCGGAGAAACATTATTTTTTAAGATGCAAATTCAAAGGCGTTTCATATATATTTTCGTAAAGTTTCTTTACGCGTCGAAAAATGTGATTTCTTTTATTTAATAAAAATCCTGAAAGTATGCAGTTTATTCTCGCGCAATAACTTGATTCAATTACAAAGTAAAAGCGCGTCAAAGGATTGGCAAATTCAATGCACGCCTAGAAATCGCGAAGAATTTCTCCTCGAAAAACGAAGGAAAAGAAAAGAAAAGGAAACCATTAAAAGAAAACATTAAAAATTGACGGAACGTTCGAAACGCTGTAAATCGAGATCTTGCAAATGTCCGAATGAAAAAGGAGAGCAAAACCTTGCGTAGCTTTTAAATATCGCGAATCCAAAATTCGGCTAAAATTTACATTCGAGCTGCGCACGGCCTTTGCATTTTCCAAGCAGCATTTTTTCTCCTTGTCTGTTCTACGAATCAAAAGGAAAGGAAGGAGAGGGACGACGAAAGGCTTTTGAATTATGCGCCGCGCGAATCTTTACACGGAGGACAGACGCTGGAAGCGCGTGTCTCGTTTGCAAAAAATATCTTGGACGGAATTCATGGTTGCCTGTTGCCTGTTGCCTGTTTGTCCGACTCTCCTCTTAATCTTTAGTTGTTTTACACGTTGTAGCCTCGTAGAAAAACTTAAAATGGAGGAACGCCTCGGTATTTGTGTTTGCCATTGCGCCTCAAATATCTCCTACACTTTCGCCGTGAATTTTAATTACTCGATTTCCTTCATCGAACGCATTAAAATTTAATCTTATATTTACATTGTTCTTGTAACGTATTAAAATGTATTAAAGATACGTTATCAGAGTTAAGAATAATTATTGTGCGCCTTCGCCGAATGTTTATACGAAATGTTTACCGAGAAATAAATGTTCCATCACAGAAAAAATGAAGAAATATTAAAACGGATAAATCGAATCGAAACAAAATTATTACGCATTACTACGTACATATTCCAAAATTTTGCTTCATAATTTATATAAAAGCATTTCGGACTGTATTAACGCGTGCGACGTAAATTATAATAATGTAAATTTATTCAAACCGACGATCCCCACAAGCTAAATAAATCCGCCAGATACACGGTTAATATAAAGTTTAATTAGTAAGTGAGTTAGTTGTTCTCTATTTTATACGCGTAAAGTTTAGTTATATTCGTATTAAAATTTTCGGTGAAACTATTTTACATAGTATTTGTATGTAAATGGTAGTGCAATACGATAAGTGAAGAGTTTCGGAAGAGAAATGTACACTTAAAGAATTCGCATTGTTGCATTTAATCATATCGGAAGTATTAGTATTCGATGATTATATGACATAGACGAGAAACTGATTTAAATGTTTAAGTTTTTTTTAGTGCAGCGTAAAATTAATTAACGAATAAACTCAATGTCGCAAAAAACATTACAATACAAAAAACATGCAAATTCAATGGATAACCTTTTGTTAATAATTTCACGTTTTGATAGAACATAACTTAATTTGAATACATTTTTATTCGAATCTGCGAATAATTACCGAAAGTACGTTAACTTGTAATCGTAAGAAAATAAAAAAAGGGCAGGCTATCGGCAATAAGAAAATTAGGGAAAATCTCAACGTTCGAAAAAACAATAACGTCGGTGAGTCGATCAGTCAGTCAGTCAGTCAGTCAGTCAGTCAAACGCACGTTATTTGGAAAGCAAGAGAAAACACGAGGGAAAGCGAACGATTTTTCAGATTGCCTTCATTTTTCAATTGGTCTATGATAATGAATAGAAAGTCAATACGGCAAGAGAGAAATAAAGAGAGAGAGAGAGAGAGAGAGAGAGAGTCGGACAGATGCAGGTGCCACTTATGTGGCTCGCGTTCGAGATGCTGGGGTGGATAAAGATTTGTGAAAGCTGAGCGAGTCAGGTATACTTTGTATACGATGGTGCTCTTATCCAATACTATCGGACGCCTCTCTTTGCCTGTTCTCCGATCTTGCACATACGCATTTCGGTCCAACACTGCTATGTAAACAAGTTCGTACGTACATTTTCACGACCGCGTCTACCTTAGAGTAAATTAGAGTTAAATTATCTCTCGCGTTATCAACGGTTTTTTTCATTATTCCTAATATTCTTCTGTTTACCGTTATTACCCAATGATTGGTTTTATATTATCATATATTGGTTATTCGTATCTTCTCCGTTGTATCTCGTATACAGCCAAGATACTCGGGTATATCGTAACAGTGAATTTGATTTTATCTTTTCTTTCTATTTCCAGTTTAGTATCTACCTTTTACTTTCCAACTAACTCAATAAAGTACGTGTAATTGTTTTTTTTTTCATTTCAACTGTACTTGTACTTTTATACTTAACCTCTTCTAATCTACCATTTAATTACTATATTCAACGATGTGTAAAGTTTCTCTACGTACGACTATAATTTTCTATATGCTCGGCTTTTTTAAATTACCTTCCTTATATTTGTTTTCTTTGTATTTTGAAGAAATTTGTAATTCGTATACCAATCAAATTTTTATTCGCGATAATCAAAATATTACTTTTTAATTTTGAACCTAATATTAAGATTTAAATGGTTTTTAACGTTTATTTTTCCCTATGTTTACTATTTATTAGCTTATTACTGTACATGTTAAATTATTTACTTTAACATAAATCTTATCTTCAACTTCAAGTTATCATCCTTGTTACTATTATTAATATTGTTATGGTTTGTTATTGTTACTTAAGTTATTTCTAATCTTACTAATGCGCTATTCTTTAGAAACTAATTAAACTTATATCAACTATTTATTATTTTTTTTGACAAATTTGTTCGTTATTAATAATTGAACAAAGCGTTCAAAGAATTTACTTTCCTCTCAAGTCCGACTCGTACAATGTATTCAAAAACTAAATTAAGTAATCGTGACTATCGAGATGAGTGTCGCGATATTTTTGTATATAATATAATTAAAGCAATTCTCTTATATCTTATTCATAAGCTGACGTAACCATCATTATGACATATTACTATTATCTTAAAACTAGCTATTTTGGCTCTTCTAGCTGAACTAGAACTTGATACATTTTAGTTCTTTTAATAGAATTATATTACTTCGTTAAATCTATAAATATTTAACATTCACCTTCCTAAATCTTCATTTTTATCTAGTAAATATCTTGTACCAATTATTTTATCGATATGTACTTATATTTATTTATTTACGTTAAATAATAGGCTGGACAAATTTACACGGACAATCTATTATTTCAAATTACCAAGGATCAGGTCACCGTAATATGCAAAGAAATATTTGTTTAAATACATGGTAAAGTGATGTTACCTACTTAGTATTTCTTTTCTGATAGTAAGAAAGAGTTAGAATTAATCGATTACAACTTATTATCTTCTAGAAAAAAATATTCGTAATTATTGAAATGAAAGTCAAAAGCTATCGACAAATAAAATCACAATATACGTTTCATTAAAGAATAATGATAAAAAGTTAAGCCAGAAATTTTTAAACTAAAGCGATAAAGTATACATAACCGAAATAATAAATTTCGATGCAAGATATAAAATAATTCCTACTAGATACATAACTGAAAACCGTTAACCAAATCTTCATAATTAAAATACAAGAAACGTACATACATTTAAACTTGATTAGGAAAGATTTTTAAGTTAAATCGAATCTGGTACGAGACAAGAACGTTAATTTAATAGCGGTTTGGAATGGTCTACTTAGTAAATAGAGAAACTCCTTTGATAAACTGCTTAACTTTCTTCGACAACAGTCAACATAAAATATGATGTAATAGACATATTTAAACTCCCCATAAAAATATCGATTGAATTTGAAATATACCCATTTAAAAAATTATTTAAGAGTTTCTTTAATAAAACATAAAACAACAGTTATTCTTTAGCGTTCAAAAGTTTATTAACACTACACGGAATTAATAAGTTGCGGTTAAAAAATAAAACTTATCGAACGTTGTTTAATTTTTAACAAAATAAATAAACTATTTATTTAATAGGATAACTGTAAATAATAAATAAAAATAATTACTTTTCGTGTATTATAAAGTGTTATTATACATTTATATAAATGTTATTAAAATGGTTCAATTCGTGAAAATATTATTGAAAATGTAAATCCAAATTATCAACAATTAAATTTAATAGAATAGAATGACTAGATATAAAATGCTTACGTTTGCATACGTATTAAACAGAAATAGGAGTCCTGGCAAGTTTAACATTTATTATTTATAAACTTGAAAGACAACTATTGTATTAAAAAATCTAGACAAATAATGAAATATTTTAATTTAAGTATCAGTACGAATATATGTAATTGCAATCTCAGTAAAATACGCGTATAAAATATATCGAAAATTTTTTTAATCCTTTGTAGATCGGCTACAATTCGACTATTTATTTTAAATTTAAAATTATATTTTGAATTCACACAATAGAATGAAATATCGATTGATTCAAATTATATAACTTAAATACTAAAATACATAAATATTTGTGTGTTGGAGAGAACGCAAAAAACATTATTTAAATTTATTACCAATTTTCTGAAAATAAAAAAAGTGAAAAAATTAAAAAAAGTATATGTAAATTATTGCTTATATTATTTCAAAAATTATCGATAAGAACGAAGTACTTGGTTATTCATATACAGTTTTAAAAAACCATGTGTAAAATGTACTTATCAAAAAAATTAATTTAACGACAAAAATATATATCGCGTGAACAAAATTAAAGTGAAATTACTAATGTGTAATATATTGATGTTTGTTACGTTGTTATTTCTTGTATCGGAAAGAAAACTGAAAATTGAAATGACAGCTGAAAAAATTCATTTTTAAAGATGACGTTTATGATACTACGTAAACAGTGGACTACAATTTACATATTTGCATACATAATCTTATAATAATCCTATAAAAAATAACTTTATATTCTCAAATATGGAGTACGCAAACAACATAAAGAGATTAGATTTCATCTGAGAACTTTCCTAAGAAAAGGTCGATCATGAAAATTAAATAACGAAAGAAAAGAAACGTAAAAATATTTCATTTTCCGCAGACTGTAGTAAATAGAAAATAATGCAATTTGTAAATTGATAATAATTTGCCAAGGTATAAAAAATATATGTATCGATTCGTAAAAAACAAAAGTAAAATTTAATAACGAGTTTTACATAACTAGAAAAACGCGGTTTAACAATAACCAGAAAACATAGCGAGATAAAATATAGGAAAATGAGTTCGTCGATACATTTTCAAATGATTTAAATAAAGAATCAAAGTATAACTTACTATCATTTATTGACTACAATAATATCGGTCAATAGATAAGGGAAAAATAATTATTTCAATGATGATGTACACATTGATAAATAGCAATTTCAATAGTATAAACGAAGGTAAAATTGTAAATAAAGTGACAATAAACACGAGCAAAATAATTATTTACAAGTGCATCAAATAAAAAACTTTATACGAACTATAATTTAAAAAAACTAAATGTCAAGAATTTACATATTCTTATTTATCATAATTATATATATATGTATAGATAAATGTTATAAGATGATAAAACAAAATTTTTTTCGAACGACTACTGACGTAAAATATAGAAATAGAACTTTATTGAAACGATTTCCGTTCGATTTAATAAATAATACATTCGATAAAAATGTATAAATTTAAAAGAATATGTAAAATAATAAAAATTTATTCAAGTTGCTAAAATACAAATAAACGAGTATTCTTATTAAAAATGAATAAATAAAATAAAGCAGCGAAATGCATAAACGACGCTTCGAAAAAACAAATTTAAAAAATTGAATTCAAAAGTGTAAACGCAAATATCAGAAGTAGGCGAGAAAGCGTGAAACAAGGTTACGGATAAAGAAACTGCTTCCAAAAATTTTGTATAAATCAGTGCATTGTGTACGGATTGGAAGGAAAAGGACGGAGGTTAAAGTTAAGATTAGGCGTTATTTATCGCGCGATTACTTCGTTCGTCGAAGTGTTTTACGAAATTTCCAAGACGAAACCGACGACAAAAAAGACTCCGGATAGATTCGTAGTTCGGAGAGGATAGCAAAAAAAAATCAAACTCGGGCGCGTTCGATTCGTCGAGGGGGAAAAAAGTTGTAGAGAGGAGAAAAGAGAGAAGGACAAAAGTTCGAATTTCCCGCTCTCTCGATTTCAGGGGAGTCGGGCATCCACGGAGCGAATACGACGGTGCACCTTTGAAGGTTTAAAACGCGGGTCGGGAGAGAAAATGCCGACCTTCTTTGTCTAATTTGCGTTGGCGAGAGATTTTCGATCGGTTCCCCTCCCACTTGGCCGCCCTTCCAAATAAAGACAGCACCTACTCTTTACGGACTCGCGTACACTCGGAGGCTCGTCGTGTGCGTGCGTTAGACAGAGAAAGAAACAGAGAAAGAAGGGAGAGCGAACCGCTCGGACGCGAACGCGAGGAAAAAGGAAGAAAGGAGTACGTCGACGGCTCCTCTCGGCTGTCGAATTCAGCCTCAAAGTTGAGCGTGCGTTCGATTTCCCAGTGATCGGACATCGGAGCAGCGGCCATCGTGAGTCACGAGTGAGAGCGAGAGGCCGAGTTTCCACCCGCGATTAATTACGGTGGTGTGTCGTGTGTCGTGTGTCTTTCGTCGTGCGTCGTGCGTCTTGTATCGTGCGTCTTGTATCGTGCGTCGTGTGTCGTGTGCGTCGTGTGTCGTGTGTCCTGTGTCGTGTGTCGTGTGCGCGCGTGTCTCTTTCATCCTCCTCTTCTTCTATTCTCTCTCACTCTCTCTCACTCTCTCTCGCGTTCCCGTTCTCATTCTCTTTCTCTCCTCCGCCTCCTCCTCTATCCCCGTCTCGCTCTCCGCGCATTTTGACAGATGGGAAACTCTCTCAAGATGGCGATAAAAGCAGTAAAGGTGAGAGAATCAGGGAAGACAGATGTCTTGTTTACGTTATTTCGGAGCTGCTGATCCACGAACGTAAAAGGCCATTTTCGATCTCGGATCCGTTACTCTCGCTCTTTGTCGTCACAGCTGCACCGAACCGAGTGCACGGCCGCGAATACACTCGCGCATACGTACGTACTTACACATACGCACCTCGTGACCGAATCCTCCGAGATGTCTGCTATTTCACGCGAAATTTCTAGAAAAATATAACAAGGAACTCGCGCCCTTGTTTTTCGTTTGTATTTTCCTCCCCTTCCCCGAATTTGCGTTTCGCCTCGATTTTCTCCTCGATTTTCTCCTCGATTTTCTCCTCGATTTTCTCCTCGACTTTCGCCTCGATTTTCGCCTCGATTTTCGCCTCGATTTTCGCTTCGATTTTCGCGCGATCGAAGCTGCTCGTCGCTTTTTCAAAACGGTCTTATGTAAGAGAACGAGAGTGCGAGAGAGTGCGAGAGAGTGCGAGAGAGTGCGAGAGAGCCCGACTCTCTCGGTCTGATTTACATTGCCTAGAACGCGGAAGATAACAAGATTAGAATAATTCTTCGTTCGTCGTTCGTCGTCCTCTCTTTCTTCCGAACGCTCTCTCGGACTCTCTCGTACTCTCTCGCACTCTCTCGCCCTCTCTCGCACTCTCTCGCACTCTCTCGCACTCTCTCGCCCTCTCTCGCACTCTCTCGTACTCTCTCGCGCTCTTCCTTTTAATGACATCATTGCCAGAGGAGTGCCAGCAACGTTTTAACGTGTGTGCTTGACGTTTAGAAATCTGTTCGTCGTGCACAACTTTAATAAGTTTATTTGTTTGCTATCCGTCCGCTTTCGATGGACTCTGCACTTCTCGCGAGATCTCGTCGATGAATCTTGAACTTTTCGAGTGGTGGTGATTGATGCACCGAATATCGAGTGAGTGGGAAATTGATTATTCGTACTTGATATGATATTGCAGCTTACGAACGTTTGACGTATCATTTACACTTGTAAGGAGTGAATTTTCGTTGGTTGTGCTGCTTCGTATTTTATAACGACTCGCTACGTTTAACAATGTTAACATCGTTACCGTATTCTCAAAATTCAAATTTCAGCCCTCGAGTAATTTTTTAACTATGATGATCGAATCCGGATAACTGTGCATTATTTTCTCTTTGCGTCTATTCTTGTATTGGACGTACGGTTAAACCAACCAAGAATTTGCTTTTATTTCTTACTTATTGATCCGTGCTAATTCTTAAGTATGCTTAATTTACTTATATTTTAAAATTTAATTCGAATCGTTTTTATTCGCTCGATCGACTTCTAATATTGTAAGCGTACCTTGGACTTAACGTTTAATACTTATCGTGTGGAATTTCAGAAAATGCCAGGAGAGAAGCCAAGGAAGTAGGTTAAGATTCAAAAGTGTGTTAAGGAGCAAAATTTTAATCGATGCGTCAATGACAAGAAAATTACAAGATGTTCGAGTCACCTAAAAGTTTGCAGGAAGTCTGCATCGACTACATCTGTGACAATGTTATGGCGCTTTGCGATTACCATGTTCCGGATGTCGGTGGACCTTCCGGCAACTTGGTCCTTCCGCCGTTTGGTAAACGATTATTAAGATTTAAATTTAGATTCGAATTAGTATCTTAAGTCGATAACATTTTATTTCCGTAGTTTAAGTTCTCTTCCTTTTTAAATTATATTATCTATAAATACAATCTATAAGTACAACTTATTTATTTAGCTTTTAAAGTTCTTATATACATACGTTTCATTTAAGTTAAAACACATTATTTTACAGATTTTGTAGAAGATGATTCCGAATCCTATCAAAGTATGTTTCCAGCTAATTCTTCGGGCAATCATGCTTTTTCGAATCTTTCCTTAAGACTCAGTTTCAAAAATCCGGACACATTTTTACCAACTGAAATTTCGGAGCAATTGCTTTTCAGTTTATGCGAAAGAAAGAATCTATCCGATTTGACCATTACGCTTTTTGATTCTAAAACCACGAGGCTAAGGTACGTAATTAAATTAGTTGCTCGAGGTATTTATTTATTTCTTATAATTTAAAAATTTTTTAAATGTTTTTATATATATTTTAGGCACGTCAAATTAAAAGATGCATCGACTCTTACTACCAAAGGACTCAAAGTTCTCAAACAACATAAAGTTATAGATTTAGAAGTGAACGGACTAAAAATTACAGTTAAAGATTTAATCTCTTGTTTGGGTGAATGGAGTCTGGAAAATCTTAGATCATTAAGTATCGCGAGAGGAAGTTTCGTAGATTGTTCAATGTTAGTTGAATTTATATCGAATCGGACTTGATCTTTTGAAACGTTTCCTTGGCTAACCGTAAACTTTTTATTTTATAGGTATTACGTTGTAGTAGCCTTGAGTCAACTACGTAGTTTACAAATATTAAATATTTCGGGTACGGATATCAATAAGTTTGGATTAGAATTGGTTGTTGACTATTTACCACTGTTGGAAAGCCTTGACATATCCTGTACCAGAATCGACGACATTTCTCCTTTGAGAAAGTGCAAACACAGATTGAAAGCGTTAACTATGTTCAATTTAAAAGTAAGTCGCAGTGGAAATATGATATCGGTATTATTGGATTTAAACGAGTTAAGAAATTTAGATATATCGGATGAAAGAGATTTATACGTTTTCGAAGTGTTTGCCCCTATTCGATCTAAAATAACACATTTATTAAAAGCAACTGATTGTATGCCACATTTAATAAATTTGGATATATCGGGTAATTATTTAATTTAGTTCAATCGTTTAATGTATAAATAACTATAAGAAGAAATAGATTTATATTGGCGTTCGTTCGCAGGTAAAGACGAGATCGATGGGAAGGATCTATGGAATTTTATACAAGCGCATAAAAATTTAAAATTCTTAGGACTCGTTCACTCCGATGCCTGTTTCGAAGATTGTCTGATGAATCCATTCAACAAAAATTATAGACCAGATCTCGTGGTAAAATTATGAATTTAATTTTTAAATTTTTAAAATCTTTAAATCTTAATTAAACAACTCTTAAGCTTGTCTCATTCGTATGGTTACGCAGGTGAGCGGGACGGCAACAGAATCTCAAATTTTAGAGGCCCTTAGAAGGTATCCGAATAGGCCGATATATGTACAAAAGTGTCTATACCATCTATTCCGCCAAACTTCGTACTTCAAAGAAGCACGAGTCGACGTTATAAAGCTCGTAATACCTGGAATGCGGGAACATCCGCAGGAATTTCGTGTACAAATGGCAGCCACTGCGTGTCTTTACAATCTTACCAAGGGAGAATTAGCAACGAAAATACATCCAACCGTATTGAAACAAATTGTTGATTTAACTTTAACAGCAATGGAATCCTATCCTAATCATTATCAGCTGCAGAAAAATACTCTGTTGACATTGTGTAGCGACAGGATTTTGCAGGATGTTGCTTTCGATAAATATAGGTAAAATAATATTCGGTTTACGCGAGTAACTTTTGCCAATAACTTTATTTTCGCTAAATACATCGATACGTAACATTTGGAGGTAGATTTTCCGACAATGATACTTTTTTATTAAATTTTTTAATCAAACGTCGATCGTCACCAATATATATTTTTTACGATCGATTACATTACAGCTATCGATATTTCATCGATCGTTGCACGTACGAATGAAAATTGTTGAAAATTTAAAATAAATTAAATCTCGCGATCGAACAAAGAATCATTCCATCGTTTTACGATAGTTGTGATATCGATAGTTGTCACCGACTCGACCGATAATACAATAAAAACGATCTCGTTGATTCTCAGGTGCGCAAAATTAGTAATGAATTGTCTGTCGGCCTTCGACGATCCATCGATGAATCGAATGTCCGTGGCCATCTGTTCGATCCTTGCGGCAAAAATCTCGACCGTCGAAACATCCATGTTAGGCGCGGAGCCGCAATACATGTCGAAGCTCCTGTCGATGGTGCGTTCGAAAGTGCAATCAAAACTTGTCGATATAACGATGAAATTTACACTGAGCGCTTTGTGGAACCTCACCGACGAAAGCGCCACGACCTGCAAAGTTTTCTTGGAGGAAGGAGGCATGGAACTCTTTCTCGAGGTTCTCGACAGCTTCCAAGGAGAGTCGAGCGTCGAGACAAAAGTGCTGGGCCTTCTCAACAACATCGCGGAGGTACAATACTTCCTTATAATTCTTATAATTCCTTCGACTCGGAACAACCAAACACCGAGAGAATGTCTCTAGCGATACTTGGATACTCGCCTGCGCTAAATACAACCATCTTTCGTTCTTATATATCGATATAACAAAACAACATTATGTGTTTATAAATCTTATTTCCCGTCACGCGTTTATTCTAGTATTTTAGTTTCATTCGAGTTGAAAATCGTTGTATTTAGTTTCATGATCCGAAGATCCGATCCACTTATAATTCTGTGATAAAAATTAAAATACCGAGATTATTTTATAAACGTATTTAAAACTGCAAATTTTACGTTCTCCGATCGTTGAGCTGCTTGAAAAAAAAAAATATTTTTGTGTTTAATAGCGGACGTACGCGTATAACGGATATCGAACAAGGTTTTAGTCTTCCGTCGTAAGGAAGATGATTGAAAAAATAAGCACGTAACGCATCGATGTTGCAAATAATTTAAATACATTCTACGCTTGTTAACCTAAGCGCATTTATAGAATACGAGTGTATAAATGCCAACTGCCAACGGAAGGGCCGCTAACTTTTGATAAAAAAATACGAACGCGATTAGCTCAAGGATGAAATTTAATTACTCGTTTACTCGCTCGTTATTTTTTTATTTACCATTTCCTAATGAACTCGGACATAATTCCATACGTTCATTATTCGACAAGGTTTCGCGTTTCGTTGTTGCTACAGTTACGCGAAATTTTATACAATTATTGCCGTTGTCGTATAATTTCCACGATCCATTTGTGTCTCTCTTTCCCGCGATGGAATACTATTTTAACGTCGCGTCTAAAATGACGGATTCGTTTTAGCCACGAGTGACACATTGTCGCATCCGATTATTTAAGTATCAAATTTTCCATCGCGAATTCTGCGTACGCGCGAACACAGAAAACGTAGAATTTATGATAAATCGAAAATGTCTGTCAACGACTTTACGTTAATGCAAAATTTCTATAAATCGACGACGAGTTTTCTGTTTTTATTTTTGCTTCGCGATCGCTAATTCGCGTTCGCTAATTCGCGTTCGTATCACGGTACAGTTCCAGTTCCTAATTAAATTAATATAACAACGGAGTTAACAACGGAGTTCCGGCGATCAAAAATGATTTCTCTCTATTTTAGTGGAAAATTATTTTCTTTATTAAATTATTATATTACGTAATTCTTTATCGCATTCGCTTTCGATTTTTTCCCTTATTCTCGAGCATATTTTAGTCCTGAATAAAAAACGAATACATTCGAATATTTGGATTCGTATATAATATTATATTTTTTAAAATATAAACTATTTATTAAATATTTTGTGTAAAATTAAACCACTTTTTCAATTTTTTATTTTTCTTTTCTTATATTCGTAGGTAAGCATACCTTATTAAAATTTTGTTACGCACCTAAATCTTTCGGTAAAAATTGAAATTGGCTGTGTAAAAACTTATTTCAAATCGAATATCGTAAAAGATTAATCATTGTACGAAATCATTATCTCGTAGATATACGTTATTCTATTATCCGAACGCGAAATTTATTCGAGTATACTAAAATGGTACGTCGTTTCGTATCTCCGTATTTTAAAGAAAAAATCCGAACGAAGTATTTTCATTGTTTCTAATTTGCTTCGAGTCTACGAATATTCGTACGCTAAATTAAATACCCTACATTCAAAGCCCAAATAAATCAACGTAAAATTAAAATCGATCCTTGACTAACGAATACTCGTACGTCACACGTAAGCAAGATTGCGACTTTCGATATAGATGCGAATATACGATTAATATATACGGATATTATCTTTGTCATTGATAATAATAAAATCTTTTACATTTCGACCTTAATATGTTATTCAATGGCTAATCGTTTAAAATATCGAAATAGAGTTTTTAATAATTTATCTTCCGGTAATCATTTTTCCAGTATTCGAATCGTTTTACCGACTCCCTTTTTAATAATAGGGTAACGGTAAGGCGAAACTTTAACTAACCGTTCGCGAAATTGAGCGTACGATCGATGTTCCAGGTGGTCGACTTGAGGCATCAACTCATCCAACCGCGATTCTTCGCGATGCTGACGCTCCTCCTGGACTCGAAGCACATCGACGTGTCGTACTTCGCCGCTGGAATCGTGGCTCACCTCCTCAGCGACGTTCCCCAGCTGACGATGGACACGGAACCTTTGCTGTCGACTCGCAGACGATTGCTCAACCATTTGGCGCGTGTCGTCACCAGCTGGCAAACACCCCAGGGCGAGATGGTGGCTTACAGGAGCTTCCAGCCCTTCTTCCCACTGCTGCGCAGCTTCCACGCTTACCCTGTGCAGCTCTGGGCCGTCTGGGCCATTCACCACGTCTGCACCAAAAATCGTGAGTAGTAACCTCGGTAGAACAATCCCATCCTCCGTCGTCGTCGTCGTTGTCGTCGTCGTCGCCGTCGTCGTTGTCTTCGTCGTCGGTGCGTAACCCTCTCGATTAATTTTCCAGCCAAACGCTACTGCGAAATGCTGGTGAGAGAAGGCGGTGTGAAAATCCTGGAATCCCTGCAGAAGGAGAACAGCAAGTGCGTGGCGCAGCCGAACGTTCGATCCTTGTGTCGAGCGATTCTGGATACCCTTGCCCAACAGCCGTGCTAATAAACGAGAGGAGCTCTCGAATTCGAATATTTGAACACACGATTATCAAGAAACTACCGCGACAAAAGTTGATAAAAGTTGATCAAAGTAGAGAAAGGTACAAGAGAAGGAAAAACGATCCACAAATCCACAAAAAACGACCGGTTCTGTCGATTATATTGCAAACCGAGAGCGAAGTGGTGAAGGTGACGACAAATTGGAACGACTCACTGGGACGACGAAACTTTTAACTCGCGCGCCGTTTTTGATTATTCCTCGGAAAAATGAAACGAAAGATTAGATGCTGTTGATCGAGCAAAAGTACCACTCGCTGGTTGGTATGCTAGTCAATTTATTCTCTTACAAAAGAAACGAAAAGAAAAAGTAAAGAAAGCAGAAATCTATCTACCCGTACCTAACCCCTGCCCACCGCCACCCCGAATCACCCCCGAATCACCTCCCCATCCACCCCGTCCCTACATAGTCTTTCTAACGGCTAAAAGTTAACTACGATATCTACACCTTTAGTTCCCTCCGAAAGAAAACCTTTCTGCAAAGAAAATCTGAGCTAGGGCTGTGTAATTTACGAATCAATTCAACGTTGATTGCAAACGAAATAAGTAACATTTTTTTTAATTAAGTGCAACTCGTAATAGCGGTGTATATGGTTAACGAGATAAAACCGAGCGATACCGTACACGTAACAAGATAATTCACTCGCGACCATTTTAAACTAAAGATTTTTAATGGAAACACAAAATCACTGGAAAAAATTGCTGAACTCGTTTCTCGATGATTAATGCCATGTCACTAATTGATAACGAATGTGTCAGAAGATATGAAATTGGATATTTTACGTGAAAATTACGTTCTGTTGTTATATTTTTAAACTTTAAACGCTTCTTTCCAAAACTATACATTATCGAATAAATTTAGTCTTTTTTCTTTTCTTTTACAAACAAGTACATAATCCTGTCGGAACGATTAACGATAAACTAGTCAAACGACTTAAATATTAACTTAATAAGCTCTCGAAACTTGCTAAAGAATCATTTTAAAAAGTAGTCCGTTATTGAGATCGTTATTGAGATCGTTATTGAGATGTTCGTTAAGATTTACAAAACACGATTAATTTATATTTTTCATTCGACGAAAACGTGAATTTTATTCTCCGTATTGATTATTTTTTACTCGTTTGTGTATCTATGGCTTATCGCGTTACGAAGGGAATCGATATTTCTATTTGGTTTACAATTCATAGTTCGTCTCGATCGACAAACAAATATAACAAGAATTTATTAACCTCGTGAATCGTTACAATACGTTATTTACATATATTTATCGCCTATTTGAATTTAAGTTGCCTTGAACAAGATTGTTGTATATGTCCTTAGAGATTATGTCATTGTGTTCGTGACATAAATATATTCTTGTTCTATTGTCTCGATTGTTTTTTATTTATTTAAACAAGTATTCGTTTTCTTTTTTAACTTAAAATTAAGCTAATAAAGTGAAAAATCTTAACGTATCTAGAAGCATAAAAAAATTATGGACGTTCGAGGATATTATTATAAAATACACTTGTAATGTTATGTATCGCAAATATTTTATTTTATTTTATTTTTTTTTTTTTATTTTTTTTCTTTTCATTGTATTTATAACCTAATTTGTAATTTAATAACCGTTTATGAAGTAAAAACTAATTATTCGTATACATTTTTATTTTATGGCTGTAAATTAAGTACGTATGATAATTATACTTTTTATGTCTCGTATTTCCACCAATTTATGTAAAAATATCTTCTGATTATATAAGTTAAATATTTAATTTTTATGTACAAATAGCATTGAAAGTTATAAGTTTATGTAATATTTAATCGCAGCAATTTTTTCAATTTTCTGATTCGTGCGTCGAATGTTTTAGCGAAATGAAATTAAACGAATGTTCGTTCGTTCGTATTTTATGTAATTGTTACAACTCCGAATTTACTCTCTTTAAATATTAACACAATATTTTATATATATTATTCATCGAAGTATGTCTCGTTACTATAGTCTTAATTTTTATTCGTTCGTATTTATTTTTTTTAACCAATTTGATATAATTTTTATAAAGTAGATTTAAAAATTGAAAATAAATTATTATTGTCATACTATTATTATTGTCCCGATAAACTTTCATGATTTTTTTATCAATCTTTATACATTTCTATTAATATACTGATCTCGCATCGTAACACAGTAATAAATCATCTAATGATCTCTGAGAACAGCCCTGGTTTTGATGTAAACAAGTGCATGATTGTCGATTATACTTATGGACCGAAAATATAAAACTTGTCAAGCTAATTGATAATATTTTTGGCTACTTGCCGTCCTGGACGAATATTGTTAATGCAGAGTATTATAAATTATAGAAAATTATATTTGCAAGTACAGAGACGACTGGCAGTTATAAAGCAACTATTACCAGTTTCATGATGCTCGCATATGCATTAAGATGCTGTAATTTATCGAAGCGATATTTGCCTTTTTCCTCTGTCGATATATTTGTTGATCTTGGATATAGATTAGATTTTGAATCTAACGTATCCAAGTCTTGTAGGAATAATGAAAGAATGTAATAGACGATTGCAATTAGCGATCAATTAATGAAAATACATATGCGTTGTGTTTCATAAAAAAAAATAACGATTGTCTTTTTTTCACAAAAATTTATTCTCAATATTTTTTAGTTTATTTTATACAAATTTTTTAATTTATTTTCATACAATTATATTATATAAATATATTTTCGAAGATAAAATATGTCATACATATTTAAAACAATATCATTTATTAGATGCATATAGCTTTATGTATTTTATATTAAACAAAATATATTATTTTGTATCAATTTGTAACTTTTACAATATTTTAAAAGTATTTTCGTAAATTATTTTTAAAATTTATTTCGATTATTCGTAAAAAAATATTTTATCATTGTAAATACTATGTTTTAGTTTTTCCATTATTCCAAAAAGCTTTTATATATTTAATTTGTAAAATAATATATTATATGTAACTATATAAAGAAAATTTTATTCATAATATGTAAATCAACTTCCTTAAATAATTACAAATAAAATTTTTGATTTAAATTTCGTGTATCTAAATTTTTGAAGCGATGAGTTGAACATTTTTTGTCCTACTTATACGAAATCTTCTTTAGTTTTTAATTTTTTTTTTTAATTCGCACATTTAGTATAAATTAATAAATTTTTCTTAATACAAGAAATAACAAACGTGAAAATTTGCAGATTTAACAAATTAATTAAATAAATTTAAACATTTCTTTTTCGCGCTATTTTATTTAAATTAACACAAATAATATATCTTACGATAAATCAAAAAGTATTAAATATCATTACAAATGAATTTATTAAAATATATAATACTTACTATGTAAGCGATCTTTTAATATACAAATTTTATTGGAATAATTAATTTTTTAAATAAAGATATCGTAATTTTTAGACACACTAATAATTTCAAAAATTTTGTTTAAAAGAAAATTCTTCGAAGTTATCGAAACGATTTATAAAAATTTGAATAAACAATTTGCGATTAATTCACACACAACAGAGTAATTAGATTATCGAATGTACTACTTTTATGTAAAAGTAAAGTTGTTGATTCGGTTATTCATCTAAAATTCAGTAAATTGAACAAAGGCGGCAAAACTGATCTGCGTTACCGAATGCGTTGCAATATACTCGTAAAAATTTGTTTAAAAAATTCCTTTGGCAATTTATCACAAAAATAGAATTATAAAATTATTATGGATTTTATAAAATATATGTATAAAAATATTCAATATTTTTCGAAGTTTTTTTAACTAATTAATAATGAAAAAGTTAAGTCGGTTAAACATTGAATATGTCTAATTAAAATTTGTCGTTACATTATTAAGATGACTCTTGGTCTTGTTATTTATGTAATAAGTTATAAAAACATTTGTATCAAACGTAAAAATCATGAAAAATTAAATTCTGTATTTCTAGCACCAAATTTTGTAAAATATTACTAAAAAATCCTTTGTTATTCAGCATTTAAATTTAATTCATGTTTACATGGTATAAGCGATCGTATTTAAAAAATTTGATATATATATATATATATATATATATATATATAATCGAAATCGATCAAATCCCTGGTGCAGTTATAAATTATTTAACAAATATTTGAAAAAATTATACCAACGGTACATTGATAATTTATTGAAAAAATAGCCATTAATTTCTCTTATAACTATTAACATCAATTGTAAAAAAATACATTTTATATCGGAAATAACATGAAAATTTGGATTTTACATAAATCGAAGAAATTTGTATTTATCGAAGAGGGTCATTAACGATTGATTAAAGCCCGAAGGCGCACGATAACGGATACACTCACATTAAGTACAAACAAAACCAAAAAATAAATAAAACGTTTTTCCCTCGTAAAGATTATCGATTCGCGCATTTAAATGTAACTCTACGCAAAGAATGAAAATCTTGCTTCAAACGCATAATATACCGGTATATTTTCACTCGCGCTTCGATAATATTTTATCTCCGAGTACAACGTTAACAAAAAGAAAAGCTGCAACTCGATCCAACGAGTTTTAACAAAGACGATTAATTCATTGTAAAAGTCAGTCAAGATACTTACCCTCGCTAAAGTAGTACGATAATTCCAACTCCGTTTTAAATGAAATATAGTTTTACCTTGTTCCCGAACGCTTCTCTAAATTACCGAAGTGTTAAGCTCGGCTTGTTAAGCTCGGCTTGTTCAGCTCGACTCGTTCAGCTCGACTCGTTCAGCTCGACTCGTTCAGCTCGACTCGTTCAGCTCGGTCCATCGCTCGTATCAAGTGGATTCGGATGAAGAGAGATGCTCGTGCTGGACAAAGTATACGGCGTCGTGAACGGTAGCGAATACCGTAAAGGTCGGCAGACCTTCCACGAGCATATCGCACTTGTGTATCGTGTCGAAAACGATACCGGAACAATTCGCCAGGTACACCGGGATATCGATCTCTGCGAATTCCGTGACTATCTCGCGAAGTACCTTAACGCCGCTCGAGTCGACCTTGGAAACGGCGCTCATGTCGATGACGATAGATTTTATGGTGCATTTTTCCAAATCGTTGGACTCGTCGTAAATTCCCTTCTTCGCCAGTTTCGAGCGGTATTTCAGAATCTGGCGAGGAACAACGCCGATTTTCTCATAGAAATTGGAACTCAGTCGACTCGCGTTCACAAAACTTAAACTACCCGAGTAGTGGAATATCTTTATTCCGAATATTTCGGCAACCTGAAAAACGAATGAATTTGTAAACGATTTTGTAAACGATCGCCGAGATATTTATTGGCAAGAGCCAAAAAAACAAAAATAAGTCGTTCGTAATTTGTGTGTGCCGAGTTTAAAATTACAACTTTCCGTTGCATAGAATAAACGTACAACGATGCATCGATCGATTCGTTGTACGTTTAGCAACAAAATTAGCAACAAAATTAGCAACAAAATTAGCAACAAATTAGCAACAAAATTAACAACCGAGTCGCAGTCGTTGATGAAACCGTTTTGTTTTCAATCGCTGTTACCGTTTAAAATCGATACGGCGCGTCTCTCGGTTAAATAATGTTTACTTACTCCTACGTAACGACTCGTATCTAGATACAATTCAGTGTTTGGAACGTGACCAAGTAAACAACTGTAAGGCTTCACGCTTATGGACAAGGCGCTTGCTATCGATGCTAATAATCCGCTAACTAAACCGACATCGATGCTGATTAGCACGGTCGAAAAAAATGTAATAATCCATACGACGCCATCGAGTTTGCTCAACCTCCAAATTTTGATTAATTCTTTGGCTTGAATTAACATTCCTTTTAACGCCACCTTGAAAAGTAAGATTACAATTTCATTTAAAAAAAGATACGTTCCGTTATGTATGGAAATGTATGGAAATATATGGAAATATATTTTCTTAAACGGCTGATTCACCACACTTCCCTTTCCTTTCTCTTACGTTCGTCTTGCGCTTGCGATGTTATTAATAATGATTAAAACTTTTTCACTTACGACTATTATCGATGCTAAAATGCATCTGGGAAGCGGCTCGAAAAACGGGCCGATCCATAACAGTATCACGAGTAGAATGAAACAAGAAACTACGCTAGCGAGTTGAGTTTTTCCACCGACGGCTTGTTGAATCAGAGACCGACTCAAGGACGCCGACACCGGCATGCATGAGAAAAAGGAGCCGAATATGTTACTGCTGCCCTATTGAGACAAAATTAATCATTATCGCGATTATCGAGTAACGGTATTCGCTAACTTAATAACTTAAATTAACTTATTTTTATATTACCATCGCGAGCAACTCCTGGTTCGAGTCAACCTCGTAGTGTAACTTTTTGGCAAAGATCAAACTCATGGACATGGTTACCGTGTAGGAAACCATCGTTATCGCTACGCTTTCCAAGGCGATGGTGGGCAGTAAATTAAAGGCTGGTAACGCAGGCTTGGGAATTCTATTGGTTCGTTAAAGGCACCTTAAACATTGATAAGAATTATTTCTCGCGAGAAAGTCGAGCTTTGCTCCGAGTCAAAAGCTTATTCACCCTATCGGTATATTTCCAATGGTTTTAATATCGTATTTCATTGGCAGATCAAAATAGTACGAAATCAATGTTCCAGCTACAACTGCAACTAATTCTACGGGTATGGGGAAACTGCATCGTTTGATAGCCCATGGCTGTAAATAACGTTGAATCACAGAAACTATAATATTTAATTTACATCGGTTAGTATTTTTTTATTCTTTTTTTTATCTATTTTTATCTCAGTTTTTCTTTCTTAATGTTATTTAAAATCATTAATAGATAATACATGCAAATACGAGTTTGTTTATTCACCGGTGCAAATGTTTATTTTGAAGTTACGAGATGTGCTTTTCTTAGAGAAACGAATCAATAATTGTATACAAACTTTCAGAAGCTCGTTACTAATAATCATTAGAAAGCTAGAGATGAGAGAAATTATCACAGCTGCTCTGTTTGCGTCTGGAATGTCATTGAAGATAACGATAATGGTCTACAACAAAGAATCATTGCGAATATTATCTAATCGACCCGACGCACATTGTATTTATTTTAACCGTATTATAATTACTTTGGTAAATTTGAAATATCCTATTGGCTTTGTCGAATTTAATCCTATCAAATCAAATATCTGAGACAGTAAAACTTGTACCGCCGCTCCGGTTGTAAATCCATTCACAAAAGTATCGCTTAATAATGTACTTATAACTCCCAATCTAAACGTATACATCATGAGCTAAAATAATAAAAGCAAAATATGTATTAATCCAATAAATAGATCCGCCTATATACAAATTAAAAAAGTTTATATTCTAACTATAATTAAGAAAAGCTTTTTAAAACTTCTCAAATAATTACGGAATCACCTGAATTAATCCAACCATGAATGTCACGGTCGTTGCTACCTGTATCGGTGTATAAGTTTCCGGATTGTTTATCGTCGTTCTAAACTCTCGGTGAGTATCGTTATATAATCCAGGGTTCTGCAACGGCGTCGAGTAGGAAGCGACCGCTTTGCCCGTCATTAGACAGACTATGGCGAACGTTCCTGGATAACACGGATATCGGTTTAACTTTTGTTTCGAGGATCGTATTTTAAAAAACTAAGCCAAGCGTTTAAGCTGTTTTGAAATTTACCCATGGAAACGTGTCTCGAAGTACCCAACATAACGTATATAAGTACAGGAAAAAATGCCATGTATAAACCGACGACCGGAGATAAATTTCCTAGTAGAGCGTAGGCCATACCCTGAGGGATATGCATAATAGCTACGGTAACTCCTGAGATGATATCGTAAACAAAATCGCTTTCCCATTGATATTTTCTAAGCCAGTAAATTACCGGTATCACATTTTCGATAGTTCTTCTACAGTTTGTAAATCTTAGAGATTCTTTTACGGTTTCTATCACTATAAGAAAAAAAATATAATGAAACTGTTACTCGTCGACGATGGAATACTTAAAGGAATCGAATGATCGTGTGTACCAGATATTTTTGGTTTCTCGTATCGATACAATCGACGTAAATCTTGTTCTTCCAGTACAGGACGCTCTACATCCAGTTTCAAAATTATCTGAGACTCCTTTACATCATCTACATAAATATTATGGATATAAAATATTTTTCAAACTTTCAAATTTTTTGTTGCATATCAAATAAGTGCACATTTATACATATGTAAATACAAATGCATATACATATATATATATATTTCACGTAAATATATATCGGCGTTGGATAATCTTATGAAATTCCCGCATTTTTTCGAATTCAAAATATCTAAAATTTTCTGATACGCGAGACAGGCTTTGAAATTTCCGAGATAAAGAAGAAACTCCGCGTAAAAAATATCGTAAACTCGGTATTTTTAAACGTTTGAAAAACAAGTCGGCAAAGCTTTTAGATGTATATTATTTAAAATAGTTATAGCCACATCAGCACTCGAACAACAACAACTCGGAATAAAAATAACTCGGATTTATAAATTGTTAAAAACGCGGATTGAATATTCGTTACTTATTTTATTTTGCTTATCGTTGACACGACGTCCGGACTTACCTTGAGATCGACGTATGTCTCGCGCGTCGTTGGATACCATGATTTAGTAAATTAATGTCTCGCTCGGTTTCCCTTTCTTCGAAACCGCAGAAAGCAGATTTATTCGAATCTATCGCACTGACATACCTTTGAAGAACTGAGTTTCGCGCTGAATCTATCACGGGAATCATATCCTCGTGACCATCTTCGTTGTAACAAGTGACCATTTAAAAGCACACAAGGATAAACTAATTGACCGGACTGTAGAGAACGCGGTAAAAAAAAAGTGACAACACAACACAACGGAACAAATATTATTTAATTGCGCCAACTTCCACAGTCGTGAGTTACTAGTTCCATCTACAATCGATTTTGTAGATGGCGTACAAAGCAAAAGGAATTCGAACATTTATTCAACCGAACGATTCAAGTTCAAAGTAATAAAATTCTCCTCCTCTTATTTATGAAAAACGCTTTTGCTGCGAGTTTATACGAGCGATCGGCAAACTTTTCCTTAAAAATTATTGGGAGGCTTTTTGAAAAAAAAAATCTTATAATTAAGGAATAACTGATAGAATTAAAATTTAAATGAAAAGCATGACCTTTAATAATAATAATTACTTTTTATCGACGATGACATTCATCGTCTTATTAAATAGTGGTTTGTTTTCGTATACGCACACATTTTGTACACGAAACAAAAAGTTATTTTATTTTTATATAAATGAATCTATATATATAATTCAAAGTTTTTCTCTTTGATTATTTTGTACAAATTGTTCTCTTTTTCAAAACTATCAACTAGAGCTCTATTTTATTGATTTTACACCTGTGAAAATATCGTATAAAATTATTTCTGTATCTATACACATCAAAATTTACGCTACTGAAACTAAATTCATCGGTACCACTATTTCTCTCAAAAATTTAATTTTAAATAAATTTTTTTAAAATACAAAAGTATGAGTTATAAATAATTATTTCTTAGCAAAAGATATTTTCATGGCATGTGATTGCGTAATTTTGAAACCTTGAAGCGCATCTTTAGCTGCTCCAGATTGCACTTCGTTTTCGAATTCCACAAAAGCGATATCGTGTCGATTTGGAACTAAACGCACTTCCTTGAAGCCAGGGAATTGATTGAACAACATCGATAACATCATTTCGCTGGTTTCGTCCGGTAAATTTGTAAGGAAGAGAATTTGATTGGGTGGCTGTTCCGGAACAGCCGCGTTGGTTAGTCCCATGTGCTGCGGTGTACCGGATGCGTAACCCATTTGTTGTTGCTTGGCTTGTTCTTTGGCTCTCTTTTTAGCCTTCCTCGCTTCTTCGTCGGCCGCTGGTATAACTCTCTTTGGTTTCTTTGGCCTCTCTCTGAACGTACCTTTCAGTTTTGCAATTATATCGCTGTCCGTTTTAGAATAATTTATCCGCTGAAAATGTACAAATTAAATTAAATTGTCAAAGTACATTTTTCTTTAAATTCGTTTAAATCTTTCAAACTTAAGATACGAGAGGATCATTTTCGCGCAATATTTATAATTTTGACCGATCGTAAGTACATCTTTAAATTATTATTATTATTATTATTATTATTGTTGTTGTTGTTGTCGTCGTCGATTCTGGATTCTCGTAACGGTAATATCGATATCGTTCCGTTCGTTCCTATCTTTTTCGATTAAATCGTTTAAAAATAAATATTCACCATTGGTTTGTCGTAAAATGGAAAACCTTGCATCGATCTCAGAGCATTCGTCGCACTAGCAATTTCCTTGAATATCACAAAAGCTTGACCCCGCATTTTGAGAGTTTTCAGAGCTACGATGTCTAAAATTTGTCCAAATTGTGAAAATATGGCGTACAAAGATTTCTTTAATTCATCTTTCTTTATTTTTTCGTTCAAATTATTTATATATATAGTATTATTTGGTCTTATGTCCATGATCTGAAAACGTACAAAGGTTATGTTTATATGAATTACAAGGATGAGATTTTTTTACAAAGAAAATAAATAAATAAATAATCGTATGAAATAGCTAAACTTCAGACTGCATACAAGCTTATTTGTTTACAAAGAAAAAATTAGTTGCATTCCCGATAAGTTAGTACGTACAAGTCGTTCTTAAAAGTTTACCGTTCGATAAACAAAAAAGCAATAAATTTGAGGAAACGATTTCACTTACTGTATCTTAAAAAACTAAATATTTATTCGTTAATATTTATTTTATTATAACTACGATATAAACACTCGTAAAACTCGACCGGAAAAGTGGAGCCAGAATTTTCTTACGTTACTTCAAGCGGTATAAATTCATAACCTGACATACGGATTAAACCATAGACATATTACATACGACGCTCGCGAAGTATAGACTTGAATGTTTTCAAACGACTTTCATGAAAACACGACCGAACCAACATGGAAATAACAATTTGGGAATATCTTTGTTGAAATAATATATAATAGCACCGGCAAAAAGACACTTCCTCGCGAGGTTCGAGCGGTTCATCGAAAACGATATGGAAATATGAATTTTTTCGAGTGCTCGAGTCTTCGGATATTCAGCTTCGCGATGTTTAAATAATATTTCACGCGAGTTCTGCTAGACGTGTGTAAACTCACCCTAATTTTTTAAAATAATCCCTATGCTTTCTTACGAGGAGAGAGGAGAAAGCATCGGTTCAAAGCTAAATCCAACATCAACCGTCCAATGTCAACAAACAGTCTACTTTTTTATCGAGGAAAAAAAGTTATATTTTTGTAAAAGTATATCTTTTGGAAGGGGAGGCG
Organism: Dolichoris vasculosae; assembly: GCA_018907195.1. Classification (NCBI taxonomy): domain Eukaryota; kingdom Metazoa; phylum Arthropoda; class Insecta; order Hymenoptera; family Agaonidae; genus Dolichoris; species Dolichoris vasculosae. The sequence goes on along the minus strand of JACCHY010000002.1, from coordinate 18,354,827 downwards.
ATTCGATAAAACGGTTGAAAGAATAGTTTTTTCGAGCGGCAATGTCGTTTTGTTCGATTCTTGCTTAAATTTTCGTCGTTTCGTAAGAAAATGGAGGAGGACGGTGTTTGTGATCTGACGATCTCGGAAAAGTTTCAGGAGCCAAGAAAGAAATTTTGGCTTGTAAGCATATTCACTTTCTTAGGAAAAGTTTCTATCCGTGATGTCAAAATCAAATAACCGACTATACGCAACAATTTTTCTTATAATTTTAACGGAATTCGGCTTACCGTAATCACTTCTTTCTTCTTACATAATCATAGTGCTTTTGTAAAACAGTACATTTAAAAATACATTTAATTCGTTTTTCACGCGTGGTAAAATATTTTTCTCTTTATCAGCGTTCGAGGAAACGACCAAAAAGCGATGCCATCAGTATCAACTCCATGGACATTTCCATAGACTCCACGCTGGGCAAAAGAAAGAAACGCAGAAAGATATCCGAAGTGGCCAGTAATTTTTTTGGCTCCACGAGTACTAAATCGTTGGATCAAACTATAAATGCTTCCGACGCTTCGTTCGTAGACATGGAACCTTCGTCCGTTCGAAAAAAGTAAGTTAAAGTATTTGATATTTAGGATAAATAAGATACGACGATAACTGAAAATATACACGGTTGCTTGTATTTTTAGAATAAGAATAAGCAACGAACATGCCGGAAATCTAGCGATTCGTAGTTGGATGTTAGACGTCGCTGAATTAGATATCGCGTCGACTTTAAGTCGTAGAGAAATTAAACGGCAAGAGGCAATTTATGAACTTTTCTGTGGTGAAAATGTGCTATTAAATGATCTTTGTATACTAAGAGACTTTTATTATCAACCTTTGATATTAACCAATATATTTACCAACGAAGAATTAGTTACCCTTTTCGGGGATGTTTCAAAGTTCATTCAAATTCATGGAAAGCTTCGCGACGAGATGGTGGAACTTCGAGATCGTTCGGGCTTCACCGAATGCGTCGGACCCACGGTGGTGGATTGGGTACGTAAAGAATTATTTCTAAAGATCCAACCAACGACGACGAACAAAATGATGTAACGACCGTTTCGTTTTCAGCTCGCGCAATTAACCGACATTTACGTCGAACGGTGTAGAACACAAATTTGGGCAAGACATATCCTAGAATCAAAAAAATTATCCTGCAGACGTTTTCAAGAATTCTTGAAGAAGAGGTCCGAGTCGCTCAGATCGACCGACCTGTGGACGTACTTGGATGTACCGCGTTCGAGAATAGTTAAGTATCCTCTGCTCGTAAATGAAATTTTACGACACACTCCGGCCGGTCACGTGGATGAAGCCGCTCTTAAAAGAGCGAGCGAATTGCTCTCCGAGTTGTTGAAGACTATAGATCAAGCGATGGGTGACGCAGAGTGCAAATTGGCTCAGACAAGGATAAACATGCGATCGGAGTACGATACAAACAAGTGTATCGAGAACGCCGAAGATTTAATAACCGAGGGACCTTTAAAAGATCCCAAGGGAACGGTAAAGATAAAATTTTATATAAATTTTATATAAATTTTCTATAAATTTTCTATAAATTTCGTTTAAAAAATAACGACTCGTTAAACTTTCCACAGAAATATTACTGCTTCCTCTTCAATACATGTTTTGCTCTAACCAGATCGAATAGACGTCCCAACAGAAAGTACAATCTTTGCTTCCCGGTTATACCTCACGATCAATTAAATATACAAGTCATCACTCCGAGCAAAACCGCTGCCAGTTTTAAAATTGGAGAACACGTTTTGTTGAGCAACGACGAGCATCACAGAAAACACTGGTTAGAGTCCTTCAAACGTCTTTCCGTACCTAGATTCGAATCTAGGCGAAAACAGAGTATCGCTAAAAGCGAAAAAGGGAAAGAAAACGAACCAGAAGTTCCTGATTGTATTAAAACTGAATTCAACAGAAGGTCAAAAAGTGGCATTCGGGATGGCTACTTTACTATTTCTTTAAGAAAAACGCTACTAAGGCATACTAGAAATAGCATCGACAATATTTAACTTCGTATAACTTATGCTTTATTTTCATGTTAATCGAGTCACATTTGTACGTTCAAATCTTAAAATGTAAGATTTGTCAAATTAACTTTTTTAAGTCTAATAAGAGATAGCTTAAACTATAACGAATATTTCACAAAATAGTTTATATTTTGTACAGCGCTGTACCATCAAGGTAAGCGTTTATATATCAAAGATTTGTATTAAACTTTTATATCCGACTGGATCATTTTTATTTTAATCACCTTGGTTAAATGTTCCTGGAGGTCAAATATACAGTATTTTCAATCATTCAAAAAATCGAAAATTGTTACGGTTTGCTCGAATCGTTGCCATCGAACGATCGTATCCATAAAAATTATAAATATTCTTTATTTTAAATTTATAAAATAAAAAAGTTATTTAAACTAAATTTAGTACCAAACGCATCATAATTCGATCGTACCGAATTTCACAAAACTTGATAAGTTCGAGGACGGGACGAACACGAATCGAAGTCACTTAGAACTTTTACAACTGTTGCAACTTTTACAACTTTTACAACTTTTACAACTGTTGCAACTTTTACAACTTTTACAACTGTTACAACTTTTACAACTTTTACACGAAGAAACGCCTCGTTCGAGAGTCTACGACTTTGCGGGTTTCATCGAATTTCCATCGGGATACCTCTTTTTAAAAGCTTTGATCAAGAGCGGATCTATCAAATGCACACCGTCCACTTGATTTCCCAAGGTTATCCAGTTGGGCTGGACATTATGAGGTCTCCCGAAGAGTTCGATTTTTCTCGTTCCCGGACTCATTCGTTCGATAATTCCGTAAATTTCGTCGGGCTTGTGACTCGTGGCCCTGACCTCGGCGACGATGACGTCGCTGTCGAGTCCTCTGTTGATCCTCGGGTTCCCCTTCATTCCGACGAGGCAATGTTCCTTCCCGTGATTCAACCAGTGTCCGGTGCGACCGGTTCGGATTATCCTCTGCAACTGGTTCGTCTTCACCCAGATTATCTCGTCGACTCGTTCGTAGCCCCAGAGCTGAAGACACTCTCGACCCAATTCCATGGCTCTGCCCGTCACCCAGAGAAACAAAAGTCCTTCGTCCTGGAGCGCCGGAATCCCCAACTGACGCATTTCATCGTCGGACATTGTACCGTAGGGAAGTTCCATGTGAATGTCCCAGGGTGGATCCGCCATTATCACCGCGAATTTCCCCAGGACGGTCATGTCCAAGTACCGGAGGTCGCACTGGATCCACTGAGGAGGATACAACGTCAGTTCTGTACTATTTTTGTTGGTCAGGGTCGAGGAGTTGTCCGTCATGTTGACGCTCGTCGCGTGCTTTTCGATAGTTCCATTGTTGGCAGCGCTTTCGTCGATGGAGACGTTGTTTTGTTGTTGTTGAGTGGTCGAACCGTCGACTTCGTAATGTACGTATTTACAAGTGTCCATGTGGAAGCAAGTGTTTAAAAAACTACAGTCACCGAGCGATTCATCCGTATGAGATTGAATTATCTTTTTAAAATGTAACTTTTTGCATTTGTTAGCGAAACCTTGATCGAGCTTAGAGCAATCGACTCTTGTACCGTGGGGACAGAATTCCATCACTTGTGCTCCACCTTGGGAGCGAAACCTTTCCGCTAAAGATTTTTCCTTGGAAGTTTGTTTGGAGAGTAAATCCAAGATTTGTTCGCCAACTTTTTTGTTTTCCTTTTCTCGAATGGTTGGCATCGATATAAGGGACATTATATCCTCCGTGTTCTTGGTGTCAATTTTAACTTGCTTTTCCGAGGATACGTTGTCGCTCGTTTCGGATACGGTTGACTCCGTACTCTCTGCGTTCTCGATAATTTCAGCAAGACATTGAACGTGGAGTGGTTCCGCTTCGGCGAAGGAGAGAACCGTGTATCCGAATATTCCATCTTCGGTCACTTCCTTGATTCTACGAAAGAAATACATTTTAAAAAGTATCTAGAGAGTTTTTGTAGATGCTTATAATTCTACGTTAACCGTATCGAATAAGTTTTAATAAAATTTATGCAACCGAATAAGAGAATACCAACTACGATACATAAATTCTCGTTGATCTTTTCCAAATTTGAATTTAAAAGCTCGTTATTCGTTTGAAAGAAACGTAAGTTTATGTTAAAACTTTACATTACGAATATAATACAATATATATTCCTCTTTCGAGATAACGTAGATATAATGGGAAATATACAAAAGTAATTTAACAAAATTTTTCTTACCCGTGTTCAAAAGATTATTCTATTATACGTCGACGTTATTTAAAGGCAAAGTTTACATTTATTTATTTACTTTTACTTTTACTTCTAAGATATACAGAACGTTTGATTAAAAAATAAAAGCACTGTTATTTGAAATAAAACACCTTCTCGAATCATAAAAGCATTCGCTTACTTTACAACTTCTTGAGCGGCAAGTTTTTCTAACATTTTATTAATATCGGCGTGCGATACATCGGCGTTCAAGTTTTTGCGTAATTGATCCAAAATCTCTGCCGATGTGATCGGTAAATTTGGATGAGTTTCGTGAAGAATACATAATACATCACGTTCGTACTCTACGTGATTAGAAGATAACGACGTCGTTGGACCTAAAAGAAATAATTGCGTAACGTATTTATCGGATAGATTTAATCTAAAGATTCTAAAATTAGACGCTTATTATTAAAATATATATAAAATTAAAAGTTCTTTACCTGGTGATCTGTGCTTGCTATTGGGTGACAAAGACAGAGAAGCTCCGGATGTCAATGTAAATAATTCGTGCCTTTCGCGTTTTCTTTTCTGTAATTTTTCTCTCAAGCAATTTCTTTTTATTTTGATTGCTTGTATTTCTTCAAAAGCATCAGACATTTTTTATTTTGCACATAAACACCTAATTTCCAAAATTTATTTTGGAATCTCTAGTGTTTTTAACTGTAATCGATGTAAAAATGCCATTGAATGTATTATTTCATTATATAAAACGAAATGAACGAATATACCAAAAGTAAATTTAATAAATTATAATTATTTTGGTATTATTAAGTACTTTTTTAAAGTCGTACATAGCGTATTCTATTATTACTCGAATTGATACGGTAAATATATGTACATAGGTTATAAAGCTTGATATGTCATCAACGACATTTAAAAATGGCGTTTACAAATATTTTGCAGTACAATAATGTTTATACTAACTGTTTAAAAATTTATAGCTATGACGATAAAGTAAAAAATTAAACAATAAATATTGAACACGTATAGTGAGTTTTATTTATTACCAAATTGTATTTTTTATTCGAATAATTTATATCACTCCAAACAATGTACTTAACGAATATTTTTTGGTTATGTTATGTTTATGCCGGCTATTTTTAACATTGATTGTTATACAAAATATGTAATATAAATTTATTATTTTTTATTTTTAAGTATGTAGTTTTATAAAAAAGTAAGTAGTCATTGATAATATTTAAAAATGGATTCTGCATCTATGTACGACGACAACGAATGCGGAGATCAATGTTATGTAGAAAATACAGAGGATTCGGATTATGAGTTTGTTCACGATCAAGAAACAACTTTTGAACTTTATCAGTATTGTATTTTCCCTACATTGATTGACACCATTTGGTATTTAATACCGCTTATAATTGCATCTTTTATCTGTAATATAGCTGCTAGAATTAGTGAGTAGAAAAATTATTTCCCTTTCGATGTATTTAAGTAAAAGTTGTTTATATATTTTTTAATCGTAGGTCGTTTACCTCACAGTATATTTCATTGTATAACAGCTTTTACCGGCATTTTTACAGTGTGGCATTACGCGCACGAGTGCTTTTACGTATTATTATTATTTATTATTGGTTCTTACTTTTTTTTGTATTTACCAAAGGATCTTCGAAAAGGAACAAAAGTATTTATTCCAAGCCTTTTATTCATTTTATATTGGTTCGTATTTAAGTATTTGTACTTAATTTACCGAAAAAATACTCGCTTATTTCAATTTATTTGATCGCAAGAAACATTATCATAAATTTAAGTATATTGTAATAAAAACAAATCTATATTAATATTTTGAATAATGTATTTTCCTTCCTATGTTTAGTGAATTTTTTATGAAACCAAAAGATTGGCACAAAATTCGAGGCGTCGTTATGATCGCTACAATGAAAGCGAGCAGCGTCGCAGTGGATAAAGCAGAAATAGATAGCCCTACCAATTTTTACGAGTACGTCGGTTACATGCTTTGCAGCGTAACTGCGTTATTTGGTCCTTGGACATCTTTTGAAAATTACAACAATTTATATAAAAAAACTACATGGGTATAAAGTCTAGTTCGAATTTCTATGTTTCTAGTCGTCGAAAAACAAAAATTATAATTGCGAATTAACTTTGCAGAAATATTGGTGGATTTTTATAATAATTGGATACATGACATTAGCATTTTTCTGTCTGTGCGTATCGAATTGCTGGGTAAACTGGATTTTAAGTAATTCCGCCGGGAAGTTAGTACACAAAAAACTTACAGTTACGATAAACGTCTCTTTGATTATTTATAAATTTGAATCTTATACATTTGCAGATGGATCCTAGCTTTTAGAGATGCCTTAGGATTTAGAACATCTCATTATTTTATTAGCTTTATGGCATCCTCGATAATGTTAGCTGGAGGATATCCGCTTTCCCAAACATTAGTGACGAAACCTTTGGAAATCGAAGTGCCTCGTTCGCTTGTACAGGTTGTAATAAGTTGGAATATTCCGATGCACAACTGGTTAAAAACATGTAAGTTAAAAAAAATTGTGACCATAAGTACGAATGTTTAATATCGCATGCTTCGTATTTTCATTAATAAGGACTTTGTATAATAAAAAAATGAATCATAAAAAAACCATTACTCAAAGAATCTTATAAATTATAAAATAACATAAATGTTCCCAAAATGAAATCCAACAGATGTGTTCCGTCCTGGATGTAAGCAGCTTGGAAGATTCGGAGCTATAATAATGACTTATTTGGCGAGTTCTTTGCTTCACGGATTGAATTTCCAACTCGCTGCTGTTCTTCTTAGCTTAGGTTTCTATACTTACATCGAATATCAGCTGAGAAATTTACTAGCCAATGTCTTTAACGCTTGCATATCTTCGAAGCAATGTTCGTTGCACAAATGCGAGCATTTAAGGAACTCCATGAATTGTTACTGGGTTACTTTGGTAAACGGCTTGTTTGGTGCATTAGCCATGTTTCATTTGGCTTATTTGGGTCTTATGTTCGATACTTCGGATACTCAAGAAACTGGTTACAGTTACAGTCACACCATCGATAAATGGTCTCAACTTGGATTCGCGAGTCACTGGGTTGCTTTTGCCACTTATTGCGGTTATTATTTAATAAGATGACGATATTGAATATTTTTATACTTTTTTTAAAATAATATAATCTCAAAAATAAAAAAAAAATAATATTTTTATACTTTTATACGTACATTTTAAATTATTTGTATAATAAATAAACATATTTTAATAATTTTAATAATTTTAACAATTGTATATTCGATCGAGTAATTTACTTTTAATTTTATCCGAAATAAATCAATATAAACATCATTTTATTTTTCTATTTCTTAACAATATTGGCGTAAAAATGTTATTTTAAGAAATTATAATGTTATAGAGCATAAATCGATCGTACTTAAAAAATGTCTGTTATAATTGTAAGAATAAAATTCGTATACTTGTAAAGACTCAAGTGCGAAGTATAGTACAAGGATAAATAAATACACATACGACATTTATCTTTTCAAAGCTTTAATTGTTGCAAAGCCCATCTATGCATGTGTCCACAGTTACTTACAGAAGAAATACCAACATTTCAGTATATATACTTATAAAAGAAGTCTCGCGTATATAAACATTTTACGCATTTTTAAATTTATGTACATATTATTCAATATTGTCAGGAAGACCGACATTATAGCACATGAAACATGATTTTAAGTCTAAAGACTAACAAGTTTACATAATACATCTTTTAAAAAAAATGTTATACGCACGCGCGTGTTTTATGTGTTTGAGTTGGGCTGTAAATTCATGTATGTATATGTAATTTTATTATACTTTTAGACATGATATTTATTAAGAATTTCTCTTTGAACTGTTTAATATGTTTACAAAATTAAATTTAACGCTATTTATATTTGTATAAAACATCTAACTTCTTACTCGCATTCTCACTTTCTTTCTCTCTCTATATATTTATATATATATATATATATATATATATTTTAATATTATAATAACTATATAGCACTTTAATTATAAATCCATTTGATTTTCGATTCAGCTACACTTCTATCGCAAAAAATGATCCAATTTTCGGTTTATTTAATCGATAAAAGCAAACGAAATATGTATATATATACATACATATATATATATTGATTTATATATAGTATGATAAATCTACAAAATTACATATATAAATTTTAAGATTGTCATTCATTCTCAAAAAGGTCACTGGGAATAAATATGTATCTTGTACTTGATAAATTTGCATTTGTTTGAAAGGAATGACATAGAAAATATGTTTTTAAAAAAAGTAAAAAATCGTATTTTTAATCGACCGATAACATTAAAATTGATTATTATTGATTATTAATGAACCTGATAATGCCAACAGTGTTTACTAAGACATGCAATATAAAAAACGCGGATGATGAATTTAGCATTACTCGCTCAACTTTTAAGGACTTAAATAGATGTAATACAAGCTTGACATTTAGGCTTTACATCTGTGTTTCAGTCATTATTTACAAGCTAAGCTGAACTACGAAGATCATTGAGTGCAGTCTTTAAAAATGATTTTAAAAGGCTTATAATATCTATTTTATATCAAAAAATTTTCAGGCCATAGAAGTGAATAGCTTACCATTATTGATTTTTTTTAATCACTACTTTCGATTCAAAGAAACTCGCATAAATATATTTTTATATATAGTTTGTGCGTTTTTAATACTCCTTTTTTTATGAATTGCTTGAAAAATAAAATAAATATATTTATAAATAATTAAAACATCATTTATAATCGATTGTATAATATAAAATTAATAAAGCAAAAATATATAAATTATACGAATTGAGAGTGTCGGTATTACAAACATTTTTAATTTAATTTAAATAGAATATAATAGAATTTAATTTTAATAGAATTAATCTATCGCGTGTACAAAATATATTTAATACATTATGAATTTAGCTTGCACCTTGAAAACGCGATATTCGAATAAAATTATTAAATTTGTATTTTATTTGCGTAATACTTGGAAAAGGATACTCACAAATTCTATAAAACTATATATTAAAATATATCGTATTTCAATAATGTAAAATACTTTTTGAAGATTGTACAAAAACGCGCAAACTTCTAATAAAAATATTTCGTTTTATTCTGGAAATAAGTTATGCACAATTACGTACATAAATCGGTTTCGAACTATTAAGTTCGTAAATAACTCGTTAAAAATAAATAATACAAATTTACAAATATGCGTATATAATGAATTTATGCATTTATAAATACGATTACGTAATCGTTAAATAACTATATAAAAATAAAGGGGTGTATTTTTAGTATTTAGAACTGAAACGTAATACTGTTAAAACTTTAAACGCTAAATTATATTTCAAAATAGTTGTATTGCTTGCATAATAAAATTATTATAATAAAAGATTCTTTTCTCTTTTCATCGTAACTAACCGATTAAATCTAATTCAACATTAGGTACATTTATATAATTGCGTTATTTCTATTATACAATATTCATCTTAAGCGACGTTGATTTTTAAAGGGTGCAAATCTTAAAAACTCTTTCGATACAATTGTGCATAACTTTTTCTCGAATATAAGAAAGGCCGTGTTTGTTTGAACTTTCGTTACTTTTCAAAATACTGTGCCACTGAAACACCGCCTGTCCAAGTCGTCACTTATCTATGAATAATGCACAACCAGTACAATGTATAAGTATTAAAACGTAGCTGTGTTAATATATAACGAACGTTTATCCAATCACCATTAGTACCGTTTATATTTTCTTTATTTTACTTTTTGCCACTGATCTTACTACGCATAGTAGAAGAATCGCGGAATATTTAAGAGTTTCTAAACATTTGCTTTGAAATTACGAATTCTTAATTCCATTCGAACTTTGATAACCAAGTATCAAAAAAATAAAATAAAAAAAAAAAATGACCAGCAATGCAAATTAACGTATAATTGTTTGTTTTAAATATAATAAAGTAACGATGATTCACTTAAATACTTGTAAGAGTCATATTGTATTTTAAGAGAAAGCTTAGTATTTACAAAGTTACGTGATAAATTGAAAAAAATGAAAAATTTCCACGGATTCATTTTTAATACAATACAAATACTAATGGTATCCAATAGTAACATCGAGGACAATCGTTTCGCAACGATCGTACAAAAATAATGAGTGCTAAGTCTAATATATGTAGATGTATATTAGAATAGATTGAATCGAATTTAAAACAATCGTATATTCCAATTTATGCTGGAATAAATTACTACAATATACATTTTCTTTCGATAAACAATATTTATTACGTTAAATTTCTATTTTTCAAGTTTCATAGATGCTTGAGTTTATATCACTGCCATTTATTTATATAGGGAATACGATAGAAATTAAGTAATATTTTCTTAAATCAAGTAAATATAATCTTAATATATTTGTTGTAAATATATATATATATATATTTGTATTAACACAAGTAAAAAATATTTTATTATTTAGTAACTTTTTCGATATAAGTATAAAAAACTGTAGCATTATACCGTTCAAATAATACGAATATAAATATTTAAGAATTTAACAATATTTCAATAGTTAAAATATATCTCATACTAATAATTACACGGGCATAAAAGTTTGATTTTTATATTTCTTACGTTTCGCTAAAACCTAACCGGGATACCCTAATAATACCTAACCGAATATTCTAAAAACTATAAAACTTATAGCGTTTCACGAATGACTCGTAAAAATATTTTCATCGCAAGCATTAAAAAATGATCGTATCGCGAACAAAAATGCACCAAGAGTACGTAAAACGTAAGTAATGTCACGCGATGCGCGCAAGCACAAAGAAATGAAAGCTAATCAATGCCATCGAGATATTAAAATTCGATTCTTCAAAGCAAAATTATTTAGTCGAGTCTCCGAGTCGAATTTTAGGGACTCGGTTTTGATCTCAAGCGCTTAAAAAAGAACGAGGAGAAGAATAAGAATAAGAAGAAGAAGAAGAAGAAGAAGAAAAAATTAAAGACACAATGAATCGGTTCGCGCCCCAAAGATTCCATTTGATGGCGATGAAATGTTTGGGACGCGTCTTCTCCGAGGAGAGAAAAGGAAAAGTAAAATAAAAAACGAGTTTCGGAAGCTTCTGGGGAGCTTCTGGGGAGCTTCTCGGGAGCTTCTCGCGTGCGTGCTCGATCTCGCAGTGTCCAAAAAAAGTGCATACGAACGAAGGAGGTCCATCCACCGACGAGCGTATCTTTCATCGTTGCAGTCGATTGTGCGTGGGTGTGAGTGTGTTTACTACTGGATGATGGGGTTCACGCGGTGAGACCTGCGCCGCTGGTGAGAGACGCGGGGCACCGACACGGAGGCGCTCTGACTCTCCCCCGCGGTGCCACTGAGAATATCGGTTAGTCATCTGATAATTGCTTTTTTGTAACTTTTTGACGTGCGCGCACTGCAAAAGTTAGAGAAAAGAACAAACAAAGGGTCGGTATTTCATTTTTTTTTTTTTTTGGATTTTGCTTTCTTTTCTTTTCTTTTCTTTTTTCGTTCGTTACTGGCTTGCGTCGACGTTACTCACGAGCTGACAAATTGACAAATTTTATCGAGGGCATGCGTACGTTTCCGACAGATCCGAGATTACTCGGACGAGCCGAACGTTCCGATCGATCCTTGCTTAATTTTCGAATCTACTTTACTTTCCTTTTTTTTTTTTTCATTTTCATTTTCATTTTTACGATATTTACGATAGGCAAATGCTAACTACTGCGGGCAAACGGCAAAATTATAAACGAACGTGCATTAACAATTTAAAACTATGGTAATCGACAAAACGTACGTATAAAATTTTGAAGCGGTTTCGATACATTGAAAATTATACGATTTTATTTTTTTTTTATTTATTACGGTTCTCGTCTCGTAGACGCATCGTAAACGTAAAAAAAAAAAAAAACATCACCGTCGTTCGATGATCTATATTTCATGTACAATGTACGAAGGAACGAAGATGCTGATTGCGTATGGAAGTGCGTATCATGCATGTGGCTTAGCTTATTATCGATTAGTGCTGGGTAATATTAGGTAGAAAACAAAATTTAGCGGATTAATCGATTAAAAACAAAGTAAAAATAATAAGGACGTAAAAAATATATATGCGATATTTCTGTCTTAACGATACAAAATATAGATATTAGTATTTATATAGACTCAAACGCATCTGTACTCGATACTGATGTTAATTGTAACATTAATTATAAAAATAGAATATGTATTAATTTATTATCAATATTTTACCGGCTACATTCGGTTAAATAAATTAAATACGATTTCAAGAAGACTGTATCTGCGATTCGAATCGTCTCGAGAAATAATATTTTACAAAATTCAACGATTCATTAGTTATCGATATTTTTATATTTTTTTCTGTTATATATTTTTTATAAATATAAACTATGCGCAATGACTATAAATTTACTTTGTATTTAAATTTTATGTACATCTGTTAAAACGATCTTTAAGGTTTCTTTTGCAAAGGGATCGAATTTTTAATTCGTTAAATACTTGCGTCGAACGTTTGGTTTTTATTAAAAAAACTCGTTTTTTAATTTTAAATTTCATTATTTTACATTCGAAAGTGTAAGAAAGCGAGCGATTACAAAATTATATTTGTAACAAAGCGTAACAATTAATTTAAGCCTAAAATTTCGTCCATTAATATTCGTATAATATTGATTCTTTAACGTGATACAATCGGAGTTTACCTGGTCAAGTCTATTTTTACATCAACTGTACGAACGAGTTTACTTTTAAATATATCATTGCCAAAAAATTCGACTTTAATACTGTACATCTACTGTTTATATTTTACTCTACATTAGAATTATAAATTTTTCGCTCTTTTTTTTAATTATTGAATACTATTTATTTTATCGATACGCGTGATTTCGGTATATAAGCATTTTTTAAAATTGCATTCAAAACTAATATATCGAAATAAAACGATATGAAATCGTAATAAGATTCAATCTTAAGGAGTATTCGATATTTTATGAAATTATAACTACAAATTACGTTGAGATGGATGTTTTAAAACTACATTCGTACGAAAAATATATTTTATACGGTATCGGTTGAACGTATTCATAAGAAAATAAAAAAAAGCGATAAAATTTTTTTTATACTATACATTAAAAATTAGCACTGTTTTCTATTGCTTGCATATATTAGAATATTTATTTGCATCGAAACTACATATTCAATGGATGCGATCGCAATATCTTTATCAAGTAAACGTTAACGATCGTAAACCTATACTGGAAATCTTTCGAAATTACAGCTGCGAAGCATCGTAAAAGAATGTCATCGAGTTAAAATTAAACGCTATCTATCGTTTTATATCGTTGCGAAGACTCGAAATGTAAATATGCAGGAAGAAAGCCCGAAAATTCATGTTTCGTATCATTGTAAACGAATATTATAAAAAAGCATCGTATCGATTCAATATGCGGAACCTTTAACAAATTAACCTTTAAAAAACGACGTACATCGGTCGACTGTACATCTCGGGTCGATACTTTCGATTGGATATATCGCACTCGTTACGCATCACGCTCACTAGAATTTAGAACATTTCCAACTACGAAATCGCGATTTACAAACGCTGTCGTCACTGCCTTCCCGAATATCGCGCAACCAAACTCTACAGTCGGAGCTCGCAAAAATCGTAGATCGCAGCAGTAATAAGCGAGAATGCACAACAGCCTCGGCGAAAACATAACAAACAAACAAACAAACGAACGAACGAACGAACAAACATGAGTGGACTAAGATACCGAAAGAAAAAAAAAACTAGAGAGAAAAAGGTAATGATTAAGGGATGCGCAGGAGCGAGCGAAAAAGCCGATCAAAAACGACATTCGTTAAGGTCCAGCACATATCGGTGGAAACTTACTGCCTGAGGGAATGATGTCGACTCAGTCTCTCCGCCGAGCGGAGTATGAGGTTAGGGCCAGTGGCCATCGGCTGCGGTTGCGACGTCGCCGAAGTCGTCGTCGTCGTGGTCGTGGTCGTCGACCCCGAGACTCCGGTCGCACCTTGACCGCCTCCACCGCCTCCACCGCCTCCACCGCCTAACGTCCTCGAGCTGCTCCGCGTCGTCTTGGCGATCGAGGTCGCGACGCCCTCGAGGCCTCCGCCGGACTCCGGGAGGACGTTCCCGTCCACACCAGAGAACTTGGACTTGGCGCGTTGAGCGGACGTGTCTCGCTCGGCTGCACTTTTTCTACAAATTTTGCCTGGTTTACGTATCGGATTTAGATCGGACGATTCGGTTGTTACGGGTAAAGGCGATGACGGGATTGAGAAGCAGAGAGAGAGAGAGAGAGAGAGAGAGAGAAACGTTTATGGAGTGTAGATCGGAAGGAATCGCATTCATTTCGCATTCATTTCGCATTCATTTCGCATTCATCCTCGCATTTTTTCTCCTTTCTCGAGGAATGCCTTTCGTGATTATCAGCGCAGTTAATAATTGCAATTTGTCATTTTGGCGGTTGGTTAAATTTGCGGGAGCACGAGGATAGCAAAAATTATGCGATAACATTTTAGCTTTGCAAATGTTAAGGATAGCTATAAAAATGCGTAATACTCGTACGTACGAACTTTCACCTTGATTAAAATTGTTACATAAATTACGAACGAGATTTACAACCAAAAGCATTAGGGCGAGGAACGCGTTTAAAACCAATGACAATTAGGTTATCGATCTCTGGGTTTGGCGGGAATCGCGTAGGTTGGACGCGAGTGATTTAAGCGTCAATGACAAATTATAAAAATATATCGTTCTACATATATTACGCGTAATTACAAAGCAGGGAAAAAAATACGATTACCTTCCGTTGAAGTATGTAACGTTTAGTTAATATTACTTTGGAACGACCGATAATTTACAACGAAATGAGATTTCTAAATTAAATTTTAATTGGTGCTCTGTTATAATTATTGCAATCGAAAATCAACGATCGCAAAGAAATAATTTATTTTATCAATTTCGTTCTAGAAAAGCGACTTTCAAAATGTAACTTTCGTATCGAATACGCGATAAAAATTAGAATATTTTATTACAAGGTAATTTTATCGATAATAAAATAATGATTTAATTTTCTTGATAAGCATTCGAACTTAAAAAAATATCGATAATACAACTCGGTGGATCCGAATTCTAAGAGGATTGATACAAAACAAAATTTCAAACATTATTTTAAAAGTATGTAATTATTCAGCGAAAAAAGTTTTACAAAATAATACAGGCATATAAAAACACATTGCTTCGGTGTAAGTTGATAAAAGCGAATTTTATATTTAAATTATATAATAAGTAACTGCACCCATCGCTTATATGCAAGCGGAGATAATTATTGAAAACAAAGAAGCGAAGGCCGATTCGATCGTCGTAAAAAAATAAAATGGAAATCATTTTTTGCATATATGATTCAAGCCTTATATTTTTAAATTATACAATTATATAACTGGGAACTTAGAATTTCAAGCAACGTTGGATAAACTTGATGTTTTGCGTTAACAGTTGTTTGCGAATATCTATATATTTAAATATTTATATATTTACACATGACAAATTAATACATTTGCATCTACCGTATCAAAAAACTATATACGATGATAAAATGAATCATTTCGAAATTAATAAACTAAAAATAAAATTATAAATAAAATCGTAATCGATAATAAAATATAGTTTTTTTACAACGATGGAAGTTGCAAAATTTACAATTTAAAATTATAGCGAAAAATATTTTACGTATGCGCGAGATATTATTTTAAAACGCATCCTTACGGAAAATAATACAAACGGAACGTATCGAAAATTTCACAATAAAAATATATTCGAAAGGAGTTTAGCGATAAAAATTAAAAACTAAGGATTAAAATCTAAACTTACTTATTTAAATTTCGCTTTCGCTGCAAAATTTCTACGTTAATACAAAGACACTCGAATATACAATATTGCACTCGTCCGTATAAAATTTAATTCGCGTTGTACGCGTTTAGATTAATACGGAACTACGCAAAATTGTTTAAGTCTTTAACTCTGGAAGCAACGTTAATAATTTTTTAAGAAAATATACTTTTTACAATTAAAGTAAAACTTATCGAATATCAGGTTTACCATCGGTAAATCGCAACAACACCGTGATAAAATGTAATCTCGTGTAATACTAATAATGAAATGAAATTCGTAACGACTCGGCCAGATTCGAAAATTTTTTCCAACCGTGTGTACCGCAATGTACACCGAAATAATAATTCCAACGGTGGAAACGCGTTAGGCACGGTATCAACGCGAAAAATAATAATAAATTTACTTGCAAACGAACGCAGAAACGTTAACTCAACGAAAGATGCGAATGCTTGCGAAAAAGAAAGGGAAAAAAATTCGAGCATAGGCAGAGTCTACGTGATAAAAATGATGATGATAATAATAATAATAATAATAATAGTAGTGGTAGTGGTAAGCGACTAGATCGTAACTTAGCGGCTCTTAATGACTCTCAAAGTGGAAAAAACTTACTGCCTGAGAGACAAGTAGCGGACAACGTTATTAGCTCCAGCGACTTGCGATTGCTTATTGCGAATGGAGCGAGTGGTACAGGTCCCCCCCCTCGTTATTACCGGCGACTTACGAGTCGATAACATTGGGTTCGGAGCTGTCGTGGTGGTGTGATTGTTGATAACGGAGGTTGTGGTGGTTGTCGTGGTTGTCGTGGTTGTCGTGGTTGTGTCGTTGTCGCGGATGTTGCGGGTCGGAGCTGGTTTGGGTACGTGACGCCTGTAAGACGTCGGCTCGTTGCCATGTCTACAAAAACACACCCGGACGGAGGGAGAGAAAAAAAAAGAAAAAAAAAGAAAAAAAAAAAGACGGAGTGGCGAGAGAACGCGAAGGAGTCGTTGGTTATTAAAAGTTGTAAAGATTGCGAGCCAATCGCGATAAGCACCGTAACCAGAATAGTCAAGGTAACAGTTCCAACAGTCGACGAAGCTTAATCAAGGTTAAACGGTTAATCAAAGTTCGTTACGGTGACAGAGTTGAAAAGCGATAGAAAAACGTTCGAGAATTAGGCGACGGGCCTTTTTTTATTTTTGTTTCTTTTTTCACCACCGCCACCACCACCACCGCCACCACCGCCACCACCGCCACCCCCACAAACACCACCGCTGTGACTTTATTTTTCTAACGAGTGCGAGAGCAAAGACCTCGTTCTCGTCTTGGCTCGCGCGAATCTAAGGCTTCACCGGCTGTTAGTACTGTTAACGACTATCGCGATATTTATCTACGTGATTGCCTACCTTTTTATGATCGTCGTTGACG
Source organism: Dolichoris vasculosae (assembly GCA_018907195.1). Classification (NCBI taxonomy): domain Eukaryota; kingdom Metazoa; phylum Arthropoda; class Insecta; order Hymenoptera; family Agaonidae; genus Dolichoris; species Dolichoris vasculosae. Next base: position 18,337,074 of record JACCHY010000002.1, on the reverse strand, counting down.
CCGATCGAGTTATAACGCGTTTGGTGCCATCTTTTTCCTTGGTTGCGATCAGGGAGCTTATACCTTTCTGACTTCTACTTTGCAGTAAAGGTCCCAAATACGGACTACAAAAATTTATTATTAAAACGAGACATTATTTTTATCAAAAATTATCTATTATATTTTCGGTATTTTATTTATTTTATTTCTTTAGTAACTTTTCATCCGTTATCGATCCGTCGTGTAAAGCTCGTAGTGGCACGTTCGTCTATCGTAATCGTATAATCGTATAATCGTTCGAATTCGTTAATTCGTATCCAAGTAAAAACTTATTCGTGTGTTTTTATATTTGTTATCAAAATGCGTTCGACTCTGGTATCGCATCGATGAATCGTCCATTAAAATATTCACATGTTTTTGCATTTACAAAAATTGATCGAGATAGTTTGCACTGTCGTAAATTAAAATAAAGGTTAAAATTTGCTTTACTGTTAAGATTTGTTCGTAATACCTTTTCGACTTGGTTCCGTTCTCGATTCTTATATCGCGCGCATTCCGTTATTGGCAAAAAAATTGAAACTTGTACAGCGCCTTCCGTTGAATTCGTCGCCGCGAAATCGCAGTCTTCCAAACTGTTGTCGCATTCGGTAGTTTACTCGAAAGAGAATCGGACGCGAAAACGACCTTTTCGCGATTAAACTTCCGTCCGAGTAGAAAAGTCGCGAGTCGTTTTTGCGAGTTTGCGCGGCCTTATTCAGAATTGCTGTCGTTAATACACATGATACATCTTTAGAATAAAATTTAAATTACTCACTGTACTACGGACACAGAGGTTGTGGAATTTCCACCGATATTAGAATTTGGAGATAAAGTTCTTCTTGCTTTAATTTGATTCAGTTTATCTCCCTGAGTTAAAATCGACAATTTCACCGGCGTTTTTGGAGTTTGAGGAATATTGTCTTCCAATCTGATTCCGTCGACTCTGTGCATAATACCCGACACGTTGTCTTGCAAGAGACGTGTATTTCTTGGTGCAGTCGGGGGTGTATCGAGGGTATTTACAACTTTTGAATAAATTCCGTATTGGTGGACGGGATTTCCATTCTCGGAACGTAGAGGTTGTTTGACAAACGAGTGCAAAGATTCTTCTTTACTGCGTGTACAAAAAAAAAAATAAATCTCATACAGTCGATCGAATTGTATATCGAGAAAGGTGCGCTGATTTTTTCATCCGACGTTTATAAATATCTCGCGTAAGTTTTAAAATAATTTCAAACCGTTTTTACATAATCGAAAACTTTGATCGCGTGTTTTAAATGGAAAAGTTGTTTATATTTTGCAAATATTTTCAAATCGCATCGACGAAAAATTCTCGATTAAAATCAATTTCATGTTAACTGTTCGTAAACTGTTTGCTTAATCTCTGTACGTTTAATACAAATGCAAGCACTAGAAAAACCATTTCTTATATTCGTTGTAAATAAAATAGTTATTAATTCAGCATAAGTAAAACGACAAAACTGATTTTTAATTTCTTCGTTAAAAATCTTGAGGCGTTAAGCAAATAATTATCCCGAGTAATTTGAAAGGAATCGAGCGACTATTTTAAAAATTTGACACCAAACATACAAATTGTAAAACTTACTCCTGTAACCATTGCTGCTGGTGGCCAATAACGGATCCAGGTCTGCAAATTCTTATCCAAGCTATGGCTTCTAATGCCGTTAAATGATAATGTTTCATTATATAACAAGCAATCAAAGTACCGGTTCTCCCGAGTCCTGCCTTGCAATGAACAGCAACGGCTCCGTTTGTTTTTTCGGATATCTTCAAAAATTGACGCACGATCGAAACCGTTGGAGGAGATCCATCCATAAAAAATAAATCTTTGTGATCGAAGCCTGCTTCTATAAAACTTGAGGCATCGTAACGCTTTTTATTAAGCCTTATAATAGTGGTTACATTGTGACGTCGAAAATATTTAAAATATGATTCTGGAGCGTGTAACATGTAACCTAGAAATAACGAGATTCGTTTTAAAACAATCGATCTTTTTTTACCAAAGCCTGATCAATGCTAAATATTCGTTATAAATATTTATAGTATTATCGTTGAATGTAAAATGTTTTATTTATAAGTTTTGAGGTAAAATTCAAATATACCATTTATTCGTTATGTAATTTTTTTATAAAGGATTTAAAACAAAGTTGGTTTTGTACAATTCCAATATATTTACACGCAAACTATTAATAATACCGTGTCTCTATGTATAAATATGTTAATAGTTATTTAAATATAAATTAGAAGCGATAATTGTTGTAGTAGTGCTAAAAATAATACGATAATCTTCTGTATTGAACGAGAAAACGAAAAAACGGAAAATAATAAATTGGAAAACTGCATATTGACGATACGAAGAAAAATAAAAACCCAATACACACGATTGAAACTTTATGTACATACAATTATTTATGCGTATACTAATAATTAACGCTTCACCTCAAATTAACTCTTGCTAATATTCGACAAAATAAAAACACGAGTGAACGTGTGGCTCAAATATAATTATGCTAAAATTTTATTTACTAATAACTATATATATATATATATATATATAATATACATATATATAGGTGTCCATGTAAATAAATACATACGTTTATTAAATATTTAATCAAACTTATTTGTTCTATTTAGAATACTAGAGCAAAAGAGGAAAGGAACGATTAAAATACTGTAGTATTTATATAATTTGATTATAAAAATTATTATTGAAATGCAAAACATAAAAGGAATAGCCAAAGTCTTTTTTTAAAACCGATCGTTATAAATTGATAAAGTAAAGTAGACACAGTTATCGGATGATGAAAAATTCACATTATGGTATCAAAGCATTAAATGATCTTGAACCAAAGAAAATAAAACACTTTTACGTAAATCATAATTCTTGCTTTTGTAATGCTTTAAAAAATATAATACCTAGATTTTCCAGTAAAAGTTAAACTAAATATTTATAGGATAAAACAAAGCACATTCAGAATAGCAATATCGAATAAAAATCTGATAATAAATCATATAATAATTAATTATTGAAAAAATATATAAAATAATTAGAACGAAATCTAATTAAAGAAAAAAGCGATCGGGTACCAAATAATGTATATTAGTTGTAAAACAAAGATAATTTTAATATTGTAATTAATACAATTCCACGAGAAAGAATTTCAACAAATTATTCATTTTTACGTATTTTTCCTTTTAATATTTTTTTTACCTAAAGAAAATTTATAAACAGACTTTTTCTTTTTTAACCGATAAACAATTAACAAATTCATAATTAACGAAAATTGAATTAACGCGTATTTAACACTTATTATCTTTTTTATTAACATTGCAAATTATACAAAATTATAATAGTTGATATTAATATGAAATCATAATTTTTTAAATCTATACAAATTATTTTTAATTCGATAAAACAAATAAAAATTAAAAATGTAATGTAGTACTTTTTATAGAAAGAAAAAAAAAAGTATTTTAATTATAATTTAGTAATAATTATATTTTTTTTATTAACGATATCCAATAACTTAAGTCTTATTAAAAAATTTAATAATTTTTATTCGTTTAAAAACGGTAGATAATTCTTCATGTATTACGTTGAAACATACCATTTTCGAAATGATTACTCGAATGAGGACCACAGAAGGCAATAAATTTACCAGGAAGTATCCAATTTAAGTCTCCATTTTCTACGCGCTCAAAATGTTCGTATTCCTTAAGATTAAAATCACGAAAGTCGAAGAAACCTAATTGATGGCACTTGTAAATCGCACTGATACAATTTTCCAATGAAATACAATAACGAGGTGGTCCTTGCGAAGCATCGCGAAACAACTGAAATCTTGGACAGTTTGGAGCAGCTGTTAAACACTTGTATACTTCATCAGCTGTTCGTTTTAAGTATATTATCTGCAGAAAGAAATATACGCCAAATATCAGTACTTTCTTTAACAACAAAGATAATCGCAAAATATTAACAAGGAAGTAATATTTTTTCAATTGAAACAATACATTGTAACATATTTAAAGAAAAAAATCCTATGCTTTTTTCAGAAAAATTGAAAACATGCGGTTAAAAGTTACAATACGGTAAAAATTACAAATCTAAATAGGCGCAAACAAACATAACTATATTTAATTAAATACAATGTCTATGAGATTTGAAAATTACATAAAAATTTATTATCTTTGTTAACTTGTTAATTATACGTATATGTAAAAATTAATATTCAACGCTTTATAAATAATTTTAATTTTTATTCTATTAACGTCGGTGTAATTTGTACACATCTTTCAGTGGAAAAATATTACATTCCATAAACTTTTTTCAAAATTATGTATTTACCGCATAACAAGATATAAGAAACGCAGCATTCACTCGTTTTTCAGGATCCAACGTCGTGTAATGGACAATTCTTTTTTTACTTAAAGACACAGCCTTTAATTTTTTATCAACTTTTAAGCAATAACGATAAACCATGGCAAGATTGAGAGGACCAAAATCTGCATAAAAATTTTCGTACACCAAATCATTTTCAATGCTAAAGAAATGAGTATTTTTTGTATTTTTGACCTTATCCAGAGACGACACAGTAATAAAATACAAACGATCTGAAATAAATTATCATATAATACATTATATTCCTTGCAAAAGGTAAAAATATATTAATTCAAATAATACATTATTACTCGACGGTTTTTCAGTATTTTTTAAATTTAAAAGATACCTCGTCGCCGTAAGCTTTAAAAAAACCATTTAAACATTTATCACTCTTAACCGGCATTTTATCATACTTTAACGGCGATATTCACAAAAAAGTAAACTAAAAAAATATATCAAAATAATATTATAAAAATTATACCTTTAATTATTTCAGCAGGGCCAATTAAAATTTTGCTCCAGTCCTCCATTATATTATTATCGTATAAACTTTTAGTTTAGATAACCGACGACTAATAATTCATCTGGAATAATATAATAAGTAAATACCAAGAGCAGAATATTTACAAAAGTACTTATAAATTATTAAACGACGACGTAGAGCTGACGAACGTTTCCTAATCCAAAGAATCGAACGCCAAAGTTATTTTTTTTAACTCGTACGGTCGGATAGAAGAACTTTATTTAAATTGAATCGAACAAAAAAAAATACAAAGAAAAAATGTACATAATTTGAATTACGTACAAATAAGCGCTTACCGTTTTTAAGATAAAATATAGTTTTTAACGACGAAAAAGAATAATAAATGGAAGTTAGGAACGGTAACATTTTATCGTACGGTACATAAAAAAATTGTTGTAAAACACGGGAGAACGAATTTGTTTTTATTATTAAAAGCATTTATCTGGCTAATAAAAAAATATGGATACACATAAATAAACGCGTATATCTATATACATAAAAACATATATATAGATAACGCGAGTTATCTAAAAAAGGCACACACCGTATTTGTAAGTACATTTGAATAAATCATGTTTATTCAGAACTCGAATTTGCATAAAAAGCCCACGAAACAGCTCTTAAATTCTTAAATTTCGAAAAGTTCTTTTAAAAACGAGTCCGAATGCAAATGAGAATCTAAAAATACGTGCGCTCGGAGGTAAGATGTACACGCGAAGGGAAACAGGTAATCGATGTCGAGATCCTTACTTCGCCAAAAGAAAGAAGGACAAGCGAGGAAGGAACGACGCTCGATAGATTGGCCAGTCCTCGAGCAGGAAAACAACCAAGACGACGAGGTCCTTCTACGTCATGGTGTATTATTTATTTGGTCGAGCCTCGGGCAGCTCCGGAGTTATCGAACGACACCTTCTCGATCCGACACCATAATGCAAACAAGGAGAAAAACAACGATGTCCCGTTCCCTCGGAGCTGTCAGCCGTCGCCAACCGAGTGCACCTCGACGTCGGCGCCACACTTGCGATTTCTGCGTTCCACACACGCCTATTTATTTAGAGGAGTAGAGTTGTATGCACTAACGCGTAGACGCGTTCGGGTACCGAGACGCGATCCTCCCCGGGCATAACGTCCGCATCCGCGCACCCGAGCGTCCCGACGAAAACAAAACAAAGAGAGCGAGAAGGGAAACCATCGAGCGAACGGGGTAGAGGGGGATTAGAGGGGGTTGAGAGGGGGATTAGAGGGGGTTGAGAGAGGAGGGACGAGGTGGCGACACGGGTGGGGGCGAGAGAGAGAGAGAGAGAGAGAGAGAGAGAGAGAGAGAGAGAGAGAAGAGACGAGACGGATCTTCACCCGGAGATTTTCGACCCTCGGAACTCCTCGACCCTCGACGAGCCGAAGACGCGTAACCGACCCGACCGCAACCAGCAACCTTAATACGACCACCTTTGCCGACCGTCGACGACGACGACGACGTCGACACTCGCGGGAAGGGAAAAAAAACGACCGTTAACGGATTTTCGAGCACGCAACAGCGGGGTCGTGGAAAGGGGAGGGGATAACTCCGATCGACGAACCTACTCGGGGGGGGTCACAGATGGCGCCACCTTTTACGCGCCCGCACTAAATTTTCTCCTTTTTTGGATCGACGCGCGCCTGAAAACGTCTCGCGTTCGGATTTAGGGCCAATCGCGAACCGTCGACTCGCGTCGATCCTCTACTCTGGCCAATGAATAACCGGCTTTCCCGACCTACGACCTACCGCTGCCAAATTTTTTAAATTGAAATCGCTCCCCGATCTCCTTACCGTTCAAACAGCTGTCGACTTTCCAACATCCAACCACTTTCCGCGCACTTTTACCTTTTACTCACCCGTTTTTTTTTTCCGTTTCTTTCTCCCGTACTTTCTCCCGTCCTTACTTCCTCCGACTTCCTTCGTCGGGCTTTACTCCTCGATCGCTCTTTATTCCTAGGTGACGTCGCGTCCGATAGATTTCGCCCGCTTACCATCTTTGGTCTTTCCACATTACAATTTATAATTCGGCATCGATGACTCAGTAACGATTTTTCTAGCGGAAATCGCATAATTTCTCGATTATCGAACGAGAAACGCGTTCGTTCGATGCTTACGATCGTTTCGACTCCGACCCACGCGGTTTCGAACGTCTCGCGATCGTTTACGCGACATTTTAGTAGATACAGGAGCAGATCCACGTAATCGCGACTCGAGCTAATTTCGGCGATTGTCTACGCGCCAACACGGAAAAAACAACGAAATTCGTCGAATCGTTACCAACTTTGCGCGTCGGGTCGGAACGCGACGATCGATCGCGTATACGCGAACGGTAAACTCGCGCGACGATCGATTCTAGATCTCGGGGAAAAAAGAGACGGGAGTTTTCGCTCGTGGTTCTCCGTGGAATCGCTCGCTCCTGTTTTCCTGGCATTGTTGACGATCGAATTTATTAACGCGCTCGGTCGGGAGAAAAGACGAGTTGGAGGCTTTAGAGCCGAACCGCGAGGAAACGGAACCGAACGGACCAATCGCGAGGGAGTTTCGAGGACGAGGGCCGAGTATTTCCCCCCGAGCTCCTCGGCGATTGGTCGGTGTTTTTTCCGTGACCCATCGACTCGCGGGCGATGGACGGCGTGACTAGGGAGCGGGACGGGGTGGCGGGAGGGAGAGAGAGAGAAAACTCCAGGAGTAAAGGCTCGTCGCGGTTGGCGAGCGCAGCCGAGGAAGGACAGAAAAGCGTTGCTCGCGCGTAAATAATCGCGCGTTTGGCGAGCGTCGGTGTCGGGGGTATCCGCGATGGACCGTCGGAGAGCGGGAGGGGGGTCGGCGCGTGCGCGCTGTCGTTAATAATTTCGCGTCGCGTATCGCTCGTACGTGCCTGGACGTCGCGTTGCGTCCGCGGAGGTAAAAACGCAGGTTGCAGCGTCGAGGACTGGAGTCGCGCGATCCCTTGGCCTCGTTAAGAGTACGGCGAGCGCTCGAGCGGCCGATACCCAAGCCACCGAGGATAGAACGCGGTCGGGACTCGCGCGTGTGTGGCTCGGCCATCGTTATCGTCGTCAACGTGTCGTCGTCGCGCTTCTTACGTACGTCGCAGCAGCCGGAGAGAGAGACGGGGCGAAGGAGCCGAGGAAAGGGTACGAGAACCGAGAACCGAATCGTGGATATCGTGGGAATCGTGGGAATCGTGGGAATCGTCGCACCGCCCGAGACGAGTTCGGCACCTCGGCACCTCGGCACCTCGGCACCTCGGCAACTCGGCAGCTCGCGTTCCCACCCGAGCGAGGAGGAACCGAACCAGGAGGAGGCAAAACAAAATAATAGTTCGGCGACGTGCGCGTCGTTGGTGTGTTGTAAGCTGCCGAGCGAGTTAAAGAGCCAGCCAACGGAGAAAGGGACGACCCGAGCGCGAGTGCGAATAGGAGCAGGAGGAAGAGAGAGGGAGAGTGAGAAGGAGAAAGAGAGAGAAAGAGAGAAAGAGAGAGGATAGATAACGCGCGAAAGAACATCGAGAGAGGGACGTGGACCATCCGAGTTTAGTCGTCGCTCTCGTCGTCGTCGTCGTCTTGGTGTTCGCCTCGCGATCCCGAGCCGGGGTAAGGGAAACAACGAGTCGAGGATTCGATTGGCCGACGTTGGTGTCGCGGTACGTTCGAGCTGACGGTCGTCGCCGCCGCCGCCGCCGAGGCGCCGTCGTGCCGCCACCAACGACGACGACGACAACAACAACAACAACAACAACAACAACAACATCATCGACAACTACGACAACTTCGACAACTTCGACAACTACTACGACGACGACGACGACGACGACGACGACCGCGATCGCGATCGCCACTGCCACTGCCACTGCCACCGCCAACGCAACCGCAACAACGACGACGACGACGACGACGACGACCACGACCACGACCACGACGAGGAGACCGGAGAGAAGAGGGGCTCGACAGAGGAGGACCAAGACCTCCGCGGTCGCGGGAGGACGAGTCGCTAAACCGCAAGAGCCTCTAAAGCTGCACCGCGGATTCGGCGGAGGACTCGAGAAAATGGCCGACACTTGGACCCATTGTAACATTGTTTGCCGGTAAGAAGATCGACGCGGACGACTCCTTCCTACCTTCCTTCCTTCCTTCCTTCCTTCCTTCCTTCCTTCCTTCCTTCCTTCCTTCCTTCTCCTAGTCGAGGGTTTCCAGATTTTCAGAGCGTTCACGCGACTCTCGCTTACCCTTGGACGCGGAATCCCCGCGCGTACGCGTATCGAGTCGGTCGGAGGCAGCGAACCCGAGATGGTAAACACTGGCTCGAGCGTAAAAAAAAGGGTTTCCAAAATGTAAACATTGCGGGCTTTCGGCATATTTCGCTTTTGTTTTTTTTTTTTTCTTTGTTTGTTTTCATTTTTAACCATGATTTTTAAATGCACCGTTATCGTTACAAAATTCAAATGTAACTTTTTTTTCTAAATTTACCTCTCAACCGTATTTTTCATCATCTATTTTTAATAAAATTCCGTGCGCTTTTTCCGTTGCATCGAGATGACTTTTATGATTCTGGTTTACTACCGTCACACCTGTGGATTTACAACGAACTTACGAATTGTCCGAGATCACCGATTAGTTGAAATTTATTTCGAAGGGTAGCGGATTTATAAGCGACGAAACTTTTTATTCGACTACCGTTAATATTTGTCAAATTTTTTCTTCGGACCTTCGATACATAAGATTATTCGTTATATTATCTTTTCGTCGCTTTTCGTTAATGTATCCATCGTTGTTTTAATCCGGTTAATCGGTATAACTTTTTTCCTCCTGTTTTTTTCTTCTTTTTTTTTCTTGTTTTTTTTCTTGTTTTTTTTTCTTTTTTACTTTAATTGCACGCATTTTTGTATGCCTTCTAGTACTGAGAAATACAAATAATAAACGAAAGAATATTTTCGATAATAACAATGAGAATATTTCTTAATTGTATATTATATTGATTACACAATTTGCAGCAATAATAATTAACTTTGCGCAATAAAAGTAAAACTTTAATTATAGTTTAAACTTTGATATTGTAAAAAATATGTTCCATTTAAATTTAAAATATTAATTTTTTGAGAATATATACATTAAAAATTTTTTTCGCATTGAATTACAATTGATTAACATTACGATTTATTATTATCAAAATTACAATTGCATAATAATATACCGTTGACTTATAAAATTAAAGTCTGATAAAAAAATGTTCTTATATTATAAAATGTTGTCAATAATTTTCATGATTAATAAATTTATGGAAATCTTAAAAACTTGTCGTCGATATCGATCAATCTAAATTATTAAAATCATTAATTTTTCTAATCTATTGTATCGTGAAAAAAGTCTAATAATTTTTTCTAAATAAAATGAACGATATTTATAAAATGTTCAATTTATAGTATTTATATATTTATTTTATGAACCGTTACGAGTATTTTTTAACATGTTATATGTCGTTGAATTAACGATTTTACGGATAATTGCATAAATAAATTTATAAGAAAGTAAGTTCAACAATGATAAATTATTTCTTAAAAATTCTTTCTAGGTATTTTAAAAATGGATTTTGTCGCGAAGGTAGTAACTGCAGATACAAACACATGCAAACAGTCAGGAATGAAGCGACTCCTAGTGAATCAGGAAGTTCGCAAGGTTCATCGTCGTCGTACCAAATACCACCGTGTAGCTTTTATCAACTGGGCTGTTGTAACTCAGGTGTTAATTGTGAGTTGCGACACATCATGAACAGCGAATTAGATGGTTCAAACTCCGAAGCTCCCCCAAATATTTCAACCGCGAAAAAACAGTAAGTTTAAACATTTTCGTCGATTGTCGCTCTTCGACATCAATGGTTTATAATTTAAGTGCTAATTATATTATGTATAAATTTTATACTTACGTATATTTATATGCGTACATGTACAGAAACTTTAAAGATTTTTTTATAAATGTATTTATATTTTTTACTCGAATCCATGTAATAGCGTTACAAGCGAATTTCTTTTAACTTTATAATTGCACGAATTAAAAATATTAACGGTTCAAACGTTGATATTATATTATATACATTCGAAATTTTCTTCGTATATAATTACGAATGATTATGATTGTCATTGTGATTCATTATTAACGATATTACAATTGCATAACAATTAACTGTCGACTTATAAAATTAAAGTCTGCTAAAAAATTGTTCTTATATTATAAAATAGGGTAGATAATATTTACGATTAATATATTTATGAAAATCTTAAAAGCTTTCGATCGTTATCGTTTAATCTATTGTATTACGAAAAGAGTCAAATAATATTTGTATCGAAAAAACATCAAAGTTTAAATTGGCGTAATTATCAAATATAAATACGAAGTCCTTTAAAAATGAATTATTTAATTAAAGGTCAAGGAAAGAAGAACAAGCGTCAAGTTTGCGTTTGAACTATTTTTTAAAGATAAAACGAATGATATTTATAAAAAATTCAATTTATAGTATTTATATATTTATTTTATGAACCGCTACGAGTATTTTTTAATATAATATATATCGTCGAAATAACGATTTTACCGATAATTTCGATAAGTTTATGATAAAATATTTCGTTATAATATTTTTCTATGTATTTGAAAATGGATTTGTCGCGAAGGCAAGTAACCACGGATACAAACATACGCAAGCACTCGGATATGAAACAACTCTTAGTGTAGCGGAAAGTTCGCAAGATTCATCTTCGTCGTACTCATTTCTACCGTGTAGCTTTTTCCAACCTGTTGTAACTCGCTGTTGTAACTCGATGTTGCAACTCGCTGTTGTAACAAGCTCGAGTAACGATTTAGATAGTTTGAAAACGCTCTAAAACTCTTAAACTCTCGACCTCTGAAAGAAAGTAAATGTTTTATTTTATCAATGTAACGGTATGAATGGTTTACAATTTAAATTCTAATTTCAATACGAATAAATTTTATGCTTGCGTACATTTGTACACGTGTGCGTGTGTTTATAGACTTTAAAGATTAATTTCGGTATAAATTTATTTATACTCTTTCGCGAACCAATGTAGCGTTATAATAGCGTTATATTGTATTATAACACGCGAGTTTCGTTTAACCTTTTAAGCGCGATAATTAAAATTTTTAACGATTCAGACTTTGATGTTGTATCGCCGTATTTATCGCCGTTGTCGCATTAAAAGAGAAAACGAACTATCGGCAACAATTATCGACGCGCTATAAAAAAAAAAAAAGAGTACAAACGTTTTATGAATGTTGCAGTGTGGAATCCAGTCTAATCGCGGAAGAATGGGTTAATGCTCCCGAGTTTGTGCCGTCTTCAGCAATCTCTAGTATTAACATACCCTTCTCGCCGGAAAATTGTGCATCTGGTATCACGTTACCAATGTCTTATGCCCAAGCGGTGAATCCTTGCGCGGGACAAGCTTCGCTTTCCTCCCAGGATCCTTTGTGCCCGCAAGCCGAAGCAACCGGTATCTGCAAAAAACTGAACTGCCCTTATCTTCACGGAGATATCTGTGACATGTGCAGCAGACCCGCTCTTCATCCTCACAACGAAGAAATGAGAAAAAAGCATTTGAACGTAAGCACCGATTCGCCGATTCTATTTACTCTACTTTTTTTCGTTAGCGGTGTAGTTTTATACGAAGATCCGCCGCGTTAACATTATTTCCACAAAACTCAATAAAATCATTTTCAACAGGCCTGCATAAAGCAACACGAAGTTAATATGGAACTTTCGTTCGCTATCCAACGCAGTCGAGAAAAGTCATGTGGTGTTTGTTTTGAAATAATTATGGAAAAATCGTCGCGCGAACAAAGGTTCGGAATTCTACCAAACTGTAATCATTGTTTTTGTTTAACTTGTATTCGTAAATGGCGCAAGTCCAAGCAATTCGACAATAAAATTATCAGAGCTTGTCCAGAATGTCGCGTACCTTCGGATTTCGTTTGTCCTAGTATGTACTGGGTTGATACCAAGGAAGAAAAAGACAAGTTAATTACGGATTACAAGGACGCTCTGAGGTAACTGGTTCACTGTAAATATTTCAGGCGATCGATCCACCCGATCGATTTCGTATACTAAACGTTTTCTTTCTCTTTTGCAGTACCAAAGATTGCAAATACTTTAGCAAAGGTAGAGGATACTGTCCATTTGGTAATAAATGCTTTTATCTACACGCTTTACCGGACGGCACAAAGGCTGACGTTGGTCCTCCGATTCGACAACGTCGTAACGCCGATAACGATATTGATTTCCTTCACGTGAGTAAATTTTTATTTGTGTTTGCGAATAAAAAATTTTAAAAAATAGATTAGGTTGCTGATTGTACTATAAATTATATTTAAAATAAACTGTAAAATAATACATGATGGAAGCAGTCATTACATCTTGTTTGGTATTCCATTTACGTTTTATTCTATATTAGTCGATAGTACGAAGCGAACGATATAATATTACATTTTTATAATTTTCCTTTTACAATAAATACATCCCGTAAATTGTATACGTATTTTGTATATTATTAGCGATACACTTTAGTTATTATTGCATTTTATCTACAATAACGTTATTCGATCACAATATTTAATAATAATTTAATTATTTTGTTGTTTTTTTTTTTCTACTAATTACGGGATCGGAAATTCGTACTTTACTTTGTCTAATAATATAAATTTTGTATTATCTTTTACAAATTTGAATGCATCGAAAATTATTACTAAAAACTTACATTTGCCTAATTACATGCGATTAAAATCGATTAAAATAATAAAATTGATATATTAAAAAAAATATTTAAAAAAGACGAAAAAATGACTCGTCGCTAAAAAATATCCAATTAAATTAAAATTTAAAACTCGTGTAATAGCTATCTTAATATTTTTGTTTTTACTTCCTATACATGATAAAATCGCAACGATGATTGTGAAATTAATCTATTATTCCTAATTAGATCAACGAGTTAAATATAATTTAAAATAATTAATAATTTGTAAAATAATAATATCGTATGTATAATTTTATATTTGATCGTTTTCAGCAATTATTACTCTGGGATTTTATGGATGAAAGGAATAACTTTTGGATGTACAGGTTCGAAGACTTTCTCAATATGGTTTCAGACTCGGACGATTCCGATTGGTCTGAATATGATATTTAATTCGACTAGTCTCCCGCCTTTTGCATCTTATCAAGATACATTGCCAGCAAATTCTGCGTAGCCTTTGTCTTGTCCGAATGACTGGATAGCGAAATGAGAGGACCTCCAGAATATACGAAAATATAAAACAGAATCTAAAAATTTAGAAGATCACCGCCTGCTGTTGCGTAAAACTTCTATGTTCGAGTTTAGACTTTTTTGGAGTAACTTTAAAAGCTCGTGTCACTGTTATTAAAGGCTGGATTTGTTTATTCGGTACAATTTGATAGTACGACACGCTTACGAGAAGCGCTTATTCAAGACTTGAAAAAAAAAAAAACAAAAAAACAAAAAAAAAAATTGCAAACGAAAAAAGAAACTATGTAATTGTAAGAAGATTCGAAATCTTCGCTCGGCGAACTTAAAAATGTCGTTAGCCTGCTGCTTTACCTGTTTTTAAAATAATTATCGTTGACGTTGTTGATATAATATTATATTGTTATTAACCTCGGAGAGTCGTTACACTCGTATTATTTTTTTTGAAAAATTCTAGCTGCGGCTGATTAACTTTGTTGTTAATTATCTCCAAGACGAACATATGCCTATTGACGTTGTGTTTCTTAAATAAAATAAAGTGGCAGGCTGACGCGGAGTTCTCGTTTAAATAAAAGTAACGATTCGGGAATAAAGTGAAAGGGGTTCGCTCGTTCGTTCACACACACACACACACACAGGTGTTTTTCTAGCGAGTCTTAGCTTTCTTCGTCCGCTGACTTTTTTAGGCTAAATATCGTAAAAAGTAATAAAATATAAACTGAAAATCGGCGATAAGTCTTTACTCGCTGTTATAGTGAACGTGTCCGTGAACGTGTCCGTGAACGTGTCCGTGAACGTGTTGTTCTTCGATATGAATAAAACATAAAACTGCGAACCTAGCACATTTCCGGAATATACGTAATCTTTAGATTTACATTACCTGGGCTGTGCGATTGCACAGATTGTCTACGTATCTTAGATATTAATTTGTACATTTAGCCAAGTTCGATGGACCAGGAAAACATTGATAATTGGCTTTAAATTCGTTACTTACGATAATATATTTTTGTTATTGCAAGTAATAAAATAATAGTTCGTATGCTTCACGAACCGAGAAAAATTTTTATCATAATACTCTTCAGCACTTTTGATGAAAAGAACGAATGTGGCATTCATTGATTTTAACTTCTAATAAGGAACTAAACATACAAATTGCAGGTAAAAAAAACAAAATACATCGAGCCCTATCGTGAAGTAACGATACGTCTTAACCGTAGCAGCTCTCTTCTCAGAAGTTATTTTTAGAGATCAAATAAATATCGGAAAAACAAGTTTTAACGAATGCATACACTTTGCTTGATGAATCTTTGGCTCTTAACGGTGCCGTTACATTTTATATACGTATATAATACATATTATAATATCCTAATAAGGTACTTAAAATCATGAAATCATCGCAAAATGTTCTGTTAATATATCGATAAAAGTCAAAGCCATATTTTCATTCAGTCGATCCTGCAATACACACTATCTGTAAACGTGGCATTGATGTGTTAGTTAAAAAGAAACGTCGTAAAAGCATAATGAGTCTTATTTTAAATAATTGATAAATGTCCACCTTATCTTAATAGAAAGTGACTGTCGGTCAATTTACGAACATTGTTTTCTATTAATTTTCTTTTTTACCGAAAATGATAATAAAAATATGTTACCTAAGAAATATTTATTTGTTTACCTTTAATTATTTTTAATTTTACGGTGAATCGAGATGCGCATCGCGTTAAGAACAAATTTATTTTGAATTGCGATCGATAGTCACATTTTGTTAAAATAAGCTCTTTGATTTATCGAGTAAAATTATCTATTATCTTAAGGTATAGGATGGACAAGTATTTCGTTGCACCGGTTGATGAATTCTTTGTATTGGATTGTTCGCTTGGTTTTGATCATTTTGAGTATTCAGGTTGGTTGATTTCTGCTGTTGTTGCTCGTTTATAGCATTAGCTTCCACTCTTTTACGAAATTTTGTCGAATACTTGTAAAAGTCTGACATTTCGAAAGGCTTCGTCACTTCTCGATATGGTTGATATTTTCCAGGTTGAACAATCGTTGTTGAATTTAATGGGATAATGGGTTCATTGCCATTTTCTTGAGATCCTAATAGAAATGTGATTATTCGAAAATAATTAAAAACTTTAAAAATGTTTAAAACAGTAACTGCAAATGTTTGTTATAATTTATACTAATTAAATTTAATTTTGTACAGAAACTTAAAACTTTTCGTTTTTCTTTTAAGTCATATAACAAACAAAATAAAAATATTTTGATCGATTATTATTTTATAATTTGATATGTATCATAAGACTTTTTATTTACAATAACTTTATTTATGATAATGGTCAAAGGAGCAAGAAAAAAATTATATATATATAAACAAAAAAAAAACAATTACGAAAATATGTAATATATTTCATTTTTAGCGACATATTTCATCGATTCGTACGATTTTACCACAAAAGAACGAAGTTTGGTTAGTTAGGATACATTTTCGTTGAAACTACAAATTTTATTTTAAATACTCGAATACGATAAGAAAAAATTATTTTTCATTTATTGTTATGCAATAATTCTATAGTTTTTTTTTTATAGAATATATAACCATTAGTAATTTTATTAATGTGGCCAAGAAATTTATATTTAAATCGAAGACCTAATTTACTGGCGGTTCATTTATCTCGTAAAGATATCTATTGCTATTATATTTAACGATAGATTTTACGTTATTCGATAAGATTTTTAATACTTCTGAGATAATTGAATAATTAATCATAGATACATTACTATTTAAATTTTTTTAATAAGAATAAATTATAACTTAATGTATATATTAATAGACAAAATTAATCGTATAGGCTTAAAGCATATCTACAAAACATTGAGCTTATAAAAGGATAATTGTTAACGGACAGTTATTAATAATAAGAAAAGTATATTAATAGATTAACATACGCTTAGCCAATGAAATCAAATGTAAGATAATTGCATGCGATGTCACCCAAACACTGTTTTGTTATTTTTTAAAATTAATTTTTGTTGATACGAAAAATTATAAATTTAGTGAAATTTAGCGAAAAAAAAAATTCTTTTTGTTGATATTTTAGTATACGAAATACTGCTTTTAATCTACAAGATCGATCGAATGTTGCGGGAATTAGAAGTGTGCATCTTCATCATGGAATAAATGAACAAATAAAAAAGAAAATTAAACGAAACCGACTACAAAAATGATTGAGTAACTTAGTTTTAAAGCCCCGACATCGCTCAAGTGAAAAATAACGAAAAGGAATACAAACCAGGCGAGGGTTTAGACTCGGCGGGTATTTCCAGCACGCGGTTATCGACGTATCTGCTATTTTGGGGTAACGGAGGTCTGGGCACTTGGGTTTGGTCATCGGTCGGTTGCTGTTGTTGCTGTTGCTGTTGTTGCTGCTGCTGCTCTTTCGCCTTCCTGTTGGACGGAATCGAGTTGCTTCGCACCGGGATCCGATCCTTCGGCACCGGACCCACCAGTGAATTGTGATGCGAGGCGCGTCTCACCGGCCGAGGTTGGGTAGTAGCGACCGGGGCAGAGTTGGAATCGAGGGAAGTCTCGTACCATTCCTTCTCCTTGATCTTCGCCGGGGGGACGATACCTCGACTGCTGCCGTCGGCGGACTCGCGACCCTCGACCGACGAGGAACCTTCGTGCGACGAGGAAGTCGCGGGTGGCTGCCAACTCTCGACGCTACCTAGCGACTGGGTCCTCAGGAGGATGCGATTGCTCGAGGACTTCTTCGACTCCGGACTGTGCGTCTGGGACTGCAGGGGATGCTGCCTCAAGTGCGCGATCGCGGAGTTCTTGCCGCCGACGGAGACGGTGTGATATCTCGATTGCGCGTCGGTGTTGGTCGGGTGGTGAGCGACGTTCTGCTTTCGGCGGTCGAGACTACCGAATCTGTCGGACATCTGCTCGTCGGTGCACCAGACTATTTCGTCGTCGAGCCGCATCCAGTAACCCGGGGGGACGTAGGTGTCGACCGCTGATTTGCTGCTCCCGGTCTTGTGCTCCGATCCGATCATCGGGTTGTCGACGGTGTCCCTTTGTCGATGGACCAACGGCGGTTGTTGCGATTTCCCTGCGTTAATCAAACGTATTCTTTATCCTCGAGTCGATCAAAAATTTCTTTTCCTCGTTTTAACCTAATTCCGTATCGAACCGTGATCCGTTTCTTTTAGCTTCCGTCCTCGCTAAATTTGAATGTAATGACATTATGGGCTTTCGTAGATAATAATTGTAACCAATTATACAAACTAATTTCGATCGAAAACGTTGCAAAGAAAAGCTCGGGATAGGAAATTACGCGAATAGAAATTTAACGATTTATCGAAATACCATCGTTGCCAATTGTAAAAATATGTACCCGCAGCTTCCGTTACTCGTTCGTAATCCTCTCTTTTATAATAATTAATTTAATTTCTCTTTAATTCTCTTTATTAACTTTCGAAAGAAAAAAAAAAAATTTACTTCTTTAAAATTTACTCGTACTTTTATCGGAACTATTTGCATCGGTTCGATGTAAGCTAATATTAAATACAAGACATCGCCGTACCGTGATTGTAATGAACTGGGAAATCGTGCATCTGATTATCGTAGCGCGGACTATTGATGTCGGTCTCGTGATAAGTTATCTGAGCCGATCTGCGGTGCAACTCGTTGTCGAGGTACCTCGTCTCCGGGTACTGCTGTCCACGCATGATCTCGTCGTTTTCTTGTTTCTTCGGCTTCATCTGCCTGTAATGTACCTGTCTGTCCTCGTCGGGATACGCGTTGGGGATTGGCCGGTAAACCCGTTCCGGAAAGTGATGGGGACTGACGCTGTTGCTGCCACCGCTGTTACCTCCTTGCGAGTACGCGCGATTTCGAAAGTGATCCGGTGCGACGTACATGTTATTGTTAACGTTGAGATCGTGCTCCGAGAATTTAGCGTTGGCACGCCTGTGATCCACCGGACTAGGGGCATGGTAAGTCATTCGATTTTGATTAGGTGTACTGCTGGAACCTGCCTGTAAATATCCATGCCCACTGAGATCTTGAAAATCGTAGCTGGAGTAAGAATTGTAGCTGTGTTCGGGTCCCAGGGGACTGAGACTTATGCCACCCTCGTGAAGAAATCCGCAGGACTCTACCTTAGGACTCAGGTCTTTTCCTGAAACGAAGGTTAAGTTACAGAATAATTTATCGACCGTTTATTGCAAAGCTTGTTTTATACTTTTTATAAGGGTCTTCTAACTTTTGTTGAAATAAAAACTTATTTTAATTGGTACGTTAAACGTTTTTCAAATTTACAAGATCAAATTATATCGCAAGGGTATTATTCGGTGCATAAATACAAAATAAATTTCAGATTTATGTTTCAAATTTAATAATATTTACGCTCCAATTATTTTCTTTAAAAGAGCAACTTCTTTTTATTATTATTTAATATTAAAATTTCCATCGTTACCCGAAGTATCCAAAGGAGGTCGAGGCTTTTTCGTTCTATGTTTCGTAGTTGTTTGCAGGTGAGGTTGCGAGCTGTGAAGCGGAATATGAGCAGGTTGCGTATGTCTCGAAGCACCTCCGTGACTCTGTCTAATAAAATTAAGTTGAGCGTTCAACTCTTGCAGTCTTCGTTGACTTTGTTGATATATCGAACGATGTTTGCGTCTCATTGCTTTACTTTCCGATGGATCGTTTAAAACAGCGAGAGCAGTATCCGCTATATTAATTTGTACTTGTCGTTCCAATTCTAACGTGGATTCCTCCTTTTAAATCGAAACCAAATTTAAGCGAAACGAACGTTCGAGCATTCGACGTTTATAATATATTATAAAACGTACCGTTCCGTTAGTTTTTAATTTATTGATTAAATTTTGAGAGTAGTTGAAGCTCGTTCCGACCCTCTTTCTAAAATTCGGTGGATTTTCGCCTGGTTCCAATGGAATTTCAGGAGGCAAGATTCCAGTGAGTTCGGCCTCTTCGATACAAAGATTTTTAAGCTCGTTGTTCTTTTGGGCAAGTTTTTCGGTTAACGCCTCTCGATGTTGGCGCAGCCATTGAAGCCTGCTGGACAAAGCCTCGTCCGTAGCAGGTCCGGACACACCCTCGGTGCCTGTCATCGTTAACATTAATACCGAATACGATATTCAAATTGTAACATTCGTTGGACGTTAAAAATTTGGAAATATTTATAAATTTGAAAAACTTTGGCTTTTGTAACTAGAAACGTTAAACGAAAAATAATTCTAAAAGCAGATTTATAGATTTAAATATAAATTTCGAAGCTTTTGGTTTACACGATAACAGTAAAAATAAGAAGGAATTCTTTTATATTCTTACCCATATTCTTAACCTAGAATATCAATTTTCGAATTTCTTTTATCGTTTTAAAAATCGATTATATTATTCCATTTAATTTGGCACATTCCGTCCACTACAATAAAGTAGAATCCAACAATTTCTATATCTACATAATTTAAATTACACTTAAGGTAAAACATTTTTATGCGTCAACTTCTGTTAAAAAATGCGTACTTGGCACACATAGAAAAGTTTAAACTTTCAAGCACTTTTGTACAATTAAAAATGTATGCATCTACGTTTTTATAAAAAACGTATTTTGCATCTGTTAAAAATAGCAATTAAATTAACATCGCTTTAAAAATTGGCTATTCACTTGGCAAGTAAAATCCAGGTTATGATACCCGACTAACTACAAGGCACTTTTTCAATCTAACAGTGTATAAACTTTTTATATAACGTAACCGAGCACCGGGACAATCTTCGTTCCTCTATAAACGAAGACCACATCGATCAAGGAAAAAGAAAAAAAAGAAAAAAATTAAACGAAAAGTTTAGAGGATCTCTCGAGATCCCCTCGAAGTGACGCGCGTCCATGGATTGTTTGGTTTTGCGCAATCATTCTCGATTCGTAGCGTTGCAGAAGATTGAAGGTTTCCTGTTATACCTTCCGAGCAACCCAAGCATCAATTGTGTATTATCGCATTCGCGGTGCATTCCTACATGTATTTTAATGCGTTAATATGTGTATGGATGTGTGGGTGTGCGTGAGTCGCGTGCGTATACATATGGAAACGGTCGATCGTCTACTGATTTTTACGATTAACGCGAAAATACTGAGAATTTTCGTTATAGCTCTACGTTTTTATAAATGAGTATAAATACGTTCGGTTGGTCGTATTAATTAATTGCATTGTGTACAAAGATGAGAGAAATGTCGATGAAAAGCGAGTGGAAACTTTATAAAAATTTATTTCGGTTTCTGTGATTTTGCGCGTTAATGCAAAGACATTTAATAAAATACAAAATTCTTAGATAAATTATATTACAAGCGATGCAATGATACATAATATAATTAACAAATAACAAAATTTTTTAGAATAAAACAGTTTTTATAAAGAATTTATTTACATAATATAAAAATTGCAGACGTTTTAGTCGTGTTCAATTATATCAAATAGTTGCTGTTGTTGAATAGAATGATTTCTGTATTACTAAAAATAATTATACCTCGTAATCTTAAAATAATCATTCGAGGCTGAAATAGAAGCGACGAGAAATAATAACAGGCGATGACAATCGGTTGACATAAAATAAAATAGCGTTAAAAATAAACGGTGTTCGTTTCTTTAATAAAAGAAAACACCGAAACCAACGGCGAAGAATATCGCGAATAAAATAGATATTGCGAAGCCGAAACAAATGAATATGAAATAAGGTAGCGATGATGTAAACAATTATGCGAATTTATATTATGTAATGTGGTCAATGACAGTAAATCTTCATTATTAAATAAAAAATGCAAAATTCAGATAATGCCGTTTATGAAAACATCCATTTATTTAAAGAGCTTTATAGATTAAACAACTGAATGTGCGATTTTGTAATTCGAAGGAAGCCGATCGAATCCTGTCGAACTTACTAGTTAGGATATAAATTTCGAGATTGGAACGTAATTTAGTATAATTACCTCGAGGAAACGATAACCGATAAAAGCGATTATCGTAGCGCGACATCGAACGAATGCCTAAAACTCGAGAAAAGAAAATGTTTACATTAAAACTTTCAAAATGAACAAAGGTTTTTATTTCGCGTGTTAACGAATGAAACATATAATAATACTGGTAGAGCAATGAACAATATAATTCTCTCCTACGCTTCGTTTCGCTGTCGAATAATGTATACGTGCATAAATGTTCCGAGAAATATGCAGATAAGGATGAAATCTTTGACGTCCAGCTGACTAATGCGATCGGAAGTAGAGTTAAAAATATTCTCGAGCGTAAAATTACCCCGATGCAAACCGTCGAAACTTTCCCGTTATTAAATAGAGATAGACGATTCTTACGATTAATATAAAATTAGCTTGTAAACGAATTTTAGCTTGGAAAGGAAATTTTATAAAACGTCGGAAAGATTGGGCGCAAAACAAATAATTATAGATAGCGAAAATATGAATTGAAAATACTAAGATATATTGGCGAATACGTAATAAAATGCATTATCAACTCGCGATATTTAAATATCCAATTTAAATATAGTTGATCGAGTAACTAAAGAATTTCAACGATGAGTTGAAATATTTATAAGACAAGATAATTGGAACATTATAGTTATACGTAAATTGCGATAAGTAAAAGAAGACCGAATTAACGCTATCGTATAAAAAATATATAATAATAAAATAAAAAAATATTAGGATAAAACTCATTTATTTTACGAAAAAACGTCATCGAAAAATTCGTGCCGTTATTCTTGTCGAATTAAAGTTAAATGGAAAATGGTGTAACTGCTTGTTAAGCTCACGGAACATTTTAAATAACGAAACACATGACCCATACAATCGTCAAATAGAAACGCTAGAAAATACAATTAAGATCGTAAGAATACATTGTTTAGCAAAGGAAACTCGAAATTGGTAAATCGCTTGATAACGGCAATGAAATTACAGATATTTTCAATAGAATCTTTACTTTAGGAAAGCTTAACGATCTAAAAAATATATCACGATTCGTTACCCTAAAGAGCAAAAATAATACACGATAAATTATTACATAAATATGTAACGAATATTTATATAATAGGAAACATTTTAAAGCGCGATTCAACAAACGTTCGAGCGATTTTTTATTATGGAGGTGAAATCGGTGTTATGTACGAATTTATTTGATAATGCAAAAGAATATTAAAAGAACAAAATTTATGCATGTGTGAAAAAAATTAAAACAAAATAAAATTGAATGTATAATGCGATATACGTTTTAATAGATTTTTAAAACGCGCCTTTTTTACGCTTCAGTCTATTTTTAAAAAATTGAATTTAATAAAACAATATTTTAAATGTGTTTACATCGATGACATACTCGTGATGCGGAGGATTTCAATATCGTTTACCATATAATTTAAAATCTTAAATAGAAAATAACTATTTAAATAATTTACAAAAAAAAAATATTATCGATAAAAGAATGTCAAGAAAACGAGTAAACGCATCCTAAATATTAGTATCTGACTAAACAATAACAATGAAATATTGAAAATATTGCCAATACGCGTTTTCGATCAATGTTCGTCTTAATATATAAAAAAAATCTTAAAAGGAATAGTCAAATACAACATCGTTAAATTTAAACACGAACCGGATAATCAAAGAGACATTGATTTAATATTTCGGTAATTATAACTTAAATAGCGCTATCATCGTAAAAAATTAAAATCTTGATTCTCGATCGACTACAAAACGAGTAACTTAAAATATAAAAAATGAATCAACGATTAAAAATTAACTCCTTATTGTAACCCTAAAGTAAAAGTTATAAAATTAATTGGTCGAATAATTAGAGGCTTATCGTAACCGAAAGAAATATAGAAGTGAAAAATGTTGATTTATAAGGCTGGTCGATATATAATTCAATGCATTAAAAATTTTAACGCGACGCGTACTTTTTTTATTTGTTTATTTGTTATTTTATTTAAACATATATTCGTTAGTTACGGCCATCGATTTCTTTGTTGTACGCCACGAACTTATTCTTTACTATTATTAACTTCAATATAATTAAATTTTTATTATCTTTTTTATTAACTTTTTTTTATATCTCCCTCGTCAACTCTATGTACTAAAAATATCTGCAAATTTAAATTTAAAAATAAATGTTAATTCATTCTTTTTAATTTTTCGTAACGACTGTAGGATTAATTTTTGGTGATGTACAGACGTTTACTCGAAATTAAGATAAAAGCTAATATATGTTACTAATACTTACTCTTTTCTCGATACATTATACATTGGCAAAACTGATTTTGACATTGTGTTGTGCACAATGACGATTCATAAAAATCACCGAGAGAAAATTTCCATACAAGGTGAATTAACCTGTGATCCGAGTTTGCACGATTATTGTTAAAATGAAAAATTAATTATCATTCATTTTTATAAAATGAAGAATATGACAGTTTGTGTTAATAAAGATATTAAAACAAAAAAAATTAAGCAACGTATAAAAGCAAATTAAAACTAAAATATCGAAAGATTTAACTTAGTTCACGATTATTATTATCACCTTTAATTTGACTAACTTTTTCGTAATTCGCAAATTTAAGTTTGAAATCGAGCATAATTTTGTTTTTAAAAATTCGTATAATGTTTTTATTCGAAAACACGAACCAAGCAAGAACTCGATACAAGTGAGATTCGATACCAGTGAATCGATGAAAAAAAAATCAAAGAAAGAACGAATGGAGAAAAGTTCTAAAAACAAGAGGAACGCATATTTTTTGTATATTTCTCGTACCCGATCGGTTGATCGGTTAAGGTAATCTTTAATAATTATTAATTTATTACATATATCACAATTTTTACAATCGTGTATCAATAACGTAACGTCAATATTGTACCGATATCGTCGAATTAAAATCGAATAAGTAATGACAGTAATGGTTGTTTGTAATGGTATTAAAGGTTCAGATTCCATTCTCCTTTCAACGACACATTGTTCGCATACGAAACCTTCATTCCTGCAATAAAAGCGTAACAGGCGATCCGAACAATACGTATATTATCTAGCAAAGGTAGAAATCTTAGCAGAGCCCGCATATATATTAAGATCGTTGGCCCAATAAAATCGTGTAGCAAAGACAAAGATTATATTGTGTTCGCCGGAGACTACCTAGAATATTAACCTATCGGTATACCGACTGTCTCGTCCAAAATAATTAGACATTTAGCACAATGGAAAATAACATACTTTATTATACGTCGTTATTAACTAATTTTCGTGTAATTTACATTTCATTTTTCGTATTTACTTTCGTACCGAGAAAGGGATGGAATTCTTCCTTTTCGTAAACAGTCGAGCTCTAAGTTGACACAGACGACGATAAAAGAAAATTCGACTGTTTACCTTTGGAAATAATGGAAGTCCCAAGTGTACAATATTTACGAGCCCTACGCTCGAATGTACAGGAACTTCCTGCGAGTTTAAGGACTTTTTGGACTTTTTCCAGAATGACTCGTTTCTCCTTTCGTTCCTGTCGTCGATTCGTCTTAATTGTTTTTATGCGGGTATTCCGACGTGTACAAATTCACGAAATATATATATCAAAGGTTTTCGTTTATAAAAATTGTTTACACCTGAAAAATCTAACGAATTTTATCCTTACAAGTTTTTTGTTTACATATTACGTCTTATTTCATGCTTTGCGGTAAGAGAAACCTTTACGCGATAGAAAAAAAAAGTGAGATAATCTCGTTTTCCTTATGTGTACAAACCCGATGAAAGTTGTCGTCAACGTTCGCTTTTAAACGAAACATCTTGTTCGAGAAAACAAAAAATCAACCTTTCGTAAATAAGAAATAAATTGATAAAATGCAATCGAAAAAAGTAACGAAACTCAAAATCGGTAGGTTTAATCGAAACGGCCTCTCGGTTTAATGTTTTTCGTAGAAATAATACGATTGTCTATCAAATACGCAAAGAAGGATCGTTGTACTTTTAAAATTTAGGCGTAATTTCAGTTTTCATCCGAGGCTACATTCGCAAAATAGTACAATAAGTCACCGATACGTACAACAGCGCCAAACATTGCCAAATATATTGCCAAATACATCGCGTAACAACATAACCTCTTACAACGCGATGAGCTCATATTACAAATGTGTGCGAAATAAAATAACAAAATATAACCCAAACGATGTACACAAGGTGTTACCCCTTTATCAAACCTTCCGCGATTGTCAATGATATCAAACGATAAAGAATAAAATTAACTATGTATCACTCGTAATCTTTATTTCGATAAATATTGTATAATGCCGTAACGAAACAATAAAAATATATCGTTACAATAATTGTACAAGCATCGACGTATTATGTATACTATATCGAATAATACGCACGATAACACAATTGTTGATTAAAATTCAATTTTCCAATATAGTATTTTGTATACAAAAACTGTAAAATTAAATTTACCGTACGAAAAACCGATAACAACGTAAAAATGACAAAAGTAAACGTACTATTGTAAAATTTGAAGGTACGCAGCGAATCGGTATTAAAATTTGATTTAATCCAAATTACGGAATCGAACGCGATTTAAATATAAATTGGTAAATTAATGTAAAAGCGAATACCGATCAAAGACGGAGGAGTTATGACAACGCAACAATACGATTACGGGGTAATTTAGGGGCACGATAATTCCAAAGAGATTTACACGTTTATGTCCACTACGGCGCAAAACGAAGAAAATCCCTGATCCAATCGTCAACCATCGATAAGCCGCTAAAGTATAAATAACGAGCAGCTGGATATTATACGAGAGCAACGATACAAATATTATAAATTATTCACCCTATTCTTAATTTACGATCGGTAAATTTCCATTTTTCGAATCGAACATTTCGCGCAACAGGAGTTTCGTTTATACAAGATACACTTTAGATTTTCGTTACACTTTTATACAATTTTTCATAATTTATATTATTTATATTTTTTACAAGACTCGCTTAGAGTATTAAAACGCATTTTAAACAAAATCGAATCGGCGTTTCTCGCATTTTGAGTATACTCTGATTCGTGGTATCCTTTGCACATCGACGCAATATCGCTGATTTTACCATGAATCGTAATATCTAAGGAATACAGTATCTTTATTCTTTCGTTATTCTAAAATTTTAATTTTCGTTGAATTTCGTTGTAACATCGAAAAAAGCGATATCTCGATTAAAAGACTGCTTTAACCTTACGGAAATTAAAGGGACGCCTACCGGTATTTATTTTCTCATCTCGAGGGCATTTCGAGTTCCTTTGTACAAACCTTTACGAGCGACGACAATAGGCTTTGAACGAAAAAGCCGGATCGTTCGATAAAACCGTTACGACAAAGCTAAGCTAACTTTAATAATAACGAAGTAAATCTCATTATTCGGTCAAGCATGAAAGTTATATTGAAAAAAGACGAGCGGTTCCATTGATCGTTAAATGAAAATTATTTCAATTAAGATCGATTATATTATTAATGTTTTCTCAAAATTAATTCCTACCAAAATAACCAACAATTTTGAAACGTTAAAACATCGAGTTATACGATAATTAAATTTAAATAAACAAACGAATTTATTACTTCGACAACCGACGCTGCGATCGGATGTCTTAAATAATTCTATATTATTACGTCGTGTAATTATGTAATAGTATTAAAAAAGAAGAAAAGAAAAATGGTATAACATTATAATACAAAGTTTTAAAGCCGCGTACGAGCGCTCTCGTAAATCTTGACCGGAGAGAAAAGTTAAAGGTATAAAATGGCGACTTTAAATCAACTCGCAATATTCTCGTACGTGACTACGAAAGTAATCGTAGGGCAAAATTTTTCGCACGAAACGTCAAGCTTCGACCACTTGTTGCTCCCACACACGTAAACAGACGCACACGAGTCGATACCCACGCGCGTATACATGCAGGGTTCAACTTTCTCCGCCTCGCCATTGGTCCAGGGACCGCCGTCGTCGGGTTAAATGCCGTTGATGTTGTTAGTCGCTGAGCGCAACGTACGTTACACACCGACGCAACCGACGCAACCGACGCACACACACTCGAACGCACAAGTGCACTTTCGTTGCGGACAAAAGGGGGGAGGTGAAGCTTCTCGTCCACCCCACGCGTAAACGGAAAGGATTTCAAACTGTCGACGACCGTTTGAATGAGGAGACGAGGAGCGTCCTATAACAGTGGTGCGTTGTACGCACGCATGCTTACTATATAAAAGGAGGGGATTAAATGTCCACTGGATCTCTATGGCTATCGTCTTTTATTTTTCCTTGCACATCGGTGAGTTTTTTATGTTTTAACTTAATAAGCGACTACGAGTCGATGGGATGGATGTCGTCGAATTTTTATTTTGCTCGAAATTCGTTTTATGCGATATTCACTCGTTTTCTGTCTCTAGAGAAGAGACTCTTGAGCCATGAGCGACTCCAGCGAAAACAAGTATAAGTGGACACCTGAGAGTACTACGCTACTGGTCTCTGTCTGGACCGATAAGCAGGTCCAGAAGCAATTGGAGTATTCTACGAAGCCTCAGCTAATATGGGAGAGCGTGGCCAAGTATATGAATAAAAAAGGATACAATGTGAACGGGAAACAATGTCGCTCACGTATGAAACAAGTACTCGTTTGCTATCGAGAGGCTAAAAGAGCTGGTACTCGTGCAGGCGTCGAACAGTATTACGAATCCATAGACAGAGTTTTGAAGGTCAAAAAATTGGAACAGTTCAATAATAACGGCGTCGATACCGTTGGTTAGTAATACATTTATTTTCTTCCGGTCAACTTATTAATTTGGTCCAATATAGAATTTGTTAGAGGAATTTTGTAGAGAATATATTGAATTTGTTTGTCGAACGAATTTAATTTAATATTATTTTCATCGATGTTAAATAAAATTGTATTTTATTAAACTTAACGTGAAATATTATCAAATTTTATATTAGAGGACTAAACGAATAAAGTCTGATAGACTTCTTCTCGTCTTCGATGCACTTAAAATCAAAATATGTTCACGAATTGCTTCGTTTATAGATTCTACTGCGAACGTCAAGGCTTCTCCAAAAGATATAAAAACTAATAAGAATATTCAAATGCGTTGCAAATATCAACACCCACCCGAATCGATCTTTCGAACGGATGTTTTGTCACCAGCTTGGAGCGGAGGACGTAAGATTTTTTTATCCTTATCTTATCGAACTTTAAAATATTTGTAATATATTTGTACGCTCTTGCGTGGTGATACCTAATCGCATCTTATTACAGGTGACGAAGACTATCCGGATTCTCCGGAATCCAACGAAACAGTATTGGCTAAGCCTTTCAGAGTTCTTTCTCCGGTACGAGATGCAGCTACCAATACGATGCAATACCAACTTAGCCACGCAAATAAAAAGCAGTTGCAACAAAATGTAGTTTGCGAAGATGTTCCGATCAAGGAAATTTACAGACAAAGCGCTTATTCCAATAATTATTTCAGTGACATTCCATTTCAAAATACCGTACAAAATGTTCAAAATCAAATTATTCAAGAAAATATGCAGCAAAATCAGGCAATTTTGCAACAAAATTTGCTTCAAAATCAACTACTGGAACATAATAGGTTACAAATGAATCCTATCTTAAGACAAAATGTGCAAAATATCAATCAAGGTTTGTACACGGAACAAGGAATGCCTTACAATCAGGGTCAATTAGGCCTAGGACAAAATTTGGGCACTGAAAATACCCTGCGAATGCAAAATAAGTACCAGCAGAATACTATTAATAATCGAGCGGTGCCTCAAGAGCCAAAAAAAAATAGTTTCAGACAAAATTTGGCTGCAACTTACCGCCAATTTCAAGATATTGGTCCACAAAATTGCAATGCTAATTTTAATCATATAGGATTTTTATCACCAAGCATTTCCCCTGACATTCCACCGAATTTGAACGATGCATTTTGTCACTTGAAAAACGAGAAAACTCAAGTCTTAAACGAAGCGTTCGCTCAACCTTCGTCGCATCCGTTAAATATCGCCAATGCCGACGTTACTACAATAACAAACAATGCGACATTCAACGATGATTCTATCTCTATAGAATTTTTGCAAGATTCTCCAACACCTGATAATCAACCAACAAAATTAAAAGATTTTGCCATGAATACCGACGAGATTCCTAATGCTCCGTTCAGAAAAAAGAAAGCTGAGAAACTAGAACGAATAATGATGAATGCCATAAATTCTCAAAACGAAGTAGTTAATAAGGTATTTGTTCATTTTTAAATTCAATGTTGTACGAGTAAAAAGTAATTCCTAAAATTCAAAACATTGCTGTATAAATGTGATAAAACACACGTTTATATTTATTCGATTCTAGATCCTAGCAGCTCAAAACGACATGGTATCAAGGGTTTTAGACTTGGATCGAGATCGCCAAAATCGCCTAGAAAATCGCCTCGATCATCTTCTAGACGTGGTACAAACGGCTGTTTTAAACAAAAGTTCCGACAAAAATTCCGATGTAGCGAATCAACCCTCGGAACCGCTGATCACCAATCTAATGCCACCCCCGAAGCCTGGAGTCATACCACCCAAGTTGGACCTGGTGCCGCCGAAACCGTGTCGCGTCCCTTGTACGGTATCGAACGGTAATTGTCACGCGATCAATCAGAACCCCGTGATGACGAGACCGGGTGTCATCTCGCCCATTCTGAGCCCGACGAGGAAAGTCGGAACTATTTGGCAGAAGTTGGGTCCCGTGTCGACTTCACCCTTCGTCAGAGCCCAACAGCAGTTGGGATTCAGACCTGTTCAGGTATCGGTGATCTTCGGTTTTAGTTAACTGTTATCGATATAATTTAATAATTAATAAAATAATTTATTCGATTGTTGTACTATTCCATAAACTGTTATTACATATTTAAATAAGGAACTAACGTAACGATTAAAACGAATATTTAATATTCGTATTATAAAACAATTATAAAAATGAATCTTTTAAATTTTTATTTTTTGTAAGTATCGAACAATAATTGTTTCGACTGTATATTTTATACTTAAATTTTATTTTTATCGATGCAGCGAATGTAATTGAAAGGTAGGTTTCAATTTTTGTTTCTAATTCGATCGTATTAAATTGGCTTAAAAAGGGTATTATTATTCCCTTTTTATTTTTAACCATAACCGTTGGAAAACTAATATTAGGATAACACTGATTTAAAACTAAATATCCACTGCGTAAAGATTTCAATGTCATAAAACTTCCTCGTTCATGGGAAAATTTCTAAATATATACTTAAAAAAAAATATCTGCTTCGATGTCTTATCCCATGATTCATCGCAGTAAATAACATATATGTATACATCGACGATTGGAGAATTTCTTTTTCTCTTGTTTATCTTGGAAAGAACTCAACGATTACTTATTACTTATATTTGATATGAATTTTTCAAAATTGAAACCAAAGTTTGCTTTTACGTTATCACGTTGATAAATTTTTATTCAATAGTAATCGTTACTTTATTTGTGTTACAATTAATTATTTATTTTAAAGAATAAAGTAACATCTAAGAATTATATTTTTTAACGTACAAATGTCCTTACAAAAATCAATACGTACCATTTCATTATGAATTTAATACATCATTTTTAACATACACATAATATTACACACTTTAATGCGTATTTCCCTATCATTTACACAAATCTTATCTTTTCCTTTCGAAAAAAATTTCACGCTTACAGGAAGCTACGTGGGAACCGATTTTTGTATCTTAACGACGGACCCTTAGAGGTTTCCCGAGATGAACGATAAGGCGGTAGGTCAACAAGATAAGTGATCGGATCGTTGGAGCTTGGTTTTTTTGTTTGTAGTGTTTACGAGTGCGTTAGAAAATTAACCATTAGGTTAATTTAGAAGATTTTATTTTTTATAAATTTATTATTATTATTTTGCGAGTGAACGAAAGTAGAACTTTTTTGAATAACGAACCTTGTGTGCATTTTGTTTATTATTTATCCTTTGAACGAAGCCTTGTAGTGCTTGAATTCTTAGCTGTGGGGGTTCGTTATGGAAAGTAATTTTTGGCGAGAGTTGTATTTAAATATCCTACGTTAAAAATTGCATCTTAAAATTTAATCGTTGAAATTAATCGTTGAAATTAATAGCTTCCACCGCCTTCTAAGCAACCTCGTTTTTTTTTTCTTGTAACCTCCACCAAAGCAGGGCAGCGATGCGCGGACTCAGTCGTCGGCCGAGCGACGCATCACCAAGGAACTGGAGATGAACATGAACATCAAGACTCTGATGCTGGAAACTACGAACTTTATACAAGCCGAACGCCATATCCAGGAGGAGGTTGAAAATGCACGAATCAACGCCTCGTTGGCCAGAGAAATGCAAACGCGTCGTCGGTTGTTCACTCAACGGGAACCGACCGCCGCTATGATACTCACAGCGGCTTTCCTGGATGCAGAGATCCAGTCGATGGAGATCATCGAGAACGCGAGACTCCAATGGCAGAAGCAACGCGAAAAAGAGCTTTACAAAAAACTCAACGATCGATACAATTCCCTCGACTACAACTACAAGGACACGGGTAGGGAAAATTTAATTTTTAACCTTTTTCACGACTCGCCGTCTTCTTTTTTCCCCGATTCATTAATTTTTAAATCACGATTCACCCGGTTGACGTCGAACCAAGCTAACGTTAGCTAGCGAACTCGAACTTACTCGGCGAACATTTAAATCCTGGGGCCTTTTGTATTTATTCGACTCGAAAGATAAAAGTACGGATTTGCCGTTTGCGCCTCGTTCATCGATTCGTACCTATTTTCCAATATTTTGTAGCGATTTGTAACGACGAGGTTGGATTCGTTGGCCGAGGAAACAATTACGATCGTTTGAAGCAGCTCAACGCTCGCGAAAGGGACATCGGCGAGCCCAACGACTCCTCGACGCCGTCCAAGGGTCCGGCACTGCAGCCGAGGAACGATCTCATCCAAACGGATGAACCGAGACAGACGATCCAGCAGTTGGCGCAACTTGTCATGAACAGCGCGCGTTGGAGGAACAACAATGCGCCCAGTCATCCGGAAATTCAGCGCAAAGATCCGAATGTACACTCGGGACCAGGTAAGGCTAATTTTTTAAGACCGTAAACTTGTTTTTCTGTAGCATCGGGACCGAGTTGTCCCTTCGTCGTCCCTTCGTCGTCCCTTCGTCGTCCCTTCCTCGTCCCTTCGTCGTATACAATAAAATTGCGTCATCGGTACTGAATTTTTAATTTTTGCGATCGATAATGTCCGCGCTCAAAATATATTTTGCGATCGAGAAAGACGGCGTTGAAAATTCGAGTTTGCGGATGTGATGAAATTTTTTGTTGGGAGGTACACTATTAAGTAATTTTTAACTAGTTTATCACATGAAAATGATATCGTGTTAATTAATGTCGATGATAGATATATATCTTAGATTCTAAAAGAATTTAATTATTTATAAATGCTTGTGTTACGGTCGAAAAGCTCCGCGGAAAATTGAGTCTCGCGAAGGAGATATCGGGTTGCAACAAGGCAAAGGAAACAACTATAAAACGACGCGAGTAAAATTACCCGGACCAAGTCGAACTTCGGGCGATGAGTTACTCGTTACCGGTTCTCTAACGCCGTAACCGTAATATAACGTTCATATAAGCCTGAAGACCCTTCCGGGATTCCTCTGGAGACGACGCGCAATGCTAACCTCGTACGCGTCGCCGCGGGGAACTTCTCTAGGAGTTCGCGGGGACTCCACGGAGGAGGTGAAGAAGAAATGTATCGAGTTGGTCGGGAGTGATCTCGAGGAGAGGGGAAACATCGCGGTTGGACCGGAGGGTCACTCCAGGCTAACGAGAGTGAGATCACCTACCCAAAGGAGACGTCGGACGGATCGACCGCGTCACCCTCGAGTCGCGTGCCTTTGAAAATACATGACGGTCTCCTCCGCACGGTCGAAGGAAAGATCGCGTCGTTGTAAATCGCGGAACCCTCACATGGCGAGAAGTCGCTTTGCGAGAAGTCGTATAGGTCCCCGGAATCCCGGAATCCCGGAATCCCGGAATCCCGTAATCGAAGACAATGATCGCCTTGTCGGATCTCGATTTCCCGGAGAAATAAAAACAGGGACTCGAGATTAACGAGAGAGGAAAACAGAGTTTCCAAAACAAAGGGGAAGTTAAAAAAGAACGAGGGGGAATAAGGGTTATGTAAATGTATGTATCGGTGATTCCGAGTGACGAACGCAGAACTATTATACGCGTCATCGTTATTATAGTATGCAATAAAACTAAGATATTGTAGGCGACCGATATAGATATACCTTACATTATGTATATTGTAAAATATGTTAAAAATCGGAAGTACTATCTTTTATCCCCAACAGCTTACATTGGGAAATAAGAAAAGAAAGGTACGAATCCAATAACTGATTCAAAGTTTTACAACGTACGAATTTGCGTAAGTTTAAAACTTATACAATTCGATATTTTAAGTTTTTAAAATACTTTTTGATTTTGAAAATATGATAATTCTTTTTTTCTTAAAATAAGTTTTTAAATTTAATTTCATTCAACTATTTTTATAATTTGACTCGATGAAAAAATATATAAAAATTTTGTTATTTATTTATCGATTTAAACACTTCAATTTATTTTAAAATTGCAATAGAAAATTTTAATAAATCTTATAAAGAAACTTTCGAATTATTTATGTACAATTTATATACGTTTATCCGAACTTTGATATATTTATAAAATATATTTGAAATGCATATAAATATTGAATATACCTCTGATTTTCTAATTTTTTTATTTACGCTCGTACCAATATTTCGTTAGGTCAAATTAATCTTTTAAGAATCATTTAAATAAAAATACGCGATATTTTTCTAACTCCGTACGATTCTTTTTTTTTTTAATATAGGAAATTCTCAGAGGCCTGTTCGCTCCAACGACAACGCTATGATTATTCAAAATCCTCCAGAAGAAAAAATATTCGATAATCGAATGCAACACAAAAATAGACAGTCCCATCCACCGTTTGACGGTAAAGCTAAAACTCTTGACTGGCTTCAAGACCATTATTGTTACGACGGACAAACGACTGATTTTGGCAACACCGTAAATCAAGAAATTAAAAAACGATTATCGTACAATGGTCCAATTGTTCAAAAACCCACGTCGCGTTCCACAATGGGTTTCACTCGGGAGTTTTTAATGAACGAAGATAACAACAACAATCGCAGGCAAAACTTTGCCGATCAAGAGAAACGCGTTGGTTTCGCGCGTGATAATGAGATTATTATAGACGATAACAGAAAAGATCGCGTTGTACAGGATGAAAAAGATCCTTTCGAGGAACTTCATCAGTTTTATCTTCAAAAACAGCATAAACTGCAAAAGTCTCGTGGACTACCGTTTATGATGCAAAATGGCAAAGTGATATTAGCGCAGAATGAAATGATCGAACGATATATGCAAGAAATGAATTTGCATAATAAGCAAAATCGAGATTCCGATTCTGATAATGACGAGTTTTTAGACACAACTGCAACTATGCCTTCCTCGCGTAAAAATTCTCTCACTTCGGTTGGAAATAAGCCGGGAAAAATCGAATCTGCGTGTATATTAAGTTAAGAAATTACTTGAAAACAGATTTTTTTTTTAATAATATTTTACGCTGTTCAAAACTATATTCATTTATTAAAGTTGATAACGTATAAATCAATAATTAATCAAACAAATTATTGTTTTTTTTCAACCTAGTTTTATTTTGCAATAACAGTTCTTAATCTTGTATCGAACACATTTTTCATTTCTTTATTTTACTTTTTGGCAGTTGTGTGCATTCGATCAAATTAGATTTTGATCATCGTTAAAATTGCCAATATCGTTCCACAAAAGATTATTTTACGTTGTAAGTACTCTAATATAGTTTATTTTTATTTTGATCAGAGCTTTTTATGATTAGTATTATATATCGATGGTGCAATTGGCATAAAAATCATATTTTTGTTATTAATTATTACGTTCTCGTGAGGCATCTCGGAGAGTTGTGATTTCATGACAATTAGCTTTTGCTTTTCATAGCATAGTCTTCCAGTCATTTTTATATCTATTCGATAAGTCGCATATAAATGTCGATAAAAATGGGTAATTGTTTCTTTTTTTCAGCAACAATGGTTGCTTAGTTATTTTTGATAGTTATAAAGTAATGATCTCTTTTTTATTATGTAATTCTTAAGAGTTAAGGCTTATAAAAAAAAGTCATACCATAAGATGATGTATCTTGCTTTACTTGACTTCCTTATTGTTTGAATAAAGATGTGCCAATAACGTAAATGTATGCTTTGATTATAAAAATATTTGTATTCATGAAAAATGAAATAAAATACCTTCTTCTAATTATTTTATTTATTTACCTTACTTTTTTAGAAATAGTATTTGATATTTTTATTTTAGTTAAAATTTTAGTTATATGTTTTATCGCTAAGATTTTATCGTCCCAAAATAAAAAAAACAAATATTTCAATAAGATATTTTGTTAAAATTGGATGAAATTTTATGAAAAATAACTTATAACAATGGTAATACTAATAATTTTATTTTATGAATCAATTTGAATAAAAATTCTGCTTATATCGAGTAATCACCAAATTTATTTGAAATGTACAATATTTATAACTACAATGTGTTGCACACTCATTATGATTATAATAATATTGAAATTTGGTATTGTAAAATCATTTTAGTACTAGATAGTATTAGTTACATGTAAAATTTAAATAATATCTGATGAACACTATTTAAGCTCTTTTGCTAATTAAGGCTCAAATTTTCATATTGTTGTATATTTTAGTATATTTTTTTATAAATTCAACTATTAATGATTTTAATTAAAAAAAACTTATCATGTAGTTTGAATTAAATCATTTATAATTTTTAATATATAAAAATGTATAAATTAGTAATATATTGGTAAAAATATTATTCCCTACTGATTAACTCGTAATTATATTACATTGTTTATAAGAAAAATAGTTTGTTTGTGTGTATAATAACTAAGCTGACAAATATGATGTGAAGAGATAATAAAAAGAAATTATTCACTTAAATTTACGATAAATATAAAAAACTTAAATCAAAATATGTCACTTATCATGCTATTATTAATTTTTAATGATTTAAAAAATACAACTTATTATAAAAGATATAATAACAGTGCATTAAAGTTTATTTAATTTTTTACATTTAAAAAATTGTTTAATATAATACATAAAATAAAATATATTTTTATATTTTATATAATTAAGGTTTGATTATTATATATTTAAGATTGATGTAAATATTTATCCAGTAAAAAGTTATTCAATTAATATCTATTTAATTATTAAAATTAATCTATTATTCTCTGACGGTTCATATGTTAAGTTGATATGTGTTCAGTTCATTCTCTGGAAAAATAATCGGAAGGTAACATAAAAATAATAATTTAAATTTGATATTGCATTTAAATTATAACAAATGTAAAAGAACTTACGTAAATTCTCTTTTTCACTGCTTCAATTATTTCAATAATGTAAATTCCTGTTGTTGATGTAAAACTAAAATAAAAAAATTTAATTCTGTAAATATTTTTTATTATACTATAATTTGTTAAATAAATTACATATCTATAATACACATACAGAATTTGAATACTTTCGAGCGAAACTAAATTTGAAAGTATTAATTTTTTTCCGGATTAGTAACTGCTCCAACGAAAATAGTTACATGAGTTCGGGTATCGATTATTTCAAATAGGAAAGGTCTATTGATTATTATAGTTGCCGGATCTGGATTATAAGCATATGGTACCATCATGGAAACTAAAAAATTAATAATCATTATATAATTAAATAAAATTGTTTATCTGATTTATTTTTTATGTAAAACATGACATGGTAATATAGAAACTTTGTAAGAAAAATTATATTATATATTATATATTATTATTACATTAAGTTACGACATAAATTTTGCTGTAAATTTTCTAAATATTTTAATATTGTTTATCATACTGATACTAAAATTTCTGAAACTTTAATTATGAATGGATAAGTCATTTTTAAATAACATCTTAGATGTTAAATATTCTATTTAATTTAGTCTTATTTTTATAAAAATTATGTACTCGTTGATAAAAATAAAATTAAAAAAACATAAGATTTTTTTAACTTTAAAGACAATCTTTTAAATTTGTGCTAGAGCTTAAAAATATATTATTAACATAAACCTTGATTAATTTTACTTTATCCGTTTATCTTTCTTATTATCTTTATCTATATATTAGTTTTTTAATATATTAATATAATTTTTCAATTTAAAGTTAATGATAAAAAACGTAAAATTCAGTAAAATTAATAACAAATAAAATATTATTTTTATAAAAATAAGAAAACATAATTTAAAAATAAGTAATTTTGTGTCATGTTTAAAAAATAATCATCGAGATTACTAGTTTATGATTAATATCTGAGCTTTTTAATTATGTGCATTATAAAAGTTTTCAGATTTTTTTTTATTTATTTTGATTGATAAATTTCAAAGATAATTGTTCTTAATAAAATTGTTGTATCTTCCTTTTTTATTCTTTCGACAAATTTAATCGAAATTAGTTACCTTTTTATACGAACACATAAAGACTTATCAAAATCGGTTTGTAAAATATTAACTTGATCGATAAAGGATTAATAGCATAGAAATAAAATTGAAAGTAAATTTAGAAATAACTGATTGAATTTAAGGACATAACAATAAAATAACTTCGTAACAATCAATTTTAAATTATTCTGATTTTTCAAACAGATACCGTAAATTTTTTTATTGACACCATGAAATATTTAATCTAATCGATCTGAAACAAGTTTCTGCAAAAAAACTTTCAAAAATTGTTTTTTAAATTGTTGCTTTTAATAAAAGATTTTATAAATATTTAAAAATATATACGAAAGCCAACGAAGCAAGTAATTAGAACATCAACGACAAAAGTTTTGTTACATAAAACATATTTAGTTTTTTCATGAATTAAATTAATCCTTATAAGAAAAATACTTGTAAAATTTATATATTGTAAAGATTTCAATGTACCGTTATAATATAGATGTGTTATAGTCAATAATATCAAAGTTAAAAAATTCTACACAATTTATACCGAAAATTGTTTCGGAAATTAATTTTATTATACAACGGTAAAATGAAAACGAAATGTAATTAGTTTTATTTAATCAAAAAATAATAACTACTAAAATAAAAGCAATGAATAAAAAGTTATTGTTAATAATAATAATTATTTTTTTTAAAATTATGTAAATGAATTAAAGAATGATGTTAGTGGGTCGCAAACTCTTAATCTGTGTACGCGGCGAAGATTATTATAAGTAAAATATTATCGATAATATTATAAAAAATTGACTATAAATTAACCTCATTCCAAAGTAGACTATTAAGAAAAATATATTCTACGAGACAAGAACAGTACAAACATACACATAAAAGAGTACGAATTTCAATTAAACCTAAAAGGGTAATAAAACAAAATAATACCTAAAAGGAAAAGTTAAAAAGCAAGATTTGAAATATACAAGAAAGGATTAATAATACACCTGTAGCAGCTGCAGCTTCGGTTCCCTCTTCATTAACATCAATAAAAGCCTTTTGAATTACTTTGGTCACTTTAAGTTGATGATTGGCTATACCGCTAAAGTTTGCTTTATCGGTGAACATGTCATTTACACCTAACTGCAATCAAAAACATATATTTGAAATAGCGCTTTTTATTTGCAAAAATGCTGTTTTTGATTCCTATTAGGTAACTCGTCAAAGAAATGGTTATTTTAATAAATATATTTGATCATTTTCATTTCTATTCAAATTTTTAATATTTTTAAATAATGTAACGCAATAAATCAAGATACGCACTTGTTGTTGAATAAGTCATATTATTTGTATAATTTTATTTTATACGAGCAGAAATAAAAAATTAATTTTAATTGTTAATTAATATTATCAAACGTATCAAATTTTTTTTATAATTGCTTTGCATTATATAGATAGATTATATTATATTGATATAAAACATAAAATTTTATTTTACAGCAAAAAACTTATCAAATTTTAAAGTTATTCATTTATGAACTTTTGTAATGAATTCTTATTATAAAAAGTAAATTTTGTATTTAATCGCTTGTTATTTGTTTATATAACGTTAAAATAAACTGATTAAATTCCAAGAATATATTTATATTTTTTATAAATATTGTTGTTTTGATTTATTTAATTACAAAATCATTTAAATATAAATTAAAAAGAATAATATTTATTAAGAAAAATAAATCGATGTATATTATAAACGATGATGTTTAAAAATAAAAATCCTGTTTTAAAAACATAAATAAATATTTTATACGTAATAATCGATAATTTGCTTCAGCTTCGAAATTTAATATAAACGATAAATTGATATATTTTCGCATAAATTCTAATTGTTTATGACATTTAAAAATAATAGCGTTCAATATTTTCATAATAAACAGTAATAAAAATGTTAATAATTGATATTAAAAACTATTCATAATTGTTAGATAATTATCGTATTAGATATAAATTAATTAATTCAAATTTTGATTAAATATCGGTTTTCGAATAAATAACGATTACATTATTACAAGGTAACGGGAAATATAATTGACCGTTGACTTACGCTATTTTTTCTTTGTTTAATTGTTGCATCGTAACAGAGACTATATTTTGTAAAATAAAGAAATAAATAGTTTTAAATCATTTACGTACCTTTTCAAGTGGCTCTTTTAAGTCAATAGTGCTTTCGATCTTGAATTTCGGTAAATAGATATAGATTTTTTCTAAAGAACCTGCATTTTCTAGGCGAGAAAAGTGGTATAAATTAAAATTATTGATTACGTCAATTAAACCATCAATTTCATGTGGCAAGATAATAATCATGCTTAAATCACTTTCCTATAATAAAATTGAAAGAAATGTATCATTATTTTTTCGATAGTACAGGAGTAAAAATATTATCATATAAATTTGTTAAATTTGCATATATTAATTTCGGATGTTCTTGACTAGACATTTAGCGTTAATTATTATTTTTAAAAAACAAAACAGTTATTTATCAAATTATGGAATTGTATAAAAATATCAATAACGTTAATAAAATGAAACACGAATAAATTTTCCAAAAGACTTTATTCGGTTAATTATAAATAAAAAATCGAATATAAATTCTTATAGAATAAAGACGAGTTTATAACGAAAAAGAATTTAAATATTAATAGCGTAGAATCAATTATACTTTATGAATTTCATCTAACAATAATTGAAACTTAGCGTTTGCTAAAACAACGAATGAAGCATCATGAAATATTCATTAAAACAAATCAAATTTGTCTGGGCCGATCGAAGTTTAGCTACTGTTTCTTTCCCATACTACCACACCTTTCTTCCATCCTTCCGTCTCTTTGTAAAAAAACTTTCCGACGAAAGGATTCGCGGAATGCATTCACGTATTCCTCGTTGAGTCACTCTAAAAGCGGCAAGGATGCGAAAGGGATTAATAATCCTGGAGTCTGGACTGACGAGTGTCTCCCTCGAGACATCGACAAACGCTGCAGCGAATAAGAACGAAATAGTTTTTTTCTCCTTTGCGCGGTTGTTTTTCTCGTTCGTCTATAAACGACTTCCTCAAACAACGATTTCACTTGTTTTCCTAACTACGTTTTAAACTTGGTGTCTCTTAACGAGACTTTTCAAAAATTAGTCGCGATAATAATACGCGCGATTAGTTTTAAGTCGCGATATTTTTTAAAGTTATTTAATTGTAATGCGTGAGAAAACTGTGAAATTTATGCCTCGAGTCGCGAGGATTAAGATCGGAACCTTTAATATGTAATTCAAGATATGTATTAATTTTATTTTTTGAAACCGGTTTCTGTTTTCTGTGGATTTGCCCTTACATTTTTCGTAGTTTACGGGAATAATTTGGTAAATAGGACAAAGAGTATTTCGAAACAACTGCGCGATTGTTTTACACGTTTGATTTTTAAGTAACGACAAAGATTGTAGAGTTGATAGATGATTTGACCGTTATTTACAAATGTCAAAGATTTTCTCAAAATTTCAATAATCCAACTCTTGGAAAATTAAGATCAAATTACAAGTAAAACATATCGTTCGAACGTTGGTTAAAGCATTACCACATATTTACAAATAAATTAATCGAGAGATGCGGAAGACTAAAAATAACAGTGATGGGGTATACTGAAAAATCTATGTACATTTTCCTTATAGATACACAAATTTTTCTTACAACTATTCATAAATTTAAATTTAGAAACATTAATACAAAATATATAATAATTTTACATAAAATATTGTATTAACCTTAAATCTACGAAATTCTTGCCTTACCTAATTATTACTTAAAGTATTTATTAAAATAGGAAATAAACAATACAAAATATTATAATTATCCTTATCCTGTTAATATTTAATTTTCTCTAAAAAATTTTGAATGATTTAATTTTGACTACAAGTTATTATGAAATAATTAAGCCACGTAATTATACTTGAGGCAATTAAAGAAAGTATTTTTCTTAAAAAAAATTAATAAATTATAACTAAATGGCTAAATTATTAATCATTATATTTTATCTTATCGTTAAAGTATATTTCATTATATTTTATTTGCATACTTTATTAATTTATATCACTTAAAAATAATTAAAAATATAATGACAATATTTTATCATCGATCGATTTTATTATAATTTGTTAAATAAATATTTCTGGATTTACCTTGTACGGAAGTACTATGAATCTGGATTTTAGATCGGGAAGATCACCGGTGAAATATTCGTCGTAATTAAACATCGTTGGTACTTCTATTACATTTTCCTTGCTGATATGAAAAGCTCTATTCTCGGTTGATTGTTTCATGAAACTGTATTTCCAGTTGCCCTTAAAATATATTGCATTCAAAAGAACAATTTGAGTTGTGTCCGTGATATCTCCTGTAAAGATAAGTAATTTGTTTTAGTTTTTTTATATGTATTTAAGATATATGTCGGAATAAATCAACAGAACTATAAAATAAATTGTGTATTAAATTATTATTTTCTGATAATAATATTTATAAATATTTTATCGATAGACGTAAAAAAGTGAAACTTAGTGTGTACGTATTAATAAAATTTGATGCTTTTTATTGAATGTTCTTTTTATTTTTCATTAATTGTTATTGTTATCTACAATCTTCTATTACAAAATTAATTGTGACTAATTTCCAGTTTTATCAAAATGTTTTTTATATTATTTATAAATTATTCATTCTTCCATATCAAATTGAATGAATTGAAACAAGAATATTTAGTTTCAATATAAATATGCAAATCATTAAATAAATATATAAATATCGAATATACTGAATCTTTTAGATAAATATTTATCGTATAGTTATATACTTTATATATATAAATGTATGTAAGCAATATCTATACTTAAATTTGTTTATAAAAAATCGATACAAATTTTAATACAGTTATACAATTTTGTTGTAAATCAATAACTTTAAGAAATACAATTACTTGTAATTCAGAGACCTAATTTTATTTTCATTATTATAAAGAAATAAATATTTTATTGTACTCTTTTTAG
Organism: Dolichoris vasculosae; assembly: GCA_018907195.1. NCBI lineage: Eukaryota > Metazoa > Arthropoda > Insecta > Hymenoptera > Agaonidae > Dolichoris > Dolichoris vasculosae. Next base: position 18,293,025 of record JACCHY010000002.1, on the reverse strand, counting down.
ACTTTTTCGAAACTAAATATGTTAACTTATATTTAAAGCTTACCTTCTGAAATAATGTCGTGAACCTTTTGCTCGGTATTCTTCTCGACCCAATGATTCATCATTTTTGCGGATTTTTTAGGATCATCGATATCAATTTCGCAAGCATCAGAATAGAAGTAGTTGTTCAATAATTTCTTATAATCGCTTTTCAATTTAAAGTTGTTGTTTATGTAAATTCTAGTCGCGATATTCAGGGTGACTTCTTTATTTTTATTTTTCTAAAAAGTGATTACAATTAATAGAGAGTCATTCGTGTATCTCACTAAAAAATATTTTTTTAAATATATTCCGCGCTTCTGCATATATATACATATTATTAAAGTGAGATTTCAAATAGGAAATAGTAAGAAAAAGTATTGCACTATCGATATAATTTATTATCGACTTTAAACATTGTGACTCGATTTTAATATGAATCTATCAAGCAGTTTTAAAACATCATTGTAAAGTTTGCAAATTTAAATTAATCGTTTAAATTATAAGAAAATTTATTAAACAATAGAAATTTGAGAATTTCGTTATTCTACTTTTTTAGATATTTAATTTTGATTTTTTAGAAATAGTAAGAAAGTAATGCATTACTTATGTAAAACTATACTGATCAATTATTATTAATTAATAATAATGGATACACTTTTTTATTTTTAGATATATAATTATATTCAATAATTAAAGTTATTCTTTTTTATCTTTTATAGAATGATAAAGTTGGAAGAGTATTTCGTATTTAAAATTTAATTACATTGTTCCTTTAAAAAAAAAATTAAATTTGGTATTCTAAATAGATATATACTTTTATCGATTAAATTTTAAGTAATGTAAAAATTAAATAAGTAAAATAGAATTTTCATATATTTATTAGAATATTTTACAAAGTATCGACACCTTACATAATTCAACAACAAAATTAATAATAATTTATAAAACTTTTTATTATTGACTTTATCATAAATATGTAGAAATTGTATACGTTTCTACTTAAATGAATAATCTTACATATAATTAATTTTTCGATACAAAAGTATCCAGAGTGTATTTCTAAATATATAAGGAGAAAAATCGAACGGCGAATGTCGGATTTTGCGTGTTACGCAATTTAATGAGAATCGAAGGCGCTTCGTCTATTCGTGGTAAAAAGCCGTTACCAAGTCGATTTCCTATTCCTACGAAAAATAGTAACTTTGAAAGAGACCATTGGTCAAAAGGATGAAAAGAAGAAGGGGAGGATGTTAAGAACAATTTGATAATTAAAATTTGATAATTATAATCACGTGGTCTTAGTAAAGTCTTTTGCTAAGTCGTTCCACGACCGATCGACTACGCCTACAAAAAATAGGAAATTTCGAAGTGACGGTTGATCAAAAGGGATCGGAGAGGAGAGGGGGAAGATCGAAGAAACCATTTGAATTTTCGACGGAGAAACAAACGATCGCGTGATCGAAAAATTAAGTGGAAACAAAGAAAGGGAGAAACGATCGTCTTGGTATTTATATGCGGGCGAGAAACAGGAAACGGATCGTCGAGTAAAGGTACGTTGGACTTTTTTCGTTATCAACTTTTATTACCTACTTTTATTGCTAAATATGTGAAATTTCATTGAGGGCGTTGTTGCGTTAAATTATCGTTGCCAATTATTATTTTAAGGCAAAATGGCGCTATTCCGTAATTAGTGTCAATTTCATCCCCTGCGTTTTCTTCCTCGGGATATAATTTTTATGATAATAAGATGTTTTGCGGGACGAAATCGCGCGTTACGACAAAAAGAATTATTTATAAAAATATAATAATATATACCGATAAATAATAGTAATTTAAAAGATATTTTATCGTATTCGAAATACATTCGGTTAAATCAGAATTTAAAAGTCAAGTAAGCGATAGTCGAATAAAAACTAGAACAAATAATATTAGTGGACTTAAAAAATTTTTTTTATATTAATTTTTATTCAACTAAATCAATCAATGCTTAATTTATATTTTTTATTAACGTTTTAATTCTTATTAATAGTAACGTCAGTTTCAATATCAAAGTTTACATATAATTTTTAAGAAAATATAAGATGACAGTTTAAAAATTTAACTCTGTTCTTGTTTTCGAATAATATTGGAAAACTTAATTTTTAACAAATAATTTCGAGGCAATCGTAATTACTCGTATATGTATTATTTATTACATTAATAATGAGATTATACGAATTTTATTAGTATTTTTTGAATTTTCAAAGGATGGTTTACAGTAAAGTAAAATTTACTTCGCAATCCGAAATGGATATATATTATAATTTAATTTAATAAATGTTATAATTTTCTCAAGTTTTTTTTTGAAAGCTGTGGAGGAAAACTATTCAATTTTCTATAGACCATAAGAATTTTCTTTTACTATTATCTTTATAATATGACTTCGATTTAAATTTGATTATGATTATTGCCTTAATTTGAATATTATTTTAATAATCTAATTACTTTGTATTAGTTTATAATTTTAATACTTACTAAAGAAAGAAAATTTCTATTATAGATAAATTTTGTTAAACCACGCGTTATCGAAAGTGTAACGTTGAGCATACAAATTTAGTAGATACACACATACTCTCATTTATGTGAATCAAATTTCTTAAAATCCATTTGACAAATATGACAAATTAAATCGCGAGATTCGGAAGAATCTTCTTTTAATCCAAGATAAATATTCAAACCTTTTTATTTCGGAAGAGATTTCGAATATGATTATAAAATTGTACGATAAAAGTATCGATAAACTCATTTTTTCCAATGCTAAAAAGAACAACATACCTTTATATCTCCAAGGATTTGCTGGTACACTTTTAAAGCAACCGCTTTTTCATCGGGTATTTGAATAGCTCTTTGGATTTCTTTGGCGGTATTTCCTTCCGCTCCAAACGCAGACATCGCAAGGATGATATTGGTACTTGCAGGTGAACTGATGATATTGTCTTCATTGTTGTAGTAAGCTGTTGCCTGTAACGATTAAGCAATATGTGCAAAATGAATGAGCAACAGAGTATTTGAGTATTTTTATATAATACTGGGTTAACATTACTTTCGTTTTTGTAAGTATTTTCTTTTCGACTATTTATATTGTAAATTCAATAGACGAATCATATCGTTCGTTTTATTTTATTAATAATTTTTATCACTATCGCATTACCTAATTATATCTAAATACTTGAAAATATTTAAAAAATTCAAAATTAATTCTTATTTTTTTAATAGGAAAAATTGTATTTATTCGATGAACAAGTTATATATTTTTAATTTAATTCACAAATGATGAACTTAAACACGGATATCTTAAAAATGTACAAATACTTATAATTAGCAAATAAATACATATTACATATTATACAATACATATTACATTTTTTATATTGAAATGCATAAGTTAAATTTATTAAAACCAAAATAAGTTAATAATAAGTTTACATAAAATTCTACTCTGGTTTTAGTAAATGTTTAAATACTAAAATAATACTAATATATAGTCAATGATTTATTTTTATATGAATCCTTCCTATCGTTTAATATATACGTTAGTTTTACCTTTATAAATAAAAAAGAACGTAAATTATATAAAATAACATGAATTATTCTCCAATAAAAATATTATTCTTATTGGTATGAACAAAAAACTGTTAATCAAAATATCATCAAACAATTATTTATAAAAATTTATGTTATAAATAAAGGAAATTTATTAATTATCTTCAAGTAGTAAAAAATTACAATTACATTTTCTATCATATAAATATAGATAAAATGGATACCAACCTTAAAAAAATTAGCAGAAAATGTTTCAGCACTTTCAGTGATTGCTGCATCCCAATTTGCTTTTTTAGCTGTTGTATAGGTTATATAACAGTACAAAGGCAAGACGAAGATAATCGTAACTGTATTATGTAAACACACAACATTCTCTTATGAATAAAAATGCTTAATTCAACTATAATTTGTATTTTCAGTCACTTTAGTAAAAGTAGTTCTTTTATATCCGTATGTTATCTCATATTTAAAAATTAGTCGATACGTGGGACATAATTGAAAGTAATTATATTATAAGTGGTTTATTTTATGCAGTAAAAATTTTAAATGTTTTAAAGACTACTTTAAAAATTATACGTGTTAAAAATCTTGATAAAGTTCGAACACATCATTTTTCCAGTGCATTAATAATATATTCTATTTTAGTGAAGTTAAATATTGTCAGTTTTATGCATTACTTGTAAAAAAAATGCCGTAGACTAAAATTTTTTTTTTAAAATAATAAAAATAGAAATAGTAAAAAACAGTATCATAATTTATTATTACTAAAAATTATTGACGTAAGTATTTACATAAAGCCTTCATAAATTTTTTCTTGTAAAATTTTCTAATTATTCTTATACACCGAAAGATATTGCTAAGTTAATACTAATGTATTCTTAATAATGATTATTATAATTAATATATAAAGCCAAGATAATAAGACTGTTAATATATATAAATATTTAAATGATAGTTATACAAAATTTTCAAATATTTCTGTCCAAATCATAAGATTATATATCGTTATCAATATTTGAGTAACGATGAAAGCTTCAAATTCAATGATTATAATTTTCTTAAAAAAATAATATGTAAAAAAATAATAACGTAAACATTGATTTAGATGACCTAAAATAACTAAAAATAATAATTTTCAATGCACGAAGATTTATTAAATGCATATATTTTAAAAGATAAAATTTCGACTAAAAATAATAACGATTCTTAAAGCTTATTTATTACATTTGAGTGTTCATATATAAGTACAATAAAACAAATAAATATGCAGTAAATGGAATACGATTGTCGATCAGTTTTGAATTTTCCAAAATAATTTTCTTGAGCGTATTATTTTTAATACGAATATCACAATTTAAAAATTTTGCATGTTAAATTTTCAAAAATATTATTGAGTATATGGTTAATAAAAATTCATGTTAGGAAATAATATACGAATTTTTCAAATAATTTATCAATGGTTTTGAAATATTATATTTAAAGAAATAAACTTAAAATTAATCTTCATAATTGAACTATTTTTTTAATTATTTAAATTAATATTAGAGAGTTGGTAAAAATGTTCATATAATAGATCGATTGATCAATGATTACATTCAGAATTTTCACGAACGATTGATTCGTGGATTAGAATGTGGAAAATGATAAGAGGTTAATCAGAGAATAAATAGATTTAACGTATTTCATCGAGGGTAGTATTAATATTAATTTTCGATTATTTGATCTTTACAATTTGAATGAATTAGTTATTCTCGAAACATGGATATTTAATCTAACCAATAAAATGTATTTCTAGGTATCAATTAAATTCGTTCAATACTGAAATTAATTAATTATGTAAAGAGCTTCAAAAATGCTTTGTTTAAATATTTTATGTAAAGGATTTATTACATTTTTGTAGATCGTAACAAAAAATGATAATAACAATCCTAAATAAATAACCCAATTTATATATATATATATATACGTATTAAAAATTGGTAATAAAGAGAATTTTGAAATATGTGAAATATCATAAATTAACGATGAATGTAACGATAAAAAAATATTCATTCATATCTAATGAAAATTTTAACGAATATTTTTAAAATCGAATGCCGGTAATGAAAAAATATTAAAAAATATTTAAAGTTTATCTTATTTCCATTATTATTTTAAATTAAAAAAATTAACAAAGTAATATTGATACCGAAGTTAAAAAAGAATTTTATAATTGTTAAGGTAAGTAAATTGTTCATTGAAATTTAGAGAATTATAGATTCTCGATGCAAAACATTTCTGTAATTTTCTATTAAGCTATCAACTGTTAAATAAATCATTGAGGTTATTAAAACTTGAATCAATAATGCGTGTTTAATTAAATGTTGACTGATTAAATGCTTCTAATTTAATGTAATACGATATTTAATATTTGAACATTAGATTAAGCCGAACGTTTTGAATTATAAAAATATAATGTCTGAGTTATCTATTTATATTAAGATCTGTCGACTGACTATTGATTTTTTAAGGATGAAAAGGACGAAATTTAATTATTGTAAGAAGCTTGATACTATCTTCGATGAGATTTTAAAGTCGCTCTTATTCATAGTTCAATAAAAGTCATTATTTGTGTTTATTACGTTACTCGTATTGCTTCTATCGTTATGATCTAATTTAATATTGAGGATTAGGTTGGATGTATGTTATAAGAAAAATTATATACTGTTGATTTAATATAATAATAGTACACTATCGAATTCTTACTAATACACTATCTTATTCATTCAAATAAATAAAAAAAATGAGCACATAGATTATACGATTATTTTAGTCAGAGTTTCTCATAGAATTTTTGAATTGTACAAAAAGTTTAATTTTCCAAATTTAAAAACGTATATTTTTCTTATATAATTTAATTATTTCTAACATAATATGAATATAAATTTGAATATTTCAGATAATTCTTCAATTTCTTATATAAAATTAGTTTTCTACAAAATATCTTTTTATTATTTTATTTTAACACATTAGTTGAATAAAAACGAGTGTAAGATATTTCTTTAAAATTATAATCAAAATATATGAGAATTAGACATTACATAATGCACATTACGTATAAAATATTAGGCGATAAAGTATATTAATTTTGGTTAGTAATTTATGTTACATACCTAATTAAAATACGATATTTGCAAGTTTAGAAACGTTATCTTAGTTATTTCAACCATTATTTTCATTAGCTTTAAACAAACACATCGTTTTGGCATTAATGGTAATTTTGAAATTTAAATTTACTCGAATAGTTTACGTTGTATATGCAAGACTATGCCAAAGATAATAGTTGTAATTATATACAGATTTATATGAGTTAATTTTTATTAAACCAATTAAAATACATGTATATCATAGTTGACTGAACAGTTAGTGAAACAGATCAAAGCAGTACCAATAAAAAAATTTAAGTTTCTAAATTTGATTATTGAGAAAAATAATATTAGGCATGCAAAAAAATTTTCAGAAAATTTTTGAAAAATTGTACGAAGTTTTAATAAAAAGGTAGAAATTTGATATCAAGTAATTAAGAGAGTTTATTTATTACATAAAATTAAACCATAATAAGTGGACCGATATAAATAGTCTATTCGTCTTCAAGAAGTTTTAGTTATCGAACAGAAATAGTTTATATTATTGAATAGAAATAGCCTTTTTTATAAATATTAACGATGGTAATATGAAAAAATAACATCTTTGAAAACTCAGTTTTTGATATTCGATAGTGAGTGTTAAGAAAATGTTATTTGTATATACGAAAATTCTATGTATAAAAAATTTTAAACAGATAAAAAGATAAAACTTTAAACTAAGAAGAAATTTGTTTTTATAAAAAAATCTGAAACTAAATTCAATAAGTTTAATGTAGCGATATGATTTTCCTTTAGCAAAAATTGACAATAAAATTTAAACGCTAATTTATATTATAGAACAAAGTGTATAGATAGGTTTCCTTACTATTTGATTTATCGTTCAACATCCGCTGTGTATAAATGATCCGATTACTGATTTTTTTATGACTTGTAAAGCTAACAAAGATATTTTAAGCTACTCATGGTTTAGATAAATAATTATTTTATAATATTTTTTACTGTTGTATGTTAAAACACATTCGATGTTTTCCTTTTATGTAATTTTAATAATCGACAGTTATCTATTTCTATAATACTTTCTTATAATAAAATTAATTTAATCACGTTTCATTTTTTATGATCTATTAATTCTGATAACATTTTATTAACAATGTATCGTACATTTTGTGACAATGTACAAAAAAATCGAAAATTCCACAATATTTATGGGTTTAGAGAAAATGTAGTTATCGATAGCTGCTTGAACTTTTAACGAGCACAGCAAGTGAACGATAATTAAAGAACGATTGCAGATTAAAATATTAGCCGTTGACCACGATTTTACCTTCCTATTTTGTTGCTATAACACATTATTATTATTCTTATTATTATTATTATTTCTAATAATAAATAAGTAAAATTAAAATTTTTTAATATTTATGAAATACGTTAACGTTGAATTATAATATTTCTGTAACAGTAGTTTTTACATTTTCCTATTAATTAAAGTATTGATTCGTGTTTTTAAGATTAAATGCTTTTTTAATGTACCGTGGGTAGGAATTTCGACATAAAGTTTATTTAATTTACAAAATAAAAATCCATCGGTATTCTAATAAAAATATTGTCTTTGAATAATTTTTAATCAAATTATTCATTGTTAATTTATAAATAGATAATTTGAAGGGTCACATTAAATTGACGGTTAACAATTTAAGCACATAAACTGTTGATTTTTTAAAAATAAGTTTATAATATTTTTGGTGGTTTGTGAAATTATATAAAGTTTCTTTTAATTTATGTACTAAATGCAAAATTATTAGTATATTATATATATATATATATATAGATTTTTTCTATATAATTAATAAGTCTTTTGATAATATAATGTACTTGTAAAGTAAATAAGAAAAAATTTTTAAGAATAGAATAATAAGATATTAAAATAATAATAGAATGTACATAATTTTCAATCGTCACACACTGAAAATAATAATAATTTTACTAATAATTAAAAATAATCATAGATAAATTTAATTTTTTTTTTAAATAGAACTTGATAGTAAAGGAGTTTAAGATATTATAATTGAAATTAAAATAACATGTATAATAAATGTACCGACACGAAAAAGTCAATGTTGAGATAAAATAAATCTAGTTACATTGTAGACTTGATTGAAAACATGTTTGAAATTTAGTAGTCATATTAACAGAAATATTATTAGTAGTAATGATAGTATTAATAGTCCTTTTTCATAAACTCATATTTTATATACATAACTTACCCGTTACTTATTACCATAAGTTTTTTTGAAAAACAAACTTTTATTCAGTGTAAGTATATGATTTTCACCCATGATAAAAATCATGTTGATTTGAAGTATTATTACTGTGCCAAATGGTACAATTAATATTTATAAAAATTAATTTGTTTACTTATAATTTAGAATAAGAATATATACATATTCAAGATAATAGAGTAAATCAGTTACAAATATTACAAGATGTAAACATTATACTGTACGTAGAAAAGTTCAATTAACTATTTTTTATCGCAATTTTATTCCAAGCATATATTTTCTATATGTTATGATGGATTGATTTCTTGTTTTGAATTAAAATTACTTTAAACCCCATATGATACGAATATTCAAAAAATTATAATTTTATTTATAATTATATATTTAATATATTTTTATATACTTAAATATTATATATGTGTATATATATATAAGTTATAAATATTATATAAAAATAGGTAAATTTATATGAAAACTTAAATTATTATCTAGTATGAAACTATAGAATTGATTGTTTTGCACTACAAGATTAAATCATTGAAATAAACAAGAATAAAAACTGTACTATACTATATTAAATACCTTCTGTGTATCTACCACCTCATAAATTTTTAGCGCATAAATAAAAATAAGCATACACTAAATAAATATTAATTTCATAGAATTAGAAATTTGTTTAAGAAGTACTCCATATAAACACGTTATTTTATATATTCTTCACAAGATTTTTTAGAAAATTATCTGTCACATTTAAAAATGTAATATTAAATTATCTATTTTTTAAAATTTAATTTAAATACTTCATACGTAATTTATTGAGTATGATATATAGAAATACAAATAAAAATGTGCCCATATTTCATCTGTAAAATCGAATATGTAATATAATTTTTCTAATTTCATATGAAAGACTGATGTCTTATCAATTAATTAATGAATATAATGTTAACTTAGCTCGAAGTTTTAAATAAAAAAGAGAGTTTACGAGCAATGAAGGCTTTCAAGATTTTACTACCTTTATCGAAATCGTAACTGAATGCTCAGGCCTTTGTATAAAATGTGGGTCTTCGCCAGATTAGTTAGTACTTTTCCCATGTATCAGATTTATGCTTATATTAATACTAAAGTTAATAATAATGCGTAAGAGATAATAATTTATAATAAGTTTATAATCAATAAATTAACGTACAAAAAATTTCAATATGAACTTTATAAATTTTAATTATATTTATATCAATTATATATTTATAATAAATAATAAGAAAAGATTTTAATAAATTAAAAAATGACGAAATTTAAAAAATTTATCAGTGTATTTCATTTAGCAATGTATAAAACTAATAATAATATCTGTAATATATTTAAAAATGAATGAATTTTAAATATTAATACTTTTTGAACATAATAATTTTTTTTTGAACAATTATAAATTATACGTGAAATTATCTTTTTTAGAAGTTTCAAATGGATTTATCAAAAATTAACCGTAGTTATTTAAAAATTTTTGGAAGTATGAAAAAGTCTTTATATTTATAAAACCAATATATTAAAAAATTTGTACTTTTATTAGTTCTTCATTGCATTAAGTACAATTACAATGTATTGTTTAAAAAAACGAAGTTTTAAGTTTTGATATTTTTCGCGTATGAAAAATTAATATATTTTATGATATGAATAAATTAAATTTATAAATTTTTATCATATAATGAAAATTACTTTATATAAAATGAGTAAAATTTTATTGTCGACCATTTATGTATTATGTGATTGATTTAAAAGCATAAAATTGTTAAAAATAATTATTGATTTTATTTTTAATTATTATTTCAATTAAGAAAATTAATATTCGATGTCTGTATATAGGAATGTATATGTTTTATATATCAAATTTAATGTCAACGCGAGATTGAAAATATGTTTCTATATTAAAAGAAATTTGATGTGAAATTAAATACTGTTATCCGATTTCAACTTAATAAATTTTGAGCAAAGTTAATCGGGGTTTGAGAATTATTTTAAGGTGAAAATAAAGGATTTAGAAATTTATTAATTATTACTATGTAATGAAATAGGAAATTTCAGAATATCTACCAAGGCTGAATAATAACGTAAGTCTCCTTTATAGATGAATTCACGGTTTTTGTAGACAGTGGATATTGCCATATTTTAATAAAATAAATTTCTTATATAGTTTTATGAAAAGGAAATATAGTTAACTTAGATTAAAAATTATTTTTATGGCAAAAATATTATACCCAGTTTGTAAAATATATTATTTTATATGGAAGAAAGAAAAAATTCTTTTCAATTTTCAAAAATACAGTAATGAATTCCAACTATAGTATAAGTATTAAGAGGTTTATTAGACTTTATTTAATTTAAATCAATTATTTGTAATTACTAATAACTAATTGTTCGTATATTTTATTATTTTTGATATATATTTAATATTTAAAAATATTTCTAATAATTGTAAACTAATTTATGTTCTAGTTATATTTCCAAACATAAATAGAACTCGTAAAAATTAAATCAAATAAATAGACTTAATAAAATATGAAACCTTAGATACACAGGAATTATAATATCGAAACAGAATATTTGAATAAAATTTTATTCAGATTTCTATTAAATATCTTCAATAAAATTGAATTTCGATAATTTATATATATAAAACAACGATAAAAATATGAATATAATATAAATGAACATAAACTATAATTTAAGTATTAGAATCGGATAAATACGTTTTAAAATTTGTGCTAAGATCAGACAAACAATAATTATTTAATTCAAATTTTAACTTTCTGTGCTATAGAAGAATATAATAATTGAAATAATAACTATCTAATTTTTAAAAATAAAGAATCACGAATAAATAATAATAATCATCTGAAAATAAAAGATAGAAATCTTTCAAAGAATCATATAAACTAAAGATAGATGATATATATATATAATTATTATAAATAAAATAAAATATTATGAAAAAATTAACATTTTTAACGATAAATTTTTAGCATACTTTTTGATAAAGAAATAACATGTTATAATATAAAGTTTGTATAATAAGTTAAATACAAATTTTTTCTTACGAAACATTAAAAATCTTTCGAGAATCTACTTAATTATGCTGAGGTGTAAAATAGTTAATTATGAATAAAAAGTAAAAAGAAAATACAATAGCATAATTTTGAATTAACGGTAGTTTTAGTAAAGTTTTAGATATTAGTATAAAATAAAAATCGGTAGATTCAAGCCGACTGAAGCAAATGAATGATGAAAGCAAATGAAAATTTACAGAAATTCATGTTGGTTCAGCTCCGGTCTCTTTTCACTCCTCGAATGTACCAGTAACTGACTGCGAAACAAAGAATCGGCGGCTATATAAAGTTAGTGCATTAAGAGAAACGTGTGCGTTTAAAGCATGGACATATGTTATGTATTTATCTCTCTCTTTCTTTCTTTATCGTTCTCTTTCTCTCTCTCTCTCCGTCTCTCCTCTCGTGGGAGGGCAATAAAAAAACGTTGCACGTAAAACTTTTTAGTGTCAATGATCTTGGCTACCGAGTTGCTCCTTTTATCGATATTTATCTTATTACAGTTTTCGCTCATGAAGCGTATTATCGAAAAAAAAACATAAGGACTCGAGAAATCGACTAGCATATTACGTGTTTATGTGAATACGATTACAGCTTACAAAATGACTCGTTCCGTTTTCCTTGAGCGTATCGTTGCAAGATCGCTTGAATTTGTTTTCCGTGGGTTCTTTTATTGTTCTTTTGTGGTTAAGATTATCATTTTCACTTATTGATTAAGGTCGTGATGCTGTGTTAGAAATAAAAAACCATTAGATCGACGAATATCGTTGAATATACAACAAAAATACAAATATTAAAATTCACTATGTTATTTATTCTTCTTTTGCGGTATAATTGGTTTTGTAATATTATTAATATTATTATCGATGCTATTTATTATCGATAAAGTATCAAGTATTTTTGTTGTATTATTCTTTTGGAAAAATTTTTCATATTTAACCAAAATTTAATCAGATTAGTTTTCTTTTATTAAAAAATATACTAAAAATTTTACATAAATAAAAAACTAAAAAATTCAAATTTTTAAAAAAAACAATCGCTACTTTACGGTAAAAAAAGAATACTTACATTTTCTACGATAGTATTGATTGTAAAAGACATTTGTATATAAATTTATTACAAACTTTTTGACTTTTTTCATCGTATACACTTTATTACACGTAATAAGTACAAATTTCTTAATTTTATCCTAATAATTTTAATATTTATTACATATTCATGTAATAATTTGGTTTCCTTAAAAGATTTCATAATTCCTAACGTTTTAATTAACTCTAAAGTTTTAATTTATAACTTATAAAATAATAAACATACTTTTTGGCCTTTGTACTTATGGTAAATATTATTAAACGCAATTTGTCGACTAAGGATAGAACGTATATACAAGCAGCAATGGATAGACAAAGTAGTCTAAAATTCTTTTGAATTTTTAAACAAATTCATATTTCTGAAGACGATTTTAATTCATCGGTCACAAATAAAACGATTTTATGGAACTTCTATAAGTTAATGTTAGATAAAAGTAATAGTTTATTCGAAAATATATTATGGTACATCATTATTTACAATACGAAAAATATCTAAATAAATGTTTTCTTTTAGAATTTAAAATACTGTAGGAAATTTAAGTTTTTTAAAAATCCATCCGATATCAATAAATTTTTAAAAGGTCAATTTTTAAACGTCATTTTTAAAACTTCATTTTACAAACGTCATTTGTCAAATGGTATCAAATTGTAATGGAAACTTATTAACTTCTTTTACACGAGTTTTTCGACCACAGCATCGACAGTGAAATCCGTTTTTATGACATAAGTCGCAATCACAAGTTGGTGGTCTATCCTCATCGATCCTTTCGGCTGGACATGGAGCATTATCTTCTTCGAATTCTTGGCCATCGGTCCTTGGGTAACAACAACAACTGTCCAAAGGATTCTATTAACGGGTAATAAATCGGAAAACAAGTCAATTTACTATCGTACTATGTTAATTTAGATGTTGAGGTCAATAAACAACTGGACCGAGTGTTTTTTAACTATTCATGATACAGTTTGTATGATGCGGATTCATGCAACATTTATAACTTGTGAATTGTTTACGCGTCACAAGATTTTTATCCAATAGATAGAATGTAAAGCAACAGAAATCTTATACAATTAAACTAAAATAATAGATATTCCGAGTGTTTTTAGTTTATTGTATTCATCGAGCAATTATAAATTATATATTAGTAATTTAAATTTTCTTTAAAAACAATAGTTTTATTATTAAATAAGTTTATATTAGTGGAAAATTTTCTGCTACATTTTTCAGATAAAAGTGTGAAAAGACGTTTTTATTTTTTTATAATATATTGCAAATTTTAAAACTATTTAAATATTTTATTATTATATTATAAATATTTAATGTACACAATAAATCAATGATATAGATGTTAACGTTAAAAAAACGTAAATATTTGTCTTGAAATGATAAAACTTTTTAATTTAGTTTATAATAAATACAATTTTATCTATTCGAAGTTAATTTCTATATTTTTCTGAATTTAACGTACAAATATAATAATTTTTAATATACATATAAATATATTTAAATTTATTGTAATTTTAAAACTATTTTAATAATTTAGTCATTTTCATTTAACTTTCGTAAATTCAGCCGATATAATAATAAAGATGTATTTATTAAAATTTATTTTGAGAAAGATTTTATAAAAGAAAAATTATTCAGGATTTTTGAACTCGTACCTCATAATTAAATTATATTTCAATGAAACTTCTATCGATATTACTGAATTAAAAATTAAATTTTATTTTAATATTAAACATTTTACAATAATAATAATATCTAAATTTAGCTTATTAAAAAAATTTAAAGATACATTTAATAATTAAATATAAATACATTTGATAGACATAGTTTAGAATATTTTATTGTATTGTACGTTTCAGAAATTCATGATTTCTTATTGCATGTAAGATAACAATATAAAAATAATACACTATAAGGATAATAAAAGTAAACTTAAAATTTACAAAATACATAAATACAATTGGCAAAATAGAGTAAATGAGAGAAGATTTTTTATAACTGTTAAAAAATAATTGTAAATATTTGAAACGAATATCTATAATAACCTGTTCTCGGATGAAACACACAGTTTCTTTTTTAGGAGCTGGTTTCTCCTCTATTACACATTCTTCTTTTTCAGGAAGCTCTTCTACCTCGACACATGGGTCTGGAGTTTTGTCAAAAAGACTCGCGAAAAATGATTTCTTATCACAGGCTTCACATGATTTTTCATTAGTTACAAAAGACACATTTGCTGAAAAGGATCATATATATTATATTAAGATAAGCTGCGGCGACTAATTAAGGTTATGATTTAAAACATAAAAATTATTTTAGTACACTTAGTATCACTTTTGAACAACCGATAAACGTAACGTAATTGTTCTTCAACCATTATAATTTATTTTAAAAAATTTAATGTATTAAAAAGTCTTCAGAAACGGAAATTTAAATGTTACCCAAAAAAAAAGTATTCAAACAGACTGACAATCGTTCATATTAAAAATGTTT
Organism: Dolichoris vasculosae; assembly: GCA_018907195.1. NCBI lineage: Eukaryota > Metazoa > Arthropoda > Insecta > Hymenoptera > Agaonidae > Dolichoris > Dolichoris vasculosae. The sequence continues at coordinate 18,277,335 of JACCHY010000002.1, read as the reverse complement.
ATACTAATACACATTATATTTTGTATAATATATAATATTATACCGTTATTTTTAAAATATTGTCTATACTTATGTTATTTTATTGCAATATAAGAAAATTGCATCATTATTTACAAAATTATATTTAACAAAATAATTATCAAAACTTTATCATTTACGAATTTCTTTACATTTATTTATTTTATGGTATACTTATATTTTGATATATATAAAATATACAACATTTTAAGTTTTTTTTACGATAAAAAATTTAAATATAATTGATTTACTTTTTATTTCCATTGAATTTGAAATTATATTTTTTAATGAAATTACAGTATTATAGTATAAATTCCAAATATGTTTTATTAAATATAATTGCCAATAAAATTTTATCACAGTATATTAAAACAAAAGTAATAAATTTATATAAACAATATTAAATGATTATATCTCGAATAATAAGTATTTATATTTAAAGCAATACAATATCAATATCTTATTACATTGATAATAATATATAATTTTTAAATATATCCTTTTAATGATATAAATATTATAAAACTGAAATTTAAACTAAAATATTTCTATTCTAATATTTTAATTGTCCGTGATAAAAACATATTGCATAAATTGAATATATATATATATTTATTTATATGTAATAAATTTAAATGATAGTGCAATAGAGGTTAATGATCTTCTGGGAAAATAAATAAAAGGACAGCATAAAATTATTAATTTGTGTAAGAAACACATCTTTTCTACGTAATCTTAAAACAGCAATAAATTAAAAGATTTCACGATTGTTAGCTGCGCTTGCTTGATTCCACTTTTTACCATTTCTTTTCTATGGCCAACTGTAAAAAAAGGAACATTTCTTTTCGTAAAGAAGAATTCATAAGAAATGAAAATTAAAATATTACACCTAATTTTATTTTTTATAAGAAAATTTAACTTTAAATCACATACAGTTTTGAATTGTAAAAAAATTTACATGTTTTATTTTTTAAATATTTAGAAATGTATTTATAAACATTAGTGTAAAATAGAAACAATTTTGAATACAAGGAATTTATATATATTTATATTATATTCAATTTTTTAAAATTAAAATAGAAATAATTTCGATAATATTGTGTGAATGCTTTATTCGAAACAATTTTTTAAAACAAATTTGATATAATTAAGTTTCAAAAATAGGTTAAAATTTAACGATTAAAGACAATGTAGAAAGAAAATAAGGTAATTTTTTATTTAATTTATTTTTAGAATTTGCAGTCTTCTATTCTATTTCGAAAATTTTAGAATTTCTGTCTAAAGTATTACAAACCCTTGTATCAATAATGAATAAATTACTATAAAAACATTTAATGTTTAAAATTGTAAAGAGATACAAAAGGAATTAAAAATTTTATAAAACTTTCCTCATAATAAAATAAGTTTATTAAAGACGAATGATATCGACATAGAAATTGAGAAAGTACTTTAACAGCAAGATGAAGATCAGACGATTCATGTACTATTTTTATCGGTCCTTTTTATAATTGGATTCTCCCCCACGAAAGGGAGAAAAACGTATAACTTTTTTACGACCAAGTGTCATTACGCAATTTGCAAAGTTAGATTTGTAAGGATAGATTTGCAAGGATAGCGTCTGCGTAATAGATAGGATTTCCCGTTAAAGTTAAAGAAGCTTCAATTTCTCCCACCACTGAAAACATTACATCAGTCTTCTATAAGTTCGAAATAATCACTTGAATTTTGTTTGTTGGTTGAGATTCATTTGACGGTTAATTTTAAGTCTCGTTCAAAAATAAACATTTTTTACACGATCGGGAAAGTAATTTATATTTGCGAACGTACAAACTTACGATATTTGACGAAAAGCCTAAATAGTGGTTGAAAATCATTGTTATCCTTTTACATTTGATTAAAAATTTAGTTTTGTTGTGTGAAGATAATTTCAAGTTTTTATTTTAAATAATCAGGAATGACACTGAAGGTAATATAGTTATTGTGCAATTTGACCTTACTTAAAGTTTTTTATATTTTCTAACGAGTGTCGTGTATTATTATTATTATTATTATTATTATTATTTCTGCGATTGCAAATTCTGTAAATTAAATTTATGTTTCTATTATATTTCACCAAAATTTTAACAGAATATAATAAATCTTTTAAATATTTAAAATTTGTTTGATTATTAAATATTTATAATTACTCATTTTTAAATATCAATCCATGAGAAACTTAAAAAAATATTCGTAACGAAGTTCAAATATATTATTTTTAAAAAAAGAAAATGAAAAAATGTAAATTTAATTTGAGGTTACTGATTTGTAGAATTTTTAAAAAATTAATGATAACGGAATAATAAAACATGATCTATAAAATAAAAATTTAAATTTTATTGAAAATATAATTTGATACGATAAATAACTAAATATTTTCATTTTAATATATATTTTTATTATTTATTTGATAGCCATTTGATATTAAATGTATTTTTAATTAATGAACTTTATCACATGAATATAAGAATAAAATATTTTAAAATGTCAACTTATTCATTCGATCTTGAAACATATTTTTTTCAATTAACAATTAAGTAATATTATATTTTTATTACAACTCTTAAAAATTTTATATAATAAACAAATAATTAAGATTATATCACCACTAATAGTTGATATACGTATAACACCGATGGACTTTTATAGAACTTATTTGAACCAAGCCAATACATTTAATTAATTTTGGGGCAAGTTACAGTATACTTCTATTATTAGATAACTATTACTTCACGCTTAATACTTTCGTCGATGGCCAACCGTAAAATGAGATTGACTTACACCGATGCTTTTTCCGTGAGAATCTTCGCTAAGTTCAGATGTTACGGTTCAATTCCTTTTATGTCATATTTTAACTGCTCAATCCTTCATTCTGGTTTGGCTAATTAGTAGTTTTATATAAACTAGAATTTTCTTTATTTTTTCCATTTAATACATTTTCAAGTATGAAAATACTATCTATTAAAATACGTTATGTACTGTTAAATGTATACTATTAAAGTACATTATACAAGTGCATTACAAATTACACAACCTTTATAGTACTATATAAATATAGATATATAATATTGAAAATATAGAATTTTAAATTATCGTAAAAAGTTTTTAAGAATCGTTTATAAAATTATTTTTTAAACTGTTTTTGTTGTAAAAGAATTATGAATAACAAAAACGTTATTTATACAATTAAAAAATACTCGTATATTTTGCACACTATTTGATATAGTATGCAAAATTTTTAAATGTATGTGAAATAAACGAAATGTAGACATTATTATAAATGTGTAAGATATTTTCATATGTTATTAATTAATATAATATTTAAAGTAATTAAATCGTTATATAATATAATTAATATTTATTAATACTTTAGTGTACTTAAAGTAGCTATTCAAAAATTTTTAAATAAAGATTTATAACTCTCTAAAAATAACATTATAAGATTATAAAATATTGTTCGCGTGTTCGATATATATTTTAATCAAGTATAATTTGAATATTATCAATGATGTATCGTTATTTAAAAGTTAATATTTTATTGTACAGACGTGGAAGAAGATATTAAGAGCATATCGAATTTTCAAGTCGAACGAGATTATTCTAGTGTCAGTTACACTCCTCAACGCCACTTCAAATAAGAAAAGACCATTGTGGAAGATATTTTAAAAAACGATGTTACCATTGTATTCCAAATCTTTGATTATGTTGTTAGCTTTTCTTCTTTCGGCGTTAACTCAAATATGTGCTCGTACCTTGGAAAAGCCAGTCATCTTTGTTAATAGGACAATGATCATTGACGAGGGCGAGATTTCCCATCAAAATATTACAGCTAATAATACATTTAATGATATAGTCAATGTCAGGGATATTATAGGTGTAACAAAAACGACACCGAGACCCAAGATGTTTATAAAAAATGGAGTCATTTCAGCGCGTAAGGTTCGTAAAATTCCGATTTTATCGAGTAGTTTCTTATGTATGTTCTTACCATTATTATTTATAGTCATAATTATGATGTACAATTTAATGTTGTAAATATTTAACGTGGTATCCGTTTTTTTAGAATGTAATGTATTTTAAAGAGTAAAACTTAATTTTTTTTTAAATATGAAAGAATTTATTATTCTTTTTAAAAATATATATGCTCTATGATTTTTTAAATATTTTTTTTACGTTAAATGGAATTTTCTAAACAAAATATCGATCATAGGTCGATAGCGCTTATATTTCAAGTAAGTAAACAGTAAAGAAAACAACTTCGTAATCAAAAATAAAATTTAAACTATTTACAAAATTTTATTAATTTTTCATACAAATACGAAAAATATATATATAATATATTTAAAAATCAGATATTTTTGTTTAACCTTAAAAATATAGAATATTTTACTCGTATTCAACTTTATTGAACGGCGAAAATGTTTCATATATTCATTTTAATTTATTCAAATTATCGAATAATTTTTCAAGAAATCTGATAATATCGTTTAAGTAAATGCGCACCGTTAAATAAATAATATCGAAATATAATTGTATACAAATTCATCAATTTCATCTTAATAAATTACCGAGTTAAAACCGTTTAAATATTTATTCTGTAAAAAAAACATTATACAAATTTGTTAAAATTATAAATGTTTCAAAGCATATAAATGTAAGATGTTTTGATGTAACAAAAAAATACCTGTAATAACGTATAGTACATATACTTCAAAAGATTGAACTATCGATACGTATTATAAAAATAGCAAACAAATGAATTATACTCGCGTATTCTTAATTTTCTCTTGCGAATCGTTACATGCACATTTTATTCGGTTAAAATTATGAGTTATGTTTCTTAGTTTTATTTGCACAAGGACAATAAATAGATTACTTATTGATTCTTTTATTGACGTTTATCGACTCGTGTATTTACGATACTATGCGTACGACTACTAATCTTTATATTAAAAAATGTTGTTTCAATTTTTTAAATCTATAAAAATAATATTTAATTTAGAACATTAAAAATAATTCTTGATCGCGATCGAGGACTGCAAATTTTTTTAACAATAAAACATTACGTCGTTAAATCATCGCGTTTTCGTATCCTTAACTTATATAGATTAGCAACGAATAACAGAAAAAATTCTTCCTTTTAGTTGGATTCCGATACGATCCGAAATACGAGAGGGAATTCGATTATTCATAGATTACCGTGGAAACAAAACGCGAACTTGGCCCGAGCAAATTCAACGATTTCGAATAGAACCGTAGATCCTGTTTTTACAAGCACGTATTTCAATAAACGATTGGATGAACGAAAAAAATACCCGAATCATAGTAACGTCTATCGCAATGATGGCAATATTCACGACGAAAGAGAATTTTATACAAACGACGTCGATTATGATCATCAGACTCAAGATTCTGAATCTGGTAACTATTGACGTATTTATATATTGTGTACTTGTTTTGGAATTTGTATTTTGCGTTTCGGGAATGTACGATTTTATTATTTACATTACTTATAGAAGCACGTGGATAATTGTTCAAATATATTATTTAGAACATTTTTTTGAACCTCGCTGAGACAATTTACTTTGATATGAAACGATTTATAGATTATAGATTAATGCAATATTACATTTCGGTATAAAATTAGTTGAAAATATTTCTCTAAACGAATAAAATAAATAATAATTATACTCAAATTTATATTTACGGAAAAGTAACAAGCACTTTTTATAAAAAAATATTTGGATTTAGAATATCCCATCGAAGGAAACTATAATACGTATTCCGAGGATCAAGGCGATGACAACGGTAACAATAATATAGAAGATTCTACAACAGATCCGTGGCGTGTTTCGTATAGTTTACCAAACATGGGATATTTTTTGCCTTCAATGACTTCCACCGATGAAGATCATCCTGGTTAGAATTTTAATTGATCACGTTTGTAGCGACAGTAAATAAATCATTTATAATTATGAGTTCAATTGGTAACGTATAAATTATTCACTTAAACTAAACATTGGTATACTTCGTTAAAAACTTTAATATAATTAAACAGATATGAGAAAATAAGAATAATAATATGTAAATTGATAACTGAATTTATTTTATTTTTAATAAAAATATTGAGTTTATTTTTTCATTTTTGTTATTTACGGATACTGAGATAACTTGAAAAAAAGAATTATACAGTTTACTACTTTGAGACTGTACGAATTATTCTTCTTTTTTCTAACAATAATATTGCAAAATTCTAAATTTAATAAATCTCACTTGTTATATAGTTTAAGAGATAAACAACTTTATGAATTTTTTCCAAGCGTACGAAGAATTGAAAATAAAATAATATTTCTTTAAGCTTCTTTGAAATTTGAAAAAAAATCGTTTTTTACGAATGAACTTAAAATTTAAAATTCTCTTTCCAAATAGTGGTAACTGTGGTACGCGAATGCAACTGTCCGAGCAGATCAACTCGTTCGTACGAATGCAGACAAACAGGGAGTAATTGGCTGAGTGTTCTGTCTGCTCTCGGTCAGAATCTCTGGGCTTTAGTGCAGCTTATCATCACGAACATTCTACCTTTCTTCGTACCTCTGATTATCTTAAAGCTGATAATTATACCTTTAAAAATCCTTAAATTTATCAAACTCGTAAAATTATTTCTTAAAATCTTTGTTATTATACCTTTTATTCTGCGGATACTTTTTCCCGCTCTTTCTAACACTTTGAGTCTACCGAGCATTATTTTACAAAATTTACTGGGCACTCCTTTGTCGTACTCCGACCCCAGACAAACTCCTCATCGCGATGGCAATAATTTGAGCGCTTGGAATAATACCAATGCAACAACAGCATTGTAAAATTGTAAAAATAAATTATTTTAACGGTTTCAGACCTATGGGATTTCAAAGACTTATAAAGTAGTCTGTGAATTAGATGTTTTATTGTCGATTATGACAGATATTTATTTTTTGTAAAAAATGTTGGTTGGATAAAAATTACAGATTTTAATGACGTTAATAATAATTTTAAAAATAGTGATAAGAAGAGGATAATTGTTATTTGTTATACCAAAATTAAATTTTCTATAGTTTAAAAATACAATGATAAATAGGCTGTTATAAAAGTATATACTAATGTTGACAGTTGGTCGATATAAAATATTGAAAACAAATTATCGCATCAAATTTACGAATATGTGACGTAGATTTAGTAATTGAAAGGATAATGTTTACAGGTACAGAATTATAATATTATTTTTTTTACGAATGATTGCAACAAAATATGTAAATTTTTTCATAAAAATTATAGAGAAATCGAAGAAAACGATAAAGTTATAAATTTTGTATTTGTGAAAAATTTATTGTATCAATATTTTTATGTGCGAGTATACTTACATCGTATTATACGTGACAACATATATAATCCTTCATTTTTTAAACTGTATTTATTATAGTTTTATTATATATTTGTATTACGCGTATAAATTATAATTTTATCATAATATCTTAAAATACTTATTCTATTTAACGAAAATGTTGTTTTTAATTATTAAAAATTTAGCTTTAATAATAAGGGCTGTATATTTCAGTACACTATGGTATTTGTAGATCTAATGTAACTAAAATAATTATACATAAATATTATTATATCTATTATTTTCTTATAAAGTTATTAATAAAAAAAATATTATATCTTTTTTTATTAGTCAAATAAATACATCTGTATTTAAAATTTAATGATTTAAAAATTAATAATCTCAAAGTACACAATATAATTAAATTATATAAATTTTAATAAATAAAATATTTTCTAGTTATATTTATAAAAGTATCGATTCTTTAAAAATTGTACATAATTTTTCATAATACCATCTTTGTTTTGTTATAAAATTTCGAAAAAATTTTGTATTTAAATTGTAATATCGATTTAAATTATTAAAATTTAATTTGAGTATTACAAAAGAGTTAAATTAGATTTTAGATTTTAGAAAATTTCATAATGTATATATATTTCAGTTATTCCATGTTAATTTAAATAATTTAATAAACAGTACTATACATTTTTTATGTATAGATTAAATAAAATGAAATTCCCATTTAATAAATATATTCATATATAAAATTAATAATCTATAGTAAATAATGTCAAAATTAAAATCAAAATATTAAAAAAAAAAACAATTATTTATAAGAATAAAATAAAATTAATCGATTTTCATGGATGGAAAAAATGAAGATACTTGTTTTCTTCCTCGACAACTTATCGATAATCCCTTAATCTACGAGTTGAAATTGATAAATCGCTAGTCTTTGGGATAAGGATAAAGATTGACTAAAGTGTCATTTGAAACTTCGAAAACTACTCGATTGCTTTAAAAATGGCAAATTGTATATTGTGTAAAAGGTGATGGATTATCTGAAATTGATTTTTTTTTGCAATCAAATTCTTCCTTCATATTTCCTTTTCCTTTTCCAATCAGAAAATTCCGTCTGTATATATAAATACTTTTACTCAGGCTACAAGCGAAATGAAAAAGGTATTAATATTTATTTTTTAATTATTGAATTGCAATACTACATGCAGTTGTAAAATTGAACTATGACTTAATTTAAAAAATGAATTTAAATACAAATAATATTTTTTATAAAATTATATAACTTATTTATAAAAACATTTAATAGATTTAACGATGATAATTTTCTGAAATTTATTGATGCACTCGATATAAACCAAATTTTTCAAATAATAAAATCAATATAATTTTTATAATATTTTAATTTTTTACAACTTTTTAAAATTGTTTTAAAACTTTTGAATATACAAGGTAAATAATTTTAGTAATGTGATCCGAGGTATACAAGACGTAATTGGTCACCTAAAGTCATGTTATGATTTTTGTATACGAACGTAATTGAATACAATATTTACATTGCTTAATACAGAATATTTAACTTAACGTGTAAATGAACGCAATGATAAATATTGAGTGATTATTATAAAACTTTCTGAAATAAGTTTGATACGAAAACTTTTTAAATCAAGAATTTTTAAAGAATTATCTTGAATGTATAGAAAATACATAAGTTTTGAATATTTTATTATTATTATCATAAAAAAAATTATTTTAAAAGTTTATTGTATAAAAAAATATATTTATATTTAAACATTAATTTAAAAATATATTCGGTATTTATTATCAGTGATTAATAATTTTTGATAACACTTATTTTTCGTTTTCTTAAAAGTTACGAAATAGTATTGAATCTAATTGTAAAATTAATATTATGTATGCATTTAATGCAGTAAAATGCTCGAACGCATTTATAACGAACAATAGTAATACCAAATAGCTACGTATTTGTATTAATTATAAATATAATAACTAATAATATAGATTAAATTAAATGTATTTTAATCTTTTGCTTACAAAGAATATATTACGTAAAAAATTTATGAGTTTTTTTAAAGTGAGGTAACGTTGTGTTTACTATCAATGACGATAATTTTTTCATAAATATTTTAATAAAAAACGAAAACAATAATAATCACGTATTTGAGATGACTTATACAAATTGCGTATTTGCGAAATAGAATATTGGAAAACTAATAATTCATTTAAAAAATTACTATTTTACCCATTGTAATATTTAGTACTTAAAAATGAATTTTTTGGACAATTTTTTATGCGATAAAAATACTTTCATATTTTTGTTGTATCCATGCGATGGAGTCAGAGTTAATTTTAAAAGATTCATACACACAAATTTTCAGACTTCATCAGAGAATTAATTGTATTTATATAATCTCGTTTCCAGAAGTTTAGATTTAGAACATTTAAAAGATATTACAGGTCTTTTAATTACAAAATAATCTTGTTATCGATAAAATGTTTTATTAAATAAATTAACATCGATAACAGTATATGATAAATATGTATACTTTTAAATCCTCGTACAATGAAATCTAATTTTGAAAAGGTGTACTAATATCTTCTTTTCAAAATAACTTTTTTTTTAAATACTTTAAATTAGAACTGTAAGATTTAAAAGATAAGAAGATTTGTTTAAGAAACATAAAAGCGAATGTAAATTATCGCGATTAATTGAAGCGGTTGAAACGATTGAAATTCACGTTCTCGTAATTTTCTATAATTATATAAAATTTTTATTTTGTAATCGGTAATAATAAATATTTTAATATTTTTAATCTAACGAAAGAAATTTACCGATAATTAAACAAAATTACTTTAATGCACAATTGTTTTTAATATAAGAGATTCGAAACGAAAATAATAAGATTTTCATATTTTATGTATTTGTTGTACATTTAAAAGAATTATTTTGTGTCAATCTAAAATATCGAAATAATTATACTATTAGTTACGATTATTTAATTACAAATTTGTTTATTATTATTATTATATTATAAAATTCAACAACCTAAATCTTTTTTCTCATGCTGTTGCGGTAATCTAAATTTATATAAAAGAATAAATATTTTATGAGGAAGTCTATTGTTAATGCTTATCTTTAATAGGCATATATAATACGACTCTTCAAGCTATTTTTAAAGCAAAGTAATGGAATTAATGAACTTATGTAAAAAAAAATAATAACCAATGAAATATACGATTATTCGTAAGCTTTAAATTTTAATCGTACAAAAAGGCTTAAATGTAATAATGTCATCGCTACTGTATTTCGTATAAGAAAGGAAAAATATATTTTGATACAAATTTTTTAGCAAAGGTATACTTGGGATGAAACGATTCTATTATATTGCATTCACAGTAATTAAATAGCACGTGTTTATTAATCACGTCGTCAAAATTAAAGTTCTCTTGGTGCATGCATATGACAATAAAAATATTTAATGTATGGCCACAGCGTATCGATGATTCTTTTTTTTTTTTAATGTAGCTTGCATTTTAAATCGCATTATTCTAATATACGTCGCGAATATCGGCTATTAAATTCCTGACCCGCTTATGTTGCAAACAATTGGCAACTTAGACGTCAAGCTTTATATTCGAATGATCATAAATTATGTGTCACCTTGTCATTTGTGGCACATTTTAGTAGAGGAAGTTTTCATACAATATCTGGTAAATTTATTCTTAATTCATGGCAGGATATAATAAAAATATAATATCATAGTTATCCGCGACAAACATAAACTTTAATATTGGAATCAAGTGAATTGTAAATTGTAAATAAAGTGTAAATACAGTGAACGTATTTTTATTCTTTATACCTTATTAATACATTTTTAATATCATAAAATATTAGTAATATATTGAGGACATTTTTCACAGAAAGCAACAATATTCTTAATAGAAAATATATATTATGTATACTTACATAATAGAAAATAAAAACATTTCGAATTTTATTATACATCGTAATGTAATACTTACAGCTGCAAACTTTATTTACATATAATACATTTGCATATTTAAACAATACGTATCTTATTAATCATATTCATCGGATGAGATTCTTGTTTTAATACTTTCAATTTTTTTTTTTTAAATAAATATATGTAGCATAGCGTAGATTAAATAGTTTCCAAATTTACATCGACGTATCGATAACGCTAAAGATGTAAACATTAAATTGATTTAGCCAGTGGATTTACAATACGGCCGGAAAATATTGTACTATCCTTCCACATAATCTTGTAAATAAATGGTTTATCCACTTCTAGTTCGATTCGATCTGTGTCAAGTGTGGCACCCAAAAGTATAAGCATTTCTAAAATCAAATAAAATCGAGTATATATTAGTGTTAGGCAAAATTTGTTTTAAAATGTTTTGATTTATTGTACAGAATTTCATATTGTTTGTTGCAGTTTTTTAATAAAATTACTTGTTTGTTAAAAAAATTATTTTAGATAACTAAATTTATTTAAAGGTGATTGGGGACAACAAAAAAATGAAATATGAAAAGAAGCGACTTAAAATTATTATTTAAAAACAAGATAGTTGGCAAACATTTATAGTTATAAATTAAAGAAAAATTAATTTTTATGTGAATTTACGTCTACGCGAAAATTTCTCTATTTTAAAAAAAAAGTTCAAGATCTGATTTTTTCGGTCGATAAAATTGTAGAAACATTTTGATGAACGGATAAAATTGCCTATATGTGAATAAAAACTGAAATAAAGTAAAATGGATGTTAATACTCGATAATAGCATTGGTGAAAAGTAATCGAAGAAAATAATGATGATAATGATTTTTTGCAAATACTCGATCAACTATAAACTGCGTAATGATATTTTGTCTTGCGAGATTTAATAGTTGGTTTACGTTTCAAGATGCTAACACGGAAAATGTTAGTTATATTAAATGTAAAGGTGTACTTCAAATTCATGAAAAAGAGATTATTTTACTTATTCATAAAAAACTATGTAACAAAAATCTTCTTATAACTATTTCTATGGCCAAATGTAAAGTAAAAATAAAATTTGAACAATAGGGTATAAAGGATAAATTAAATCAACTTATAGCGACCGCGAAATTATAGAAATTAAGATATATTTATGAAATTTTATACTTAATAATATATTATATTTCTCTTGGAAGAGTTAAAAATAAGAATTTGAAAATGTATCGAAATAAAAAAGTGGTATATACAATTTTTGACGATGTGGTTAGAGAAGTTGAAGCAAAAGAAATGTTATAATTTTTTTGTTTATTTGGACGTATGTATTAATAATTTCTTTTTATATCGTAGTACATTTTTTAAATATATTTGAAAGATTTTCTTCTTCTTTAGTTTTGTAATATACGTTTTTAGAGTAAGTTGGAACAGGTTATAAAAATTCCATAATTCTTCTTACAATAATGTGAAAAAAAGAAAGCAACGAAGTTTACGTATATTTTAAAAATGTGTAATTTTGATATTTTTTTGTTTTTATTATCTTACCTAGAAATGGAGAATTCCGATATAATTAATCTGTAGAGAAGCTAAACTACGAATACGTGGACTGGTTTTATTTTAAAATACTTTGCAATTTTATAAAATTATTATTTACAACAAAAACAGTATGTAGTTAAAAAAGTTTTTTGTGAACAAAATTCTAGAGCAAAAAAAATAAATTAATAATTTCGGTGTTTATGGAGGAATATTAGTTGATAGTAGTCAACATTTATATATGATACATTAATAAGAACTTTAGTAACCAATAAAATTATAAATTTATAAATAAAAACTTTTTATTGATTCTAATTTTTTATTCATAGTTTAAAAGAATATTAACTATAATGAAAAAGATATAATCTAATTCTTATTCTTCTAATAAAACTATAATTTATATATCTAAATAATAAAATATTATTTAACGTCTTACTTAACATATAATATTTTAGTTTATGTAATTTGAAAGATGTAGAACAAAAATTTTGATTGTAATATTTATTGTAATAAAAAAAGGTAAATATCTTTACAAAAGTAAATTTATTATATATAAATAAAAATATAAAATATATTCACTATAAACTTAAATAAAAATGACTTGAAAATTATAAAAAAAATCTAAAAATAAATTAGTTTGCTGTAAGCGGATTAGTAATGTGTCCGATGAATAATGTGGTACTCTTGTACAAAATCTTGTATAAAAATGGCCTGTCCACTCTTACTGGGAGTGGAGGAAGTGGCATGGACATCTTCATCATGGTTATAGCTAAAATAATTGTTTCGTTTATTATAAAAATTTTTTATTTAATGCAATAAAACAGGTTTAACTTAATAAATTATGAATTGAGATGTTCATACACAAAATTTAGAAGCGAATTATTCTTTCATTGCCTCTAAAAATTGAAGTTGAAATAAAAACAGGAAAAATTACTTTAAATTGTAGAAACTTATTTCAATGGAAAGCATTAGAATATTTTAATAAAATAATTAAAATAAAATAAATCATTATTTATAGGAATATGTATTATTAATATTATTTTGGTTTTATGTATTTGAACTTTATCATTATTATTGATAATTTATTTTACGATAAGATAATATAGTCTAATAAATATTTTTCTTTTTAATATTAAGTTTAAGTATTGATAGATAAATTCATATGCTATCATTTAAATGTTTAGTACAGATTTATTTATATTTTTATTTTGAAATGTAATATAATATTTTCAAACTGGAAAGATGAGTCGCTTCTGTAAGTATTAATCACCCAAGATCTTATTATTGTATTATTATTGTATATGTCTTTATTATTGTAGTAAATAATAATTAATTAATCTATTACGAATTAGAGATTAAAAGAACATTAAATTTATTTTGTAACAATATTAATTTACTGAATTTTCTGAATTTTCTTAGATATCTATTTATGATAGTCTCTCTATTCTTAAAATATTATAATAATACTTAATTGTTAAAAAAATTTTTATAAGTTTGTATGAAATTTAAAATTCAATTATATATGAATAACGATAATAGTAAATATTAGTAAAAAAAGTTTTCTTAAAACAAGTTTGTTAAGAAGTACATAATTAGATTGAATTACATTTGTATTTCAAATGAATATGTTATTTAAATTTAAATTGTTAACGTTATTTTTATTATAGATATAATTAAATAATAAAAATATATTTTTGTGTAAAAATAAATTAGAATTAAATTTACCATATAAAATTCTAATTTCTTTAAATAAAATGTCGATGAATGAATTATACATGAAATATTTGAAATTAATGATTATTTTTTAATTTTAAAAAACAATATGTATAAATTACTTATATATAAAGTTAACAAATATTTAATATTTTTAACGTATAGAGAATTAGCAGTGTTCTTAAACGTAGAATTATTATATTATAATTTATAACATCAAAGGAACGTTAAGTATCAAAAAAAGTGTCTTTTAAGAAAATAATAGTAAATTATATTTGAATATACTTTTGATAATATTATATAATTATTATTATAAAGCTTCAAAAATGTAACGTTTATATTTTCAAATAGTTTTGTTAAGATTGTATTAAAAAAAATAGATAAAAACTTGAAATTTCTTAGTAGTTAGTACTTCTTAATCTAAGTTAAATAGTAAGAGAGTAATAGACGTAAAAAAGTGTAAACGAGTTTAATATTTATAAAAATTAATACCTCAAAAATAAGTTAGACGTCTATCGCACAAAAAAAATTTTTAATTTTCAAATAGTACTCACCGGTAACCGCAGCTGCTTCGGAACCTTCTTCGTTAACCTCGATAACAGCTTTCTGACGAACTACATCGATTTTCAATGGGTCATTGGATATTCCACTGAAATTTGCAGAGTTAGTAAACGCAGTGGATATGCCCATCTATAACAAATACAGAATTATTAAAAGGATGTTAATCTGTTAGTATCGATACATAAGAATCGACAACGTACAGTTTTGAGAAGTGGAATCATATCAATTTCACTTTCAATTTTAAACTTTGGTAACGAAAGAGAAATTTTAAAATGATCTCCTTGGAAGTCCTTTTTGTGATCAAAAGTTATTTTTTCAAGTTGGTTCTCTATCTTTTTTAAGCCATCGACTTTATTTGGAACTATAATTAACATTACGACGTCTTGATTCTATATTTCAAAATAGATTGAAATTTTATGTACAAATAAGTAGAATGTAAATATTATCGCTCATAATTGTTGTTAATAAAAATAAAATGTTTACTTGGTATGGAATAGCGATGCATTTAGCATCAATTTCTTTAAGCTCTCTATAGAATAATTTTTTTTCGATGTTCATCATAGGAACATCTACAGTAGTTTTTTCATCTATGTGAAAAGGTTTCGGTACCGTAAACAACTTGTTAAAAGTTTCTTCCCACGTTCCTTTGAAGTACACAGCATTTAAAAGGATCATCATCGTGTCCTCGCTGACATCATCTAATAAAAAATTTTTATGAAAATATTATACATTCATTGATAATACAAGGAGAAAAATGTTACGAAACATACTTGGTTTAAGCATATCTGGAATTTTGCCATTTGTCTTATTCTTACACCAATCGTTGATAATTTTAATAGATTCTGGCTTCACGAAATCCAATATTTCGGTTTGTGCAGAAAAGTGGGAATCGGTAAATTTTTTGAACGAGTCTTTAATTTTGAGTAAGTGAGAACCATAAACTTTATTAGCCAATTTGAGGGTGACGTTCGATACATTCTAAATATAATTGAAAACATTTTATGGCTTTTACACGGATAATTTTGCGAAGTATATTCTAACGTATGATATTATATTTTATATTTCTCGAATACATCGTTACTTTAAAAAAATTTATTATCCATTAAGTAAAACAACAAAAAGAAAATATACAATATTAAAAATCTTTTGAAAACAACTTTTTGATTTACAAATACCTTTGCATTGGATTGGTTAAAATTTACTGTTTTCGTTCATTATATTATTCGAACCACATACGTAAGTGCGTATACGTGTGTGTGCGTGTGTGTAGTGCGTGACATCAATTACGATATAATTTAAATTTAATTTTTATTGCATTTTAAATCTCGAAATTTTAATAATAAACACGAGCGTTTAAAAAAGTGATATTTTGTATTTATTTTATATTCGTACAATAAAACTTTGATAAAAAAAAAGATAAGAACGTAGTTTTCGCAAGTGTAGATTAAACTTATCGATCATTACGATGACTAGATTAGAGGAAAAAAAATCTTTGGTATTACAACTAATAGTATCAAAATATAAAATAAATAATTTTTTATTAAGTTTTAAATCGAAGAAGTGTAGTCGCGATTATTTCATCGAACGTTTAATTTACGTCGCAAATTTCCCATTTGAATAGGCTTCGAATGCATTTTTCAAGTCCGCGTGTACGAATTAGAAAAGGTTCACGCGTATTAATTTTTCCATTGTCGCGTCTCATCGGCAATTAAAAATCATCCGTAATCTAATGACGTTCGTGAAATTCAATCCCGAAAATAGTCGAGCAGGCGATTATTTATGATTATTTATAACTAAACGCGTCGCAACCGAGCCAACGATTTATCCGAATGAATTTATAAAAACGAAAGGTTCCTCTGTATATATATAAAAACGGTATTCATCGTTCGATGAAAAGGGTTCGGGTAAAAAGGAAAAATCCCCTCGTCGAAAGGACTCACATCGATATCGTTTATAAATTCGTAAAATCCTCGATGAATCTCCTCGTCTTTGCCTCGTAGACGCAAAACGTTGCGCATCTCCTCGGCAGTAACGCCACTAGCGCCATACGTGGCCATCGCCAGTACTATATGAGCGCTCAATGCCGAGCTTACAAAGTTCCCTTGGATCTTGTTCGCCAAATTCTGTGAAATGACAATTGTTAGTTTGGACGGGAAGGGGGGTTAAACAACGCGAAATCTCCGCGAAATCGCCGCGAAAGAGCCGCGGAGTCTCGATCGAGTGAGCCACAGTTGCCTTACCTTGTACAGATCGACCGTGAAGTCCTCGACGATCCTGGGCACTTGTTCCATCGCACCGCTGGCTGTACTCGCTGCCATGGTATCGTCCTCGAGAGCGCGAGAATAACTGTTTGCTTCGAATTTGTTCACCGAGTATAAATGTGAGCTAAGCGCGTAGGTGGAGACGCAGCGCGTCTGGTTTTTTTTTTCGGAGTACTCCTCGACGCCTCGGCGCCGCGATTATGTCCCGTTCGAGCTTCGACCACGTGGTTTCGACCGAGCTGATTCATCTATTCACGCCCGTGAGGATGTATCGATCTCCTCGGCAATACACACAAGCATCGATCAATATTGCTACTCGCCAACTCCGTCGTTCAAAACGGGTGCCCCGATTTTTACAGATGACCCCGTACTTTTTTCCTTTATCCACGTTTATCCACGTTTATCCGTGTTTTCAACCAATTTCATCGAATGCCCTCTGATTTATTTATTTATAAGTAAATATTTATCTAAACCAATCGTAACTCCTCCGTCGATAAACTCATGGCTTACTTCAGGTGCAAAAATACTTTAAATACTTTTTTATTGAAAAGAAACGCTGTAAATTTAAAGAGTAAGTTAAAAGGTGTCATTAACAACATTTTTTTGTTAACGAGTATCTCTTTAAAAGTCATCTCTAAATATACGTTTGTTTGTTCCTTATTTCTAGCTTTATGAATTAAAAGACATGGTTTTAATTAAATTGCAAAAATTTATTCAAATTATTCTAAATTTCTATTACATTATTATGAAATATGTCGAATTTCGACAAAATCACCTGTTACACGTATTTCGGTGCTAAAAAATATTCAAAAAATTGATTATAATAACGGAATATTTCGATTATTAATTCAACGTGTTTAATTAATTTGATTATTTGTTTTTTAGTATAATTATAACCAAAGTTAATCCAAGAGGATAAATTGAGATTCTCAATTGTCGTATTCCTGTTTAAAAGTATTTCCTGTTTTTTATTCTCTCATCGATGGAATCGTACATTTAACTGATAGCAATTATGTCATTATTATAGTTGAATCATATTTGATTTAGCGATAAGGTTTTTCATAAATATAAAAATATTTACAAGTGCTTATGAATTCTTAGACATTTACTCATGTATTATCACGTTATAAAGATTAGTTGAAAGATCTTAAGATACGACACCGATAATAATTTTTTAATAATTTTGAATAAGCGCAAACATTATCGTTAATATTTCATTGATAATTCATAAATATTTTATTACTCATATTAATTACACAACAAAGTTGTACCATTTGTGAACAAAGTTTAATCAAGACTTTCTCGTAAACATTTATCGAATGTAAAATTTTATAAAAAATTATTTTAAAATGATTTTCAAGAATAAGTATAAATAAAGGAAGTATGTAAATAATTTAGTTTGATGCATGAGTAATTGATTGCATTTGTTGCGCGCGTATATACTCCAGAAACAGAGAGAGAGAGAGAGAGAGAGAGAGAGAGAGAGAGAGAGAGAGAGAGAGAGAGAGACAGAGAGAATAATTTTTATTTTTACTTTTTAAAATACAAATTTGGAATTAGTATTATGATTAATACTACATATTATTTTCACCTGTGTCGTCGCAAGTTGATTTTTTTTTCAATAATAAGTTCCATTTAATCTTACACTTAATAATTTTGCTGTTCTCAAATATAATAAAGTTATAAAATATTTTTACCAATTTACAAAGTCTGTTCAAAAATAATTGTATAAGTTAACATTTTTTTTTCTTATCTATTATATATGTAAGATATGTTATTATATCATAGTTTGTATTAAAATTATTTGAAAGAGAAATCCTACTTTTAGAACAAGTTTACAAAACAGAAGTACAATTATGCCTTTATTTATATTTACGTTTACTTCGATATTTACCTCTGTCAAATTCATTTACGTCACGTTTTTTAAGTCGTACTATGTGAAATTTTATGCAGAAATTAAAAAAATTTATCAAAATTTTATATAAACAAAAAAGTTTTACTCGAAACTCTTAATGTAAAAGTGAATATCTCTATTCTAATTTAAATTTATTTAAATATATTAAAGTCGATAATAAAAAATGGTGTATGTATATATTTGCTTTCTAAAGTCTGATCCGATTATTAATATTTTATTAGAATCATAATTTACAACTTTATAATTTATATTTTTATATTTCACTTAACGTGTATCAGTAATATTAATTCCTTTATAAGAAATGGAAAATAAATTTATGATAAAACAATTTCAAATAAGGAAAACTTCTTTAAATTAATTATGAAATCGATGAATACATTTTGTTTTCCATGTTTCAAGATAATCTTATTTAAAAATTTGCATCATTTCTCTGTTATATTTTTTAAAAATTTTTAAATAATCACATATATTTTTCTTTTTCACAAATATTTATCAAAACAATAAATCTATAATACCATCATTGCCTAATGATTATAGTTAATTTTATTAGATTAATCAAACATCTCGATAATTATTTACAAATAAACAATAGTATTTTATAATTTTTATGATAATACAAATGAAATAATTGGTTATGAAACAATTGGTTTAATAAGTTGGCGATTTTGACTTACGTATCTCAACATTAAATTAATTTAAAAATAGAATATTTTTCCAAATGATTATCCGAAAAAACATTTATAAATCATTATTTTGTGTCATAATTTTAATATACTGTCGACCGAGTCGGATATTTTAATAAGACAATGCATTACTATTTTTTAATGCTATTTCTAATTACTGAAACGACAAGATTTATGAAAAAATTAAACGATTCATGTTGCATATATTTATCATATTTATTACTAATTTAATGCGAATAATTAAAATTGAAATAAATAAATATACGAAGTAAAATAAAGATAAAGTAAATTTAAAAATCAAGGTAATGATTACAATAACATTATTCGATAATTCTATAAATAGTGCGGTAATTTTCGTACTAATTTTAACAAAACGATCGTATGACGTTTCGATAGTATGACGTACAGTACGAATGTATCACTAATATTAAAATGACACAATATTACAAACATGATTTTTTTTAAAGGTTATTTCAATTTTTATTATCGGTATTATTACTCTTACATAGGTACTTGAAAGAATTTCGATATCTCATCCATATTTCTGCTTTATTTAATAAAATCATTATACTTACAAATTCTTCATATTTTGATACTCGTAGTTACGTTTGTTATTTAATTTATGCAAGTTTCTTTATGTCATCAGTTTATTCTAAATTCTTACCACAGTTTTGCAAATGTTAATCGATACTGGCTTATCGGTTCATGCAATTTCATAAAAGAAGTTTTTAATTTTAAAAATTAATATTCAAACGTTACGCGTTGATTAGTATCAATTTTACTATTGAGTTACATACAAATATGAACTGGTCAATGTATAGATAAAAATAAATTTCTAATAATTTATTTACCGAACTCCATTATAATTCTGATAAGAATCTAAAATAATTTGAAATATAAGTAATATGTATATAAACGATTGTTTCGCAATTGAATTTGTATATATCGCGAGTATAATAAAAATATTTAAAAATTTGCAATTAAGAAAGATCAACGTAAATGAAAAAATATTTTGGATCCGCATAAGTACACGTATTTGTAGAAAGATTTCACCAGTGCATTCATTGTTCTCGAATAAAATAAATTTGACAATTTAGGATGTTGAGTTAAAAGATGTTTGTAAAAGCAATAAAATAATTTTAAATAGAAGGAAAAGAGCGAGTCAATTTTTACCCACATAAGATTTAGTAGCGCGTGAGTTGAGTTGCGTGAAAAGGATTTCCTTTAGGGACGATAGCGATTGTAGTTCTTATTTATGTAAATAAGTTGCTATGTGTTTTTTCAAGGTAATTTTATTAAACAAACACGTGTAATTAAGTAAAGTACTACACCTTACAAAATTAAGCACTTATATTTAATTAGAAATAATGTTACTCGTATCGATCGTTTAACTCCCGCTTGATATTAATGTAATTAATTAAATTGAAAAAATAAATTATCAATAAATTTATTAATGCATAAAGAAAAAATGATTGCCTTTACTATTAATCGAGAAAACGTACTGCAAAAATAAATATGTTTGTGTTAATTGAATATGTATATTCTATGTTTATAATATTTCTATTTCAAAAAGAAGTTTAACAATTTTTTATTTTTATCGAATTTTTCAATATCTTTTAATTAGAATAGAATATAATTTACGTGGAAGCATATACAATTTTTTTCGAGTATTGGTTTACTACGTTATTTATGAATTCCGTTACTCGACGACAAATTTCCGTACAATATCTATCGATACTTGTTAATAAATTTTAATAATATTTTTTGCGAGTCTAAATTTATTAATAATTATTACTTTAAAAAAAAGAATAGATTACGAACGAAACATTTAAACTTGAAATTATTTGTAAGGTATTAAACGATAAAACATTCGGTTTAATATAAATCGATGCATAATTTTAAATATTTAAATATAAATTTTATTTCTTAATAAATATTAAATTATAGAGAATATATCTAAAGTTTATTACGAGTTCATCGGATATTATTTGAAGAAACTTTTTAAATGTAAAATATTTATATACTCATTATAAATTCAGCATTCATAGTTGTCATATGTTCGCATATTCTCTTGCTACTATTGAATCCTGTTATACTTTATTTGTAACGAAAAGAAAAAATCGGTCAATTGAAAATAGAATACGAAGCGAAATAAGGAGGAATCTCAAGAACACTATACACAAATTACGTTACGTAAATTTCACGTTTTAAACTGTACCGTTGGTTGTTTTTTTAATCTTAAAATATAAAATTATTTGTTAAATACAATCATTTTTATATAAAAATAAAGTTTTCATTCGCTATCTTTTCTTTTACGACGATACTAAAAGATGCAAATTCACTTGTCTCGATCGAAAAAATCTTCGAAACCATGCAATTTATAATTTTTAATAATAATTAATTCAATAACAATCACAAGTTCGTTTTATGAGTCGTAAGCAGTCGTAAGCAGTCGTAAGCAGTCGTAAGCAGTCGTAAGCAGTCGTAAGCGTATACAAGTATACAAAAAAGTAAGTAGATAAAATGTACGCTAGAATAAGTTAATGATAGTGAAACTTATCATAAATTAAAATAAATAAAATCGAGTGATTCATCGTCCCGAAATTGTTTGAAACGATACAATTTCGCATTCCATGGAAAAGAGCTTCGGTGAATTTGTTCACTTCTGCCAACGCCTCTTTTAATTTCTCTGTTTATTTCGCTTTGTATGCTGACTCCATAAAGCATTTTTATTTCAGTATTAAGGAACTGGGCATTTTCAGCAATCATGATTAAATTACCTTGTATTATTAACCACTCCTTTCTAGGCAAATGCGACTTTTTCTACGAGACCATTCATCATTTTTAGGTCGATACCAGCCGGTATTTATAATCTACACACCCTTGGGTATAGATAATAAGAGTTTGGAATACCCAGTTTCTGGCTTTGGAATACCCCAGTTGATAAAAACATAGAAATTAAAACTTTATTACGCAAAGAGGAATATTTTTCTGTCATAATTTCTATTTCATATATAAAAATATCGTTTATATGAATTAAAGAATATTTATAGTCAAACAGATTTTTTTTCGTGATTGTAACTGTAGGCAATTTATGTCTACAGTTAATCTCAAAGGTGTAGCGCATAAAACTTGGTAGATTCAGTTTATCGTTATAAATTTCTTTTCAAGAAAATATCACTGAAACCCCGATACAATAATTGATTCTTATTTAAATTTCGATAACGCGATCAACAAGGACTGATTTATATTTTTCTGCTTATATTAACATATCGATCGACATGATTTTAGGCTGAATATTATTTTGAATAATATTTTGAAAAATAAAGTACAAATAGAACGAGATAAATTTTAAACAAAAATTTGACGTATAAACTAAAGTTTTCTAATAAATTTTAATCGATGTAATAAATTGAAATTTAATCGGTGACTTCTATGAATTTTTTATTATTCCAGAGATTGGTAAAAAATATATATACATTTACAAGCAAGTATATTTGATTATGCATAAAGAAATTATTTACATTTATCTAAATAATTTAAATCCAAAAAACTAATCTATCGGTGGTTATTTAATCAAATAAATCAAAGTACAGTTTATATATTATACAATATTTATGTCATTTCAAGTTCTTTAAGTTTAGGAAATTTTTGTAGTTTTTGTAATTTTTGTCGAATGATTCATTTTTATTTTTATTACAAAAACACATTAGATTTATTGTAAGTATATATTTATTATTTTTAGAGACTTATACTTCCATTTATATTTTTATTATTATTAATTAATTATTAAACGCTGATAGATATGTTTTTGGTTTACTTTTTTTTTTTACGCAAATTATAAAAATATGATAGCATTGAAAATAGACTTATAAGGTTTCACTTTGTACTAAAATATGTAGTCGAAATTAACATTAATTATAATAATAAATTAATATATTATAACTTAATTAGAATTTTACCATTTATAATCAGTACGTAAATGCAAAAATATTTATTAGAAATTAATCTTCCACTCTTTATTCGTATATCAAACATAACCAGTTTATTAACCAAGACGTTAATTAATTACATATCCAAGTAAATATTTGAATTTAAGTTACTGTAATATGAAAAGAATCTTGGTACAGCTAAAACATAAATCTGTTTTAAAAACTTCATTTTGAATATATCGATAATATAAATTTACACCTCAACTTTTTAAATCGCTGCACGAGTTTTTAACTTTGCCGAAATTATTAATTTATGAAAATTATACTTAGGAATTAAAAAAATAACAATTTTCCTCGATAAGTTCTGAAATCATTAATTTTTTATTTAAATTTATTTAGTACCATGTTAAATATTTTTTAAAGAAAATTTTTAATTTTTATTAATACAAACTATTAAAAAATCAATCATGACACTCAATTTTTGAGAACAGCTTTTCGAGTCACTTTGTAGCGATAAAAATTTTGTATAACTGGATCATCCAATGTAAAAAAATATAAAAAATATTTACCTTTGATAAGAGCTCGCGTTGAAAATATATTTTTATGTAAATACACATAAAATAAATGTACAACGTTACACGCGAACAGGTTTAGTAGTTTTTGCAAATTTTGGTTATCGGTTTGAAAAACTTTTTCAACAATTTAATTTCAAGGAAAATGTATAAGCACAATTTAAACTATGATAAAAAAAATTATTTCGTGCTGAATAGAGAACCTGAACTATCGATTCATAGGTCATAAATAATCCTTCGGTCTCTCGAGTAGTCTATAAATTATCTATATTATCTATTCGATGGTGTTTTCGTCGCTCTGAAGTCTCGTCTTATCGTGACCTTGACACTCAGCAATGTTGATCCGATCGTCTTTTCATTTGTCATCGTTTCGTCTTCTCTATTTGCATTGGCATCCGTTTTTTATCATATTTTACGTCTGTATCGTAATAACGCTTTCAAATCTTTGTTAAAAGTGCAGCTTTGTATATCGGATCATGTTCCAACGGACTTAGAGTAATCCTAAATGGTTTTTTGATTCTCGTTTCGGATTAACTCGTAATTTCTATTATTATTTGTGGGAATCTGGCAAGTCAACATTGCAATGATTATTCTTTACTCAAATTCTCACAAATTGGTTTAATAACTTTAACACGTGAATTTGTTAATCTTATTTGTATTATTTTTCTCGTTTGTGGAAATGTCGGTGATGTGGATTTTTCTTCATCCAACTATAATCGTAGAATATTCTCTAGATTAAAATTTTCTTATCGTCTTCCAAAGTATTATAACGCTGACACATAAATAATCATAAATAAATCGTTAATTTATCTATAATTTTATTCTTTAATTTTTCTTTGTTCGGGAGTTTTTTTAATTTACTTAATTTATTCTTTCTTTAACACGTTCAATAAATTCTTATATATTAAAACTAAATTTTTTAAAATTTTTTAATAAAAATAACGTACAAAGTATGACTAAAATAAGTTCTTGAATTATCCTCGAATGTAATTACCGTACATTACATAAAACAAATCCAATGAACGCTCGAAAGTTTTTATTGCTTTTACTTTCGTTTTTTAAGGTAATTCTTTTTAGTTTGATGAGTTTTGATACGAATACGCTTCTTTTTCTTCTTCTTATTATAGAACATCTTTTTTTAGAAGCTTGCATTTTTCTTTAATATGCATTTTTCACACAAACGTCAATAATTTTATCCGTATATCTTTTAATCGATATAGATTATATTAAATAAAATAAACCTAGTTTTTTCATACTTCGTATTCCAAAATCATGAATTTATTGTGATTATTATTTGTTTATTTTTATAATTTTCTGCAATGTTCTCATCTTAAATATTTTTAGATTTCTTACGTGTTTAAATGCTTTTTGGAACATCTTAAGTATATATTTATATACACACGCATAAATTTATACGATTACATAACTATTCTAAAAATCTTCGTATTATTGAAAAAGATTCTTGCTTATAAACGGCAACTCATTGTTAAATTAGCAATCTCAAAAAGTGGGGCATAAGCTGTTTCACGCATTACACTATTAAGCGTATAATTTTTTATCGATCTTTTTCGCATCGATAGTCGTGTGACAATTAGCATTTTTTATTTTTAAATATACTGAAAGATACATTTGAGGATAGATTAGCTATAAGCTAATACGAAAATAGAAGATAATAGAAGATAGGAGAAGACTCTTTTTCTTTTTCCTGACTTATCTGTACTCTACAAGCCAATTTTATCTTATTTGCCAGTGATCGATCAATGACGCAATTTCACACATGTCAGTTTTAATAGAAAAATTGTAACTACGCAAATTTAATTTTTAGCCCTAAAATCAATAAATATAAAATTTATAATAAAATATCGAAAAAATTACAACGAAAATATGAGTAGATATATTTATTATTGTTTTATTACACGATGGTGCATTTGAAATTAGAGTTATATCGTCCTAATTGTTATAGACAGGCTAACCAATTGTGAATAATGATAGCCAAACCTTTACTTACGATGGTTACCCAAAATCGGATTTATTCTCTAAACAGTTTGAAAAGATAAGGAAGATAAATATTATCAGAAAAGGCCGTGTATGTAGTTCTGATGATTAAAGGTAAAGAAAGTAAAAAAGGTTTTAATTTTATTTTTAAAACGTTAAAAGCGTTTTTATTATATTTTATTTTTGAATCGATTGCATAGCTCTAAGAATTTAATCTCATTTACTTTAAAATTTAATATCTTTACTAATAAAGTATTTAGCATAGAAAAATGTTACAAATTTTTTGAATTATTCAGAGATTTATGTAATACATATCAATTTATAAATTTCTAATTTTCCGATTTATTTTTCATAAAATTTGTATAAACTTTGATTTATTTCAAAAACTTTAGAACTATTCTATTTCTTAAAAATTGATTTTTTTAATATTTCTACGATAATTGTAATAAATTTTTATGAATTTTTATTTTCTATTTTTTGCAAACTAGAAATTCTCAAGTGTTTAAAAAAATGTATAATAGTTCTGGTTATATGTCCATTTGAGGTATAATATTTTATTATAATTACTGTCTTATGTTTTAATAAATAATTATACATTCATCTCATTGTTTTAATACTTAAAATAACGTACATACAATAAAAACAAAAGAAAAGTATCGTTAATTTTTTGTTAAAAAGATACAAGAAGATAAAACTTTAACTACTAAGTGATATTGAATTATGTTTAAAATTATATTAAAACTAATTTCATTAGCAGTGAAACCAAAATTATTAATGATTTAAAATGATTAAAAATTTACTATTATAAAATTGTTTCATTCGCGTTTATATTTAAAATTAAATTAATTATCAGTTTAAGGTACAGGTAAAAATCTAAATTGTGTCTTTAAATGTCCCTTTAATTTTAAAACCTGGTTCAAACGTGGTGCTTTATAAAAGTCACAATATCAAAACATTTTCTTATATACTTACATTTTTATAATTACACATAAATTTACAGCACAATCAATATAAAATAAAATGATGCAGAAGTAACATTCAAATGAACGTTTCAACTAAAATAGTTAAAATCGAAATAAAGATTGTACAAAATTTATATTTAAAATAAATCAATATATTGATCCTTTAATTTTTAGATATCAAAGGCATTAATTTTTCAGTCATTCGCTAAACTTTAATCGTATCATAAATATTAATATCAATACTATATTATTACAAAATTCTAAGTTTACCTTAGAATATCGATAGCCACAATATATCGTACAGATATCGAATTTATAATTGATTACAGGAGTTAAATTGTATTATTTTGGTTTAAAATACTCGTATGCTCAAAATAAAATAGAATTTTATACGATGTGTGTTATTGGTATTTTAAAAATGATATAAATATTTATAACAAAATTAAACAAACAGTTTTTAATCAAGTACGGTAGTTAAAAACTAGAAATCATGAATATGGTTTTACATATTTTATTAAATATCGATTTAATTTCATAATTTAGTTAGCGATAAAATATATTCGTTTTCGACTGTTTCTTTGTATAATAGTGTTATCTACTATTTAATAATATATTGCATATTGACTATAAATCGATTATATCGTTTATGTACTAAATTTTTACTTTATACTTTTAATTTATTGAAACAAATAGCATTAGATTCGTCTTTATGTTGAGGAGGTTATTTGAAATTTTTATATAGAATAAAATTGTAATTTTTAAATCAATTATACACCGAAGGTATCAAGATTCTTTATTTATTTAAATTAATGCAACGAATTGATATTACATTATTCCGAATCGAAATAAGGATAATGTGATTACGATGTGTCAATGTAATAATATATTACATAGCGTTTAGTTAAACTGTATGGATAAAAGTTGTGGATTTAATAAGAAAAAAATGTTATTAAATGTTTACTAATATCATAGTCTAATTGTAATTCGACATTTCGTTTAAAATGATTCTAAAATTGTTTGCAATATTTATTTCTAAGACTTAAATATTATTTGATTAAAAACATAAATAACCTTCATTTTTAAGAGTACATCATTGTAATTTTAAAATAATATTAAAAAGTATTAAAATTGATTTAATTTTGATGAGTATTTTACAGTTACAATGTAAAAAAATTACATTTAAAAATATAAAGGGAATATGAATTATCTTTCGATAAAAATATTTATATGAAATAAATATCAATAAAATATTACTTTAAACATTATAAAATTTTTTCATCGATAAGCTTACAAATATAATCTAGTTTTCTTTTTTTTATACTCTCAAATTTAAATTGAGTTATAAGATTGAATGAAATTTAAAACTAATTACGTCATTTCGTTCACACTTTTATACTATAATACTTTAATATCAGTGCACATATAAAACTACGAGTAGTTCTTGGATTTCTCATTAGGGGGTGCCACTATCGTATTATTATTTAGATTGTCTATTTCAACATTTACTGTTGGTTGATTGCGACTGTCATAAAAAGATTGATTTCTATTTTTTTTTATAAAATACGTAATATTGCCAAATTAATTTCTTGTGTGAAAAAAGTTAAATACTATATTGAAATCTATAGTTTCACTTTATTCTGTTGTATCATTGATTAATTTATGTAATATATATATATTGCTATTCTTCCACAGTAAGTATAGAAGTATTTATGTATAATTTTGACTTAATATTTAACGTTTCTACGTAATAAAGTTTTATAAATTAATAATTAAACATTTCTCAAGATATAACGAATTAAAATGATTTTAATTTTCGTTTAAAAATTATATGTCAGTATCATTACATTGTAAATATTTATATTTTGTTAATGGTTATGTCAATTATTGATAATATTTCATTTGTATACCTCTGGTAATCGGTTATCAGGAAAAAAGTTTAAATGTCGCTGCTATTTTCAATTAAAAAAATAAATATGATTTACAAAATAATTATATTTGAACAATACGTAGTCTATGAATCATTAATCTATAAATCTATAGCTTCATAAATTTTTATCGATCGACATTTTTAATGTAATAGTAACTGTTTTGCATAGATTAACATGAAGGAGGTGGACCATTGCGAAACTGAAAATTATACTTTGGAGTTAGATGAACTAACGGGAAAACAACTAAGTATTTATTTGTATAGAAATTTAAAAAATATCGAAGAGGTGCACAAGAAACTTATAACCAAAGAACTTCCTTGTTGTCTCGTCAAAGCAAATTTAATATTAGACCCTTTTCAAATAGCAGTTGCAGCAAACAAAGCTGCTTTGAACGAAAGTTATGAAAAAATGGTCACAAAAAGTTTATACACGGAAATTATATTTTATTTGTCGATATCAAAGAATATTTCTCAATCCTTAACGACGTTTGGAATCTCTAACTACGCATCGGATGTTTTAGTTATTTTAGTTAATAAGGCGAGCGAACAAGAACAAATGGAAAAGCTGGTTTTCGACCACATCGACGGCGACAGAATACCGATATCCAAACTTCCTGATTTTTCAGATGAAAATTTAATACGAAAAGTATATAAAATAAATAAAGAAGAAGCAAAAATATCTAGTCTTTTAGATTCGATAGTAAGTAGGATAAGCGAAAAGCTTTAATGTAAATTAGGATTTGGATAGAAAATTATGTTTTAGGTTTCGTATAAATAAAATCAATGTCAAATTGAAAATTTCTTATTTCTTTTTAGCGTTACCTACATGACTTTATAGTATCGGTATATTTTTGTTCTTCACTAATTACTAATGAAGAGATCAAAAAAATCATTCTTTTTTGCAAAAACATCTGTAATGTCACAATAAATTACATTCAAAGGTTTCATAAACCTTGCTATTATATCCATGTTTGTACGAGATGTCTTACTTTTCTTTCCATATCACAGTTTTCTTGTTTATCTATGTTTGTTCTTTGCTAATACAAATTTCAATAAGAACGCTGAATGGCTAGTATAGTAATCAGTCATCGTTTAACGTATACATCGTTACGTGGTGCTTTACGTTCGACCTCCTTGATTTAATCTTATTGAAAATTTACATCGGCATTCTAAAATATACGAAGTACCGTATCTCACATTATAAAGTAATCGAAAATTAAGCGCATGAAAAAGAGAATTAATTTTAAAAAGCGCTCTGTAAAAGTTTTCAAAAGCTTAGTTGGTTTCGATAATTTAATTTCTATAATTAATACGCTACGACTTTCCCTTAGACACCGCATGCACCCGATAGAATAAGCAAATAAAATATCGTAAGCACCGAAAAGAAGATTTCAATAAATAAGGAAATTTTATTTTTAGATGTACGTTAAAGTTTTGTATCGCATCGTAATCCATATTTTTAAATCATGACGACGATGTTATTCGTCGCAACTATTTATCTGCACTTAGAAAAAAACAAAAATTTTAATTTTAATAAATTACAAAATGTAACATCTTAAAATGTTATCGTAATAAATTAAACATGTGATGTGGAATTACTGTTTTCTTAACGAATACACGTTTATTTAAATAAAAGATTAAATATATTTAATTAAGTCAATGTTTTGCAAAAATGATAAGTTTTAAAATCCAATTTTTGAAACGACAATTCGCAATCTTCTTTATTACATACTAATATTGTGAAATTCACCTCGGCAAACCACACATATCACATATGTTGGCTTCCGCCGGATTAAGAAAAGTACAATGCGTACAAGTCCACCAGGCCCGATCGGATCTCGAATCGTCGGAGGTTCCGGTCGCGACACCGATTCCGGTTCCAGTGGAAGTCGAGCCTGCCACGTTGTTTCCAAACATAGCGCTGCGAGACGACGGACCCGTGGACGAGGTTGCAGAAATCAATTCTTCCACCGTAGCCCAGTGTTCGGAACGAGTCCATTCGGCAGCTTTTTGGCGGTCGTTTGTACGAATCGCTTCCAGCAGCGGACCCATAAAATCCTAGAAAACCAATAGCATCGTCGTCGTCAGCTGTCGACCGGTCGAGGAAGGACTCGACATTGTACTTTTATAAAACTTGGAGGACGGTACTCACCTTCAACGGTAGCATGTCCATAAAAGCTATGTATATAAGAAGATGAAAGTCCGAGACAGCCTCGAGGAACTGATCGGAGTTAAATTGTTGCATATAAGAACACAAGGAAGTAAATTCTTGGAATTGGCTATCGATCAATCTAGCGAAGCAAAAGACAAGATGTTTCAATGGAAGGTACGATGCCAAGAATCTTGGAAAGAAAATATACTTACCTATTTTCAACGGGGAAGGGCGTTATATTATCATTGGCATAAAAAGTAAACTGTGGAGTCAACGGAGTGGACGCAGGAACATCAACTAGTAAATACTCGACGGGTAATGGTCTGGCCAATCTGGATACTTCGTTTCCGTACGTATCTTTTTCCTGAAAAATCATCGAAAAAGCCAAGGTTAAAAAAAATATTCCAACGGACGATACGATTCAAACATCGACCGTTGCATTCGTATAAAAAGAATATTCGAACTTCGTCGCTGCATATCCAATGGAATTCAAACGAGTATCAAAATATGCACGTTCAAAGTACAAACTCGTTCGAAAAAATCTTAAAAACTGGACGCGATCACTTTCGAACGTATTCGAATTGTAAAAAATAAAACAAAAAATAGTCCATCGATTCGATTCGTAACCTGTAGAGGAAAGAAAATAAAAAGCAAAAACAAAAAAAAAAAAACCGAAACGACGAAAGGCCGAAGGCAACGATCGATTCGCCGAATAATAAAACAATTTACGCATACTCCAACTCATTGCAGCGTGTAAATGCGAAAGGGTTGGCCATAGTCTCCGATCGAATCGCGCATTCGCAAAATCACGTATTCGTATATTCGCGCGTCGCGTCCGCCACATCCGCACATCCGCACATTCGGGCACGCGAAGGCGACGCCTTCGGAGGCCAGCAAAAGTCCAACGATCCGCCAGATCGAGCCAACGTCGTCCGGAATAGGTTCGCGTCGTCGTTGGGATTGTCGATTGTCCGTGTGTGCGTGGGGCACGCACACGTGCACGGGAAGCGCATCGAGGAGACTCGTGGTCGCGCGTCTCGCCGGTGAGAAGAAGATACCTTGGGCTGCTCGGGAGGTTCGACGCGAGTGCAGCTACGTATTTATAAGTCGATCGAGTCGAGTCGAGTCAGGCGTGGCCTTGAGCCGGACCGGACCGCACCGCGAGCGAGCGAGCGAGCGAGCGAGACGACCCGGAGAGGAGGCGGCAGAGGAGGAGGCAGAGGAGGAGGCAGAGGAGGAGGCAGAGAAGGAAGCGGTGACCGAGTAACCCTCCGCGTACGCGGGAATCGCCGGCAGCAGCGAACGACCGCGACAACGAGGACCTCGAGAACAAGGACGAACCGGGGGAGGAGGAGGAGGAGGAGGAGGAGGGACGACAACTCGGAAATCGAATACGTTGTCGGGGGATACGAGGAGAGGAAAAAGACCGGTGCGAGTTTTCCTCTCGGGCTTTTCACCCGGGCCAACCCGTAGCCCCGGTGGTCCCGTCCCCGCGATCGAGGGAATGCGACCCGAGACGTCCGAGGCGTCCGACGCGAGCTCCGACATTGGCGAGGGTGCCGACATCGCTATCGACGAGCATCGTCGCCGCCACCTTCGCCGCTACCACCACCACCGTTACCGCCACTACCACCAGCAGGAGCGGCACCAGCGGCAGCAGCTACAACACCAGCACCGCCGGCAACGGTGGCGGCGGCCGCAGGAGCTCCGAGAGTCGGACGGCGGCGTTCCAAGTGGAAGACTCGCGAAAGCCTGCGAAAGTCGCCGCCGCGATCGCTAGTGGTTTTCCCTACGCCAACGAGCCTTTCGTACGTTTCCCTCGATAAAACGTAGCATCGAGGAGATCGAGGAGATCGAGGAGATCGGGGAGAGGAAAAGCGAGCGAGATTCGACGACGCAGGCGCTACGATTCGCTGGTGCTGGCGGTGCTGGTGGTGCCGCTGCTGCTGGTGTCGCCGTTGGACGGGGACGAAGATAAAACCCGCGGGAGAGTCCGAGAGAGACGGAGGGTACGGTGCAGGTTTGGAAGGACCGAGTGTGCGTGCGCCGCGCGTGTGTGTGCGCGCGCTACCGTAGGACGAGAACGCGTTGAAAAACGCGCGCGCGACTAGCGCACGTACCAAACGAACCATCGTCGGAGACACACGGGCTCTTGGTGCACCGCCATGCCAGTAGCAGTGGTTAGTTTTCACATTCGTCTTTAATATTAATACGCATCGGTAATGTTGTCGAGTGCGACCGGGCGGAGGTAAGAGGCGGGAGGAGTAAGAGGAGTAAGAGGAGTAAGAGGAGGAGGAGGAGGAGGAAAATGTAAAAAACAAGAGTGAGCGACGGAGAGGGAGGCACGGAGGAAGACGGACGTAGAACAAGGAATGTAACAAACATCGTGTGATGTGGCACGAGTACCGCAGTCGTCGTCGGTGCCGCCGTTGCTGCCGCTGCCACCGTTGCCGCCGCCACCGCCGTCGCTACCACCGCCACCGCCGCCACCGCCGCTGCTGTCAATGTCGTACATTTCGCGCATGTCGAAATCCAAGCGGAAATCTTAGAATCTCGGATTCTCAGCCGAGCAGTTCGCGAATCGTTCCATTTTGCTCGCGCCTCCGGCTAAAAAGGACCGTCGCCGTCGCCGTCGCCGTTGCCGTCGCCGCCTACCGCGGCTCCCTCTTTCGCGAATACACTCCCCTCGTAACGTCGCAGGTATAAGCCTACGGACGCGCGGGCGCGCCTCCGACGGTTTTATCTATGTGTGCGTCCGCTTTCTCCGTCTCCGTCTCGCCGAGGCGGCCGGGGAAATGTCGGGGAGATGTCGGGGAGATGTCGGGGAGATGTCGGGGAGATGTGTCAAGCGCCAACGGTCAAAGTCTCCTCGTCATTTTTCGCAAACTCGGCCCGCGCTTTTACCTTCCTTTATTTTCCCTCGCGGCGAGAATTTTGCCTTGCTTTGTCAGCGGCGCGCGCGCCGACATTTTCGGATGCTCCCCATCGATTTACAACGCTTTGCAACATCGCGCGCGCAGCCCAACTCCAACGTCTCCTCGGGGGACTTTGGACGTAGCCTTCCCCGTAGTTGTCCCCGTAATTGTCCCCGTAATTGTCCCCGTCGACGCTACCGCCTCTCCTTCCCGTACGTAGTAGTAGTAGTAGTCTAATCGCCTCGACTTCCAAGAACCGATCGCCCCCGGGAACGTCCAGCGCGGATTCGGTCGTACCGGCTTTATCCGCGACTCGACGCATGCTCCAAAATCCTTCCGACACTTTCCTGGCGCTCGCGACGTTTCGCCGAGATTACGCGACTCGTCCACGCGGCTGAGGTCGTCGAGGAAACCCTCGCCTGCTCGTAGACGGTGTTACGTCGAGGGTCGACCTAGGGCTAGCGAGCGTCCTTGAGAAAAGGGAGGGAAAAAACAGCGAGGAAAATTGGTTGGCGTTTTGTTTCTATTCGAAGGAAGCGAGCGTAAGAGGGACGCAGTTGTGACGGTAATCGCGCGCGTCGCTGACCGTCACGTACATCGAAACATAAACAGAGAGAGCGAGCGTACGCGAAAGAACGAGGGAAGCGCGCGTTGGAGCGAGAGCGACCGTCGGTGCAACGCGACTCGTTCACCAGTGCCGGAGAGAAGAAGGAAGCAGTTGGCGACGGACGACGAGGAGCGAGTAACGCGCGCGCGCGCTCCTGTCGAGGACGACGACAATAACAACGACGAGAACGACGAGGACGTCGTCGGGGACGTCGGGGACGTCGGCGACGATCGCGACGACGGCGACGACCGCGACGACCGCGACCACCGCGAGAAGGAAGAAGAGGAAGACGAGGAAGACGTGGAGAGCCGTCGACTCTCCGCGTGGTGTATGCGTCGCAGTCGCTCTGGTGCGCGTGCGTGTGCGTGTGCCCGCGGTGGTGCACACGGACACGAGGAGGACGGGAAGGACGGGAACGACGACGACGAGGACGAGGACGAGGACGGTGACGGTGACGGAGACACGAGTTTACCACCAGCCGGGGGCAGAGTCGATCGCTCAACTCTCCTCCTCCTCCTCCTCCTTCTCCATGCCAAGGCCACGACGACGTCGGTAGACCGACCGAGCTAACGAGCGAGAGCGAGAGTGAGAAAGAGAGAGAGAGAGAGAAAGAGCATCACGAGCTGGAGAGAGTGCGTGAAAAACGTCGTCGAGCAAGCGCGCGCGCGCTGCGAACTCGCCGAGCCAGACAGGGTAATGTGCGCGCGGGTGCGCGTCCACGTGTGCGTGCGTGCGCGGTTCCTACGAGCGTGACGACGACGACGACGACGACGACGACGACGACGACGACGACGACCCTGTCCCTGTTGATCGCACGCCTGCCCACGGGGAAAGGATCGGTTTCGCGCGCGCTTTTGTACTCCTTCGTCACCGTCGACGTCGTTTAACCTTTTCTTTTGTTTATTTGATCTTGCACGTGATTTGCTGGTCGTTGGCTCTCCTCCTCGTGTACGACGCGTATCGCGTCTCGTCGCTTCTTCGCGATTAACCGAGCGTGTGGAGGTTAAAGAGGGGGAGGAGAGTGCGATTGCCCCGGAGTGAAAAGAAAAAACGCGTGTGACACGAATATACATCGGTTACTCGGAGGTAGTAGGAGTAGTGGGGGAGGGACGAGGCAGCGGGGAGCTGACCAGATAACGACCGACCGAGAGCAACTCGAGTATTCATTCCCGCGGATTTTTTCGCAATTTTTTTCCCCTTTGCTTCCTTCGGTTCTTTCCTCTCTTCCCTTCTCTTCCCTTCCCTTTCGTTACTCGCTTTTCCTTTCCTTCGCCGTTCCTTCCAACCGACGCGTCGCGCGTTCGCTTCTCCGTTCCAATTTCTCCTTTATCGTTTTCTTGTCTCTGAAAAAACTAGAGCAATAAACGAGGAGAAGCAATGTTGTAAAAAGTAGCACCGACAGCGGCGGCGACGGCGGCGATAAGCGTTGTAAAGCCACGGCAGTACCGAGTCCACGAATTCATCAGCCTCTCTTTTATCGGATTTTCGTTTTCGCTACTCCAGAGCATTCGGTATTGGTGATTTGGTGTGCGCGCGCGTTCGATTCTCCCTCGGTTCGTTCGTCTTCCTCGTTTTCCTCTTCTTCCTCTCGTTCGACTTCTCCTCCTCGCGCGCCGGAGATGCGGCGAGGAACGAAGGAGCGACAAGGACGACGCGAGGGAACCGATCGATTTTTTATCTTTTATTTGACGGGAGCGGCAAAGGCCCCTCGGCTCGACTACACGATCAGTTTTGGCGGGATTTCGAGCGGGTTTCGAGCGCATGCGTCTCTCCGGCGCGTTCGCCGCAAAATGTCACTTTTATCGTTTACCCTCCTCCTATTTGTTTATGTAAAGCGTTGGAGTCTCGATTATCCGCGTGCGTAAGCCTCTCGACTCGTTTATCTCGCGCTCGGGACGTTTCGTTGATCGTCGAACGTCGATCGAGTGTTTTTTTTTCCGCCTGCCCGGCTTTAGCTTTACTCGCGGTTTAAAGCGCGAACAGCGTCGATAAAATAGAGGCGAGCAACGATTGCCGGTTCGGTTTTCTTTCGCGAGTGCCCGGGAATTTTATACGGCTTGGATTGCTCAACTCGTAGCCAAGTGCAACGGCAGCGCGACGTCGATCGTAAAAATTATGAAATGCGTGTATATTCCGAAATCGCGATATCCTCCCCTCCCCTGCCTTCCTTTCCGCACACAACTCGGTGCGATCGCCGCTTGTCCGACTCTCGGTTTCTCGCTCGTTGCATAATGGATCTTTCCTTCGAGCGTCCGAAGGAACGAACGGATAATAGCCTAACGTTCGATCGTTATCGCTTCGTTCCTTCCTTCCTTCCTTCGTTCGATCGTTCGATCCTTCCTTTCTTCGTTCGCGTTCGTTCGTTACTTCGTTCCGTAATCTTCGCTTTGCATATTGATTCGTTCATTTAAATAATGTGCGATACGAATTTCAGAATTGTGCTTTTATTCAACGATTGTATCGATTCCTCGACAATAAGCCAACCGTTCATATTGGAATATAGAAATCTTAAAACTCTAGCGCTTCGATTCGTATCGCGAGACTTCCTTATCCGCAAATTTCAATTCGTTATTTATTTCGGAGATTAATTATTTTATAGGACTCGTGTAGCCAATCGACCAACCTTACGAAGAACGTTCGCTTGTTCAAATTTTAGAGCTTAGCTTTTTTTTATAAAAAACAAAACTATAATTAATCCAGTTATTAATTTATAATCTAAACATTGTTTATGGTATTAATCTTTTTACGAGACGATAGTAATAAAGCTATTATGGATTAATGTTAGTTACTAGAAAGAAATGTCTATTCTGATTTAATTCTATCGATCGACGAAACGCAATTGTAAATTTTTTAAAAATAGCTCGATATCTGTTTTATAAGACAATTGGATTTCCTCGATTTCAGATGTTGGATCCAAATGTTCTGACGGACCTGGAGGAGTTGACGTTATGCAGTTATTGCAAACAAAAGTACAACGACACGGAGCAGTGCCCTAAATTTCTTAGCTGCAAACACTACTTTTGTTTACGCTGTATAGAGAACAATCTGCTGAAGGGACGCGAACTGTTTTGTGCCCATTGTTGGAAGAGAACGGAACTGGGTGATCAAGGACCCGATGCTTTACCGACACATTCGCCTCTCTTAGCGCTAGCTAATAATTTTTCCCATCTCAAAATAACCCAGAACAATATTCCACAGAAGCCCAGTGAAAAAGAAAGAAAGGTACAAAAAAAAAAAATAAGTAATTTTGTAACTGGTTAGAAAAGAAACAAACAATATTGTGCGAATATCCACCGTCGAAGCATTTTTTAGTTCCAACGTTAAAGATAAGAATTAATTTTAAACGGTTTTACTTAATTTTAATGTGTTCTTATCGTATCAAATTCGAGTCTAAATACCTACTATAACAATAATAAATAAGTCCAGTCTTTATTTTGTTTTACGATAACTAAATTCACTTTTATACGAGTGTTTTTTTTTTATTTTTGTAAATTCGATGCACGAAATACGATTTTTATCGAGTCGAGAAATGATTTTCCACGAACTACTGTTTAATCCTCGTTCTCGTTTCATCCTTACAGAGCGAAAATTGTCACACCCATGGAATGCCGTTAGCACTTTGGTGTGGGACTTGTTGCACGGCGATTTGCCGAGCCTGTGCAACACCGCAAGAGCATCCCGGTCACCAGATCAAATCACAGACCGATGCCAAAGAACAACTCATGTCAGATGTAAGTCATCTAATCGCAATCTCGTAAAATTAACGCGCATAAAGGTTATCGAGTACAAGTCGTTGGTTAGTCGCCTTCACGTTGTCATATTTACGTCGGTACGATGAAATAAATTTGGAGGAAAGGATCGTTGCGATCGTTAAGTAAAAGCAGAGTGAATAAAACGAGCGGTAAATTCGTCAGGTTCAACTGGAACTAGCGGCGATGGGGAAACTTTCGACGGAGATTCAACGACTGGCGATGCAACAACGCGACTTCCTCATTAAAGTTCTCGAGGCTTGCGTGACTCTGAAGACTCACGTGGAGACCGACCTCCAAAACGGCTGGAGCCACTTCCCGGAGATCACGGACGCGCGCGAGACTCTCGGCAAGGCCAAGACGTCTCTCCAGTTGTCGGACGGCCCGGGCGACATTTACTCGTTGCACACGGAACTGATGCTCGAGAAGCAGAGGCTACAGACCAAGTACCAAGAGATGATGCTCCAGTGCCAGCTCGACGATCTCATCGGGAATTCCGGCGTCGTGTTCGACTTTGCCCTGCTGAAACAGGCGGTCGCCGGTATCCATTCGGGCGAGTCGTTGGTTACGCAGCAACCAGGTAACGGCGGTCGTCTGCCAAGTCACATCGCAGCCTCCCAGAACCCGATACTCTTTCTCGCCAACTACTGCATGTCCCAACTGTACTCGAGGCACGTCGTCAGCAAGCAGCAGCACCTGCAGAACGGCGTCTCCACGATCGAGTACCACATACCCGCTCAGGTAGCCAACGTCCACGTCGCGCCCGCGGCTCCGCCCCCGCCGCCCCAGCAACAGCCCCAACCCCAGCAGCCGCAGCAACCGCAACCGCAGCCGCCGCAACAGCAGCAGTTACTTATATCGCCGGGCTCGCCATCCATAAAACCGGCGGTCGCCCCTCCGCCCAATACCATTTTACAACAGACCGCCGCGACGAACTTCATGAGCCCGGCGGAGGCCACCGCGAGCAGCGGTAGTCTCGTCGCGGTCCACTCGGCTCAGCAGTCGTCCAGTCTAAGGGGACCGTCCAATCCTTACCCCATGTACTATTTCAACATCGAGGTTAACGGCTCGCCGCACGGCAGGATCGTCATCGAGGTCAGGCCCGACGCCGCCCCCAAGATGGCCAAGAACTTCAGCGTGCTCGCGACCGGCGAGGTCGGCGTCGGTTACAAGGGGTGCACGATCTTCCAGTGCTGGGAGGGCGAGAGCGTAATCACCGGCGACTTCGAGCTCAACAACGGCAGAGGCGGTAGGAGTATTTTCGAGGACGGTTACTTCATGCCCGACGACACCAAATTCCCGGCGGTCAGGGGAGCCGTGGGCATGAGGAGAACGCAAAAGAGACACGACAATTTAGGCATGGTAGGCTCGCAGTTCCGCATAATACTGCAAGAGATGAGGGGTTTCACCGGTATTTTCGGCCACGTCGTCGAAGGCCTTGATCTCGTCGAGAAAATATCGACCTACGGTGATCAAACGGGCAAACCGACCAAGACAATCCTCATCACCAAGTGTGGCAAGCTGTAACGAAGGCTCGACGTTGACGAGGCTTTTGCCTTCTAGAGCTTTCCCTTCCTTTTTTTTATCTACTCTTCTTCTTCTTCTTCTTCTTCTTCTTCTTCTTCTTCTTCTTCTTCTTCTTCTCCTCCTCCTCCTTCATCTTTCCTCTCTGCCTCTTTTTCCCTTGTTTTCTTTTTTTCTCTTTATCCTCCGCCCTTTCCTTTTTTCTTTTCTTTTCTTCCTTTTATTTTTTCTTCTTCTGTACAATTACGACAATGCGTTTAGAAGTAAGACGAGCCTAGGAGTTGACGATAATAATGATGATGGTGATGATGATTTAACGAAGAATAAGTCGAATATAATCTCGCGCGCGCCATATTTGTCGAATTATTATTATCGAAAATGGGGAACGGAAGAAAGTCCATTTCTTGATGGATACGACCATATACGCGAGTATTTAAAGGTTTAGAAAGTCTCTAAAGAGGTTAAAATCTATTTTTAAAGCGTAAACGAGTTTATCGAAAAAGATAAAAAATGATATCGAAGAAATCGGATTATTGAAACAAAAGACGTAATTATTGAGATGATGATAGTAGATGATAAATATTGATATTTTCCTAATGAAAGCGAGTCAAGTTCTATTGTAACGATTTAAAGATTAAAAACGATACATATACACAGAAACGTACGCGCATATATACGCATATATACACTTAAAGTGTGGGGAGGTTATAAAAATGTAAAACAAATTTGTCTAAGCGCGAGCGACGCGAAATTTTTTGAACCGACGCATATACACGTACCTCAGATCGATGCGACTCGTAGTTAGAAAGAAAAATGCCGTAAGTTGTTTTAGCAAATGACGACGAAAGAAAGAGAGAAAAAAAAACTAATAAGAGCTCCGAGGTTTATTTTCGCTATCGTATGTGTATATTGAAATTATACACGGATACACGTAATAGTTGAAATGTAACTTGAAATTAACGAAGCAGAAAAATTGATTGAAAAACATAAATCATCGTGCGTTGAACACGATGAAATACGCAGTACAGTCACGAGTACTTTTTGTTATTTTAATTAGGTACTTTTATTTTGTTAACGCCCTACGAGCATTACCGTTAATAATAGTGACCGATATAGTGACCGATGTAGTGACCGATATAAACGAAGGTTTAATTACTTTTCTAATGCTTCGCAAAATTTAATAAAATAAAAAAATTGTAATGTTACTTGAGTAAAATTGATTAATAAATATGATTCACAATTGTTCGAAAATAATCGAAATGCTTCGTTTTCTATATCTTTCTTCAGAGGATCCGTAGTTAGTTAAAAAAAAAATTCCGATTCCAAATCATCAGTAGTGGATTTGGGATGGTTACTTTGTTGAATTATTCATAGAATTAGGTTGCAGGCTACGATGGTTGCGCTGAAAACATTTTCCATATCTTATTGGACTTGGGTCTCATCGAACGGTTTTGCGGGCTAGATTTAAGTCATTGTTATCTATAAATACTAAATTTCAATCGATCGTCTCTCCATGGACGATTAATTTAGTACGTGCTCTCCTCGTTGGGAGTGAAGGTGGGCTCGTTCGCATCCAAGAACTCCAGGAACGATAATTTCCTTTTACGGATAAGTTCTTGATCCGTTCGTCACCCACGTGCGGCGGGGGTGTATTCACTGGCGAGGAAAGGGTTAACTCAATGTGATTCGAAGGTGTCGTCCGTGTTCTTAAATCTCGTGTTAATTTCGATGTATTTCTCCAATCTCGCTAGGAATATCATCTCCCGAGATCGATTCGTGATTAATGTCTCTCCAAAAAGTTGGCCGTTGCCGTTGGTCGACTGTTGGTCGGAACCGCGTAACTTCTCCCCTCGTTCGTGCTTCGTTCGTGCTTCGTTGTGTCGTTGTCGCGGTCTCGGTCGGAGTATCGGGGTACGAATTTGTACGAATTTTCGAGGTAGCTCGACTCGACTCGACGCGGATATACGCGTATCGGACTCCGGATCGCGATCGTCCGAATAATCCCCTCTCCCTCCCTCCTCGGGTTATCGCGTAGAATTCGTCGGACGCGAAAAAATCGAAAACGAAAAGACTAATTCTACCGTTTACGGTCGTCAATTTTTTTTGTTGTTTTTTTTTTTTTTTTTATACTCTCGCACAATTCTCGCGACCGCGCAACGAACGATTCTCTTCCTGCATTGATCGAACGCGAAAGTGTGATCGGATCGAAAAGTTTTAATTTGTATACGTAAGCGTGTGTAAATTTTTTACAGTCGTCGATCGATAGGAGAAACAA
Source organism: Dolichoris vasculosae (assembly GCA_018907195.1). Lineage (NCBI taxonomy): Eukaryota > Metazoa > Arthropoda > Insecta > Hymenoptera > Agaonidae > Dolichoris > Dolichoris vasculosae. Next base: position 18,234,619 of record JACCHY010000002.1, on the reverse strand, counting down.
AAGCAAGGCATCTATTGACAAATAACAAAAAATACTCGTATCCGATCTGGTACTTTTAACGAACGAGCGTATAAAGATGAAAAGATAAAACTGCTACCTGTAGAAGTTAATCGTTAGCCACGACACGTGTACGGGGAGTTAATATGAATTATTAAAGCGACCATTGTAAACGAAAAATATACAGCGAGAGCGAATCGAGCACGCGATGCATAAACACATCCACACCCACATCCACCCACCCGCATGCACGCACAACCTACCACCACACGTGTATCCGCCAATTTCATACCAACCCCGACACGTACCCGACACGTACCCGACACGTACCCGACATGTACCCGACACCTACCCGACACCTACCCGACACGTAACGACAACCCACACACCCACGCATACATATATACATATATATTATATATATTTTTAGACTGGACTTGTATGTTTTTTGGCCGAAGAATACGATTGCGCGTGGCTCGGCGTAGAGAGTCCGAGACGATGAAAGGAGAGACGAAAGGAGACGTAAGGAAACAAATTGAATAAAAAAAACAAAAAAAAAAAAATAAGCTCGTGTATCCTTCCAGAGGCAAAACGCGGATCGAGAGACCGCCAAGGGAGCGTAAATATAAATATATTGTATTAATGTGATTACTACGCAGCGAAATAATGCGTAATTTAGATAGAAAAAAAGAGAGAGGCGGAAACGGAGAAAGCGGAGACGAATCCAATGAAAAGAGAAAAAAAAAGTATGTCCCTATCGATTAGCTCTCGATCTGGTTTTGCTCTCCATTTAACTAGCGAGCCTTTAATGTTATAATTGCGTATTTAAAGACGAAAAAAAAAAATGGAATCGAAGTTACACGATAACTGAGAAATACATAAAGCTGGTAGATCTCATACCGCGTATGAAAAAAGTCAAGTTTGTCAGCGAATATTCGATGCGAGGAAAGTAAGGCCTAAGAAGAAGAGAAAACGGCGAAAGGGGTCGAAAGGGGTCGAAAGGGGTCGAAAGGGGGCGAAACCGGACGAAAGGGAGCGAAAGACGAAACGAAACTTTAACGCCACATTTTCGAGAACGAATCACGAGCGAATAATAAAGCCGAAAAAACGTATCGTTGTGTGTCTTGAGAGTGCATGTTTTACGCAAGTGTGTTTACGAATTAATTAATGTAGCATAGGTGCGACCGATGCGAAAAGGTATACGTATGTACAAGATTGATATAACGCGAAATAATATCCTTGGGCCGAGATACGCCTTCTCGTCGAGAGCGCGAAGAGAGCGCGAAGAGAGCGCGAAGAGAGCGCGAAGAGAGCGCGAAGAGAACGCGAAGAGAACGCGAAGAGAGTAATAACGATTACGCGTTTAACGAAAGGAAAAGTTTTTAGAGGGGGGAAGGAAAGCAAGCGTATGTTTTTCTCGGTCGAAATGAGTTAAATAAACGAATGATACGGACGTACGTGTACGAGAGTCTGTATATTTAACGGAATCATTCCTCGATGCTCTATATCGAAAAATACTACGATTATGTAATATGTTATGTGCTATTCATATGTAAATCCTCGTAAATCCCATCGTTATTGTACTATATACCACGAAATACGAAAAATGATAAAAAAGAAAACATTATACAAGTATACAACAAAGCGGGAGAAAAAAAAGTTACGCGTTACACAACAAAAAAAATGCAACACACGTAATAATAATGTTCACGAGTATGCCACGTTTTAGGGTGAAAAAAAAAATAAAAGAGAGAGAAAGCGAGACAGATACTACTGCTATACTACCTATTACTGTGTATTACGTATCCACAGAACGCGTTTAAACAATTGTAACTATTTAAGCGAAAAGACAACGAGCCACCTTAAAAGAAGTTTAAGAAAGTAACGAAGAGAAATACAAGGAGAGAGAGAGAGAGAGAGAGAGAGAGAGAGAGAGAGAGAACGAGAGAACGAGAGCGAGAGAGAGAAATTGAGGTATTATGCAGTGATTGAAAAGGCATGCCAAGTCCCATATCGTAAAAAAAAAATCTCTTTTGCTTGCATTTCCCAAACAGCCGCAGTCGGCTTTCAATAGTGAAAGTTGGTCATGTTTTTTCCTCAACATTCCGTAAGATAGTCTTCCAATAAAATTTAAGTTTAAAAAATGCAACAAATATAAAATAAAAAATGTTCAAACTATCTTGTCTACTAACGAAGCGCAAAACATTATCTTTTTCATGATCACGAGTCAAGTGAAAAAATACAAAAATACCGGTAAAAGTTTAAAAAAAAAAAAAAAAAAAGCGACGACACATTTTTTCAAGCCGAATTTTTAAGGTGGCTCCGTTTCTGTAAAACGAATCGATCGATGTAAGCATATTCTCGTCGAGATTAACCGTAAGAAATAAAAAAAAAGAGGAAAAAAAACAAATCGTCGCGAGAGAATGCCTTCTAAAGAAGAGAACCTCATTCGATGTTGAACTTAAAAGTTTTAACGCTGTTAATTGTGTATCTGACTAAATGATAATTGTGTATCGCACGGCGCAATGTCGATTACGAAGAGTTGCGACGAATGTAAAACGATGGGGTGGGAGAATCGAGTAAATAAAGAATGCGTAGAGGAAAATAATGTGTAAAAACAAATGACGCCCGTTTAGATGATAAAACGTAATTGTGCAAGAGCGCGCGAAGCGAAGTATAAAAAATCTGTATAAAAAAAAAAATGAAAAAACAAATACAAGCGTTGCTCGAACGATAAGTTTCTCTTCTTCATTTCGGTTTTCATATTATAAATCACGAAAAACGCGTTTAACGACGAATTATTATATTAAATATGTACGAAGATGTATTTAACAAAAAAAAAAAAAAGACGATTATGAAAAATACGAGTCTCTTTGTCACACAGGAAAAATAAATAAAACAATAAAAAAACGTCATTATGCAAAGAGAAACTGGAAGTATAAGCCACCTGTATATATATATTTTTATGAAGTTGACGAGGCAACAACGCATAGCTTGTAATAAATAACGCGATTTTGAAACCGTTTTTTCCCTCTTACCGAAACAAAATATTAAAAAAAAACAAAAAAAAAAACAACGTCGATTCCTATTTTTGAATGGGATACGAATATACCACGATGAAAAAATTGTACTACATACGAACAAAGCGACATACCGCGAAGAGCTTTACTTTACATATTTTTTTTTCCGTTTTTCTTCCCTTGGTAAAGTAAAGAAGAATTTGCTTTTTTTTTTTTTTTACTCTCCGACGAAACACGAGAGTATTCGAGGGCCGTAACTATTATTATATTCTTTTTTTTGTTCCTGACCCAACGATTTTGGGTCTACTTCTCCATGGGCTAACGCGTAAACGCCAATGGAGCGCATATTCGGTACGAATTAGTTATTTAATTGCGATTCAAGTGTACGCTCGTTACCCAAATTAATGTAATTTTAGGTCATCAATTTTCAGTTATGAATTCATTTGTTCGTGCAAACAAAACTGTTTTATTCTTTCATAACCCTTACCAATCCGATAAACGAAAAATTAACGACGCGAGTTCGAAGCAACGAATCAAAAGTATTCGTAAATAATTTTAATATTTTAATATTTTAATTTCGATAAGTCTATCCAAAAGAATAGAGAACAAATATTTTTAGTATTACATAAATTACGTGAAATATTTTCTTCAAACTATTTTCTTCTACTAGATAAAGAACGCTTCTTTTACGCGTACAAATTATTTGTTTACGTTTTCACTTTAAATAGATTTTCCTCTGAAAATCTATTATTAAAACTGTCGATTCAATTTTTATAAAAGTATAAGAATAATTTTTAAAAAATTTTCCATTTTTTTTGTTACAAAGTTAATTTGATTATTGGCATACATAATATTCAAGATACGTCGTTCGATACAAAAACTGATGATCGTTTATTTTCGTACTCTAATCATCTATCGTTAAATTTATTTATATAAGAAAAATTGATACTAGAAAAAATTATCCGTTAATACCACAAACAATGTTTTATAAATTAATATTTACATTCTTTGATTTACTTGATAATTTTAGATAAATAATTTATTCAACAAAATAATCTTACCTTATAATAAACATCAGGGACAAATTGTTTATCCGTTGATTCAATAACATAACCCAATTCTGGTGCATCTTTTGTCGGTACCAAACATCCATCTCGAACCAATGACATACATTGATAAGTTACTTGATATCCTTCCATGTGAACTTGATTTTTTTCATCGCCTTTGAAACAAAGGTAATAATGATTATATTCGTAAGACATTTGAATCGGTTAGGTGAAAAAAAAATGTAAGAAATTTACCGGTAACGCAAATTGTTACTGCTTTTGAGCCAAAGTGACCATTTGGTGAAAAACGACAGGGGTTAGGAAGTTTATTTTGTATATGACCAGCCATAATACATTCTTGTGCGGATAAGAAGTGGCTCTCGATATTTCTCACGTGCTTTACCTAAGAAATTAAAAAAAAAAAAGTGATACGATTATTACTAGGTGTATAAATATTAATTATTAACAGAAATAAAACAGTATTTACTTACCGTTCCTTTTTTAACATCATCGGCAATTAAATCTGTAAAAATCCAGCCAACTTTCTTCAAATTTAAAGATTGAGCTAATTCATCTATTTGAGCTTCTTTTTCATCGGGCAAAAGAACTATCGAATCTCTTGTACTTTCCTTTAAATATTTTTTAAAAAAGATTATTATCGAAAAATTTTCAATATTTAACGGATACCTAATTCAACAGGTTGTTATATTACAACGACAAAATTGAGATGCCTTACCTGAGGTGGTTCATAGATCGCGGATACAACGGTTCTAATACCCAGTGGTACATCCGAATGCATCTCGTATCTTCCATATAAATATCCAATGCGTTGGTGTCCCGTGATGCGCCAATAATTTAAAAACCGCTCGACCAAATTAGCATTTTCAAACATGACGTTATCAACGTGTCTGTACGGTTGCCGATTGAGCGTTATAGCATTTGGTTGACATTTGCTGCAAATGCCTTTAGGCCATGGTGGATGATCTTTACAGCCAGTTTTTATACGACAGCTTATGTCTTCTAATTGTAAAAATTTGCCTCTGCGAAATAATAATAATAAAAAAATTGTTAACTCGGTCGGTTAAAAAGATCTTCGCGTCTTTTATTATCTTTTACGTATTCTTTTTTTACCTATCTACACCAGCTGTGAGTTTTCTTAAATAAGAATGAAAAGACATATGTTTTATATTTTGTTCCTTGAGATATGCCTCGTCGAATGGTTCTAGCGGAGAACAGTGAACGCAACAGGCATTACCTCCGTGTCTGCAACTGAAAGAAATAATTTTTTGATTATCAGTAAGCATTCTCCAAATTTGTAAAGATAGATGAACTATTTGTTCTCTATCGTTTCCTTTTCTTAATACAAAAAATACCTACAATTTTTCATCGCGTTTTCTTTGTATCTTTCCATTTAATTTCCATAATTGTTGATCAACTTCATCTTCGACTATATTGGCCAAAGAACGTAATGTATTATTAATCGTTTGATGTCCCTGAGGTGTTGTTTTGCTGGTACTCGGAGTAATATCCATTGGTTCTACAAACATTTTACATTATTTATATCGATGGTTGATTACAGTTAAAAGAAAAATTGATTTTTTAATAAATAAAGTACCGAATCGAGTAAATAAAAATATTGTTAATTTATTTCTATGAAAAAGAGTTCATTAATTTCACGTTGATCAACTTATTTTCAACGAAACAATTTGAATAGCTTTTAATTTTTAGGTTACAAATATATTATTACAAAATCATACCTGAAGGTATATCGTTGGAGGCACTGCTGGTCGATTGGATATCCCAAAGTACAGCACCATTGATCGGTGAAAGATACAACATGTCTCCATGTTTCAATCCTACCCCTTGAATAGTTTTACTGCGGGAAGACACAATTTCATCTTTTTGGTTACGTTGTTTGTAAAGGCCAAAACCAAAACTTTGCAAGTCGAACGCATCGTAAATCTGGGAAAATAATAAAATAAAATTATAAGATACAATAAAAAATTCGCAAATGGATGAAGGGTTGCGTTAAAATAAAATAAAGTAAAATATTTTAAAATTACAGTCGATAAAAATTATTTTAAGACAAGTTTTTACGTATTTAAACGATAATTTAATAAAACCGAGAACGTAAAATATTTTTTCATCGTCGAATAAATTCAGTCGAATTCGACTAGTATATTAATTTCTTTAAGATCTTATTATAGTCGTCGAAGTAAACCATACCGTTAAATACAACATAAAATTTACACAATTTATGAAAATTTATGAGAATTTTTATATGAGCGACGACATTCTCGAGATATTATTTAAAAAATAAGAATAGGATACGTAAATACATAATTTATAGATGTATAAATTACAGAAACGTCGACGAAAACAAATTTTAAACTCAACCGAACAACCAAGCTCTACTTAGAATACTCTCGTTGGAATACGATGGAATCGTAGCTCCTGGTTACGTAGATAAAGCGTAAAAAGGAGTAAGAACCAAATCGTAAACCAAAATACCTTTTCAAAAAGTTGGGAGATCGTGTCGGATGCTTGGATCTCGATTCTCTTCGTACCCTCCGCAGATTGTATACGAAGCAACTGAAAAAGATAAATAAAATGAGATATCTCGTTGACGCAAATCTTAGATCGAAAATGTAAAGAAACGAAAAACAAATAACAAAGACAGAATATACGTTCGTTCCACGTAGTCACTTGAAAGATGCCTCTCTTTAATTTTGAAAAACAAACAACTCGGATGCGATAGAGGTTATAAAATTTGTTAAAATGGCAAGACTCGAGAAATTTAATCGGTTAACGCAAAAGAAGGAAAAAATTTGGCTCGTACCATTTGAAGGACTCTCAGGAGAAGGCAAAGAGGAAAAATCGAGGACGGTTCGAGGTGCCAGTCTTTGCTCGCACAACTCGGAAAATAGTAATTTTCACATCGAGCCGTTTCTACGAGCAACCATGCGTCGACGGCGGTGGCGATGATGAGCGAGTTTTTCACGAGCACTCGTAGCATCGCCATCACCGCGGAACCTCCTCTAAACCATCCTCCGTCCTCCCTCAGGGCTTTCCTTATTAATTCCCGTACTTACCATTTGCTCGGACTTTGACATTTCGCCGGTGTTCCTCGCACAGCATCAGCTGTTTTTAGCCGTCTCTCGCTCTCTCGCGCTACGTTCGAACGCGATGCCGACAAAAATCCCTAGGGGTCCGTTTACACCGCGCGCACACCAACACCGAGGCGCTGTATTTTCTCCCTCTTTCTACGTATACGCGCACTCACACTTTATTCGACCTTCTTACGCTGGCACTTGTTTATCATCGCCTGTGCGTCCACTACACTAGACTCGGCCCCCGATTATCGTCGCGTCTATCTCGCGTCTATCTCGCGTCTATTTTACTATTTTATTATTTCACCGTTACGTTGGTTGACCCTTATTCTCTCCTCCTCCTTTCTTCCTTGGCGTTTCTTCGACTTTTTTCCTTTCTTTTTCCTTTCTTTTTCCTTTCTTTTTCCTTTCTTTTTCCCCAGCAGCACCACGGATAAAGCCTGATAGATAAATACTCGGGTGCTTCCGATCCTAATCGGTTCCTAAACTCCTGTTTATATTTTTAATAAAATTTCTATAAAAATTTCTATAAAACGCGTTCGCATCGATTCCCGCGACGAGGAAGCGCGAATCGGAAGGAATTAATTTTCGATAATTTCGATCGAATAATTTAATGGTCGTTAGCTCTTCGGATAATCAAAGTTATCGCGCGAATAATTTCGTTCCGGATATTTTCGCAAGGATCGGTTACAGTCGAATACGATTACGTTACGCGTGAAATAAGCGTATCGATGTGTAACAAACGCGCGTTAGAATAAAGGGCGGAACGCAAAGAGGATGATCCTCTTTTAACGATCGATATTTAATTTTCGATTGGAAATTGGAAAGAAGCGAACTTAAAATTTATTTAACGAGTCGAACGCGAGGAGGCTACGAAGGAAAAACCGCGTCGATAAAAAAGTTTGGAAGAACGGTGATTTTGTCGTGGTTGGAGAGAAAAACGCAGGATCAACGGACCATAAACGGTCGCGAAGCGCTTGGAAAAAATGGATCGAGATCGACTCGAATTTTACACGGAAGGCGATCGGTTTACACGCAAACGATTCGCGTGGCAAGGATCGCGGAAAGGGCCGAGGGTGGAACCGAATCTCTGTAATCTGTCTCGGGTCATGAAATAAAAAAATTCAAAAAATTCAAAAAATTCAAAAAATTCTAGCGTAGAAAGGGCTACCCTTTTTTACCCGGGCGCGATTTACCCACGAGTCGAGCACTTCCCCGAGGTGCACGAATACCTATACACGCGTGGTGTACGACTACTGCACGCGTGCGTAGGCAGACGCGCGGTCGACTCCGAGGACTCTGAGGAGACGAGGCATGACTCGCGGATGTCCGCAACCAGCGGATCGACACCGAGTTGGAGGGGAAAAATGCACAATGATCAAATTAACTTGGCAGCGTATCCGTGTTTCACGCACGACAGAGTGTGTACGAAAACTGTCGAGTCAAGGCGCGCGACGCGACAAAATACTTAGGGGGGATAGAGAGCGAACAACCTTTTACTCGGCTTGTACCGTAAGCGAGAGAGAGCGGGAGAGAGCGGGAGAGAGCGGGAGAGAGCGGGAGAGAGCGGAAGAGAGCGAGAGAGAAAGGAGAAACCGACCATAACGATAAACGACTTGATAAAGAAGGACGCCTCTTTACTACGAGTAAGAGCGAGACGATTGATAAGCCCGTGGTTGCGGGCTTTGACAGAGGAGAAATAGCGAGAGAGAGAGACGGACTGAGAAAACATGTATCGTGCAGGCATCAGTTAAATCCTAACCTTAGGCCATCGCACATGTCGTTATTGTCAATTTTATAATTTTGGAAAACTTTCGTTATTTCGGTTGCTTTCACATAATTTACATTGTTAAGGATTTCCTATAAAAATGGTAAGTAAGACAAGCCTAACAACATTTTTCTTTTATTTTCTTTCTTCTACAGTAAATTTATCGATACGGTATTTGTAGCGAATCTCGAGATCTTTTTCTAGCGAATAAACGAAAAAACGTTTTGTTTATAAGTATTTCGGAGATAAAATTATTGTACCCGAGGAAATCGAAGACGAGGATTTCAATTGTTCGGAAATTGGTATACTATATCATTAAATATGTACGTACCGTGGAATTGGTATACATTGTAACGAACACAGAAATATATTAATTTGTTCTATAATTAATTTACTCTTCTTGATAAATGTTATTTTAAGTTACTCGAATCGTTTATTATTCGAAATCTGCAATGGAAAAGATTAAATTAAATCCTGCTAGTAATATTGTTTAGAATGAAATAAGACTCGAAACATTTTAAGTAAGTAGAAATGATAATATTAATTATGGTTCCCGTGCCGTATAAGCGTTATATTCTGTACGATGCAAGTATCGGATTTGGTTAAAAAAAGTAAGAATAGATTTATAAATATATGGTGATATTTATTTTGTGGATCGTATCGCAATGATTTATGTGTATTTTATAATTGTGTTCTTTGATATTTCAGTGGTTGCGAAAGAACTAAAAACTTTAAATACGTATTTATTATATTTTGTAATGTATGGGTTAATTTATATTTTATATAAAATATGTAATTTCCGTTGTTAAACTAAACTTTTAAGCAAAATCATAATAATGTACTATTAGTTTGCTTTCAAAAAAATTTGAATAAATAATTTTGTATTTATTAATAATGAAGATCTTGAACGATAGAAATATTTAGGATATATTATTGTCTATGTTATAAAATTGATATTTTATTTTACTCGTTAATATATTTTCAATGTTAAGTGCATAATTTTTTAGAAAAAAAGTTTGTCTTAATTTATTTACTTTTTGGGCTTAAAAATGTAACGGTATAATAAATTTGATATTTAATGGTTTTTATTTAACGTTTATTAAGTCCGTGTCTAAAGTTTTAAGTTTACCTAACCTAGGTTAAGAAAATAATATTGGTACGAGAACAAATTATGTACGTGCATATAAGAAATAAAAAGATAGCGAATCCAGAGAAAGATGGAAAGAAAAAAATAGAGCGTCGAACCGAACGAGCAAAATTAATGTGTTATTACATATGTAATATGAGAATATTCGAACAATTTACTTTTATTTTTTCAATAAATTATAATTATAATTTCTTTTACCGAATTGCATCAGAATACAATTAATGGTGTGAAATAAAATTAAAAACAAATCAAGTTTAACTTTATTTAATAAATTGTAATATTTATTTAATAAAATAAAAGGTTTTGTAAACTGTTTATTAAAATCTTCTTTTCGTTTGTATATTTAAAAAATTAATCGTTTGCATGTCGCAAGAAAAAAGATAGTATCTATTTAAATTAATTCGTTTTCACCCATTTTATAACGTCAGTTATATTTTTGACATAATACTATTTATCTTCAAGAGTCTACTTTCTGAAATGAAATGGATACAAATGCTCCTTAAAGTATGCAAACGACTATGTGCCTCTAGTTTATCAGGGTGTCTAAATTTAGGGGCTTTTGATTTGTATGCATTTACTTACGATTTTATATTTCATAAAATATATTATTTTATCAACATTATCCTTATTTTTAAATTTAGATATCGATCGGTGAGATATAAAATTTCATTTATTTGTATAGATTACTTTCTTATTCATTCATTTAAAATATCATATAAACAGATTTTGATGGTACGTGTGTTAAATGTGTTAATATTTAGTGAATTTATTATCTGTAGATAAATGAATTACTATTTCAAATATAGTAAGAGTAAATAAAATTAAATTAAACATTTATTATTATTATATGACTTTTAAAACATATCAAGGATCTACTGATATAATATATACATGTCTTAGTTTCTCGGAAACTTATCAACGCATTAATTATAAAATGAAGAATATTAATCTTTTACGAAACATTTTTTATAAAGTACGTAACTTTATTTTCTAGAATTTATACGATAAGAAATTTTTATAATTGTCATAGTTATATATATTATTTAATACATTAATTTAATTATGACGTCAAGTTCTTAAATTATAAATGATCTCATATATGAATGAAACTCCGTACGTAGAGTTCAATTAAAAATATTAATTTTTGTTACAATTATGGGTTTCTATTAAATTATGAATTATAATTATTCATATTACATATATTTTATATAGATAAATGTTTATTCGTTTTAAGTAAATTTTATCGAAAAATGACCTAATTATTATAGATATTTTATCATACTTGCTACACTAGAAATATTTCTATACGTGATAATTTTCTGTGAATATTTTTTATCAGAAACAAAGCTTTACATTAAATTATATATATATATATATATATATATATATAATCATACTTTAAGGATAACGGCTATCTAATACACATAAATAATTTTTTAATATTTAAATAACATTTTTGCATTTTGATATTTAATTTAACAAATTTTTAATGTAATTCGTTTGAATCAATTATAATTGAAATAAAATCTTTATAATTTATAATTTATAAATAATTTTGATTAGGTTTAATTTTAAATATACACGATATTTAATATCTTGTAAATTGAATATATAATAACTGGTTGAGGCTTTCAAAATTTGAATCGCGGTGTAATTTCAAATTTATTTTATTTTCTCTTTATAAAGTAATGAATATTTATGGAGATTATTTATATACATATACAAAGTTCTTATTGCTTAACTACGTAAGAAAACTACGTAGTATTGTTTTTCAATTTATCGTTGAAGATTGTCGATTAAAATTTCAGTTTGATAGGTAAAGAAACGATCGAGTACTTGTAACGAGATATTCATTAGGAATTGTATAAGCGTTGTGAAATAATATATCACCTTTTAAAAATTTTAGAAACATTATTTTATAAGTACAAATAAAATATTATTAATTATGTCTTCCTAAAATAGGGAGATTAATGTAATTAATGAATTAAATATATCATCATCAATGTTTTAATAGTTGCCACCTTAGGTCGATATATTATTTTAATGATTCTTAAAATTTTACTTAGTTAGGTAAACAATTTAGATTATACGAGAGTAAAAATAGGAGTTCAATTTAATTACCATCGTACCAAGATTACATTATGAACTGAAATGTATAATCATATAACACTCTTATTGTAATAGTTAAATTCTAATATTTTGGAGCCAGAATAAAGATGAATAAACAAGAGGAATGTTAAGCATGAAACGAGAATGAAATATAAGAGGAAAGTTTAAGTCTTGAAAATATAAACCACATAATATTTTATTTGATATCTATAAGCGGATATAGATAATTACAATTAAATAAAAAAAAATTTTATACATAATTTTATTTTAGTATACAATTTTAGTAAAATTTAAGATAGGAACGATATGAGCTAGAATAGAAATTAAAAGAAAAGCATATATAAGTTCTTTGCGAGAATATATGAGCTTTTGGTAGACCAAGACCTAAAATTTCAAATTAGTCTTATTTAAAGTAGAGCATGAGCAAATATTCTTGATAGAATTAGGGCATAACAGAGAAAAGTGAATCTTTTTTGTTAATGTGGTGATGAATTTTTGAGCTACAAAAATTAACCGACTGCGAATAGTGTTACGAAATATTTTTTACCCATAATTTTCTGATGCAATGTTTATATTTATAAATTTGGTTTCAAATATAACGAAGAACTAATGTAATATAAATGTAATGTAGGTTTTATAAAAACGACTCTATCTTGTTTTATTAAGTGTTAAAAGGATGCTTTTCAACGTTACTAATAAATCAATATAATAGTAAGTCCTATAAAAAGCTTTAGACTATGCTTTATTTGTTCAAGGTTTTCTCCTTCTCTATTTATATTTAATATAAGATATTTCAAAAGTTTTACTTGGAAAAATGTTACTATTTATGAATTATAGTTTAATGTAAGTAAAGTAATATGAAAATAATAGTTTCAATCTTTTCGAAAATTTTGTTGAATTTTCATAGAATCCAGAAAATATGCTGAAATTGAGTTAAGAAGATATTATTTATAATAAATTGATATAACAAATTTGTAACAATATTTTTCAATCGATTAGAGTAGCTAAGATTTATTTTCTTAAGATAAAACACAACTTTTCATTTTAATTACTGTACTTGTATAATATGAATAAAGTCTGATATATGCAATCTAATTATGTTAGATTGCAATTTTTATTAAGTCTACATTTTAACCTATTTTATAAATTAATATTTAGTAATAGTAAAATAATTTTTTAAAGTTTTTTGAATTTAAAAAATACTTAGAAAACGTTAGTACCTTCGGTTCACTTAAAAAATTAATAAAGTATTATAAGAGTACATTTTCAATATCAAAAAAATTATTTAAATCGATAAAAATTTTCTATTTTAAAATATGAAAATTATATAATTAACAAATGACTTGCTATTTTAAAAACATAATCAACATTATAATGTACAATATATAAATAACCAAATAATAATAATAATATATAAATAAATACATATATATATTAATTTTAGAAAGTTTGTAATTTATTATTTTAGAAGTAGAAAATAATGATTAATTACTTTCTATTTTTATAATATTTATTTATATAGTACATTTGTATAAATAAAATTACTCATTCTAAACTGCTGAAAAATTTTTGAAAAATAATTTACATTTGTCATAAATTCAGATCATTCAGAATAGGATATTTAAACAAAGTAATTAACCATTTTTTATAATATTACAACTATTATCTTTAGAATAAAATTCATTTATTTGATTAATTTTTTTATTATTTAATGAATTAAATTTAAATTAAAATACGATTATTTTATCATAGGGCGATTTTTTCATCGTTTGGAATAAAAATTTTATTTTTTGTATAATTTTTTTTATTGTAATGACTATTTTCATTCGAATACACATTTAACGTATGTAGGTAACTTTAATATATAAGTTCATAATGAGTTTACGGTATTGAAAAGTTCGAATTATTAACATTTTTTTTAACAAATCTTTGAATAGAAAATAATATTTAAAAAGGTAGTTTAAACAAGTTAAATTTAAGACATTGCTATATTTAAATTATCTTAAAAATAATGCGTTGATTAAAATATAAGGTAATAATGTAAGAATTAAAAAAATTCATTAATCCGAAACTTGATAAACGGTTCTTTTAAAATATAATAAAATTAAAAAATCTTTTTATTTAATTTTTAATTAAAAGGCCTCTCTTTAAGAAAATTATCATTATTAAGTAGAAATGAAAAAGTTGTAGGAACAAAATAATATTTTTTAAGCAAACGTTCTTATAAAAAATAATTCATAGTTTAAATTATTGAGAATCAAAAATGTTCATGATTTTGTATCGATTTTAAAATATTTGAAATATTTTATGAAAAGTTCAAGTAATTCAAATAAAAATTCACTGCAATTTTTTTTTTTTGTATAAATTTTAAGATTTAAAACATTTACTTTTAGTTCACTGTGATTCTTATAATACTTAAATAAGTCAAGTCAATACTAGAGATGTAAATAACAATATTAATTGTTTCGTTGAGTATCGTTTTGCAATCATAGGAAGAATTTTTCTGTTACATATTCATATCGACAAGATTCTCGGGTATTTCATTTATAAAATTAAAAATTTTTTTTACAATTCGAATCAAACGCAATATATATTATAATTCGTAGGTTCTTAACAAATCTGTTTGAACTTGTATTTAACGTAAATAGTATTTATTAAAAGGTTATATTGAATTATATTATATAGAATAATAGAATTAATATAATTCAAAGTTTATTAGTAAATCCAAAACTTTACTATCTTATGAGATATGCGGGGTCTATAATAATTTTCCTTCATCGGCACATTATTAATATGACTTTAGACTTTCAACTTCAAAAATGGCTTTTTTATTTTAAAATGAATCGACATTGTTTTCGGAACTTGGATTTTTGGAAATTCTATATTGACATATTGTTAGTTTTTATAAAATTAAATATTTTTAAATATTTTTTTATTTGAATCTTCGAACGTTGAAATATATTATTCGAAGTTTTGTTCGTTTACACGTATTTTTCTTTAAATTTTTCTAAAGCAGTCAAAAATTTCAATACTCAAACATTTTTGTGATAAAAACAGCAATGGAAATAAATGTTATAACGTTTTTTTTATTCTAAATGTAATTTCATAACATTCGATATCATTTTCAAAATATTTTTGTTCCTTTAAATAAATAGTTCATCGAACTTCAATATTTAAATCTCAGTTTGTTGGCTACAACAAAAATTAATTTGAGAGTTATATCGCTTAAATGCCATTTTTCATTTTTATGAAGAATACAAATGATACGTTACACTTGGAATTAACGTTTTTTTTCATTTGGCAAAAATTGTTTTGTATATTTTTAACGCGTCGTTAGGATTTACATTATTTTCAAACACTAACAAAGTTCTTAAAACCAAAATAGATTCGTACGAAATTTTTAGGCCTTTAGTTTTTTCAAGAATTTTAAATAAAGAACACAATTTTTATTTCGTATTTGACGAATTAAATTTGAACTATTTTTACATAGTTTTTGTAATGTTTATAAGGTTAGATGTAAAATTAAACGAGAGTGAATATTCGTAGGTGAGGATAGAGCAATGATTTACAGATGTACAGGTTGTTTTCGAATTTTAAATAATAATTATTCATCAGAATATTAGTGTAATGTTCTTTTCAACATATTATATTTACATATTTCATTACACTTTTAATAGTTTTTGTGACATATTTACTTCTTAAGTTATTCGTGTTTTCATGAAGTTATCTAAAAATATCGCTAATATAGTTGACAACTTTATAACTAGGGTACGTTCCGAAACGCGAGAGTGGATTTTATTACTCGGTATTAGAGAGCGAGCGAAAGAATTTGATAAAGTCTTTTAGCAGGCGAAAGTATTCGATCTATGGGGAAGAGCAGAGGAGGCGAACGTACCCCGCGGATACCAAGGGAGTAAATATCGAGGGAGTCCGGTCCGGATTTTAAGGTAGTTGGACTTGCATTCATCGTGTCCAAAACTCTCCTGTTTTCTCTTTCCTCTCTCTTTCCTCTCTTTGTTCGTCTCTCTTTCTCTTCTCCCTCCTCCGACGCAAAGAAATTTGACGATCGGTTGCAGCAGCAGTGGCAAGAGTCGGCAGACGTTGACCACCAAACGCGAGAGCAGTTTTAAAACACGCAGCTGCGCGTGTGTACATCTTTTTACACCTTCGACTTCGCGTCGCGGCTTTCGTTGTTTTCGTTTAACGTCTTTCGATCCATCGATTTTTCGCCCTTCCGTTTCGACTCTCGTTGGATCCTACATTACACATTATTCGCGAGCTGTTTCCTCGTTGCGAACCTAAGGTATGTTAGATTTTATTTTAATCTCAAACTTTTTACGTAATACCTCTATTTCTAAAGCCTCGCTTTCTTCCTTTTCGTTCCGTGTCTTATCTTTTATTTTTTATCGCCGATTCCCTTTTCATTCCTATCGCGGGACAGTCGACGACTTACGTAAATACACGCGTTAATTTCTTTTCAAATTGGCTGTTTTTCGGTTGCATTTCGTTCGCTCCTTCTTCTCCTTAGACTTTACGAATTCCTATTTTTACGGTTTATAAACATTTATTCCAAAATATTGTTTTTTCATCGTACAAGTTTTAAAATAAAACTGTAACAACTAACAATGTAACGGTTATCGTTACATCGGTGTTTTTAAGCAAAGCTCGTTATTTTATCCTTCTTCTTATTATTATTGTATTGTTTTGAAATGAATATTAATTATCGTAAACACTACCGATAGATTTTATTATCGTAGTTAACGTTGTTACCGAATTTAAAGAATTTAATCATCTCGTTAATTTCTCTTGCATTATTCATGGCAATTTATCAGAAATAATAATTTGCGGCTTTTGTTATTAGCAATTTAAAGTATTTAAAGCTCTGGCTGAAAGTTTAGTCTCGAAGATACTTTTCGTTTTGGGTATCCGACAAAATCTAATGAAACATCTCGCATAATTTTATACCTTGAATCCACGTTTTCTCTCGCGTCCACGCGACCGACACTCGAATTCATTTCGCGTTTGATCTTTTTTCTGTTCGAGAACCCAAGTCGATTTTCCACCGGTGAGAAATAGACGGAATCACCTCTAAGTAAAGTACGGGTCACGAGGCGAAGGAAAGCGAAGGAAAGCGAAGGAAAGCGAAGGAAAGCGAAGCAAAGTGCTCGAGTCCAGGAGGGAATGACCCAATTTTGCTCAAGACCGAGGCTCGCTTCGTCTTTTCCTGTCCCGACGTACATTACCTAGTCACGGAATATCCTTCTATTCGTTCTATTCGTCTGCCTTTTCCCCCGCACTCGCAATAACGCGCGATGGCGACAAGCGCCGGAGAAGAACAAAGATAGTCGAGGAAAGTTGGGAGCGAGGAACGAGAGCGGAGACAGTGAAATCGGGCATCGCGACGACTCCAGTTCGGAAACTCGCGGGGAGCTTCGAATAGTTCTAAGAATAGATAAGCTTCTTAATCGATACGAGTTTTCATTCATGGATGCACCGATTTTAGTGCACCGAACGTCCAAAGTTATCGCGTTTTATTTAAATACACGCGGGTTGTGAACTGTTGCATTTTTTGAACCTAATTTTCATTAAAAATACGCGAACGCGGAATATATTTTATCAACGCGAATTAACGCGAATAAAGAATATATTTTGAATATTGATTCGAATTCAGAAATAATCGAAGAATGCTAAAAAATTACCTTTCGATGAATAGTTTTAAACAAGATGTATTTCGTATCGACCGCATTTGTAACAGGAGTGTTCGTTTCCAGGGAAAGTGAATTTGTTTGATCGATTCAGCGGCTCTTGATACGAGAAAAAGTTATCGTCTAAACTTTGTCGAGTATTTCAAATGCGGAGAGGAAACTATTGTTGCGTTGCGATTACCGAATAAAACCAGTATTATAAATATTGTCTCTTAATCTATAGAACAACTTCTCGCTATTGCCAAAAAATTATGTTCTCTTGTTGTAGCGTGTAAATGTAGCTATTATAAAAAATATCGTTCGAAGCGTCTCTCGCTCTCGCCGCCACTCTCTCTCTCTCTTTTCGTATATTTCGAGACGAGAATCTTTCGATTTCAGTGCAGTGATAAAAGCCTATTTGTCGGGAGAGGATAAATTTTCTCGGTGTACGCGAGACGATTTAACCCGGTTCGTATCTACTGTGGAGTCTCGGTCTTGATCTCTTACACCTGGTCGAGGCATCGGGCGCCAGATTAATTTTGGTCGGCGGATTAATCCACGAAACTCCGCGACATCTAATTGCACAGTTCGAGCGCGACCGCAAACATCGCCGGATCCACACCCGGTGATTATCCAAGTGCGTATTCGAGATTCTTGGCCGTATAATCGAGTCTACTGTGATTCGCGAGTCATTGGCTCCTGGAATTCCGGAGCCTCATGGTGAGGATGAATACTTGAACTTCGCTCGGTTTCGTTCCGCTTTTTGTTATGTCTGATAGAAATTCTGGTGAGGTGGGGGAGACGATCGTTCGAGTCAAATTCGTATTGGTGCAACAAAATTAGAACACCGGCGGATGTTTTAGTTTGACGAATAAAAATTATGAATAAAAACCGATGGATCGAATCGTTTGTGTTTTAGATTGGTCGTTGCAAAAAGAAGATTCCGAAAGAAGATTATAAATAAACAAATTTTTTAATACCATAATTCACCTCTGCTCTTAAAAACTGATCTTTTATCAATGAAAGTTTTAATTGAATAATTTGTGCATATTCTTCGTTTTTATTTTATGTTCGATCGTGGTTTTACTCTTTACCGTATCGATACACGTTTTAACGAATTTTTCCATTATGTTCGTAATTTATATCTTGAAATGAATTTAAATGCTTTTCTCGCATTCAGGCAGAGAATTGAAACGTTTTGTTTTATTTTTTTTAACAAAATGAATTGAAATAACGAAAAGCTTTTATCGCGCTAAAAATATTTTCTTTTAAAAATGCAAAGGGAAACAATATTTTTACCTGCATTAATAAAAAACGAAATTATAATAAAACTGTATAATAACATATATAATTTAAACTTAAAAATCAAAGGTTTGTTGATAAAAGGATTCGTTGGTGTATTTATTTATTTTTTCACTAAAAATTTATACAAAGCGTCTAAATATTTAAATTGTTACGAAGCTCATTTTACCAGTTTTTAATTCCCTTATTCCAAACTCGAGTCTTACTAAATTAATAGTTCTGAGCGTAAAATAAGCGTTATGAAAACGTCTATAAAATTTCTTAAAGAGACTTATGTTTTACAGGCGCAATACATGGAGGAAGAAGACGATATGGCCATGATGGTCAAGGTGTATATCTACGATCTCACTAAAGGCATGGCTGCGGTCATGTCCGATTCGTTGTTAGGTAAGCTTGAGTTTTCCGATTACATTCCGTTTACGGATCAATTATCGGTAATTGAATCGATGTTTATGCGTTTACAATAAATTTCATATCAAATACGAATAAATCGATGCATGCGAATTATACAATTATTGTTTGCAAACAACATTCGATGAATTAAACAAGGAAGCTTCGTGACTTCATAAAAGATTAAAGGTGTTGGATAAGGCTAATGTTTCAGGTTGTTATTTATTAAAAAGTAATGACCAATGTTCAAGCCTATATTTCATTTGATTCGGTTTTTTTACTTACATCGAAATATTATCGATGTTGAATTTCTATCTAATGTGGAAATATTATATTCCGCAGGTATTATGTAATTAAAATTTCACAATTAATATCGATATGTTTATCTATTTTATATGGGTTTACATGAAAATTACATCAAAGGCAGTTTTATTCGTTCGGAAGAAATTTTTCAATGCGTAAAATATATTCGTCTTATTGAACAATATATGAAATTTCAAAGATAATTATAAAATTTTTATAAAACTAGATTTTAAAATATTACCTTTATATTTTATGATAAGCAAAACATTTTGAAGAAAAGTAATTTGAAAACTTCGTGTATGTATGTATAATAGTCATTCATAAATTTTTTTGCAATATGTTATTAAATTTATAATTTACTTAATTACGTTGTAAATACTCGTTACCGATAGCAAAGTTACGACTTCTTTTATCAAATTCTTATCAGTAATAAGCATAAATTTGTTAATGTAACACATTAATTAAATATTTAATAATTGATGCACAAAGTATTTCTTTTCTTGTGTAAGCACGAGGCAAAAAATTACGTATCGATTGTCACGTGGCCAATCGTTTGATTGTTTTTGTATTTTCCTATTCGAATCTATCATCGAGCTACGATATTCGCGTGTATATATTAGCAAAAGATGCCAAAAAACAATTGGATAAAGAGAGAGGGAAAGGAAGACAGAGAGAGAGAGAGAGAGAGAAGTAGAAAGAGAAAAGTAAATGCTTAGCCAAAATGTCAGGGAGTCTTCCATCCTCCGTATTTGCACGTGTTTCGTAGATTTTCGTTAGATCTGTGCCAGCAATGTACGTTAATTTTAGAGCGCAGACTTTGTCGTCATACGGGATTCACTTGAAGCGGTCACCGGATAAACGTAGTTAAAATTCGAGAGGACGATCATTGCGCTCTTATTTTTTGTTTGGAAAATCGGTTGACATTAAGTAAAATTATTTTTTTCATAATTTAAACGCATGTTAACATTTTTATACGCTAAAGAAAATTTATTTTTCACTGATATAATATTAATTTACGAAGATTCAATTTTTAAATTTAATACGTTTTAATAGCATTCGAATTTCGGTAAGGTTGAAGTTCGTTTGTTCTCAATAACGTTAATATTAATTAATTCAAGGCTTAGATTAATTTATGGTTCAGAGCGACAATACATTTATTGAAAAATTATTAGATAAAATATTCAAGAACTAGCCGAGGAATAGAGATAGAGATAGAGAGAGAGAGAGAATAAAAGAGGGAACGATAGATAAATTTGTGCATGTGCAAATGTTATTTTTAATTTTATTGCATTTTTGTTTCGATGCTCCGATAAGACAATTATTTATCAATCAAACTTTTGAAGTTGTATAAGAAAATGATTCCTATATACAAATAATTAATTCGAAGTATAGTTTTTTATTCGTTAACATCGATCAAATATTATAACAAAATTTAGAAGAAATTAAATTAGTTACGATAAACAAATCTGTTATAAGGATGTTTGCTTGTACGTTGGATAATATAAAAGACTGTAAAAATAAAGAATGTTAAATATCGCGTAAAAATAATGTCAAGCTAAAGTTTAATGTAGTGAAAATCGCGCTTTATTTCACGCCTTACACTTAACTTACCTTCAAAGATAATATCGAATTCAGCGAGATGTACAAAGTTATTTTTGCTTTCCAACGTATAGCTTCCTTTGCATATTACTTTTATTTTTGCGTGCAAATAGTCGTTGACGTTCTATAAAAATCCACATTATGCGTTTGATGTTTTATGAACCGTATCGTATCGTGGTTCTTTGAATTAAGTAATAATCGATAGAATGTTATTTTCAATGAGATTTTTAATGGAAAATTACTTAACGTACATTTTTGAACTTGTAAATATAAATTATTAGTACATTTCTTGTTTTGCCGTTGATATTTAGACTACGCGTTATTAATATCAGTTTCTAGAATTTTCGTTCCTCCTAATTAATTAATTTTGATTTATAATTAGAAATGTTAGAAATGTTCTTAGATTGGTAAAAGTTGTGGAGCTATTTATCATACTTGTTTTTATTTATGTTGGTATATAAATGTTTCAAATGTTTAATCTAAAAAATGACGTATTAAGTTTAAGAACGTATATTAATATATATATGTGTGTATATATATACATATATATATAAACATATATATATACATATGCATATATAAAGATTAGGTTGTCTGGTAAAAGCAAAGAATATAACGAAACATGCGCAATTAAATAAATGTAAAATAGAATTGTTGAAATATTTTAAAACTGATTTAATATTTATAAAAATTAAACGTAAAAATATATTATACTTAAATTATTTTAGCTTCGCTTAAATTTATTATTACGTTAACAATAATCCGAAAGTAGTAAATATACGAAGAATAAATTCTGTGAAATAATTAATCAAAGATTTTTTTATAATAATTAAGAATTTATAAATAATAAAAACGACTTAAAATGAATCTTCAGCCAAAAAATTTGTTTCTTTGTGCTTTTAGAATCTACATCAGTATGTAATAAAACAATACGTTTCTCATTGTTAACATTTTCTTGCAAGTGAAATTATTTTTATACATTGTGATATTAATTTCTTTAATTTTGTTTTCTGTAAATTTTTTCCATGTATATATATAGAATCCTGCTTAAATTTTTCACTGTCACGATACGTAGTTTTTCTTTAGAATAATATTTTTTTAATTAGAATAATATTTTTAAATTATATTCTAAACTGTGTTTATTCAAATATTATTTTCTAAAATATTTGGTAAGAATAAAAATTTGTGGATTGATTACAATAATACATTCTAAAATGTAAACTGCGGATTTGATTTAATAACACGTGATGTAGTAACACACAAATTTACACAGCGAAACAATCGCAATAAATAACCATACCTGAAAATTATACGAAACATCAAACTTATAAATTGACGATATGTACTCTTTTACGCGTTGTTTACAATAACTCTTAATAGCTTCGCACGACGTTCGTGTTCTGAGGTGTGTGACCCCTCTTCTGTCTCTCTCTCTCTCTCTCTCTCTCCGTTCCTCCCTCTATTATTGCATCTCTATTTCTTCATTATGCGACTGCTTCCTATTCTAAACGATATGCAAATTATTTTTACACTTGCAGACGAATGAACAAAGACAGCAATATCCGTTTATACTACTGTCATAAGAAACAAATTCGTATTCGACTCTTAAATAATACAATTTAATTATAATTTTACGTTTTAATAAACAAACGTATCTTTACTACTTGATTATTACACAAAACTATTACAATTTATATCACATTTAATCTCAGCTGCATTTTTTTGAAATGATAAAAAATGTTGATACCAAGTAATATTAATTGTAATGATACGATCCGTTCATTATATGCAATAAATAATATCGTCTTAGAAACAAGTGTACTATATTTGTAAGAAAATATTCTCACTCGTGTGTGTGAAGTGAATGTAATATTTTATAATGCATGTAAAATGGATATAAGTATTATTAATTGATCAATAGCACTGCGGGCAATAACTAATTAATTATTCGTATAATTTCTATGTTCGCAATGAACTTCTCATATTTGATAAAGGACATTTTTCTCTTATTTACTTTCTCTCTTTCTGTCTCCATCTCTTTTTCTTACTTCCGGTATCGTTCGGTTATCGTAATAACCATATTAGACTTATACAAAATGTATATAATAACGTGCTTGAAGATATAAGATATAAAATAAGATATAAAAGACTATCATAAAAAAATTATCATAAATGAATAATTATATTTCATTAAAATTTATTTAATATTATTATTTTTGCTTAAATTAATTGTTTCATTTTTTATTGTTATTTACAATTTAGCTTTCAATTAATTTTGTACTAGTTACGATCATAAATTTTGATAAATATTGTTCAAAATTTCATTAAACTTTAATTTGACATTTTCAAGTTTTCTTTGAGGTATTTAATTGTTTATTATTAATATTTTCTATTGGTGATACTGCTTTTCATAAATTGACGTCTCATAATTAAAAATTCAACGTTTTAATAAATTATTAAGCCTTGAGTGTTTAGTTTTCGATGAAATATTTTCACTGTATACTTATAGTATTTCAATTGTTAAAAAAGTTATTCGGTTCAATTTTGTAAATTACAAATTAATTATGATTTTCTAGAAATTCAATATTTTTTTCTTCCATTCAAATTTATTAGAAAAATTGTTGGTAAAAAACTAATTTTTATTTTATTCATTAGTATTATCTTCTTAAGATAAAAGTCTATTTATTCATTTTGAGTACGCGATCTTTTAGTTTTAGTAGGCAACTTTCAATAAAAATTTTCGTTTTCATAATAAATTTAAAGCTAATCATGCAAATATTATATTTGTACTATTCTTATTTTATTTATTTGGCCATTTACCTTAAAAATACTTTCCAATATTAACATTTTTTTATATTTATAAAAATTGATTCAGTTGATAAAACACTTAATTTATTCGTAATTATATAAATATATTTACAGATTTCCTTTTTGAATAAGATTGATTGCTATGTATTTTTTTTAGTATTAAAAAATATTCTAATATTTTTTTTATAACTGTATTATTTTACAATAACTTAAGGACCTATAAATTATTATTCTTACAGTTTTTTATTATTTTTGAACAGGAAAAAATTAATCTAATTTATGTTCGGTAAAAATAGTTTCTTTGATTAAATTCGACAATTATTTTTTATAAATTTGAAGCGTATAACGTTGAATACGAAACAAAATTTCAATCGTTTCAAAATTAAATTTTTATGTGAAAAAATTATATGCAAATGAAATCAAGTTCAAGCAAAGTTTTTAATGCAAATATTTTTCAGGTATTAATTTAAACAAAAGTAAAATATTTACAAAAATTGAAAACAAACAAAGTAATATAAAAACTTGTTCTTATTTATTTTATTTAATTATCTTTTACCGTTATTATTATGAACAAAATCAATTCTTCTTCAAAGCAGCGATTTTAATTACATAAAAGTATCAAATTGATGTCGAAGTATAATTTTTTAGTTTTATTATTATTTAGAATTCAAATTATAATAAATTACAATTTATACATTTTAATACATCGTCAAATTATTGAAATTTATAAAAATTACCAATTTTTATATCATTTGCAATCGACTTTGATTTTCCTTTAGTTCTATACATTCTTAACCGAACGTGATTGAAATATCAAGCATCGAGCATTGCAAATCAAACGATAATGTTTACTTGGTACGAAGATTAATAACTAAAATTTAATAACTAAAATTTGAATTATAATTTAATTTTATCTTATTTAACAACATAAATTGTATCGGCTTAGTTACCAAACAGGATTCGTCTAATTTAACATAAAATATATATAATATAACGCAAGTAACGTATAAGTTTTTACCTAGGAATATATTATACTTCTCCAAAGTATAATTTTAAGTTTATAAATTTAGGAAGCTGGAGTCGCTCTTTCATTTCTCCCCGCGATCGGGAAGGAACCATTAAAAATAGGCGAAAGGGATTATAGTAAGTTAGCACTTATCCACTGGTATTACACGCGGGTTCGAAATTGAAATTCTCGTTCTGCCTCTGTTTTGGTGTCGGCTCGTGTCCACCTCCGCTCAACCGATGCACGTTTAAATATACATGCAGTCCGCATATGGGAATCTTTCGCAACTGGCGGAACGCGGAGTTATTTCTCGCGCTTTCTCCGCTCCACCTGGGGATCGACGATAAAAATCCCGCGGGTGCTTTTGCTATTTCCGCGATGTGCGAACTGGGTCAGAAGCCCCGAGCGCGGGAATCGTTACCGGCATTCTATTTTACGCGAACGGATTTACGCCAACGGATTTACTCGACCGCCATAATTTTGAGCAGGAGCACGTTGAAAAGCTTTCGACGCGATGACAATTCATCGCTCGTTAAGAGTTTGCCAGCCTCCGTTCTCTCTCTCTCTCTCTCGCTCACTCTCTCTCTCACTCCCCACTTCCCACTCCCCAGCCTCCTTTCCGCTCCCTCTTTATCTTTCGGGTGAATGTTCCGATCGCCACTGACCGTGAATACACTGACGATGCCGCGCGACGGTTATAGCGATCGCTTGGCTGAAAATCGAAACAGAGGAGAGATTCGGAAGATGTCGGATGGGACGAATCGAGCCCTCGATGCGATCGGGGGATATTAAACCGAAATAAATTCGAGTCGGAACAGTCGGAAGACACGGAAGACGCGGAAGACGCGGAAACACGTGTCCGTATTTTTATTTTATTTTTTTTGCTCTGTCAATGCTTTTTCCTTACCGAATCCAGGGATAATTACTTTTTCTGGCTCGCGAACTTCTACCCGTGTCTTTTATTTATTTATTAAATAACCTTTCGTGACAACCATTTTATTAAACGTCGTTAGATGTTGTTTCATTTTTATGGAACCGAGCATCGAAGTTGTTCAAAATTTATATCGCAGCGAAATAATTTTAATAAATTTTAATATTTATTCCAAGGGATGATATTTTTATTTTTATTCGAATTACGAATATTTGTTTGTATTCGAGTTACTTTTTTTATCGAAAAATATTACTACTTTTATTTAGAAACATCTTTATCGTAGTTTATAGATTGCGTTGGATTAAATTTGATTTAAAAAATTTACCGATCGGTTCAACGTATCGCGTGAGAAAGAAGTACGAAAAAATCTCCATTTTTATTTTCTCCGTTTTAAATACAGTCTTTGTATACGCAACCTTTATCGAATTAATATATTTACGCTAATTATAAATATTCGATTAATTATCTTATCTTTTCAAAAACATTTTCTCCGTAGAGTTTTAATAATTTCGTTTATTATGTGCATTAGCGTATTAAATATTTGCATAAACATTTATATAATTCTTGAAATATTACGAAGTTGATTAAGAAATTTAAATTTTCCTTGATAAGTTTATGACAAGCAACACATAAATATGAAACTATTAAAATTCACGTTATCCGATAAAATAAAAAGTATATCGTTAAATTTTATCGATAATAAATCGACGTATTTCACTATTAATAAACGGAATTATTATATTGTTTATACATCATATATCACTTTCAAAAATAATTCTCAAGACTTAGAATTTAAAATGAGTGACAGTCCATTTTTACTCGACATTTCAGGTCGTCACCTGGATGGAATATGGCACACGGCTGTGGTCGCATATCGTAGGGAATATTTCTTTGGTCCCGTTGGAATTCAAAGCGCTGTTCCGGTAAGTTTATCCATTGTTTGCGGACGAGAACATTTTACGTAACCAATGCTATTTAAATTTCTGAAGATAAATTTTATATCTGCTTTTATATTTCGCTATTTTTAGCGATTAATTTTACCATAACGTTAGAATCTATAAGTTGAATTATTATTAAGCTCAAATTTTACGTTAGATATAAAAGGATCCAATGTTACCGGTTGATTATTTTATTCATCGAAAGAAATAGCAGTTAATTAAAATTTAAGTACGTCGTTGGATACGAATCGCATGTTTTATGCAAAGTTTAACGATCACTGATTATTTATGTAGTGTATTAAAAAAAAAGACTAATTTCTCTAGAATCAAATATTTAAAAAAAAATTATTACCATTAAAATAGCTCTTTAAATAGATTAATATTATAAGTAAGTATTATATATTTGAATTTTTAGCATTTTCAATCTTTCGATAAGTTCGAAATAAATTTTTTTGGAATTTTGGAATTGATATTTTTGCGATATAAATGTGCAACGAATTTATTTGCTATAACGATAAAAGGTTGTAAAAAATGTTGGACCATTTTCGACTTTTATTTGGATTAAATTAGTTTTGCGAATATTAACATGTAATACGTGGATTAAGGAGTTGTATTTGTAATTGTTTCTGATTTATTACTTCTATATTTGTTAACAGTAATATAAGAGCAACAACCTCAAAATCACTATATTTACGGTTGCAATTCCTGCCTATAACATATCATGTATTTAGAATTTTTAATTTTCTATATTTTTATATTTTTCATTTGAGTTTATTATGACTTGAGTGATGAGAAAAGGCGCGAGAATTCTTAATATATTCTAACCATCGTAAGCCTTAGAAACGAAACTTGAGGGTTATTAATGTAACGAATTTAAAGTATTTATAATTAAATATTTTAAAGCAAAACGTTACTCCTAAAAATTTTAAATAATGTAAATATTTTTCTAAAGATTTTTGCAAGAAGCACTTTATAATAGAAAAAGAAAATTAATTTTTTAATGCAGTAACTTTTTATCGCTTATATTTTAAATTATATTTGTTTTTCTTAATTAAATAAATTTATTTACATAAATTTAGTTCGTAAGATAAAATATAAATAATATCAAATGAAGGAATAAAACAAATGTAAAAAAATAGTATCATTTAATAAATATATTAGTAATTAAATTATTTATTTATTTGATTTATTTAAAAAAGAAATTAGTATGAAAGTTTATATATTTAATATTTGTTTTACATACAGTTTTCGCTTTATTTTTTAAAAATTCATATTTTAAGTACAAACTATGGTATTAAATATTTTTTTTAGTTAGTTTTTTGGATGACCCATAAATTATGTATATTATTGCAATGCATCATTAATACTTATCTGTTTTGAAATATAAATTTTTCATATATTTTTGTAAACATATACAAATTGATCGAATATTTAAAACTCAACGTTGTATTATCTCAAATATAAAGCTTTATTTTTTTATTTTGATTATCTTTATGAATTTTTTATTCAGTTTTCTTAAAAATAAATGCAAGGGATATATTTACAAGAAATATTTCAAAATTTATTTAATAACATTCGGTACATGATTATTTAGAATTATTAATTAATAAAAAAATTTTCTTTATAATTTTGTAAGCGTTAAATTTTAACTGCTCCTCTCAAGTTGAATATTTAGGTTAGTTTTATCTAAAAATTTATTCATCTAAAAATTTTTAAAAATAAAAATTCTTAAAATAATAGTAATTCGTACATTTAATATATATATTTTTTTATTATATAACATTTTTGGGCCATTAATTCCATGTCTTTTTATAAATTAGTTTTCACAATAAACAGATAAATTAAAGAAAAAGAAACGACTGTCAAATGTAATTAGAAATTTTTTTCGCGTATCCATTTTCATTTACATTCAAATTTTATATTTTAAACGGTAATAAAAGAACTTATTGCATTGCTAAGAAACAATTATAAATTATTTTAATAAATAATTAATTTTCACAAGGATGTAATAGAGAAAAATATTATTAATTATATAAGTTCTTTAAATTCAAAAACAATTAATTTCTACATTTCTAGAAAAATTAAGAAAATCAATCGAAGTTCTATTTAAATAAATATTTGTCTATATTTTTATTTTCTATTTATACTACATATTTATATTTTTCTTAAGATGCTTTTATCGAAATTCTCGTAGATGTTTATTTTAAAAGTTCTTTTTTTTATAAGTAATATTGTCAAAAAGAAATTTCAAACGATAAACACGTCGACGATTGTAAAAGCGAAGCAACGTTAAAATAAAAGTTTTAAGAAAACGGTTTTGTTAAAAGAGAAAAAATAACGAAAACTGAAAGAAAAATATTAAAAAATGATTTTTTTTTAATGTTTAAATCGTATAAATCGAAGGATACGTAAATTCGGTTAGAATACGAAAGAATAAATTCCGATTAAAGTATCGATTAATTAATTAAGCGTAACGAAAAACCGCTCGAGTGTATCGGCTAGTATCGAAAAATATCGAAGATAAGCTTTGGCAAAGAAAAAATGGAGATTAAACGAATGGATGAAATGCGAGGGTAATATTAATTTTCTGTATAATTAGCGTCCGCTAGGAAATACCGAAACTTATTAATTATAATAATAACAGCTTGGATGTTGCAAGGTTCGCGAGGAACCGCCAACAAAATTAATCTTCTTCTCGGTTAAAATTCAAGCGCGCGATTGTTAAGTGTTTTCGAAAAGTCGAAAAGTTTGGGCGTGCGCTGAAGCCGGCCGGTACCGATTCCCCAATCACCCCTAACTAGTCGGTGATAATTCTACCCTCCATCTCTCTCCTCGAGATGATCTTCCCTAGGGACAAACCGATATCCCTCCTCTCTCATCGGATGCTCCGAGCCATACGATACTTAGCGGTGCGCGTGTGTTGGATACACCTAAATTTGGTCCGGGGAAGCGCTAAAAATAAATTCGGCTCTACATTCCTCCGCTCCCTCGGGTTCCTCCACGCTGCCGAACTTGTTCCTCCCGAGGAGAGAGAGATTCGTCGCCGACGAGAACGACGCGCTCGGGAAAAGCGAGAAAGCCACGCGATCGGGTAAGTCCGCACCTGTATTTTTGTATTCCCTCTTCCACGTACACTTCCACGTACACTTCCACGTACACTTTCATGTCTCTCTCCCTCTCTCCCTTCTCCGTTTCTTTGGATCTTAGCCGCCAAGTAATCGTCACCAGCGCACGACGCTCGCGAGCCTCGTCGGGTAATTAAGGAACACGGGATTCCAACGTCGCGTTTCCGCTTTTCTTCGAAGAGCGGACGCGTACGCGAGAACAAAGACGCGTGGACGCGTGTATATGGAGGCGGAGGCACGGGATCAGTGACACGGTGCAAGTTTAACGTGGTTGTTGCAGAGCTTCTCGCGCGGGTGTCGCGACTTTTCCATGTTGTTTTACCCTGGGAGCCGACACGACGGGGCTTTCGTTGCTCCTTCGATTCCGAGCAGTGCGTTGGATTTTCCGAGCTCCTATGCTTCCCTTACTACGATAATCTTTTCTTTCCGCTTCGTCGACTTGTGAGCGTCGAATCTTCGCGGGGACTGTGAAAGTTGCCGAGGAATCGGGTACGTGAAAATTCAATTACGCGTATTTTGTTTGGAAGTAGCGAACCAACGATGGAGTACGTTCATTTTAATCAGTTCGTTGTAGCGAGCGACGGTCAACGCATCGATCTCGATCTCGATCCCAAATATCCGAAATATCCGAAATCACCAGTGTTAACCTTTGAACGAGGCAGCGGATCGACTTCGGTACATTTTTTAAACGTGAATCGAATATTATGTAATTTATATCGCAAAAAATGTGTAAAAAAACGTATAACTAAATAATCATGATTTTAATCATATGATTTTTTACGATGGTAAATTTTTAAATAGGTTAATTAAAAACCGAGTGTTCGAACGGATAACGAGATGTAAATTCCACTATTTATCCGTTTAATATATTTACCGTTTAAGTATGTTAAGGCCAAATACAATAAGTTTTACTTCAAAACCGAGGATTTTGAAATATATTTGGTCAACCGTCTATTTTAAGAGAGCACGATAAAAAATAGAAGTGAAATCATTTTAATAGTGTTTATGGATTCGCTTATTTTTACTGTATGACGTAAATAAGCATAATTTAAAGAAAAACAAAGTACGTAAAGAAGTGTTCCGGTTCGTTATGATTTTTTTTTTGAAATTATAGGACCTTAAAACATACGGGATCCGCGAATGTATTAGAAACAACTTTCCTATTTCGTTTTGAAGTAGCTACTGTTTTTTCTCTGCTACGACTCTTTTTATAACAGTGCGTACAAAAAAAGTTGCGTGACTTTTTGTACTAAAATGTCACTAGACTTATTTTTGGACTGGGATGTTCGAAACCGAAAATTGCGATGTCAACTTAAGAGTTTCGATTCTTTTCACGCGTGTATACGATTCTATATTTATAGGCAGGACGGATTTTATAGACCATTTAACCAAGTTTGAAATAAAACCTTTCTTTTTACTTTTGGCGATAGGGAAGCACAGAACTTAAAGAGCCGCAAAAAATAGAAGAAATTGGATTTACCTTTTTACCTTACTCGGTATTTTCGGAGTATATCAACAGTCTAGCAACGACAAAATTTGCGTAAGTGATGTACATATTTTTTAACCGATGCATCGTATAATTTTAAGAATGAAAACTATTGCAAAATATTCAATGGAAAATCATATTACGATATCCTAATATAAATTGAATCTTCGCGTATATTCGCATTTATCATTAGTCAATAATAAAAAATATTTTATCGAAGTATTCGCTTTTATAAATAATTTTAATGCGTAAGGTATTTGATAATTTAGTCATTTTTATGTACTATCGATACGTAAGTTAACATAATTTTTAATATTGTACGTAAGCTATTAAAACGTATATTTATGAAAAAACTACAAATTTCTTTCTGGTTGTAAAATATTTAAGCAAAAAACCTTGAAGTTAATATGTTCGAGTAACTCTGTGTGCTCATAAATATAAGAATAAACTTTTCAAGAAGTAGGCCTCGTTTGAAAAAGGTGTATGCTTAAAGATTGTATTATTTTTTTACTGTATCAAATATCTTTACTAAATAGAACGAAAATAAACAAAATTATTTTCATTTTTAGTTAAATTATTTCAATGAGTCTCATCTGTTTTATTCAATTTATTATTTGTGCTAATACGAAGGAAACATTATTTATATTTTAAAATGAATTTCAATGTATCTATAATATTTCTATGTGTTTGACAAGCAATAGTTTTCATTCTTGAATGAAATATTGTACGCTATCATTATAATATATAATGTAGATATAACCAAATATTAAATGTAATAAACTCGAAAACACAATAATGATATTAATTGCAGGCCTGGGACATATAATTTATTTAAACACAATTGCAATAACTTTAGCGACGAAGTTAGCAATTTTCTTGTAGGCACAGGAATACCTAAATATATTTTAGACTTACCCGACGAAATATTACAAACGTAAGTGTTTAACCAAAACAATTGAAGAAAATGTACATTTAAGCGCTTACTAGATTCCAATATTTTTCAAACACTATTTTCTCTTTAGGCCTATCACACAAGCTCTCATTCCATTAATAGAAGATTTAACAAAGAGTGCCGCTGTTGTTCTTTCAGGCGGTCGAAGATTTAGCAACACGATATTAAATAGAGAGGATTCACCGGAATATCAATCACTGAATAGTCAAATCGAACAGGCGAGGTATTTTTATTTAATTTATTAGAAAGTTCATCATAGGGCAATTTACTTTTGAATACAATTTTTCCAACAGTACTTCAAATGCATATATATTTATAAAACTTTTTTGAACGACTTATACTAAATTGAAAGCTTAATTTATCAAATGAAACACAAATTTAAGTATATTATTGTAAAGAAATGATTTATAATTAGTAAATATATTTAAGTAAATATTTATTGGAATAAATTAAAATTTTACTTAACGACAAATATTCAATTTTTTAATAAAGACAAATATTAATATTTTAGACTTAATTCCATTGCTCTAGAAGAGAAAAGAAACGTTATAAACGAGAAACTTGCAAAAAAGGAGAGAAAGAAGAAAAAGAAGGATAAAAAGAAGAAAGATAAAATTAGTCGAGAAAGCGGAAGTGAAAGCAATAGTACAGGTCCAACTAATTGTTTTCAAATGGCTGACCAAGAAAGTAAGTTTGTTATGATTCTATACTTAATATGATTATACAAGGATATTATTGATTAATATCGTTTCTTGACAAATTTTTTAATAATGAAATAAGTATTTTCAATACTTATGCAGATGTTACATAAATAATTATATTATGATTTTTATATTATAATTAATTTTTTGGATTGATGTCACGATGATTAATTTGAGTAATAAAATTTTTAATGTAAAGAATATATTTTAATAATATGAAATAAGTAAAAACTGGAAATATATAAGCGCTAATTTTACTATTATGCTATTTCCATTTTCAAAATGATTACAAAAATTTCGATTTTTTACATTTTAAAAATAATGTTAAATGTGCATTTAAAATAAAGTAAATAATAAAAACTACGTTTTGGACTTCTAGTAAATTGTATTTTATTTATTTACGCTTTTAACTATGAAGTAAAATATTTTAAATATAATAATGTATGTGTACTTAGAAATTGGAAAAGGTCGGTATTTCTATTTTAATTATAATATTTATTTTCATTAAAATTTGGTAGTAGATTTATTTATAATCAATGAAAGAAAATATATTATTTCTTTAATGAAATGACGATGAAAATTTTAAATAATTAAAATAATGTATCAAATTCATATGATTGATCTCGGATCGACGTTATAATAGTTTCAAGTAAAATGAATATATCATTAATTTATAGATGTATATATCATTTTACATAAAGAAAAAACTATGAACAATTTTTAGTATTTTTCGTTTTTTTTATAAATACACTCATTGTTTAAAAAATGGTTCGGGGACAATAATTCCAATTTATTTTATTATTTATATAGACGCGGCACGAAGTTAGCGATTCGAGCGAAATTTAATAGGAGTTCGATGAATGCACAGATATTGGTTATTGAAAATTTTTTGTGTTCGAATTTTTATGGAATTGTATTTTATTCGGTATTGGTGCTTCAATGGTGGATACTACTCTTCATAAAAATTCACGTTGTATGTTTTTCTATAAGAATAGCGATAAAAAATATTATAAGAATTTACTATAAAGTCGACTTACTTGAAACGACTGACCTAAATGTATATTCGCAATATATTTTTTAGTGAAATACATTATTGTCAACTAATGGTACACTGTATACCATTTAGGTAATTGCACAATTTAGAAATGTCGTATTTTTTAAAATTACATTCAATACCTATAGTAATAATATATTTAAACGAATAAGTTTATGTTTGTCTTAAAATATTTTTATTTAATTTGCAGTACATTGTCGTATCAGATATATTATTAGTAGAAATTCGGAAATAGATTTATCTTTGCAGTATATTTCGAATTTCATCAAAATACTAAATATATATAGGATATAATCGTACTCTCTCTCGTTCTTTTTGAACTCCCCCCTTTGTTTTAAAAACTCTGTTTCTCCTCTTTCGTTTTTATTTCTCCGGGAAATCGAGATCCGACAAGGCGATCATTGTCTTCGATTACGGGATTCCGGGATTCCGGGATTCCGGGATTCCGGGGACCTATACGACTTCTCGCAAAGCGACTTCTCGCCATGTGAGGGTTCCGCGATTTACAACGACGCGATCTTTCCTTCGACCGTGCGGAGGAGACCGTCATGTATTTTCAAAGGCACGCGACTCGAGGGTGACGCGGTCGATCCGTCCGACGTCTCCTTTGGGTAGGTGATCTCACTCTCGTTAGCCTGGAGTGACCCTCCGGTCCAACCGCGATGTTTCCCCTCTCCTCGAGATCACTCCCGACCAACTCGATACATTTCTTCTTCACCTCCTCCGTGGAGTCCCCGCGAACTCCTAGAGAAGTTCCCCGCGGCGACGCGTACGAGGTTAGCATTGCGCGTCGTCTCCAGAGGAATCCCGGAAGGGTCTTCAGGCTTATATGAACGTTATATTACGGTTACGGCGTTAGAGAACCGGTAACGAGTAACTCATCGCCCGAAGTTCGACTTGGTCCGGGTAATTTTACTCGCGTTATTTTATAGTTGTTTCCTTTGCCTTGTTGCAACCCGATATCTCCTTCGCGAGACTCAATTTTCCGCGGAGCTTTCCGATCGAAACATATGTACTGTTAAAATTAAAAAATATATATTTAGTAATTATTATTTATGACCTTTGATTATACAGCTTAAATTAAAATAAATAGGTATAACTTTCCAATTTCGTATAAAACTAGATTAAATTTTGAATGATATACGGTAAAAAGTAAAGACTTGTAATAATCTGTGTTCAGGTTCAGTGGCAGAATTACCAAATTTTGCGAACGGTGATGGTCAAGGTACAGAGTTGCTTCCTTCCGAGAGGATTTTACAGATGGAAGCCGAGGAGAAGCGGGAACTCGAGGAATTGAAACGACAGCGTGATCCACCGATAATCTTCAGGGATTTCAAGGATGCTAGTATAGAGTTTGAGTCACTGAGAGCGATTTTGCAGAGCAAACTTAACGATAATGAAATGTTGAGTATCGATGAGTTACATCAGTATGTTCTTGAAAATGAAGGTTCATGGGCTCTTGGTGACAATTTTTTAAATTTCGTTGGTAAGTTTATTTTTTTGCGTTATACTATTTTAATCGATCGATCAATGTAAAATGAAACAAGATTTTACAAGACTTATACAAATTTGGAACTCATATTTATTAAGTGTACGTTGAGATTGAAGTTGAATTTATGTTATGATCGAGTGCGTATAAATAAAGTTCATATTCACGTATATTGCCATTGCAAAGTTTAAAAGTATTTTATTTTTTAGAAATTTAGTATACGAATAATTAAAAATATATTTTATATCAATACCATAAGTTATACAGTATTTTTTGTCATAAAATATTTGTATACCATTTTAAAAGAGCCAATATTTTAAATGTTTAAATTATTGCGAGTATTAATATTGATACGTCTCATAGTTAGTAAATATCAGTTCTCGTATATACTTAAAAATAGTGCCAATTACGGTGAAAATCGTTTTACAGGAAGGGTTTTCTATGACAAGTCTCTCGAAAGCAAAGCTCGAGTATGTTTACTTAATATTTTGGCTATCGCAGCTTTGAAGGACGACGTTATTTTATTACTCCATCAAGATCGACGAGAGCATACAATCATGAATTTTGCGTATGACATCGATCGTCATCCTTTAGAAGAACAGTTGCCGCTTGCTCAATTTGTAAGAGAATAACATATAGAGATATAAATTATATTTTTACAAGTTTAGATCTTAAATTGAAATTAAAAAATGTATGAAGTTATTTTCTATCCATAAATTTCGAACGTTAAATTTTGTTACTTTAAACAATTTTAGAAATACGGGGTAAATTTGATCCATTTACTAAATGAAATTTTTACTTATTAAAAAAATATAATGGAAATTATTTATACAATTATAAGAAATTATTATAAGTTCATAGTTTTATCGAAATAATAATGAACTAAATTAAAACTCGGAAAGATTGCCAACTTGTTCGAGAATCTGAGTAGTTCGGAGTGGCTGATGTACATTTCGGAATGGCAGCATCAGAGCCAAAACATGAGCAACATTCGAGTAACGACAAAAGTCGCCGTCCATTCGCTCTTGTCCGAGTCCGAGGATCTGCAGATGAGAGGCACTGCTATCATCCATAATCTAGCTTGCAAGGAGGTAAAAACTGTGGTCTGTATCTTTTCTTTCTTCGTTTTTCTCTCAGCGACTAACCTACTAACAATTGTTTATCTCCCTTTCTTGAGATACTTAGAAATACAAAATGATATGTATAATAACATAGTTTCTTGACAAATTCGTGACGATTATAATATGTGAAAATACGTTGCAACTTTTAGTTCGTTTTATAGTTGTATAAATATTGTATATCTGTAGATAAATTTTATCTATAAAAGTCGGTGTTTGAGTACGAAAGAAATATTTTATAGTTTTGTAAATAAAGTTTTTGAAAACTAAACTTCTATATAGTATAATTATGAGTCATTCGTCAAAAAAAATTAAATAGAATTTATGAAAACAAAATTTTTATTTGAAGATAAGTAAAACATCTATGATTTTTATAGCAAATGTTTGAAGCATCTCATTTTAAGAGTATAGTTATTGTAAAAATTTAAATACTATTCTGTATTATGTTACTTAATTAATAATTATAAAAATTTATAAAATTTATAAATAATCACATAATAGTTTTAAAGAAGTTCAATAATTTAAAAAACAATGCATTAATACCATAACTACGATAATTTACAGACATAAATATTATTGTCTCAGTTTTCTTTAAATATATTTACAGTTAAATTGTGAATTTTATAAAACTTTTAAATTTTCAACATTTTATTTATTAATATCATTATTGGTATTAAATTATTTTTCAAAAATATTTATTTACAGTGTTTATTTCAAAGGAAAGTATAGTTATAATATATATAAAATATAAATATTTGTCAAATTTATATATTTCACGATTATTATTAAGAGTATATACCGAACTATAAGTACCTTATCAGAAATGCTGTCTACATTAAAAATTATATTTTTCTGTAATAAAGGTTTCCTAGCTATTATTAAAAAACACGCCAATCTTTGTTTATGTTTTTGCCTACGTGTAATTGTAAATTTATACCTATGATTATTTTTTTTACTTTAAAATCGTTAAAATATTTTTTGAATATAATTTTTTTTTTGAAAAAATATATACAATAAGAATAAATGTTGTATTATTGAATAATCAATTGCGCTTAAATTTCTTATTAAAATATTACAAGAATCAGTTGAATTAAAAATTAAAAGAAAAAATGTCATTTAATTTATTGCTTAGCAATTGAAGTCGTGCTGAACTAATTTATCTTGCTATGCTTTCACATACTTTACAGTAAAATAATTTATTGCATGGTCAAGCAATTTAACGAAAAACAAGTTTAACAGCTAATGACAAAGTCTACGATAACTTTTTATGAGACTAAAACTATCGAATCAAATTTGTAAACAATACGTATTTTTTATACAAGTTTAATTATGTCATAATTCTTTAATTTTATGGTTTTATAATGATTTATATAAAAATAATTTATTGCAAAATCTTTTATTTAATTGCAAAAATAAAAATTTTTTTTTACAAAAATTCTAAGGGGGGTTCAATATTGTACAATATTTTATCGTAAAGAATAGAAAAATAGAAGGTTAATTTATTTGTCCAATGAAAAATAAGTTTCATGCTGTTATTAATTTATTAGTAAATTTAATTGCAAATTAAGCTAAAATCTTATTATTTTATATTTATTCCTATATTATTTGCAGTAATAAATAGAATTTATTAAAAATGAATAAACAATTATTTTTATATAATAGATTATTAAAATTATTTTTTGTGTACTATAAATAATTTTCGTATCTTTTTAACGTTTAAATGTATTTAACAATTAATAAGAAATAATTCGTATTTAATTTAATTATAGTATTTAATTAAAAATATTTATAAATATATATACCAGACCATTAAATCAAATTTTACTAAACTCAAGCAGATTATTAGTATTTCAAAAACTTAAAATTATTCAAATATAAATATATTAAAATGGATCTGGATGAAATCTGTTTAAAAATAATAAAGTATATAGTAATTTAAAATAAATGACAGTTTAAAAAATTTTTATATTGAAATTTATTTAGTGTTTCACAAACATTGTGTTAACTTAAACATTGAATAATCCTAAAAGACTTAACAATAAAGAACGTTGTTATATTAAATAGTCAATATTAAAATTTTTTAAATATTGTATACAATATTTTTTTATAAAAATTTGTTTTGTAAGTAAAATTTGATAATTACGTTACGGTAACGAATATTAATTTTTATTGCTGAACTCTCCTAATTAAATTGGATAAAAATTGACTCATTGTTTCGAAAAGTGAATCAGCAGATACTTCTTAGGAGATTGCTTCGATTTATTTTTCCAGAAAATGAACAAAATGAAAAGTCTCCGGCAGCTTTTACCAAAAGGCAGCATTTCAAAGGTATTTTCCCGCTCTTTTTTTAGGGTACTTGAAAAACTCTTGATTTTTACTAACTTAGTTTCATAAAAATTGTAATTTATTATTATATTTTATAACTAAACTTTCCAAATACGTTTTCCATTTGAAGGGTTAAAAAAATAAAACTTTCCATGATTTTTTCGAGCGAACTATGTTTATGTTTTACATATCATTAGAGAACTTATTTGAGATGTGTTACTTATTTTTCTTATACGCGTCGTATTCGACACGATTCGTTTAAATATTTGATTGCGATAATAATTGAAAAGTATGGTTAAGTTGATGAAAAAATAATATTTTAAAAATTAATAAGTTAAACAGATTTTTACTAATATATTTCAATAGAGATTTTTATGTAAATGAGAATACTTTATAAAATTGTTTGGATAGCGAAATTAATTTTATCAACAATATTTCTATGGTATAATTGCTTATAATTAAATATAACTATTTAAAGATTTTGAAATCTATTTGTAAAAAGCTTGACGTGTATTAAATTATGTTTGTTGAGATTACTAAGAAAATAAGATTTAAATAAAATGTTCAGTTATTTTTTATTAAATTTTTAAACGATGTATGTAGATATTAAAGTAAATATGTGGATAATAAAGTAGATGCTTACATCTGTCATTAAAAAAATTAAAGGTTACAAGTTGACATCAATTTTAAATCATTTAAAAATTATAAATTGTAAATTAGAAATACAGCAAGCGTGTATTTTAATAAAAATTCTACTGTTATAATATAACATTTATATTCTACTTTTATTTTGTAATTCTTTTCTTTATGATTTTCTTTAGAAAAATCTGTATTGAATATTTAAAAAAATATTTCATAACATATTGATCATTAAAAATATTTAACGGATGTGTCTTTAAATGCAAAAATGTAGCAATAATTTTAATGACTGTAAAAATTAGAAAATATAAAACAAATTGCAAGGAAAGAAGAAAAAAAGTGAAAGAAGGTAGAAAATGTTAGTTACGATATTGTCCTTATGGCTCGTAGGTATTTGACGACATGGCCGTTGAGTTAACAATGGCACTGCTTCAATACTTCAACAGTAGTCCCGCCGAAGAGCAACTGTATTCCTGCATGAAATCCTTGGCGCGTTTTACGCAGATAAGCGGTCAGGAAGTGCCGCAACTTATTCAAATGATTGGACCGGAACCAACGAAATTCCGCGGCTGCTCGCAAAGGATCGATCAACTTATCGATGAGATCAACAAGAAACTCCACCTCCAATAGTCGCAATTTTACACCATCATCTTTTCTAACCAATTGATTATTTATAAATAGTATAGATCGTTTCGGAAAGTAGCAAAGTGCATTCGGAAAGAACCGATACGTAGCTTATAATAAACCTGTTCTCGAAATTTTTTAAATTGTATATATTGCTATTATTCATGTTTTATGTATCTTAGGTTGAGGTGACTTTTCTTTTTAAGAGATTCAAAGTATGTTGTAACGAGTTAAAATTATTCTTTATTATCGATATAATATAAAAATCATTAAGATATATTCTGGAAGCTGGTAATAAGATTACAAGAAAATGTTTAATTACAGAGAGAATATTGTTTCTTTGCGGTAGTATACTTTTCGAAGATGTTACGAAACATTACTTTATATTTTATTTATTTATAATAATTACAGAAAAATAAATGAATTAGTTTTAAAGACAGTTTAATTTATTATGGACTTATAATTTTAATTTAATTAAGACTTACTATAACAATGTATTGATTTTTTTATATAGTAATGTTAACGGCATACAAAAGTTTTCATTTATTTAAATATCTTTTAAAATAATAATTTTAACTTGGAAGAATTCATAATACATTGTTATTTTTACAAATTAATATTCTTTGCTACTAAATGGAAACATTTTGGAAAAAATATTATCGACAATGAAGATATCTTAGGTGTTCGTTATACATTCGACTTATGTAATGTATTACCGATACCAAATTACGCGACACATGCTTTTTTTAATCTGCAAAGAATTGTTTAATATACAAACAAGAAATTATCAAACGTTAATTTTGTAATTTAAATATCAATTAATTTTTAAAAATGTATAAGTTATTAAACAAAACAGCAACAATGTTTAATTTTAGCTTTATGTCTTTAAATATCAGATTAAAGAAAAATAACATAGTTTGCAATTTTTATGTCGAATATATATATATATGTATCTCCTTTTATAACTATATTTTATAATTTTTCGTATAATTTTAATAATTATTATTTATCATTATCTAGTACCTTATTTTTTTATTTTACAGTTTATTATTATCGTATTATTTATCTAATTATAAAATTGACATTTGAAATCTTGTTTTTAAAACGCGGATTAATCTATTTTATTATTGAATTTTTTTTATGATTAATAATTTACAATAGAATTTGATATCTGAGATATCTTCTTTGAAAGTTAAATATTTCATGCTGTGGATTTTATAAAATGGACTGATTTGAAACTGATTTACAGAGTGTTATAAAGAAATCAATTTTGCATTACATCCGATAAATTTGTTTAGTACAAAAATAAGTACTTATATATTAATTTACAAGGGTATTATTTTACGCAAAATCTTTCCAATTATAGTTATGAAATTTATTGCCATAGCAAATTTGCACACGTGATTAAACGAATTACGAATTTATAATTAGATTGAATAGTGATATGTTTACGAATTATTGCGAAGCTTCTAAACATTAGACATTCATTTGGTGAAAATATTCAAGTTATGTTATATGCTTAATATTATCGTTTATTAAATTAGTGTAATTTCCAGTTGTGAAAATGCTGTATGTTTTTTAAAATTTTTTTAATTTATATTTGGTAATCGTAAGCTTAGCTTATTTTTCTGTCAACTATCGTTTAACGTTCATTAAAATAGTATCGAGTCTTACACACGTAAATAATCAGGAAAGAAATCCTATAAAAGTATAATTTATCCTTTTCAGCTACATTATCACGTTATCTAGATAGAGTTAGTATTTTATGAGGCTAAATAATAGGAAATTTTAGATTAAATAATTGCGTATCTATCGATTTAATTAGCAATGTAATTTACACGATTAAACTAAGTTCTTATAAATTAAATTTTAATTCAAATTACATTAGCATATTTTTATGATTCAATGAGAATTTAATAAATCAAGAAATGTTTAGAAAGAAGAACATAATTTTCGAGCGAAAAATTTGATACACTTGCAGGTGATTATTATGTATAGATTTAAAGGTGACGTCTATTGTGAAATATCATTTTTTGTACTGGTTTCATGTTCAGTATTGCCATAAATATATTTATTTTATTTAGAAGTTGTTTGCCAATAACAATTTATTAAACATTGATTAAATATTGTTTTTTTTAAGATTGTGTTTATCTTTGTTTATTTTATGATCTAATTGACAATGAATTTATAGACCAATTAGATTACGATAATTAGTGCAATTAACATTTTCCAGGAGTGTTTACATTGTATAAAAATGTATTATACTGCTTAAACATTGTTGATATATATTTCTGTTCAACAGCAATGATTTTTGAAGGTATATTAGTTATTATAAATTAAACAACTTAATCAAATGAATTTTCATTTGCAACAAATTTTTCATTAAATAATAATA
Organism: Dolichoris vasculosae; assembly: GCA_018907195.1. Lineage (NCBI taxonomy): Eukaryota > Metazoa > Arthropoda > Insecta > Hymenoptera > Agaonidae > Dolichoris > Dolichoris vasculosae. The sequence continues at coordinate 18,191,553 of JACCHY010000002.1, read as the reverse complement.
ACTCATTTAAAATTTATTACGTAATATTTTTGACAATATAATAAGGCGTTAACGAACAACATTTTTGTTACTATTTTTAACTTTTCTTTAGTGCTATCAATTTAAATTGTATTGTATATACATGTTTTATTTATAGATCCAGATTGTGTATAGTTCTACCTTATGTATAAACTGAATATCAATAAAATAATCTTTATTTAAATATTTGTAGATGAGCTTTTATTTCCAAAATTATATGGATTATAAATACTATTCCATATTATTGGTTATAAATATACATTTCTTTATATTTTACATGCAAAATGGTTCACTTATAAATTTTATATTAATTATATTTTTGAAAAAATGTTATTTAAATATTAACTGGTATATTTTTTATACTTTCATGTTTTTTTTGAAAACTTATTATTTAGAATACACAGATTGTAATATTTTAATGGAAATTTGCATAAAATGTATAAAAAGAAATATTTTAATCAAAATTATATTATAATAGTTAAATATTAAATTGATAAAACATTTTTTACAATTTAATGTAAATGTTAAAAATTAAGATTTGTTGATATTAGTAAATAGTACTTAGAGATATCAAAATTTTTCAAATTCTCCTTCCGAACAATCGATTTTGTAGAATTTAATGAATGACAATCTTTTTATTTTCTTATCCAAGGATATTGATATTTAATAGAAAGAGATTTTTATATAAAATTTTACTATAAATCTATCATAATTAAGATTAGATAATGAAAAGCCATTGAAGAATATGAAAAGTTTAGAATATTTTAGATATTACTAATAAAATTTGGTAGATTAATTGAAGTATTAGATTGTAAATAGAAACTTATATTTAAAAATTATATTTAAAAATATTTATGAATTGTTAGGAATTTATGAAATATTTTCATTATAAACTTAAAAATATGGTAATTTTTATTCTTAAATATAAATTGATGATTATAAATTTAAGTTTATTTCATATTTATAGAACTGAATGAATTTGCAAAATAATGTATCCGAATAATTTTTATTTTTCAAGCGATTATAGATTCTTTTTATGATTTTGAATTTTTAAAAATCTAACTTTATAAACACAAAAAAATCTTCATTTAGAGAAAAGATTTATTTTTTTATTTTGAAAATAAATGTTTAACACGATGTTTATTATCCTCATTTATAAAAAATTATTTTTAGAATAAGTTTCAGAGATTATAAAATACACTGTCCATTTTTCAATTAATACAATTATTACAGGATCCTAAGAAAAAGCTGAGCATACAATTTATACAATGAATATAAATATATATTATTATATATATTACTATATATTACAATTTTAAAATTTTTATATAAATTATTATTTTTTTATACAATTTCATATATATTTACAGTTATCAGGTATGTTTACATAAGTACGTAGATTCATTTATACATTTTTTTTATAATTTATCGATAAATTAGTATAAAAAATGTGAGCTTAAGATAAAATAGTTACGAAGAAAAATATTTTTTATTCAAGTATATATATATATATAAGACAGTTTTATGAATTCTGTACAATTTTTGGAAAAATCATGTTTAATATATCATTTTCTTACAAATCCGTATCATATTTTTTAATAATATGATTCTGTAGTTTCAATTTCACCAAAATATTTAATTACATAATAAAATGTCGAATAAAATTTAAAATAACATACTTATTATGTTATTATACGTACATACTTTTGAATAATATTATAATTTATCGTATTCAATTTTATTTATCACAAGTATAGTTTTTAAGTTATTTTTTACTTTGTTTTTTCAAGTTATTTACAAATTTCACACTAATTATACGAATAAACAATTTTGAAAATTATACTACAATTACTTATCTATTTAAAAATTTATATAGAGTAATATTATTTTGCAATAACACATATGTGCATTTATATATAAGTGTTCGTATATGTAATAAATTAAGTTAATTTAGTTAAACCTATATAATTAAGTTCTATGATAAAACAATGCTCATAAATTTTTTCTACAATTACCATATATATATTAAATTTAGAAATCTTATAAATATTTATTCAATCTTTATCTTTTTATAGTGTTGAAGTTAAATTATTTTCATAAATGACTAATATATAATGTATGCTTACATAATAAATACCTTTTCCATTATACATTGATATATTAATTACAAAATATTCCTTTTTATAGAAGTAGTTTTGAATATTTTTATGTAGAATATGTACAGTAGGATATTATAAGCTTTTAATTAATTAATTCATATTATGCAATTCATTTAATTAAATTTTAAAAATATATAAGAAAAAGATTGCGTTTTAAATATATTATTGAATAATATATTAATAATTTTTTTCTTTTCAATTCCACTATTATAAAGAATATAAATTTTTTATTCTGTGTATAAATATATTAATACATTACTTATTTTTCACTATTTAATATTTAAGAGATTCTAAACGTTTTATAAATTTGAGATTAATAAGATCCATGCATTTTTTAAGTTTCGAAGATTTAAATAATTAATTATATACCGACAGAATTCTCAATATTTATAGATTATTGATCAAACTTGAATATTTATTAAGTCTGCAAGTCAAACTTATACTTACTTTACTAAATTCGTTTAATGTTTTCCTATATATTTTTGACAAAATTTTTCTCGTCTATTCAGTACTAAATATTCATAAGATTAAAATGGTTTAATAAAAAGAATTTGTTTAAAGTTTTGAAGATTCTGAACGTTTCTGGGTGCAATTGGAAGCATTCAAAATTATTTTAATTCAAGTTTTTATGCATTAGTGATTTTAAATTCCATTTATTTAATAATAGTATCAAAATAATTTCATCGTTATTTCCGTTTCGCATCTATTTAAATTTAAAACTGTGAATAACAATATTTACTTATTTTCTAAACATGAACTTTATTTTTAACATAATAGTATCTACGTATAATGTAATACTCTATAGTAATATAGTTAGAGAAAAATGAAAATGTACTTTAATTAATTGAAGAAGAATTATGGAATTATGGATAAAATTTTTAAATTTAATTTTATCGATTAGTAACTGAAACGAGTATATGTCATATATCGGAACAGATAATTTCATTTAGAAAATGACAAAAAATTCATTTGCGGTTAAACATCGATCGAACATCATAGTTACTTACACTATATTTATAATTATCACAAAAAATAAATTTATAAAAAATAGTACTTAATTTTACTGTATCGATCAGTTTTGTTGTTACCTGTAATATAATTAAAAAAATCAAAAATTTGAATTTACATTTCCGTAACATTCAATTTTGAAACTTCCGCCAAAATTGTCTTCAATTAATCAAATATATAATTTAAAATTCTACTCGCGTTTGTTTCGTTCAAATATACATTATTTCAAGATGTTTACAATAGAAAAGAAACCAGAATTTAAAATTGAAAAACTTAATCTCTTTATTCATACGTACGTTATTATACCCAAAAATGTATATCGAATCCTTTCATTTGCACGAAGATTATTTGTCTCTCAGCTAAAATCGAATAAGAATACTTTATCTAACAAACTACTTATCAGATCACAACACCTTCACTACCGATTCGCGAGCTTTTATCTACACCAGCGTCGATTTTTCTTCCATTCTTTAGCATTCGGCATCAACGGACGGGTAACGATCAATTTTTGCGCAAAGAATCATACGAGCTTCCCTTTGTATTTTGATCATCGAACCCTTTTTATTTACTTCCAACACCGAAATATCGGAGAACGTGCAAAGCTTTACTCCTTATCTGCACAAGTTCGCGAGTGTGTCAATATGTACCTGTCTCGCGGAAGAAACGCTCGAGTATAATGTACAATTCATTTTGTAAGGCGTGTACACTTGATGATTGATAAGGAGGAATGACATTGTTGATCGTGGAAGAGAGAGAGAGAGAGAGAGAGAGAGAGAGAGAGAGAGAGAGAGAGAGTTGGCCCATTGCAGCAGAGTGTGGGTAATGAGAAGATATTAGATTTGTAGCGCAGAGAGGCTAAGGTCGTCAGGAGTCTTTTAACCGACGGGGAACCGGAACGATGAGCGAGACGACAAAGTTACGGCGCACTGCAATAGTAAGTTTTCAATGCTACCGCACTTATTATATTACGTGATATATTACTTGACACTCGAGGTTTTTTACGAGGGGATTTACGCAATATATGGATCTTCAGGGTATTAATATTTAAATATTGATATTGCTAATCAGAGCCGAATTAATTCTTACTTTACTCGGAATATGTGGAAACGTTGATTTTTTCGCGTTCCGGGTCCAAGTTTGTCCGAACGATGTTTATTTGTTGTAAAGTACAATTTATTCGATAGATTTAAATCGCGCGTGTGATGATTTAATTTCTGGACTACGTTAAATTTGTCAATCGAAATATTTTGGTATTGAAAAGAAGGAAATAAATCCTGAAATATAAAGAAAATTCATTTCAGAAAATATATCATACCTATGATTTTGCAACAAGTTATGAAATGTAAGGGTTTATTATATTCGAAAGATTAGACCGCCAGTTCTTTTAAAGTTGAAGAACGTAGATCAGCTTGATATTACACGTGTAGCGAGAGTAAATTCAACTTGAGTAAGATTGATAAGTGGACAACTATTTTATATTATGATAAAAGCACTATTCCTTCATTGTTAAAATAAGTGATGTTTTAAAAACATTTTCCTACGATAAAATTCGTATCAAAAATTGTTCGTACATGTGATTTTTGGGTAAATAATTTATACAAAAATCTTATATGAAATAGTGTAGTTTATTTCTCTATGTAATTTATAAATCGTTTAAAATGAACGATTTATATTATATTTTAAAAAGTTGAAAATGTTGAAGAGTACGAGTTTCGTTATATTGTAGAATTAGTATAGGATATTTTTTTGTAGTTTATTTAAATCTAATACTAGATGATATAAGTTCTAATAAATATGCATTTCAAGTATGTAAAATTTAAAGACATTTTAAAAAGTATACATTTTTCGTTAATATATATTTTAATATGTATTTTTAGATTTTTAGTAATAGAAATACTTAAAATTTTATTAAAAACATACGAATGGTATATAATTTTGCAAATAAAATTCGTAAGAAATATTTGAAAAAATTCATGTAATTGTTGTTATACATTGATAAAATTTTCTTTGCATTTTTCATATTAAACATAAATTAAAGAAAAATATAATGAATTTGATTTATTTGAATGATACGTATAAAGTATAAATTTGTAAAAAAGCATTACACTTGTTTGATATAATGTGATAAGTTAATCATTGATTAAATAATATTTTTTTAAAATCTGTGTTTTCAATGTAGAATAACTAAAGTAAAATACCAACACGATGATAAATTAAAAAAACAAATTTTTTATCTATTTGCTATGAATAGATTTTATTTTACGAAATTTATTGATGTTGGTGTGAGTTTTAAATTGATTTTAAGTATTCACAAAATCAGAAATGTTATCTGTTTTAAATTTGAAATTTTATTTAAAAACATTTACACATAATTTTACTAATGGGTTACGACTACGTATTTTATTAACAAAGTTTCAATTTTAATTATATATTTTATTATATATATATATACGTATAGGAATTCAATATATATTTCATGAAATACTTCAGTGACACTATTACTTGAAAAAATTACAATTAAACAATTCGAAGGTATGAATTACATTTCAAATTTTATTTTTTATACTCGGTCTTTTGAACCTATGTGTATTTTCTTATGGATAAGTGTATTATAAAATTTAACGTTACGGTTTTCTTTTTTGTAGTTTAGTTCTGTGATACTTTATATTTTGAGAAAAGCAAAAGATATCAATAAGCTTTGAACCAATTAATTTTTATCCTTTTTGTGGGGGTAAAATTTTTAATCACTATATCATTGAACCCACAGACAATTTTAAATTTTATTGCATTCAGTTTTAATATATTTGTAACGAATATTCCAATAAAGAAGTTCGTTTTAATATTATCTAGAAGCAATTAAAAATCGAATATTAATTTTTAAATTGAATTTTATAAGAATTCAATAAAAATTAAAAATAAAATTGCAAACCATCTTTTTTTAAGTGAAACATTCGAATTAAAATAATCCTTCGAAAGCATGAAAAGTTGATGATATATTCTAGATGTGACTAGTTTAGAGATAAATGATTATATTATGAATAATTATAAGTAAAATAGAATATTGCATATATGGCTATAATTATTGTTGTTATTTAAATAATTTAATATACATATATAAACAATTTCATTTATTAATAATTACAAAATAAAATGAAAAAATAGTTTCTCAAAAAATTATAAACAAGTAACATATAATTGTTTTTAAAAATCATAAAATATTATATTGGACTAAAGGTGATCAAAGTGAAACAATTAATATTTTTTAATTTAAAAATTAATAAACGACAGGGGTTTATAAATACATTATTACTTGTTTCTTAAATATAATTTTATAAAAGTATAAAACCCTTACTTCTTTATTAAATATTGAATATTGAATAACCGATTATCGAAATTGCAAGATTAAATAATAATTAAAATCTATTAAATTGAAATTATTTCTAAGTCTTATTTTTAGTTTATAATCAGTTTGTTGTTTTAGCAGCGTAATATATAAATATATAAAATTACGGTAATATTTTATTTGATTGTTGAAAATTGCAATGAAAGTTATATATTTGTACTAACCTAAACGTCAACATCATTGCAGTAAAATTTCGATTTATTTCGAGTCGCGGTGCATATTTGCCTTTAAGAAGGGAATATCATCGTTTCAGTAATGTCAAGAAAATCAAAATCCCAGAAGGAAGAAAAAATTATGAAGGAGAAAAGATGCAGGATATCGATCAGCAAGTATGCACCAATTGTAAAATGGTTACCAAAGTACAGCAAATATCAAGCAGTTTCGGATGTTATTGCCGGTGTAACACTTGGACTCATGATAATACCCCAAAGCATCGCCTATGCAACTTTAGCTGGACTATCAGCACAAGTAAATTATGATAAATTTATGCGATAAAAATTGAGCGAACATCGTATTCTAATACCTTTTATTCGCAGTTACTTTGTATACATTTTTTAATAAAGCCGCGTTTAAGAATCATACATGATTGATACAAAATTTGTTAAAATTCACTCGAATTTATACCAATTTTGTACACCGATTAAGTTCTTTCCTCGAAAAGTGTCTATCAAAAAGTTTTGAAAACATTAAAAAAAATACGAAGTAAAAGAAATCTTAAAACACAAATTCTATTTTACGTTTGTTTATAATATACGATAAAATATATTTAGTATGGGCTGTACTCGTCGTTCCTTGGTGGATTTATTTACGCAATCTTCGGATCCGTTAAGGAAATTTCGATAGGTCCAAGTTCGCTAATGGCTATCTTGACACTCGAATTCACAAAAGGAGCAAATCCTGATTTTGCAATCCTGCTCGCTTTCCTGGCTGGTTGTGTCGAATTCCTTATGGGCTTGTTGGACTTAGGTAAACTTCAAACACGATTTTAAGTTTATTATACCAAAATAAAAATAAATTTTATACTTCCTTTTTCTCGAATTTCATTTTTTAACCTATTATTAAAATCGTTTCTTCGATAATTGAATATATGAACAATAATTCAAAGTTGTGATTATTATAAAAAACGTATAAAGTTTGATTGATAAAAATTTATAATGAAAGATCGAATTTATAAATACATGTATAATTAAATTAATCTATTTGTTTTTAATATTAGGATTCCTCGTGGATTTTATATCGCTACCGGTTACAGCTGGTTTCACTTCTGCTGCTTCCGTCATTATTATTGTGTCACAATTAAAAGGTCTTTTAGGATTAAAGTTGCAATCTGCCAATTTAACCGATCAGTTGATTAAAATTTTTGGAAATCTAAAGAATGTCAAACTTGGAGATACGGTCTTAGGAGTTTCAAGTATTATTTTTTTAATCTCTTTAAAAGTATGTATTTTAATTAATAAATCAATTAAAAAAATGATTGTACTTAAAAATTTATAACAGTTTTTTATGATATTGTTTATCAATAATAATTATTGCTAAATCATAATTCAGCAATAATAATAATAAAAGGAGTAGAACAGTTTTAAATCAAGAATTCATTTACATAAATGTACATAATGCAGTTATAACTAAATATTTTTTACAGCGTAAAAATTTATTATTAGTTGATATTTTAGTGTTTTTACGCTTAATAGTGATATTATATGAATATATCATATTTGTCAACATATTTCGTTCAAGGAGTAATTAAAATCAGATCGTTTACAAAATTAATGCTGAATTTAAGATTAAATTAAAAGATATAAAAAAATTCTTCTAACAGTAATATTTTGGCTAGTGTTAAAAGTAATAACAATTACACTTTATCGAGATAGTAATTTTAAATAGTCTATCTTTTACTTTTATAACAAATAGATATATTGACTGTATTAATAAATAATTCGTAATATTTTGGTATATAATTTTTATATTCTAGGTATCAACATGCAGGGAATATTTGTTATTATATTGTATTTAATCAAGATTTGAAAAAGTCAGTATATATTTAATCAATATACTTATATGAAGATAATTTCTTTATATTACCGAAACGATTTATTTTATTAATATCAAAGTTTTTTAATTTTAAACCATCAATGGAACTTTAACATTTGTTTATTCCTACATTTTTTAAATACAGAAGATAGAGTCATTGAATTTTAATTTTATTATGTATAAGCAACCGGATTTATATTGAATTTAATTTTTTGATTACTTTGAATAGAGTTGTATTTGTCAAAAATTCATATCAAATTTAATTACGACCATTTATTACATTTCAATTCGTGTGGTCCACAGAAGCTGAAAGATGTGAAAATCAGAAAAGATGGACTTCGTTATACCATCATGACAAAGGCACTTTGGTTTCTTTCCGTTGGCCGTAATGCTCTTGTCGTTTTGATAAGCTCTGTAATTAGCTTTTATCTACATCAAACCGGACAAACGCCGTTCGTACTCTCAGGTCCGTTATTCAAGGAATTATTCACTTACGCTGCAGCATATGTACTTGCTGCAGCATTGCACACATACGTACATTAATGTGTGTATTTGAGAGAAAAGTACTTGGAAAGAAGTTTAGTACAAATGACCTAAGATTACTAAATTTTCCTATTTACTATTTTTTTATTCTCAATTCGCGTGCTTCGATGGTAAAAATATATTCGAATATAGAATGCATTTATTTATTAATTATTTAAGTTTATTCCGATAATACTTTTTCGGAAATATTTATTAATAAATGTCTGATTGTTACTTGATTAAGATTGGAACGATCGATAATACTCCAAGAAAATTTTTTGTTTCAAAATTATATTTATTTAAAAAGTTTTCCATAGTGCATCAATTAGATAATTTTTTATAATAACTTGGATTTTTTTATGACCATCGATATAATGCGCACCTTTTCGATTTCTATATATATTTTTGAAAACATTAGTTAAATAGTCGTTTAAATTCTATAAATTCAATAGCATTAAATATTTCTTAAGCGACTGGAGGTGTGGAAATAATAAATTATGTGAAATATTTAATATTTCAAATGGAAATATAATTAAAACGTTATAATTTTTAAAAGTTGAATATATTACTGAATACGTATACGAATTTATATGCAATAATTTATGTAAATTGTTGACATTATAAAATTAAAATTAATGATAAATTATATAAAATAATCGAATTAAACTTTTGAAACTGAAAACGGAGATTTCGATAAATTATTTATTTTTTTTTAACATAAAATCATAATATTAATTAAAAATCTGTAGATTAATATTAACAAGGATCAATACATGTTATTTCTCAATTTTTTCGGAAAATTATAAAACAATTACTATACGTTATAGTAATAAACAAGCAATTATTTTTAGATTAGTTTATAAGAATAAAAATTGGATGTAAAGAATAAGTAATAAAATTAATTTGTGTCGTTTAAAAAAGTATATGTTTTATAGGTACGGTAAAATCGGGGCTTCCAAGTGTAAAATTCCCTAATTTTAACACCGTTTGGAAAAACGAAACATACAATTTTTTAGATATGTGTTCTCACATTGGATCAGGAATAATTGTACTACCACTTGTTTCTGTTCTTGCTAATGTGGCTATCGCTAAAGTTTTCGGTAAGTTTTTTCAACTTTTACAGTTTTATTATTTTTTAACCAAAGTTTATATAACAATTCTAATTTTAAAACAAATTAATCAATTTACAAATATATATATATATGTATAATAAATCAATAATTTAATTTTAATAAAATTTGTAATAATATTTCTATTTTAAGTAACGTAGTAACGTTTCATACGCTATAAACGAATTCATGATTGTTTTATACAATTAGATAAAATATATCGTGAATATATGTTGTATTAGAATCTTATAATTGCCGCTGTATTTGTAAAAATGAAATGTACAAAAGAAGTGTTAAAATGAAAAAATTGAATCACCGAAAACCTATACGAATTAATTACTAATAATAATCCTTTTCGAATAAAATTTAATTATTTAAAAACAACGCATTGTGCTACAAAATTACTATGCCAGTTATAATTTTTACATTTGTATTAAATTTTATATCTCTTGGAAAGGTAGTACGAATAAAACGATATAAATGTACGCATACGTAGCAATTGAAAAGTTTCACCCTACGTCACTTTTTTAAAAATATACAGATAAAAAGTTTGTTTCAGCTAGTGGCTCTGGAGTAAGCGCATCTCAGGAAATGCGTACACTAGGAATCTCTAACATATTAGGCAGCTGCGTAAGTTCGATGCCGATTTGCGGAGCTTTTACGCGAAGTGCCGTCAGTCACGCCAGTGGCATTCAAACTCCTATGGCTGGAGTATATTCGGGTATCGTTATTTAATTGTAGTTTTTGTACGTGAAACTTGAGTGTTTGTTCTTTGCGATCTTATATAGTCATTCAATAGCGAATGTCAACTATTTTATCGAGTACAAGATACCGAATTTATAATCAGTGCTTGTAATTTATTATAAAGAACGAAAAAGATATTTGTTTCATTATGATATAAAATTGTATCGTAATTCAAAATGCTTCTTAAATTTTACTAATTATACGTAATAATTATATACGAAAAATATAAATTATATTTAATATGGTATACGATGGAAAATTTGTAATAATGAATATAGTTAATGATATTTATAGAATTATTGGATGATTCGGATAGAATGTCGTATTTGAAGTTAGTTTCTTAAATTTTAAGAAGTGATTTTAAATATCGTAAAAGGATTAGTTTAACAATCAAACATTGTTTTCCTTATGATATAATACAAGATAATAATACTTGTCTTTCTATTTTTTGAAGTAAAATTTACAGCTGTATTACGGCATCATAATTAGATGTCTTTATTTTCATCTCGTGTTTTCAAAATAATATAAAAAACACGTACACTTTACCGTTGATGATGCTAGAATATTCAAAATTTCAATAATTATGAAAAACCATTGTTTGAAATGCTATATTTAAAAAAATAACGTATATTAATTTAAATTTGACTGGATAGAAAATCTGTTTAATTTTTATGAATTTTGAAATATTTCAAAAACACAAGTTTTATTTATGATTTAACTAATTATATATAATTATAATCGGTTATATATGGTTGATCTTAACAATATTATTTTTTATTAATCTTGAAATAAAAATTTCGTATTAAATTTTTTTAATTGCGAAAATATTAAAAAATGAGTTTTTACCGACAATCGAGTTGACTATCAATTAACCCATTTATACATTTTATCTGATGAATTTTTATTTGTTTTACAGGCATTATGACGATGTTAGCATTGAGCTATCTTACACCATATTTTTATTATATTCCCAAAACCGTTTTATCGGCTGTACTTATAAGTGCTGTTATATTTTTAATCGATTGGAAAATAGTTCAGATCCTTTGGTACGGAAATAGTAAGTAATAATTTTCTTTTCGATAATTTAATTAAAATTAAATTTACGTTTACAATTATGGTTGTTTAAACTGCGTTTTAAATTTTTAAGCGTATCACCGAACGAAGTTTCTACAATATTATTTAATTATTTTAATATTATTATTATGATATTCACGTTACTTAATTTGTTTGACGTTAGAAAGAGATGCCATTTCAACAATTGGAACTTTCTTCATATGTATTGCTTTCAACATCGAGGTTGGACTTCTCGTTGGAATTATTTTTAATATCATTTACTTGCTGTATTTGTCAGCTAGACCTGCTATTCAAGTAACCGAATGCAGAGTGAGTTAAATATTACGTTTGTTCTTTTGATTTGTTTTTTCTATCTTATTCACTTGTAAATAGAAGATAAAAATGAGCTTAGAAACTTATATATACATGTTTTTTGGAATCTATGCCGCAGTTTATTTTATCGGTGTCAATCGTTATGTAAAACAATGTTATTAAATTTCAATTTTTTTCTTATTCAAGGCAGGTTTGGAACACAAATATTTATCAATTCAGCCAGACATCGGCTTATTCTTTCCAGCGGTAGATTTTGTAGTTAATAAAATTACGGAGATCGCGGATGAAAGAGCATCCGATAATATTCCTTTAGTCGTTGACTGTCAAAGATTTCGCGGAGTCGATTACACCGCTATTAAGGTAATTTACAATTTTAATTATATCTAAAATTTGGTCAAATTTAACTTAAAAAGTGTAAAAGTGTATAACTTAAAGACGTTTACAATTTTATGTTGTAATTTTATATTTCATTTTTGGGTTATGAATTAAGCATTAATATTTCATATAGAAAATATGAATTAGATTAATTTTATTATATATGCACACATGCGCGTATCACAATTATAGTTTTATTTTTGGATAAATTTATAATTTCGTTTGAATTGATTTGATTTTTTTTTAATTTCATTTAATCTTGAGATAACGTTACTTTTTTGATATTTTTACCACTCCTTCGATTAAAAGTATTGCTCAATATTTTTTAAAAGTGTTTTAAGTATTAGAAAGGACAAAAACGATTTTTCAAGTCAATTACTTAAAGTTTTATACGTCTTGGCTGATTTTAATAGATTGGTGTCTCAATTTTTTTAATCGATTCACATAAATTATTACCGAAGAATAAAAAATCAGGGGTATAGAAAGTATGTCTCGGTGTAATTTAATGTATTCACTTAATTCTATTTGATTTAAAGTATTTTCTTAGTTTACTTCGTGTATCTAAATTATAGGCCATATGAATTTTATGGTAAAATGAAAGACAGGCACATTATTGGTCGATAACCAAAATTTTAACTTTGGTGATTTTGAATCATTATTTTTTTCCTCGTTTTATACTATTTTATTCGAATGAAGATATGTTTTGTAAACATTATTAAATTATTCACAAATAGTTCTTAACATTAATTGATTTACTAATTTCTGATAAATTTCAGCAATGAATGTTTGTTTAATTCTGTTGATAGCACGAAATTCGTCTTATAATTTCGTAGAAAATACAATTAATAAATGCAAAAAGCTACGACACAAAAGATTTTAATTTTTCGAGAATTATTTCTATAACCGTGTCTAAATTTTAATGAATAAACTGATAAAATTTTAAATTTATATTTTAATATATAAAAGATTTGTATTTATTTTTAACATTTAAATTTTGCACCCGATGTTAATTGCTTGTTTAAAAGAAATTTATTTATTACGTGAGTTCAAACTTTTTTTTGTAGGTTTACTCGAATTTTTTATTGATTTTGTTTCGATGTATTTGTTTAGTAGTTGTATTGATTATAATTTTATTTACAATTATTCTTTGTAGTTTCTAACTGATTGAGCTAAATATTTTATCGTTTATAATGAAATTTATTGTATATCACAGGTGAAAATAGACATGTTTTATTATAAAATTACGCATAATTTTATTTATCGGTAGTCAATTCATAATTATTTTCTTGTAGTAAAAATCATACTATAAGACGATAGAGATTTACTGCAGTGTTTCATACGATTCGAAAATCAAATGATAAACTCTATTTATATTTTATACTTAAAACAAACTTTTTTAAATCTATAATTTATATAATAATGACTATAAGTAAAGTAAAAGCACATAAGATAATGATTAAGTTTTATAACACAGTTTAATGATTAATGTGATTATAATTCAAAATATTAATTTTATTCATAATTAAATATTCATTATCTCGATATGATTTATATCGTTTCTTTTATATTGAATGTAGGATAACAGTTTGACACGTATTTAAAATAATAATAATAATAATAATAATTTATATTGTGTAAAACATAAATAATTAAAAAAAAATTTATTTGTGAATTAATGTTTTTTTATTATATTTAGATATTTTAAACTGCAATTAATAATTTTTAAATTTCAGGGATTAGAAAAGTTATCCAAGGACGTTAAAGCAAAAAATCAATATTTATGGTTTATCAATTTTAATCCTAAGATTTTAAAATCGATAAAAAAATTAGGGAACATAAAAAATTTAAAAATACTTAAAAATGAAAGTGAAATTGTTTCACTACTTTGTAATCATGGTAAGAATATTTATAAATTAATAAAAATTTATATAAACTGTTTATACATATTCGGATAAATTTTATTTTCTTAAAATAATTGTAGATCCAGAAAATACTGTAAATGTGCAAATTATTAACGAGAATAACAAAAAAGAAATGTCGATGAAAACTATGATCACTTCGGCATCCGCAGAGGCTGAATCTCTTCTTACCAATGAATATAACAGAAACGTTGAAGCAGAGAAACGCATTGACTAATTCTTAAATATTAATTTATTGTTAAAATTATATATAGGTAATAAATTTTAATAAAATAAGTATTAAAAAAATATTCTTTATTTAAATCTTTATATATCTTGGATAAAAACATAATTTACGCATTAATTTTATAGTAGGATATAATTATTGGTGTTTGAACACTTTATTCTTTTATCTAATAATATCTAATGACTTATTAACAATATCGCAAGTATAATCGATTTACATATACGACATAATTATTACTTTATGTATTTCTCTACAGTATATAGTCGGTGAAGTATTATACATTGTTATTTCTTTCAACTTACGGTACTCTCGAGTAGATATTAAAAGCATTCGACCATTTTTTTGGATCAATATTTATGTCATGGTATATCGCTATGATAATCTGCTTAGTTACTTCTTCGAACCTTTCCGAAAATATGTCAATGTGTGGCTCTATAATGTTAATATTAATATTTATAAATGTCCATAAAAAGTTTATAATTTGAATAAAAGTCATTCCTGTTAAAGTTTGATTGCATAAAGTTTGATCAATTGTTATAGATAAGTATACTAATTTATAAAATATGATATATTTCTTATCGAATGTTTCACAAGCTGCTAAAATCGATGGAATATTCTCTATAAATCTTTTTAAGTCACAGCCAGTATTGTACGAATAGATTAAAAAGAACTCTTCTAATTCGGATAAATATAAAGTTTTCTGTTCATCTTTTATACGAGGAGCTTCTTTTGCTTTAGTCGAGGCGAATGCTTGCGAGTATATTTGGAAAATATTTTTCGACGAATACAGTTCTTCGGGATTCAATAACATTATATCATTGCTCTGCCATTCGCAATGTTTAATAATATAATTCGATAAATCTACTCGAGATATAGTTTCGGATGTTTGATCCTGTACATTCGAAGCAGAAAAAGTATTAATCCATTCGCTAAAATTGATTTCAATATCTTTACAGATGCTTTTAGTTAAGGAGTTTATGTAAGGTTTACACGTTTGATCGAAAAAATGAGCTATTTCATAATTAGAAGTAAAATTTTCTATTAACAATTTCAATATCAAATATACAATATCGCAAAGTATCTCGTGTAATGACTTTGAAATGTCGACATTCATTAAAATTTTTACAGCTGCATCCAGTACATCTTGAAATTCTTGACGGTCGTAGATTTCAAAGCATTTAGCAATCACTTTATCGTAACATTGCGTAGGAATAAAATTTTTGGTTTCAATGTAAGGATATAAAGCTCCAAAAGTTTCGCAAACGTTAGAAAATACCGCTTTGACCATTTGCAAATTATTTACATTACTAGATTTTTGTGGAGTATTAACCTGTTTGGATTGGTTTGATGAAACTATTCGATTTCCAGAGCCCCAGAACTTGAATGAATTTTTTTTGTTTAAATTACTTTCCAATATCGATATAAATTTAGGAAAACTGATCGATTCGTTGTTCATTTGCACTTGACCATTACGTAAAGATACTTTGGTTCCTGATGTACTTAACAACTTGCGATTTCGTGACAATAAAGAAAAAAATTCATCTTTATTATTAATTTTAGTTAGACCCCTGATTATTTCTGCATTTACATTATCATTGTTGGATATATTAAGTTTTGTATTTCGTATTAAACGACGAAACTCTCTTTTGTGTCTCTTGAACCGAAGACTGTCTTCGTAATCTTGTATAATTTTATTTTGATTCGTTTTAATTATTTCAGCTGCTAATTTAATATTTATAACGGAATGATATAAAAATAGCACATTAGTGATTACGGATAATATTTCTGGGACAGAAATTTCGCCCTTTTCATTATATTTTTTAATCAGATCAACAGAATTGTAAATAATTAAACTCGAACTGCTGATCATATTACCAATTACAATCATATTGTAAGTAATCTGAGTACCTTTGCCAATGGTTGTACCTGTTTGGATGGCTTTCGAAAGGAACGCAGAACTACCCGCAGCGGTTACTCCAAAAGTATTTCCGATAAATTGAAACCAAGCTGGTACAGCCTCTTTGTTTTTAATACCGATAGATTGATCGTGAGTTTTGAGATCCACTAAATTAGCAACAGCTTTACTACTTCCCCATAATCCGGAAGCTGTTAATCCAACATAAGCTGCAAAAAATATTCACGTAAAGCTCAATTCGGATAATATTGCTTAATTAAAATGTTTAAACTTTTATAAAAAATATTTATAGTTAACATTTATGAATCAACTTTTAATTTACGAATAGTGCAATAAAATTATTTTGAGCATTTATTAGTATACAAATATTGTTTAATCAACTTAGTCGTAAATTAAAGGAAGAAATAAATAAATTTTAAAATTCGCAAAAGTATAAAGTAAAAATTATTTACTAGCTGTTGATAAAGCAGCCGTTGCTGGAAATAATAGAGAAGCAGTTTGAGCCGCGATACATCCAACGCTTATACAATTACTGCAAGTATCCATTAGCTTAGTTATTTTTGAACTGTCTTTATAATAAGATTCTATCCAAACGGTCGATTCACTTTCCGACCATAATTCTTTTAAATTAGCTTGATAAATTCCATCTTTCGGAACGTACATTCTGCACGAAGGTAAATCATTGGTTTTTAAAAAATTATCCCAATTCCAATAGACTCTGCCTTTGGTATCGATATAATAAATTTTAGGTTTGTCGTTATCTTTCACGTTACACTTTACTTTGAATAACGAGTGAACGTTCATTATTTTACTAAGATCGTTCGTAGACGTCGACCGTAACTTTTCATCAAAGATGACATTGTACAATACATTGCAAAGGATTTCTTTATTATTGTTCGATCGAGATCCATATTTAACTATTTTGTTATATATTTTATCGATCGAGTTTTTAGATCCCTTTTTACTATATATATAAGATTCATGGAAAATATCATCGGATTGATTTGTGTATTCCGGAGGTCCGTACAGCACATAACTAATATATTTTTTAAGATGGATATGCTCGTCTTCCTTGTACAGGTTCCAGTCGGTGGATGTTTCATAAATATTTTGTTGAAGACTCACAGCCGTCCAATACATGCATCCCTAAATAAAATTAAATACACGATAAATAAAATTTTACAACAATCTTTACAATAAAATGCAGATTTTGTAAATTTAACGTTACTTCTATTCGATCGAGGTTTTTCTTCATAGTATTCATTGGACTTAAGGAAGTATCAACTCCTGGAGAGGTTACAAAACAATACCAAAACAGTCGAGGTTAGGAATACATTCGATATTCTAAAATTACACTAGATACATTCTATTATTTATTTCAACGTACGGCTAATATAACGCTAATGCCTAATAATAAGTTTATCGTCTCGGCAACATCCGACACAGACGCGGAAAACAAAAAAACTGGTTCAATTTGATTGTTCGTATTATTTTTCGATACTTATTTTTCTTCTGCTCTCATCGCGTTCTACAATCCGTCATTGAAAACACGGAGCAAACGGTAAGCGTTGCATTACCGAGCGGAAATTTCCCTCGGATTACGAGATGTGACAAAAGCTAACGATAGTTTTACGTATCGAATGCTCGACTTTGGCGGGATCCCGAGAACGAGAAATGGGCTCGTGTTTCTCGAACCTCCTCCGTTAAAATTGTACTGGTGGTGTGGAATTCGATGTGTCCGGTCGTCGATGGGATTAGCGTTTAAATCTCGCGTTTAAATCTCGCGTTTAAATCTCGCGTTTAATATCTCGCGTTTAATATCGCGATGTTGCGTTGCTCTTTGAGCTTTTGCAACGCGAGATTTACTGGCGAACGGAGGCTGGTGTTTTCAAGGTGCGCAAAAGTCCTTTTGCGATGAAACGGACGAAATCGAAAGTTCGTCGATCGATGAAAGGAGCGATTGTAATTGTCATTTTGCGAGTCTAATTTTAGTGTCTAAAGTAGGCTAGGCAAGGTTTTTCCGCGGAGCGACCTTCGATTAAACGAAACGTTTATTCCAAGTTGCGAACGCACTTTTTATGCTTTTGGTATCGCAGTCGCGAAAATTGGAAATCTGGTTTGGCGCTTGAAACCTGAAAAGACGAACCAACAATGATACATCGATATTCTTTGGCTGATTCTCCGAGTATAGTTTATGCGAATAATAAACGATAGAAAAATGTTGCACGAGAGGACAATTAAAAATTAACTGCGACGCATTACAATATTGGTGGTAAGAACAGCGTTACGAATAACTAAAAACACAAAATTTAATCAATCGTTTCATCGTAAACGTTATTAATAATACTAACGGAAACGGTATTTTATCTTTTTTCAGTTTTTTAAATTACACGAACAAAATATACGCCGATCACAATACTCCGTTTCAACAGCGTCGCTTTCAAGATCGAAATAAATATAAAGATCGATTAAAAAACTCTTGAATCGTAGAACGAACAAATTGTCATTTAAATTTAGAATTCGCATATACCATTATTCTGTCGCAAATTTTTGCAATCGCGACACTAGTTTTATTTCTTTATATCATTCGGAAGGTATTGCATGTTTTTTTAGATTCATTTTTTTCGTATTTATTATTACAAGAGCGTAAATAATTTTTACGAGAATATTTCCATCTTTTAGTTTACGTTAATTTTTACTCATTCTTATCATCGTAATCGTTTTTTATTTTAATCTACATCGGGATCTTTGCGCAGTTTCTGACTTCAATTCAGTTTTTTTCGTACGACGGTCCACCAAACTTGGTTACGTACTTGTTTAATTTTTATTTTAAACAAAATTTTGAATTTCGACAAAAGTTGTACGTTGTATAAAAACGCGTACTCGGTCGATAATTACGAAATAAACCATTTTCAGTTTTCTCTTTTTCCACTCTTGTCAGCTACGAGAAACGAATAACGCGTTAACATTTTGCATAGGTTACGGACGTCTTCGTAAACCTTATGCCTTCCTAAGTATTTAACGAATTTCTAATGATTGATTTATCTGTGTAAAACCAGATATTTTATAGAAAAAATTTTTTACATATTTCGTTAAAACTCTTTTTATCAATCAATTCGTAATATTCAATTTTTAACTCAACGATTAACGTTATTGTGAGTTTTAACAGCGATCCAATACATACGATTTCTATTTACGTAAATTACGAATTAAACGTGTAATTGTGCGAAACTTCCGATTTTTTAAAAAGCCATAATCATGTTTAAGTAAACGTCCGTGAAATTTGCGCTTAAAACGTTAGCATAGATAAGATTTCCGAGGCATAATTTTTCGGCTTTGTCCACGATTTCTTAAATAAATAATTTCTTTGCGGTAAATTATATCTCGAGTAACAACTTCGAGAAACTTCAAGGAAAAGTAAAACCGAGCTCTTTAAGAAAATTCCGAGATCGTTCAGGTCAACCTCGAGCTTATCCGCAAGTTACACGTATTTAGAGTACAAAGAAGAACGACGCAAAACTATCGGAAGGTATAAGTAAAACTTTATTCTCTCTTTCATTTTATCTTGCTTCCTCTCTCCTTCTCTCTTGCGTCGTACCGCTTGGCGAAGAACAAAAATTTATATGTAGGTGCATAACCGGTTTTAGTGTAGGTTATTATTTTCAAACTAATTATTGCATCTGTATGTGTAAATAGTATACCGAGAACGTACAGTAACGTAGTCGAACCGAACCAAGTTAAAACGAAACTTGAACAAGATTTTAGACAGATAGACGAAATTTTTTTACTTCGATGACATATCTTTGACGGAAATGTAATCGTTAATGAAATCGAATTTTATTCGGTATGTAGCCTTGATCGTACGCGAATAGATTATTTTGAGATGCAAGGGACAATAATTGTAAATGGAATCTCTATTTTATCTGGAATCTCTATTGTAGTTTATAGATATATTATACACACATACACACGTATCTTTGTATAGATTTATATCGTAAGTTGTCAAACAAATATTTTGCTGGAACTTACAATTCTAATTAATCGTGAAATTGATGGCTCTTTTTTAACCAACAGCTTTTCGCATTCATAAAGTTACTAGCGAGATCAGCTTTTACGGGCGCTGGAAACTTTCAGCCCTGCCGCACGTTTATCATATTCACGATTTGCATTTGTTACTTCTCCGTGGGCTTTGTGTTATGCAAAGACTCTTCCTCGTGGTATGTTAGTACCCGGGCCACTTTTAAAGCTGTCGCTAGTACAATTGCTAGTCAAGAGGTTGCTGCTGTTGGCCAATCTTACGTCGTTCTCTCTCTCTCTCTCTTCCCCCTACGCTTATTCTTTTCCAGAGTCTCGGCACAACAGAGAAAGCTGTCAGCCACTTGAACACCACCAATAAAATCATAAAATACGGATTGTTTTATTTTTGTTTACCATTTTCTTCCATAACCGCGCTGTTTGGAATCTCTCCCACGGGTGACAAGCTTATCAATTCGCTCATCGCTGATACTCGAGTTTTATAACTTTTGAGAAGAAGTTCGCGTCCGCGTGAATCTGCCTTTTACACCGGCATTTTTTACCTTAAAATATATAAATTCATGGTCGAGACAATTGGATAAACTACTGGATAAAACGGATCGATACGAATAGTCTGTATTAATTCAAGTGCTTTTAATTCACTTTCAATAGAATCGATGAAAAATGAAATTTAAAAAATTTTATCGCGAATAAAAAAAACGAAATATTCTCTTATGTAATTTGATATTAAATCAAAATTAATTCAACGATTTAGCGCTTGGATGATCGAATAATAACGAAAAACTTCTATTAAATAAAATAACGCGAAAAAAATATTATAGATTTTATCGATAATTTATAAAGTTTTATTCAAAGCAAAGAATATTTTAAGCAGTTTTAATATTAAGATTTTATATTTCTATGTTTCCTAAAAACTGTGTTTTCTTAGTTTGAGTTCAGATAAAAATCTCAAGATTAAAATTTGAAACGTATCGCAATTAAACCAAAAAGTACTTTGATACGTTACAATAAACAAAAATATCGTTTTAAACTCTTTGTTTTCATCGGTGAGTTTTATTCCATTAATATGATAAACAAATATCTAGATTGATATTACTGGTTGCGTAATAATTTTGGTAATTTGTGGTTATTACGAGCGTAATTATTGTTCGCCAGTTGCCAGATATCAGTAGCAGTTTAAATAGCAACTTTCAACTTTTTATATAAGTCGAGCTCCGAAAAAGTCGCCCATAGGACCAGTAGTCTCTCTCTCTCTCTCTCTCTCTCTCTCTCTCTCTCTTTGTGATGTGCAATGTGAAGGCAAATGCGAAAATTGTTGGGTCTACACCCGCGTATATGGATTGTGGCGTCGTCGAGTCAAGTGCAATAGCGGCTTTCCCTAAATTGGCCTGTGTCCTTGTCGCCATTACGCAATTCTCCGTTCTTTTCAACGCAAACGCCTGTGCGTGTATTTATCCGACACTTTTTTTTTGGTTTTTCTGTATGAAACGAATCGTGAGATAGATGTTTAATATAGATGTTTTTTTTTCACATGTCGAATTTTGATAGATGTTTATCTCTGGTGTAATGTAACTTCCATCGTAGCAATGTAATTCCAATGTAGCCCGGTTCGGAAAATGTTTCGGAATGACGAAAGCTCGTGATTTTAGGAATGAGATTATAAACGCTTACTCAATCAAATGGCTAATATTGTACTTCTTATTATTATGTGATCTTTGGTACTTTGCAGTTCTAAGCTAACGCGGAGATGAAACATGGATACGTAAAATCGATCTTCGTAGAGATTCGTATGAATTTTAATTTTAAATATTTTGCATTTGCGGATGAAAAGCATTAATTTATCGATAAAATAAATTTGAAATATATTCAATTTCAGAATAGCGTATTTACGTGGAAATAAAATAAAATAATTTTAAATGGATAAAATAATCGAAGGGATGATATATTTTTATTCGGATATTTTATCTATTTATTTATTTATTTATAAAATTTAATTTAATTATGTAATTTTATGCAAAATACAAAATATTTTCGAATGTATCTTACGGAAATGTATATTTAAAAATATTATTTCTTTTATTGAACAATTATCATTTAATAATTATTACAAATTGTTGAAATTACTTATAAATATTAACAATAAATATTTCCGTAAAAATTATTTAAAAATATTTCTATAATAGCGATGAAATTTTAATATAATTTTTATATTATAGCTAAAGTTTTATTACTATAATCAAAAAGGTATTAACGTAGAATATATTTTTCTATTAAAATATATCCGTAAATATTCACCATTTGATTGCATCGATATAAAAATATAAAATTTACCATCATTTAAAATTCTTGAATAACTATTATTTTATTAAAGCTTGAAAACAGGTTCTTTTATTTCATATATAGTTTATATTCTGTTTTAATAATTTAGAATAAAAAAAATCTAAACAAAATGATATTGAGTGTGATACGAGTATAAATTCTTCTAAATATACAATTATTTATGTGATTTAAAAAATTCGTTTAAAAGTGAAACTATTTTCCCATGATTTAAAATAATGAATACGCTAATAGAAATGTCATTATTCCATTAAATATCAGCTAATTTTAATAATATTTTTAATTTTATGTAAATAACTTTATGTTAAGGGACTATACTTTTGAATATTTTAAATGCGAGCATAAATATTCAATAAAGTATTATTATATGAATTTTATTAGTATAATATATACTTATATTTATAATAAATATACGAGTGGTTATAAAACTATTTAAATATATTTTTATTTCTAAAGCAAAAATATTTCTGCATTTATGAATTTATATTTTTCTTTAAATCAATATTTATTTTTCTGTTTTTAAACTTACAAACTATATATTTCAAAGAAATGTTCTGCCATCGTTCATTAAATTATTGTCATTAAATTACAAATTATTTAAAATAGTAGTAACCTCGTAATATTTCTTTATATTTACAAGAGATATATATATATATATATATATACTTTTTAAAAATGTCTTTCAGTCAACGATAATAATACTATTACTTGAATACTTGTTAATACTTTCGACGTGGTGGTTATTTGAAAAGTCTCAGTTTCTTTCTTCGCGTGCAAAAAGGGAGGCGGAGGGTAATCAAACAGGAATAGAAGCTATTGGAACTCAGAATTACAATCTCCATCTGCTTGTAGGTCCGATAAGTATAGATTAAATAAAATCAGTACAGAGATCGAAGCTGACTTGATTTTATTGGTATAGATTACGAGACTTATCCAAGATATAGGATCACTTAGGTAAGATAACTATCGGGTTTACTTTTATTTATTCTTAATAAAAACAGTTTCTTCCAGATTACAGTTATTTTTTCATATATAGTCTTAAACAAGATTATTTTAAAGATGGAAAGGAATCGAATAAATTCCGATATAAATCCATGTATAATTTTAAAATCGTTAAGTATTTGTAAAGAATCGAAGGTAATACGTTACTTTCATAGATTATGTATAAAAAACGTTGCATTGAAATTATTTTTTAAAACTTGCTTTAAGTAGAAACGAGTAAAAAATAAATGAATTTTGATCAAAAAAAAAAAAAAAAAAAAGTGAAACGTTTGATTAAACGAGTAACTTTTCAATTTTCTTGAACCTTTCTAATTTTACCAGAACTATACTCGGCAAACTTTTATATTTCTCCTTCGACAAATTTAACAAGGACATCAAGAGTTGGTGCAGCACAAGATTTCTCGGTAAAGTTTACGTACGAAACTATGATTCCGTGCATTGAAATTTATACGAAGACTTTTGCGAGTTTGTACGTCTCGATATTTCGATATTGCGAGCGTCGAATATTTAAGTTCAAATTCTTGGCGTGTCTACCTTGGAGTTATTGTTTTCGATCCTAATGTCCCATCGTTTCTTTCCCACCACTTCTCCGGCAAGAAGAAAAGAAAGGCGGGTTAATTGAGTAAAAATATTCGAAAGCCTCTGTACACCGTTTAGTTATTTCAACGCTATCCAAAGAACAGTACAGGAAAGAATAAATAAAAAGTAAAGATCGCGTCTGGCTGCTGGTTCCGGAACCCGGAGGCTCTTTCGCGGAGGCACTCGCAGCTTGGCTCTCCGGTTTTCATGGCCGCGACTTTGAAAGTGAAGCCAGAACGTCTGAGCGTACTCTCTACAAAAATCTTGGCGGGCGTGGTTTGCCAAGGCCCAAGAAATTCTCCTACGCCCTTGTTTTGCATCGGGATTCAATCGAATTGCCATTCGCTGGTTCTTATATTTTTTTCGTTTCTGAATTTGTTGATCCGGTATCAAAGTGAACTTTGCTTGCCCAAGTAATGCCTGCGACGTGAATTATTAACTGGCTTTAAAGGATGTATTTAAATATTGTAAGGGTTTGCGATTGAGAGATTTACGATTGATACATGTCTTTGTGTTAAGAGATATTGCGTATAGGTCGATGATTTACAAAATCAAGAACTCAATGTTCACCCAAAACTATTTTAATGTCGTGCTTCTTATTTATCACATTCGATTGGCCAACACTTCTTTTTCACCAACATGTATTTCTTACATTTGTCTTCGTATATTTTATTAGTCGAGTCGATAATGCTTTTAACGAAAACGTTTCTTTCTCTATCGTTGTACCATTGCTTCGCTCAAAAATTTACGTAAATTATGATTTACAGGAATAGCTTTGACATTTTGTAAAAAAATTATAAAGGTATCAATTTTATATGTAAATAGATTTGTTCAATCAATAGATTTGCATTATATACTTTAATAATTTATACTTTAATAACTAAGTTAACGCGCAAAATTTAATTACATGCGATATTTACAATATTTAGTGCGTGTACTATTTATATTGCTGTATTCGTTAATTTATACGTACATAGTTATGAAATTATTAATATTTGATTTCATTATTTTAGCATTTTAATATACATTTTTATTTGATAGAAGTTTGTTCAAAAACCATGAATCGAATAGAATTTCATTTTTCAAGAAAATAGTTTTTGTGAATTTTAATATTTTATTGATTTTATTATTGTAATGTGATACATCATCAAATGCTTATTTATTAATTGATATAAACTATTCTCTTGAGTAATACTTTTTATTCTTGACTATTATTAGAAATTTATGCAAAATTGATATTAGTTTAAGATTTATAGATTAAAATTTTATGATACTGATTCCGAATAAACTTAAATCTTTTATTTTATTAATTTGAAATATAGAGTTAATATATTAATTGATAATATTTTAATAAATAAATTATTATCTAATAAATATTTGATTATACCAATTATCTTATTATTATTTTTGTAACTCTTTGTAGAATCAATGTTTTGTTATTAAATTATTTAAATAAATAATTGCTATGTTCGGTATTTTATTTACAGAAAATATGTTTTTCGTTATTATTTGCGTTATTATTAGCACTTAGACATTACAGTAAGCAACAATTAAATATCCAGTTGATAATATTAATCAAAATCACGCATTAAAATTTCTGTTAGCTTCCCTTTAATTTTGGTAGGTATCAAAATATTTGTGTAAATCTATTAATATTTTTTATTAATTTTTTTTTATTTGGAATATTTGTATTTAAAAGAAATTCGATATAGCTATCGAAAAACGTTAAAAAATAAATTTAATATATACATAATTGATTTTTATTAAACAAAAGAAATTTTATTTAAAATGATGATGTTAATAATATTGAATAAAAAGTACTATATTTTCCAAATTACTTAT
Source organism: Dolichoris vasculosae (assembly GCA_018907195.1). Taxonomy (NCBI): domain Eukaryota; kingdom Metazoa; phylum Arthropoda; class Insecta; order Hymenoptera; family Agaonidae; genus Dolichoris; species Dolichoris vasculosae. The sequence continues at coordinate 18,164,943 of JACCHY010000002.1, read as the reverse complement.
TCGATAAGGGAAAGATATATAAATATATAAAATATATAAAAATATATAAAAAGATAAAAATGTCGAAAATGGAGTTTTTAATATATAATATGATCGGGAAATAGGAAAAAAATGAGAATAAAAATAATTAAATAAAAAAGGAGTTAATATCTTATTTAATAATAAAAACTAGTTCGATAGGAAAGAAAGAAATAAACGATAAAGTTCCGATTCAGTTTTGTTTTGTTACAAAGTACATATTTATTTGAATGCGTTCGTTCATCGAGACTACGTGACATAACAGTCAACATTCCTTAAGTTTTATTATTTCCTTTTATTTTTTAAATATTTTTTAAATAGAGCCTTTTTAATTTTTTTGTTCCAATTCATGTTAAAAAAATATAGACGATATCGATGTGTAAAAGAAAAACTCTTTACATAATTTTTAGAACAGTCGAATCATGGCTAGAAATTAAATTTTTTATGTAAAAATTAAAATTTAGTCGAAATATTTCACGCAGGATTCGTAAATTTTTCAATTTCTAAATAAAACTATTAAATTATATTACAATTCTTCGTTATTATCGTAACAATTAGAAACAACGGTAAACGATATCACAGTAGTATAAATTTGACGTATCCATGAGTTTTTCAAGTATATACATACGCGTTTAATAGAAAATAGATATTTTATAGAAGTTCTTAGATAAGTACGAACGATCGATACATAATACGTATACACATGTATTTTCTTTTTTTCAAGCATAATAGTTTACATAACGCGATATTCAAGAAACTAACATTCTATCTTAAAGATTTTTAAATTTATGATTTATTCCAGTTGTTCGAATTGAATATCCTCGGATGGATCGAAATTCATTTCTCTTGGTTTCGTATCGTTTCGTATCGTTTCGTATCGTTTCGTTTCGTCTCGGTTCGTCGTATATTAGTATTCGTAACGGAAAAGTTGATTTTCAAATAAATTAACTCGCAGGAACAAACAAAATCGTTTTAAACAAAAATGTACTCGATTTCAACGATACGCATTTTATCGGAGGGGCGGATAAATATTTTGCGAGAAAGCAGTTAAAAGATGAAATTTGGTAAAAATTAGGAAGAAGACTGGTCTGGAAGTTGGAAAAGAAGTTGGAAAAGAAGTCGGAGCGCAGGGAAAGGATAAAGGATGAATTTTGCGCGGATCGTTAGTTTGCCGCGGCGAACGCGTATCTCCAACGATTAAACCAAGCCCTTTTACTCGAATCCCTCGCAAGATCAAATGCTCGTTCCAAGCATAACAGTAAGAGAACGTAGAGCGGGAGTTTTTCTGGTATCAAGGGAACGCATCTCGAAGCGTCGCCTCTCGCGATCGCCGGAGTATAGCAAGGGAATGTCCCGGGAAGCCAAATACGTACGCGCGTATGCACACAAAGGTAGTAAAGGTCACCAAGGCGTCGCCGCGGTCTCGTCGCGATAGGGAACGCAAAAACCTTTCCCCCGTCGAAGGTGAACCGTCGGTGCGGCAATTCCAATTTCCTGGGGCTAACGTATGCTAAGTAGGGGCCGCGTTAATCGTAGTCGCACTAGGCGGTATAGGGGACAGCTCAGCTCGGCCAAGTTCAAGAGCGACAAGAGTTCGGATACGTCGGGTCCGAACTTTCGCGCTGCTCCGCGTCGTCGACATGCGCCGAGGCTTTGTGTGCGCTCGAGTCGTCGGGTGGTGGGGGTGCGTTTGAGGATCCGAAGCCCGGTATATAAGGCTGGACGGAGGCTCTTCTGGACATCATTGTACTCGCGTTTACACCACCGACCTTTTCAACCACACAATGGCTTTCAAGGTGTGTAGTCGCGCTCGAGCCAACCTCCAAGGGCTCGGTCTTACCTTATCGCTTCGATTCGACCGATCGCCGTATATTTCGGTCACCTCCTCCGATAACTAAACTAGTTTATCCGATCGCTCGCAACACTCGAGTTTAAGCGCATCTCGCTCTTTTCCATTCGAAACCGCTTGGTTCGTTTACTTTTTGTCGTCATGAACACATACGAATAAAGTACGAATTGAATACGAACAAGATACGAATTGAATACGAATAAAATACGAATTGAATACGAATAAAATACAAATACCTCGCATCGATTCTTCCATTTTCAATATTTTTTTTATTTCGATACCGTACTTTTCAATTTTTCATTCGATATTTTTATCGTTGCCAGTTGGGATTTGTTTTCCCAATTCAAATTTAAATTTAAAATTGTACCAATGTCTGTGTAAATGTTTATCCGTATGAACAAAAATAAAGTATATCGACGATCGGTACTCGATACACATATTTTAATCAGCACGAATGTACTACTTCGAATGTACTGCTTCGTTAAATCCGTAAAATATCGTTTAAAAATTCTCGAAAGTTAAACTTGTATATCCTTAATTACGAGAAAACTTAAATTTAGCAAAACTTGATACAGCGTCGGATACGAGTATCCGCAATTCGGTCGACCAACGTATCTTTCGAGCATAAAATTTTCGAGCTGCTTTGGTCGATCGTTGTTCCCTAAAACGAAACTCCCGAGGTTGGATCGGTAAGATCGGTATCTCAAGAACGCGATTAGCTAATAATACTTTTGCCCCCGAAGTCGCGAGTAAGAATAGATAATCCGAGTAATAATCGGACTTGTACTTTTCAGCTGATCATCCTCTCAGCCTTCGTGGCTTGCGCCAACGCCGGACTCCTCAACGCCCCGGCCATAGGTTACGCTCATGGACCGGCTTACGCAGCTGCACCGGTTTACGCGGCCGCACCCACTTTTCACGCCGCACCCCTTGCGTACGCAGCTCCGGTGGCCAAGGCCGTGATCGCCAAGACCATCGACACCGACTACGATCCGCACCCTCAGTACAGCTACGCCTACGACGTGGCGGACTCCATCACCGGTGACTTCAAGAACCAGCAAGAGACGCGCGACGGTGACGTTGTCCGAGGCAGTTACTCGCTCATCGAGGCCGACGGCACCAGGAGAATCGTCGACTATGCCGCCGACCCCATCAACGGCTTCAACGCCGTCGTCCGCAAGGAACCCGCCACCGTCGCCTTCGCTGCCCCGGTCGCCAAAATCGCCGCCCCCGTCGCCAAGGTCGCTGCACCTTTGACCTTCTCCGCTGCGTACGCGGCGCCGGCTTTTGCCAAAGCCTATTACTAGACCCTCGACTACCGCGTCACCTCGACACCAACACACAAACACCCTTTTTATACCTCGGCAGATTATTAATTTATTGAATTACACTGATACACTAGTACAAACGCAATGACAATCTGCGTTAATAAAATTTCTTTTTTTTAAACAAAACTTCGATTTTTCTCATTTTCATCTCCTGGTTTTTCCTAAGCCTCCTTATCTTTCGATCCTCCTTGTACGAAAGTCTTTCGTGTTTTCATCGGTGGTAACTTTGCTGCAACCGAGGCGGATTTATATTTGTCGAAGAGAGACGGATTCTTTTGTTTCCGTTCTGTTTCGAGACGAATTATAGCAACAACCGTTTTCGAATCGAAATAAGAATTAATTTTTCAAACTCGATTATATTGCATAGTAGATAAACCGTTTACTGTGATAAAAGCTAAATAGATTGAGTGTAAAGTAGTTTAATTTTATGTGTCGTTTTGACTTTACGTTTCCTTTTTATCAAAACAGGTTTTATTGAGTTAAACCTCTAGAAAATGGGTATGTTTTTTATTTGAAAAAAAAGTAAATCTTTTTGTGACTTTATACCAATTCCGTGCTTGATATTCAAGTTTTGAATATTTAACGATCATAGAAACGAATTTATTTTTTAATTATCAATCTTAGTTTTTAAATTCTAAATTTTGTACCAATCGTTGATTAATTAGTTTATTTATTTATTTAACGCATTATTTTTTTAACTTTTTGCCGAGAAATAAATAAATAATTGAACAATTCTAAAAGTTAAGCGTAATAACAAAATATTTTTTATATTAATTGGTAATATAATTCTATTTATCGAAAGCGAAATTTATATAAAAGTTTTGTTTATCGTGAGAAAACAATAAAATATACTTCACGGATAAGTTTATAGTGAAAAAATAGTTGTAAAATCGAATAATGTTTCTAATTGTTTAATCAAAGAAACTCTTTTTATAATCGTTTGATAATAAAATGTATTTGACATTTTCAATATTTGGAGGATATTATCGTAAGGTAACGAGAACAACAATTTCGATTAGTTTCGTCTATAAGTGTAGCAATATGTAAGTTCCAAAAATAAAAAATTTATCACCCATTATGTCATATCGATAATTCACCTCGTGCGATAATTTACGTTGCAATATTTAAGATTAAATATTTAAAAAATCCAATATCTTTTACAGATTTAATAATATAAAGAAAAAAATCAAAACGATAATTTTTACACTGATTTTCAAATTTGTACGCTTATACAATATTTTTAATTAATTTAAAATAAAAAATTTAAAGAATACGGTAGAAAGGAAATATTTTCGTAATATTTTACGTTTAAAAAATTGTAAATATAATTTTTGCTTTAAATTATATACGTTCCTATTTTGTTAATTTACAAAAACATTTTTCTTATGAAGATTCAAAGTTGGCAAGGTATTTATAAATTATAGGAAACATCAAATATTCGTTAGTTTAAAAATACGCGATGTAAAATTTAGTACCGAGAAAGCACGAAACAATTTGTATATAATATTATAATATTACAATATTTATAATATTACGCGTACGCGAATGAAGGAGAAATTCATATTTTACAAAATATATAAAGAGAACAAAAAATTTGTCGTTTATAAAGATCGTCGTTATTTTTTGAGTCTACGCCATAAACGGAAACGCTGGATTTATTTATTTACATCTTCATAGCTGAATCATGCAGCGAAAAGGAAGAACGCCATTACCATTCGTTTTAGATAATAAAACTTTGGAGTAAGCAAGGTGTTTTTCCCTTAAAAGACTCGGTGGCTGGAAAAAAAAAATGAAAAAAAAAATGAAAAAGAAATCATGTTTAATGAAGACGCGTCACTTTAAAATTACTTTCATGAGTGATCGTCACAATGCCGTATCGCAAACTTATTATAGCGGTGTACTTTACTCGGCATTTTTCCTCCGAGCTTGACGAGAACACGTACTTTTCCATAACTGTCCGAGCCAAGCATAAATCTAAAAATTTTTTCTCCGCACGCGTCTCTCGAAGAGTCTCCTAAGCGTGCCGACTCCCCCGGGAACTCGAGCCCTTAAAATTTACAGCCTCACCGAAGCCAGGAAAGACCGCGAAGACAATAAATCCAGCCGGGAAATAAATGGTAACTCGTATCCCGAAACGCTCGCACGCGTTGGTACAAATATCGTAAAGAAAGTCGCGCCCCTCGTCCTCAGCGAACGGCTTGTACTTGAAAAGGCCCCTCGTTTTCCCTTTCGCGGTTTAGGCTGCATTCCTCGATGTCGTGGTTCGCTTGCGTCGAAACGCGGGCGTCCTTGAGCGCTTTATAAAATTGCGAGCGTTTTTATTTTAACTTTTTTTTTTTTGCGTAAGTGGGCAGCAGTCGTTGGGCCACGCCCGGAAAGAAAACTCGCCTTTCTCCACCTGCGTTGAGGCTGCGGAGCAGATCCGAGGATTCGTAACCTCTGCGTAAGGACGCGACCGATAAATTCGTTACGAGAGAGAACAAGAGAAGAGACATCTTTTCTCCGCGCTTTTGGAAGAAGAACTGCGTGGAAAATTCTTTCCTACACCCGTATGGATAGTCTATACCCAGCATCGAGAAAATAACCGATTTTACATATGTTTTACATAGAGGCATATTTTTAATTATAGAGGCAGTGCTTTTTCTAAACTATCGATATATAGCGATCGATTCATTTTATTCTAACAACAATTTATTTATTTCTTCGCTTTTCGCTAATACCGACGATATTTCTCGATATTTGTAAATCCAACGATTATATTCTGAAAAAAGTTTATTGTAATTTGGCATATTTTCGCACATTTACGAAAAAGCGTTTCATCCGAGAAATTCATTTTAAAACTTACCAAAGATATAATTATATGCGATAATGTGTAATTTTTACACTATTGAGAAATTATATGTAAAATAATTTACCACATTTTCATATTTATTAATTTTTGCTTATTGGCGTAACATTATATTTTCTTGTTATATAAATATATTTTTACTTAATATGAATTATTGTATAAAGCAATAATTGAAAGGAATACAGATATTATATTTAAAACATTCATTGAAAACAAATTATTTTATGTATAAGCGAGAGTTAAGTTATGCATAAATGTACAAATAATATTTAGATAGATTAAAATTTTTCAATATTAAAAATAATAAACGAAAAATGTGCTTCCATATAAAATAACAAAGATAAAATTAATTGAAAATTTTGACTAAAAATATCTTTTGTTTAACGAATAAAGATGCAAAAATTTTAATGTGAATATTTATGACTTTGGATTTTTCTTAAAAAATACATGTAATATTATTAATAAATTAATACATTAACTTAAGTTTAAGTAAAACATACAAACTTGCAAAAAGTTAATAAAATATTAGGCAATGTATCTAATTATTCCTAAGTAGATTAATTCCGCATTTCTTACATCGTAGTCTTACCAACATCAGTCTATATCTACTTACTAATGAATGTATGGATTTCTATGCATTAAATAATACGTAGATAATTTTTTATTATCTTCTGTAAAATGTTATCTTAATTTAAATTGAATCGTTTCAACTTTATTGGATAATTAATTTATATTTATGTATCAGTAAATAATAGTTTAATATTTGAATATAATTATGATTCCTGAAATTATATGCAATTAAAATTTTTCAATGGTCACTGACTTTTTATATTTAAAATTCTTGTGACTTTTAGATAGATATGATTCTTGAGTCAGCGAAAAAAAACATAGGTTTATTCAACAAGTAAGGTAAATATATGCGCATGTGTTAAGGGTCATGAAAACTTCTGAAAGATTGATGCATAGAAACAAGATATTTATCTTCTAGGATTGTTAACATATATATGTTTCAAGTCGTATATAAAACTTCTTATTGCATACTTTACGCTTACATAAAAAAAGTAAATACGATAATAAAAATAATAAGAACAATGTTTGATATGCACTGATTAAGTAAAGTTAACTCATTTCATCCAAGATTTATTTAAAACTTGATGATTTTAAATGTAATTATTTATACGATGTAAGGTTTCAATTTATTTAATAAAATATTATAATATTATTATATTATAGTAATTTTGCACATTGCATATTAATAATATAATAATTATAAAGAAAACGATAAATATTTTCAAATTATGTATTTTTAGTTTTATATTTTAATAATTATAAAAACAAAATAGAATGTAACAATAAATATATCTTTACTGTAAAATTTGGATACGCCTATTATGTTATGTAAAAATATAGAATTAATCACGTGTAGAAACGTAAGAATATAAAAATGTAATACAAATGTGTATAACATATCATTAAAGAAAGAATCATTGTTACGTATTTTCAAAACTATGATATTAGTAAATTATTAATTAATGAGAAATATTTTGATAAAATATTGTACCGTAGTAAGAGATTAATTTTTTAATTGAAATTAAAAATTTTAGTAAAACATAGAATTATAAAATAAAAATAATCATTAGTATATAATACAAAAATAAATATTATAGTTATAGTTATTTTATAAATATTAAAGGTATTTTTGAAAAATATTTACTACGTAATATTTCATGATATCTATTAATATATACAGTCCTTATATCCATACTTTAATTATAATTATACTATTTCTTTTGAGTGTACATTTTCTAATAGCAGATATCCTGAAGTATATAATATTATTTATAATGTATTTATTAAGGTATACATAATTATAGCTGAATTAGAAAAAAGTGAAGAATTCTTACATCGTTTTATTTGACTTATTTTAAACTTATTATTGTATCAATTCATTATAATATGAATGGAAAATAAATGGTTATTATTTAATACATAAGAGATGCGTCGATATCATTTGAAATAATAATTCCCATTAATACTTGGTATACTATAAATCAAATTCAAGATACTAATATATTATAAAAAAAATTAATATTCTCAAAATTATCATAACAGCATGTATAAAAATAACAAAGTGCTGCGTAATTTCCGGTCACTTTCTAAGGTCCAGAATCACTATTTACGGTCTAGTATTTAATAAATTAAGCTTGACAAATCGCTGTCTTGCTTATAATATTCGAAAGAAATGATATACGTTATAAGGTTGCCTCGCAGTCTTTAGATTTCCGCTGGGAAGACGGTAGATAAAAGTTACGGTCTCGTCAATGATTCAATCCGAGACTGTCAATGCAACGATATAAGTAATTCAAGAGTCTTGCTTAAAATAGATAAATTGTATGCATTATTTTTCTAACTATTTTTTGCTTTTTGTAATAAATACGTATTTTTTATATTCGTACACTCTAGTATTTTCTTTTTCTGTTATAAATATTTCATTCAAAATATTAAAATCGAAATTATCCCAATTCTTTTATGATTAATTATCAGTTTTAGAGTTTTAATGTTATTGATTTAACTTAGAAAATATATTTTTTAATTTTGCTTCTTAATAAACCTTAATATAGATAATAAAATAATAAATATTATTAACTTTATTGTTATTGTTATCAATTATGTAATCATTAATCAGTTTCTTTCGTCATGAATTTATATTTTAGTTAAGTTTAGTAATATCGAAAAAGGATCAAATTTAATTATCAAATTATATCAAATTCATGTAAAATACGAAGAATTGTAGTTAAAGCTTATGATCAATGGTATAATGAGATATGGCTTTATTTATCTAAGCTTTTTTGATTATGTAAAATATACGTTGAAAAATCTTTATTAATTAGTGTAAGGTATTATTTTATATTATGTATAAATTTCTCGTTAAAAAGCAGTGATTTTAAAATTTTTGTATCTGAAAAATGAATGCCCAATTCTTATTATTTAGATTCTTGAAATTCAATTAAATTAATTATTTGAGAAAATAATTTTTGTATGTCTAAACAAATTTTAAATATTACAAAAAATTTTATCAAGAAAAAAAATAAAATTTGTTTATATTTAAATATTTAAGTTAATTTTTAATTAAAAATATATTTATTCTAAAATACGTACAAATGTATATTCGTACTCACTTTGAGTTTTCTTATAATTTTTAAAAATTTTACATTCACAAATAAATATTATAATAGTTTTTGCAATATATTTTTCGTCAAAATGATACAAAAATGAATATTTACATAACAATTTTTTTGAATTTAAATTATTCGTATAAAATTGTGTAGAAAAAAGTTTATATAACTTTTAATAAATAATTTAATAAATAAATCAAATCACAAAATTTTATTAAAATAGTTTAAAATTTATAAATTATATAAACGAATTGAACAATATTTAAAAAGAAAAAAAAATTAAGCCATGAATAATTATACGATAATTTGTTATTTATATTAAAATTTTTTACGATAAGTGCCTAATTAAAAATGAAATAAATAATTTTTGAATCAATCGAGTTATTTGTATCTTATACGTTTGAAACATAAGTTTTAATTTGTCCGTATGAAAATATTTCTATTAAATAATTAATAACTGAAAAATAACCGTTTTAAATAAAAATGACTCTATAATTACTTTATATTATTTATCTCCTTTGAATCTTAATTGTAAATGGAATTATAAATCATAACAAAAGAAATGAATTTCTTTAAAAATTAACGTAATTTTTACATTTCAGATCGCACATAAATTTTTTACACGAAATAACTTTCATCGTAAATTATTAATCAATTTTTAAAAAATTCCGATTGAATTTTAGTATTGTATAATTTGTGTAATACTTCATTAAATTGATGACGACGTATTTAAGTACATCTTATGGCTTTGGCAATAAAGAAAATTATTGGTTATTCGTACATTAAAAAGATAATTGAATAATGTTATTTTAACGCTTTTAATAAATAAATGCAAAGTTTAAATGTAAATAAAATATGTATTAATAATATGGGAAATAATAGTTATATTTGAAAGATATTTACGAACTCGGCGTGGGTTTATAAGCAGATTATTGGAGTGCAGTTTACGAGTTAAATAATTGCTCTGTTAAAATGTTAAAATCCTTTTCTCATTCCCAATAAGCTTTTGTTGTCTTAGTATCGCACTTCTTCACCTTTAATGATCCATTTCAATGTGGTTACATGTACAGTTAAAATACGACACGTAATTGCAGGGCGCCAAAAAATAAAGCTCGATAGTTTGCATAATGCGCGTCTCGCAGAATCATAACTCGAACATAAACGTGTGGTGCGTTACGATGTGATCGGAGTCGATTCCTTTGACATTGGGCGAGGCGGTATTTTGGTGAAAGTCGGGACTTTTATCTTGCTCGTTCGGATAACTCGTTTCTTCTTTCTCTTCCTGAAGCGAGAAGGGATGAGACGTTCGTGTTGTGACGTTCGCCCGCTGTGTCAATGCATTTCGAGGGTTATATAACCGATGCTGTTTTGGTATCTGCGTAGAGAAAATTCGTCTTTGCGGGATCGTTACGTGCAATCATGCATGTTTACGAAGAGATGCATTTCAGCCCCGTATAAATACCCAGTGGGAAGGCCCGAAAGTTCTGCAGTAGAGTCGCAAACGTTATAAGGGAAGGACACGGTGAATCGTAGCCGAGTTTCCACGGGATTGATAACAGTAGTCATTGATAACAGTTTATTTCGGTCTATTAATCCTAATCGACGAAATGTTTAAGGTAACGCCCACATTTACTTTATTAATAGCGTTACATTTTTAATTTTTAATTTTAAAGATTTTGATCGGTAGACGGATTTCGCGAATTGGAAGTACTTTGAGTGAATTGCTAAAAAAATTAATTAATCTGCTTGATCGATAACATTTTTGGTCCAACGAAGAATAAGAAATTCGTATATCGTTTCATTTACGAATGTTTATTTTAAAAACGCAACGAAATAAAAATTTAAATCGGTAAATATAAAGTTAATTTAGAAGTCGTGGGTCATTTTAAAAACAAATAATGAAATAATTATACTAATTTATAAATGGAACAGAGAATTATATATAGAAATATCAAATAAAAAGTATTAGAAGTATTCAAAATACATGTAGTGTTTATATAACTAGTGCACAATTATTACATTTTTATAAAATATTGAAACCTATTATTATTTGAAGTTTTATAAAAAGTCTAAAATTATTTGTAATAATTATAAATTGTAGCATCGATAGAGTTGCGCTTGTTAAGAATTCAAATTACATCAGTCTTTGATAATATTGAATTTTGATTCGAGTGTACTATATATTTAATTACAGTTTTATCATAAACATACAACTTAATTTCTAAAAAGTTGTATATTCTATTAAAGAACGATAAATATAATTATATTTTTGAATCTACTAATATTATTTTCTCGATTTAAAAAATAGTAGTATCGATCGTCGTAACGATATAATTATCGAATGCACTCGAGTGTAGTATTTTACAAGAGTACAATTATAGTTGGATAGCAAGTTTCTAATTGAATTCAATTAATTGGAATCGATCGGTATTTCAAAGATAGTCTCATGTTTCTATTTTTTCAGTATTTCGTTTTCACGAGTTTATTGGTAGTGGCTCAGTCTAGTTACTTGAATCCGGAGGAACAATTCAAGCATCGTCCGAAGTACAATTTTTACTACAACGTGCACAATTCCAATACCGGCGACATCAAAGATCAAGAGGAATCTCGAGATGGAAATCGCGTGCAGGGTCATTACTCTATCGTCGAGCCGGACGGTTCCAAAAGAATTGTAGAGTATTCAGCCGATGAACATACAGGTTTCAACGCAGTTGTACGCAAGGAGTATGCGCATAACGAACAAATTGGTCATCAAATTATTCAACAGAAAACTCAACTCTACCAACCACAGCTTGGAACTTATCAGGGATCCAGTCCTTTTAACGGCAGTGATTTATTCGCGAATAAAGAAAATTTGCTCGTTCCGGGTATAAACGATCTTAAAAGTCCGAATTTGAATCATCCGTCGCAAGAAGCATCGAGTTTAGATTATCAGCCTAATATTTCCGATATACTAAATATGCAAAATATTGATTCGGCTTTAAATTATGATCAGAATTATAACAATATCAAATATGTACCTTCAACCGTATATGGCGAACCTTCGCAACTAAAATTACCCGAACACAAGAATATTGAGGAACATCCAGCTTTAAAACCAAATTATAGTCATTCCAAAGTGTTGATCGAGCAATATCACGTTCCTCTGTTACAAGTTCGCGACCACCAATATATAGATCAAACGCACACGCCTGCAAACAAAAATCAATATATTCCACCAGTCGAATCAAAATATCCGTCAAGCATCGATAAAATAGTTGGACATTCTAAAATCAACATTGAACAATATTATAAACCTCAACTCGAGAAACAGAATATTCCACAATTCAGTCTTGGTGATTATCAATCTATTAATAACATTCATAAAGATCTTTCATCTGGTTACATTCACAAGTTACAAGAACAAGAAAAAGCGCCTAACCAAGAATTTCAAAAGACTGATTTGAAATATGTGGAAAATGCTAATAAAAATATTGAGAACGATGGAGATTTCATTCATGGCTATAGTTATGAAAAACCAGCTATTAAGTTTGAACTTCCTAGTAAATCTTATGGACCCCCTCAATAAGTTTAAGTAATCGAGTTAAACGAGAAAATTTTTAATAACCTCGGAACACTGCTGCCATGATCGATTCACAAAATCAAAAACCAAATAAAAAATATAACTTAGTTTTTATTTATAAGTTTAAGGTTTCACGGAATTGAATATAAACGTTTGAGTGATCTTATATAAGTCATGTATATAAAGTGATTCGTTAGATATACTAATTACTAACCAAATAAAATTAATTATCGTATATAATTAATATACGAACAATTTGTGTTCTTATATACTTAATGTAAAAAGTTAAAATATGAAATAAAGATTTAGGGACTTAGTAAAATTTTTTAAATAGTGAAAAAAATTGAACGACAATTTTTGAATAAAAATAAATATAGAAATGAAAAATGTTAAACGAATTTAGTAAAAATGTGCGTTACTAAAAAAGAACTTTTTAAAATACTAAACTATTTTATTTTAATCTCATTGCTTTAGTTCTGTATTTATATACGTATAAATTTTTTAAATTTTCTTCATGTAAAGGTTATATACCGATAATGATAATTATAATCATACACTTAGAAGTATTTATAGAATACTTCATCTCATATTTATCGACTTATAAATATTTTGTAATGTTTTAAATTTTTTCTATATAATTCAAATTTATTAAAAAAACGTAAAAAGTTTAAATTTAATAATTACGGAATATTCAATTTCAATACTTAAAAATAAAATATTTTAGTATTTATTATACAATGTAGAAATACTAAATTCTTAAAAATATTAAATTTTTTTTATTATACAGTTAACTATTTTCATTTATTCTAAATATGTGTCTCTAAATTGCGTGAATATAATAATTGTATTTGATTTAGGATAAAATAAATGATAAAAATTTATTGTATAAAAGAGAAAATTAATATTTGTACTTAAATTGAGCATCGAAATTACTATTTATTAAAATTTGTTAAGTTTTATTAATATGTAATATGAAAAATATATGTAAATTCTGTGAATAAATTAATTACAAAAATATATTTTTAACATGAATATGAATTTTTAACACGAACTTCTGAATAAAATAAACTATTTATCTTTGCAAATATAAATATTGATGAATATACACATACTTTTGTTATTCTACTAAGTTAAAATAATATGATTATCTCAAATTTTCATTTTATATTTTCTTAATATTGAGAATTATAATACAAAATATTATCGGTAGTTAGTCGTTAATTTATTTTTTCTGTTATATAATACAATGTTTCCAATAATCTGTATTATTGTAAGTATTGTAAGTTTTTACGTAATCATGTATTAATATAAATTTTAATTACATAAATAAAATTAAAATCGATTATCAGTCATTTAATTAAAGATAGTGATATAATAAATTTTCTTGAATTAAATTCAGTTTTGTAATAAAATGTAAAGATACGGTTGGAATTTAAAAATAAAAAAACAAAACTCATTTATTCGTTGATAATTGTAAGATAATATAAATATTGTAAACTTTTTTCTTTAGTATTATAGAGATAATAAAATTTTTTCTTTTAAACATGCACTTTTGCACCAAAGCTATTACAGAACTACTTTTACACACGAATGTACATACGTACGTATGCATAAAAGAGATATACTTAAATAAACGTTACGATGTAAACGAGCGAGTTTGGAAATATGGTTACGAGATGCGGTGACATCAAAAACTAGTTTCGCGAGATTAAAAAAAAATAATATGCATGTATTTCTGTTTATTTCGGCTTACAAGATGTCAAGGTCATTAACTATTATCTCGAACAAGCCAATCAAGATTAAACATTTTTTACAGTATTTTTGGAAAAACAGTTACATACCGATGTAAATTTTATTATATTTTATTTTAAACTAATTACGATATTTTACGTTCTACATTTTTGGTTGAACGATGAAAATAAATCAAAATTTTTCAATCAATTACTCTCAGGATTAAAAATGTAAGAACTTATTAGAATTTCGTTTTTGTCGGTGTTTTTAGCCATGTCTATGTGTTGGTGCTTTCCGATAAAACTTTATTTGGTACAAGTAGTTTAATATTAATATATAAAGAAGTTGTAATTAAAAGATAAACAAGCAGATCAGATTTTTCTTTTTATCTATAACGTATAAATTTTTCTGCATATCTTTTGCGTATCACAACTTAATCGATCTGTTTAATTATTAAATAAGAGAAAATTATTAATTCAAGACGTTTTTCTTTTATGTTCTTATGGGAAATCAATTTATCTTTCTTGATAAATGATTTTATTAAAGTTCTAATACACAAGTTCGAAGATTTATAACAAGTACGTATAAAATATAATAACAATTCGTAACCAATTTCACGGAAATTTCAAGAAATTCTTTTTATGATGTAAATTAATAATTTCGAATTATATAATTCGATGCGCCACGCATTTTGGCATCAAGCAAAATTTTCAAGTAAAGTATTGATCTGAAAAATAAAAATCTATAAATTAATTAATACTAATTTAAATTCAAGGGCTATAAATTTGAAAAATGTATTTATAAAAAGGTATAATACCAATTATTACATAAACCTGTTAACGTATTCTAGATTTCATTAAATGAAAATTTCGTAAATATTTTCGATATAAGCAAAGATTATTGTTTTTGTAATATGACTATGATTATATATGAAAATAAAGCATGAGAAAATGGACAAACTACTTATCATAAAAGGTAATATAGATCGAAAAATATTAGCTTTCGTTAATTTTATCATTGTATTATTTTTTAATACAATATAATACATAAAGCTAAATTCGACATTAAAAAGGATCTTATACATTATTTTAAAAACAGCATTTCAAAGATCATATATATATAATTTAAAAAATTTTCGCATAAAAGATGTAAAAAGTAAAGTAGGAATACAGTACAGTAGAAAAAATAAAGAATGTAGTTTAAAAATTTATGATCTTTTTTTTTCAAGCTTTATTATTTATTAAATAAAATATTGAATATTCTTTTATATTTAGAGTTCCATGAAAAATTCTTAAGAAGTTTAACCAATTTTTCAAAATTTTTTTATTTGTAAGCGCAATGTACGTGTTTTTCGAATTTTATTTAAATTTCAATTTGTTTATTACTTATTACATTAATACATAAAATTAATGTTTCTTAAAATAATATATTGCTATTCATTTAATATTTATGAATTATTTTATTTAAATATTATGATGCCAGTTATATATCAAGATTAGTTTTCATTCTGAAAAGGTTTATTTAGAGATTATATGAGAAAACAATAGAATAACTTTCTTTTAGTTGTGATTCAACCGAGTGCACAAAACTTTCATTTTTTATATATTCTATATTGAATTGTTAAAAGTTTTTATAATTGGGTATTAGATATTTAATACTTTGAAACATAATGAAATTATTTACATACATTCGCCTTTAATTATAAGCTAATTTATATAATAAAAGAATAAAATCTAAACAGGATATCGAATAAATATATTTAAATGAAGTGTACCATTAAACATCATTTAATTATTTGCTTATAATTCAATTATTGAATCATAAAAATGTAAATATAAAAATTTGTGTCTAAAGGATATTAATATTTATAAATTTCATTATTCCAAGAAATATACCATAAAAATAATAGTTGGAATGCACTGAAAATTATATAATAAATATATATTCATAAATATAAAACACATGTTTACCGAAATAAATTTTTGTATATTAAAAAAAATGGAATAATATTTTTAATGCAAAAACAACGATGGATTTGATTTTCTATTAAAATTAATGTGACCTTATGTAAGTAGTACAGTGTTATGGTAAGTTTCCAAATGTTATGAAATGTGTTTAGCTACTCGTGAGAATGTATAAAATGAACCTTGTGAAATATTTTGTAATTTTTGTAACTCATAAAAATAAAATTAAAATTTATTTATAACTAAATTTTGTCATTACAATATTTTATGAATTTATCAGCGAAGAATAGAGTTTGTAAAAGATTTATAAAATATTGGTGTCGTATTACGTTAATAGAAAATAATAAAATTAACGTATTTCAGAGACATCTCCAAAAATTTAAAAGCAATAAATCATTATTAAATACACAATGAATGTCTTTCAAATTTTCTAGTGGTAATTATTAATCAAGCGAAATAGTACAAAATAGCCAATAAGTAATTAAGGTGCTTTACAAAAAATGGAACTTTGAAAATCATTTAATAAGTAACTTTTTTTTTAAACTCAAGGTATTTTTAAAATATTCTAACATAAATATATAAATGTAAAATAAAGAGTAATAGGCTATTGTTCAGTTTCATAATCATACCGTTATCTATTACAGAATTTGGATAGACTATCCATTTTCAAAATACTATATTCAACAATATTGACACGACATAAGAATCTTTGAGTTTAACTAAACGAAATACATATAATTTTGCCGATAATATTTTTTTAAAAATAATTCAATGCATGATGTTCAATAGCGATAGGTCTGAAATTTAATTTTATTATTAAAAATATTTCATAACGAGAGCGAACAAAAAGTTTTTGTTATTCGAGTAATAGTAATTCGAGTTAGCATATATAAGAACGAGTTTTATAAAAATTATGTAGATTCGTGTAAGCGTTGATCGAAGTCGCAAAAGAGTTTCATTTCACATGATTTACACGTATATTACTTATAACATGTATAAAATGAAAGGATTTTTATAAAAAAAAATTAGAGGAAGTATCAAAGATGCTACAATGTTCTTTATTATAACAGAAATTTTATTTGAAACAATTCGAGCTGAAAGCCTTATAATACAAAAAGTATCGTAATACTGTGAGCATAGTTAATTCAGAAACTGTACAATAAAAAAGGTAGAAAACTGAGATTCGATCCGATCGCATAATTTATTGGTAGACGTATTTAGCAGGAGCGTAATACGCGGGTTCGACGTAGGCGGTTTTAACCGCTATCGGAGCCTCGTGAGCTACGACGGCGGGTTGAGTGTGATAAGCTACGTAAGCGGGTTCCTTGTGAACAACGGCATTGAAACCATTGTGCGGATCAGCGACGTAATTAACGGTCCTCCTGGTACCGTCGGCCTCGACGAGAGAGTAACTCCCCTGGACGACGTCACCGTCTCGCGCCTCGTGTTGACTCTTTATGTCGCCGGTGAGACTGTCGTGGACGTCGTACCCGTAGCTGTACTGGGGGTGGGGGTCGTGTGTGGGGTCCAGAATTTTCGTCTCCAGGGCCAACGGAGCCACGTGGGTCTCGTAGGCTATGGGCAGGACACCCGCCTTGGTTACGGCCACTACGAGAGCCGAGAAGACGATGAACTGCGGAGAAACCAAATTACTTGTCATTCGCTGTCCGATAAATTTTATAGAGGAACGTGTACTTGTATCCGGTTATATTCGATTCGACTCCAACACTTTCCCGGTTATTCAGATTGCGTAATCACACTTACGATCAAGTTCATTTTTACTTTGAAGATAAATGTAACGACAGCATCGCGTGACCATCGAGTTTAACGCTTCACGTACGATTCAACAATGTAAATCAGCGATAATATTAAATATTCAACTTTTTGATGAATCTTGTTGAAAAATCGGTAAAAGTATATATTTCGACGGATTAATCAATGTGTATTAAGAGTAGTAGATTAAATATTATTTTGAAATGGTTATTTCAAAATTTTAAGCACTAAGTTTCATTTCTATTCGGCTGTTAAAATACGTTAATTTTTCAGTTTAACGCTACGAACGTATCGATATATTAAAAAGGAGTAATTTTTTAAATTGAATTTAACCATTCGGACATTTTGATTTTTCTATTTAAATTTGAATCCTTGAATTTGCGTTAAATATCTCGATGTAAGGAAATTTTATTTGACGGATTAATATTATTAGTTTGTAGACGTATTTAAGAAAATGTTTTTTGGTTTTAATATTATAATTTCTATTTGATCGATAATAATGCATCAATGGTTTTTATTATAATAAAAAAACTTTATATCTTAAATTTAAGTTTATCTATAAGAACTGGTTTTGTATTTTATTCGTACATATATAATTTAGCAATTTTAAACTCTTAATACACGATATTCACAGATTTACTAAATTTGTATACTAAATTTGAGAATGTAACAACGATAGAAAAAGACACAAAAGAACTTTATTTAAATAACTACCGATAAAATTTGGTTTCACTGTTTTTATTTTAAAGTACGGTGTAAAAAGTCTTAGAAGTTTTAAAAACGTTTCCGTCCGGGACTAACCTTAGATGCCATGGTTGTCGTTGTGTCCAGAACGAGACTGATGTTGCTCTGCTCGAGACCTACACTTTTATACATTGCTGTAACGCATTTTCTGGCCCATGCGAAGAAAATTGTTTCGCAAGTAGTCAGTGGGCTCTTGTGTATCAGGAGCTCGGAAACGAGAGAGCGAAGAAAAAACACGGCGGAAAGAAAAGCGCTCCCGAAAAATATTGACGTTGGTGTGACCGCGTCATTTGCGAGAGGCTCGTGCTCGTGTGTCATATTTTTAAATGCCTATGCTAATGCTACAAAAGACCGGTTGCTACTCTCGTGTCGATCAACATCTTGATACGATCCTCGATGGTGTTAAACTTAAGTTTTGTACGTACGGCTGGTGCAACGCAATCCAAATGCACAAGTTTCGATACAAGAACGTATCGAATAATTGCATAATCCATAAGTTATCCGAGAGCTTTATAAAACTTTGTATCATTTATGCTTTTATAAGCAGTAAATGGAAATTAAGTGGATGTATTGTTGTTTTCTTATGCTATAATTCAATTCTTTATTTATAAAGCGTGAACGGCAATTCAATGCACACGATCATTTTATTAATTCAATCGTGATAATATTGAATATCGAAACAGCTGGAATTATATTTTATTATTATTTATAAATAGAAAAATTTTTTCTTTAATAAAAAATAAAGAAATCTTATTTTATTAAATTATTTATTAATTATATATATATCATCGAAGCGATTAAGAAATAAATTTATTTTTTAAATATAATAATGTTCGACCTATTAATATATTCTTAAAAAGAAATTTTTTATAAATTTTTTGTTAAAAAATATTAATCGCTTTCTTAACTTTTTAAAACATAAAATTTGTAAATAAAAAAAAACTTCAAATTTGGAAAACATTCAAACTTTTAAATATAAATACAAAAATGATCGAAGTACCAAAATAATATAGATTTTTATAATATATAGATAATGTACAATAAATTTTATAGCTAATATCGCATGAATGGTTTATATATAAATGCGAATGCCTGCCTAATCTAAGAAACAACTACTTGCAAATCGTGAAAGTTCGCACTAGTGGTAAGTACTTCGTTTGATCAGACAATTCGAAAGAGGGATAATATTTATATGACATGAATCTCATTTTTTACTTGTTGTATAAGTGATTTACATAATATTATCCTTTTTTTATTTTGAATAATAATTTTACATTTATATGCTTGTATTCACTAGTACTTATACTAAATGTATTCATTATGATTATTATTATTCTATATACTTAAATGTTTCTCAAAAAAATTATATAAATAGATTTTTCGTTGCCAAAAAAAGATTGTACATCAAGAGAAAATATTTGTAATAAATAAATTATGCAACTTAAAATTTCTGTTTCAAATAGATTAAATTTTACTTTTGATATAAATATATTTCTATTCAATAACTATTATTGTAAAATTTAATGGACAAATACTTAACAATATAATATGTATATTAATTAATAAATTTTGATTGTTTTATATTTATCCGGTCATTTTTGATTCAACAATTTCAAATAAATAAGACACTACATTTTTATAAAATAAATAAGAGTATTGTTATACTTTAATATAAATTTAAATTGAATTTATTTTTTAATATGATCATGTTTTATTTTATAAAGGAAAAATAAATATTTATAATTATAATTATATAATTTTATCATCCTATTTATTAATATATAGATGAAACTTATAAAATATATAAAATCAAATTAACAAAAATATAAATATTCTTTAACGAATAGTTTGAAATTGTATTTAATAGATCAATTGTAATAAAAATTTAAAAAAAGAAAATCATATTGCGTAGAAAGTATTTAAAGAATTATAATATTATGTATAATCATTATATAATAAATATCAGTATTTATAAAAAACTATAAAGTTTAGTCAATAAAGAATAATACTAAATAAATTTCGTGTCTTCATGTAATGGAGAGAAATTTTTATTTCTTAAAATTATTATTCTTCCAAAAATTGTTCAATTGAAAATTTTTAGTTTACCAACGAAATTTGAATTTATAACATTTAGGTTTTAGAAATATTATTAGAGGACGTATATTTTTTAAGGTTATATTACAGTACCTTAGTTTATTTTTTTATTATCAAACAAATGTTATCATAGATGCTATAAAAATTTATAAAAATAATACTTTATAGATATTTTTTAAAATAATAATTTGTATAGAAATCGGTCACTCATTAATATTATTTTACATTATCGTAATTATGTATTCTAAGATCGAAGTTTAAATTATCTTATTTCATAACGGTAATAGTATTGTATTGGATATTATATAATTACATTTCAAAAACTTAAAAAAGAAAATAGTGTTGCAATAAATTATAATTAGTATGCTATTCTACTTTAAATTAAGTAACAAAAGAAATTTTTTCATAATTTTATAAACTTGTGTATAAATAAATATATACATATATTTGGAATATCAAAAGAATACGTAATGGAACGAAATTGTATTAAGTAAATGTTTTAAATTCAGTGTTTGTTATTCATAAGTATTTTAAACGTACGGATATACCGTAGAAAATAATTATAAATTTCAATAATCCATAATAAACCCCTCAACTTACGTTATCCATATTATAACAATCCAAATAATCTATAATTTCTGTTACGTTACTTTTTTCCGAATAATACTCTGTTAATTAATTTTAAGAAAACAAATAAACTAATATAATTTTTTAATAAATCTATATTAAAAGGGAACGACAATGTTATTATTACAACTAATTAACACAATAATAATGAAAAGATATTACGTGTAAAAAAGGTATACTAAATTTTATTAGCTTCAATCGATATATAATACTAAAAGAAAAGAAAAGTTAAATTACGGTATTAAAATCTAAATCGGTGGTACATAAGAAGAAATAAAATACCGACGGTATCGACATCGAAATTCGATGGGATGACATATTGATCCAGTAACGATATCGGACGAAAGGATGGATAAAGGACGGATAAAGGACGGATAATCGATGGATAAACGACGTCGACACATTCGTTCGATCTCATTAGGAAAGCTATCGGCGTAGTCGAAGGTCGACATTCGCATTGTGTACTTTCGTAAGGCTCGCTGTCGGCTTACTGTTGCGCGGTAAAGAAATTACGCAACGGAAAAAACAATTACAACGATTCGTATGTACGTATGCACAGGCATCGTTCCTTCGCCAATTTTTGGGGGCCTCGTGTCGCGTGATCTGTCATTGTAACGAAACGAGAGGTAAGGCTCTTTTGAGGAATGTGTAATGAATAATTGATTCCCTTTCATTACTCGACATCTTAATATTACTTTTCGTTTTTTCGAGTTAATCAAACATTGTGCTACATTTAAGGCGTTTAACTTTGATTGCTTGGTATTTCAAGAAATTCCATCATCGTCTGTAAACAACACTTGGCTTTTATTTTCCCAAGGGATCGATCAAGTTAACAGGCTATCACAATCTATCAATATAATTATAAAATGAAACGGTGTATGCGTAGATATTATTTTAACATTGATCAGCTTTTGTAAAACCAGTTGTATAAATTATTTCTTTTCAAGTTCTATTTATTTTAGATTGTAAATTTTTTTGCGTTTTACAATTAACAATTATTATTTAGAAAAAATTGGAATCAAGTAAATAAATTGTTTATAAAATATATTTACAACCTAATTTTAATAATTATATAAATTATATAAATTATATAAAATAAGTCTTTCGAACAAACAATAATCGTTGTGTATTCGTAACGTATATATTTTTTCGATTTAGGAACATTAATTCATATTTGTAGTAGAAAGTAAAAATGAAAGAATGTTATTTATGGACATCATTTTAGTTGTAGCCTTGACTGATTGTTGCAATGTTAACGTGTTAGAGAAAGTAGAAAATCATATTATGAAATTTATTTTATATGTAATAGTTACATTTTAGGAAATTGGAAGAACTTCTTTTTATTAATATTGTAAATTAAATTTTAATAACTAAATTAGTAATATTGATAATTAAAATTTATTACCTTAAATTTCTTATTTTTTAAATATAAAATTTTTTTTATAGTATATTTTATATAAATGATGGATAGGAATTTATCTTTATCAATTTTTAATTTAATTAAAAATTGTTCGTATTCTAATTTTATGCTAGTATATACTTTTCTATTGCAATATTAATTATATTTAACTAATTAATTAGTAAATTATAAAACTTTGTAATTTTTGCTACATACATATATATTTATTTCATATCACTGATAATTATACTGCAACAATAGTTCGTTAAATAAATTAATAAACTGTTTGTAGAATGTCTGTACGTCCACATTTAATTTTAATTGGAATAAATCAGTAAACAATTTATTATATATTAAAGTAAAATTATTAATAAAGAAAATATTTTTTTACCAGTAACTATATATTAAAATTTCACCTTTAAAACGGTATTTTTTATTTGTACTGCTTCTAAATCTTTCTTTGTCAGATTTTATTTTATTTTTTTTATCAAACATTATAGTGACATTAAAAATGAATTAGAATTTTAAAAACTATTTCATAGTTTGATTTATCAAACACATTTTCAGAAATTAATTATCGATAAATTTCTAAACAAATTTTATGTTTAATATAAATATTAATACTTTTGTATAAAACGATAAAATAATAATTCATTAATAAATATAAAAAATATATTATAATTTAAATAAAACTTTAATTATATACCGTTT
This sequence comes from Dolichoris vasculosae, assembly GCA_018907195.1. Taxonomy (NCBI): domain Eukaryota; kingdom Metazoa; phylum Arthropoda; class Insecta; order Hymenoptera; family Agaonidae; genus Dolichoris; species Dolichoris vasculosae. The sequence continues at coordinate 18,141,119 of JACCHY010000002.1, read as the reverse complement.
AAAAATATGAACTTGATAAAGTTAAATAATTATACACATTTAAAAGTTAACGAATGTACGAATATAATATAAAAATTTTATATAGTTTAGTATATAAAATTATATTCTAAATTATATTAGAGAAATTTTTAATATGTATTATACCCTGTATTTAGAAATATTGATATTTTAATTAAGTGTTTATTTAATACTCGGTTATATATAATACAGTTAAATATAATATTAATAAACGGAAACGTTACAAAAATGTTTTTAATTATTTTATTTTTTACTTTCTTCGAAGTACACTAAAATCTGAGATTCTCGTAATAAATTAATTTCTCGAAAATTTAAAGTATTTAGTCAAGCAATTATAAAAACTGAAAGAAATGCTTGAAAAAAAAGAAAGAATTTCATGTATCGATTATCAAAGACTAAAATTAATTAGACTCGAGTATAAAAAGGTAAAATCTCGCGTAACAGTGTAAAAGTAAATGGAACCGAGACTCCGGATCATTTATATATATAGAGGACTCTCGTACTTTTATCGCAGAAAAAATATCGCCGTTCAAATGTAGTGCGTCTCCTCGTCTCCTCCGTGAGTAAGAAAGGTTGAGCAACGCTTTGGGCATTGGTATTTTGAAGCTGCGCACCTAACGTATGTGTTCGCATACCAATAGTCCGAAATTCAATGCGTGGCGGCAATGAGACTGCAGAATTACGTTCGAGAGATTTTTCAAGTCTTGTCAATGGTTCTGAACTCATTGTCGCCGTTACTTTTTTCCTTTGCTCGCGCCATTCAATGATTAAGTACTCGACAGTACTTTAATATCGCACGTTTTTCACTCTGCATACGCTTAATTTAACTAATGACGCAGAAAAATGCAACCGCTTCGATTATTGCGTATTTTTTAGCTAGAGAAGACGAATTTTTTAAACAGGTTCAATATATATAAAATGTATAAATTCGTCTGTTTGGAGAATAGAATTTAGAAAATTTTTTCTGTCGACGAGCGAAAGTTTTGTGAATTAATTTATTTTTTATTACCAAATGTCACTAAAACTAAAGCGTATCGAAGCATTTACAATATTTTAAAAACTTTTATCGTTACAATAATTATTTAATGAAATATTTATAATTGTAATCCAATGAAATATTTCTGAAATCAAAATATGCTTAATATTTTTGTATTTGAATCTGACAAAATATTTATTTTATTGATAATATCATGATAATATATCCGTTACTTACATTAGATATTAATTTTTATCAATAATTTATAATTTTTTATAATTTGGAAAGATATGCGTAGATTTGGATTAAAGAAAAGTTAATATACACAAATATTAATTTTTAGGAAGCTTAAATAAAAAATTTATCGAATTTTTATAATAATTAAATTATAAAGTAAACAGTCGGTTTAATATTTTATATACATATTTGATAAATTTTGTAATTTATTAAAGAATGCCTATTTAGTTAAAGTATTAGAAAAATTATATCATATTAAAAACATTTATCTATGATGTATTATGTAACACTATATTATAATTGCTTACTGATTTATATAAATTAGATCTTAATAAAGATTATAATTTATAAATAGAAGTTTTACGTTTATAATTTCATTTTATTTTTTATATATTTAAAAGACAATTAGGAAACTGATCGCTCCGAAATAGATACATTTAAAATAAACAAATAAATGTTTAAAAATTAATATATATTTATGTGACGTATCTTATTTATTATAAAAGTATTCAATCCTCAAGATTTGTATATATTATATTTCATTAATATGCTTTTAATAATAATAAAAACACATGTTTTTGTGAATAACTGTATGTAACATAATTATTCATTATACTAATTATACCATTAGTATTAATTCAAATAAATGTTGATAACCGTATTTTTATGTAAGCATAAAATATATTTTAAAATTTAAACATAATTATTATGTACGACGAGAAGTTAGAATACTAATAAATATAAGAGAAATATACCGTTTGCATATTTTACGATATCCGCGACTCTTCAGGACCCACAAGCGAAATTTTAATTATGTTCCGGGATGCAGTTTTCATGTACTGTAAATTGGCCTAAATGGGATAAAACGACCTCGAGTCACATCCGGTTTGGCTGTAATTTATCAAGAAGTCTTATGGCCTCTTTGGTAATTTTGTGTCAGCGAGAAAGCAACTAAAGATCTCCAAATAATGAGAAGTCGAAGGTTAATGGAACAGTAGTTCATTACCATTGTTTATTTTTGCCTTAATTTTATTTTTATTCGCTTGCATCGAGTAATGGATATCTCAATTTTTATTTCTTTTAGGTTTTAACATCGAATAAATATTACAATACGATATAAAGATTTTCATAAATTAATCAATGGTATTAATTTATTGTACGTATTAATTAGAAACGATGACACATTCAAGTTTGTAAAAATAATACTTTAACGTAACGAAGAATTATTGTTAAAATATGAATAAAAGTTAAAAATTAATCTTATTATTATTATTCAATTACGATTATAATATCCAAAGTATTAATTTTTAACTACGTATTGTAAATAAATATTGTACATCGTATAGTGTACATATCAAAGTATCGTAATACGATGTATAACATTAATAGATATCGAAGATTCACAATCGATTTCTCATTACAATCGTTGCAAACATATTATACAATACATAAATATTGTGTAACTGTACTTAACGAATATCTTAAACCAAATTTATCGACAATCCATATATGTATTCAAATTATCGATATAATTGCTTATTTAATTTATTATAATTCTCAAAGTAATAAATGTATGGTTATGCAGGAAATATATAAAAGATTAAGTATAAGTTAGTTTCATTGTTTTATTATATATACGTGTACTTTTGAAAATTTTACTATAGGCAACGATACGTAATTTTATCGAGTAGACGAAAAATGTTTTTTTACTCGTTGCAACCGATTTCCGAAATAGTTTGAAATTTTAATCAATATGATTCATTCGCGTATATTTCGTGTACTCGTTTCATCATTGAAAAGATTAATTTTAGAAAACGAAAGGAAGACGGTAGGCAAAAAATGCACACGCGACATTTTAGCGAAAAAACATGCCGATCGACAATTAAACGAGCCAGACGCAAAGTTGATCGCGCAATAGCGAAAATTGGATTTACCTATTCTCCAACTTGACCTTCAACCGCATGGCCTTAGCCAACTACCCTTGCGTCGTCCCGACGTTGTCATCGTTGCCTTACCGAGTGCGCAACGTCTCATTGACAACGCATTCTTGATAACTGTGTTGGAGGAGGAGTCATAACGTTGTGACATCCTCTTACAATAAAAGCGCCAGGACAGCTATCGGATGCCATCAGTTACTCCTCGCAGTTTCAATTGCAGGCAGCAAAGTTTCGCTAACAATCTCCCACGACCGGCAAATATTTAAACAAGCGATGGCTTACAAGGTAATCGTTGCTCGGTTCGACGCTAACTTATATTTTAGAGATAAGGGTTTCGCGGATGCGCATTTTTCAAAAAGTACGGGTAATATTAAGTTAGAAATCGCGAATAATTGAAAGAAACAATCGATTAACGGCGAACGAAGATTATATCGGTATTCGTTAAAAGGTTTCGATAAACATTAAAATTAACCTTTGGATAAATATTAAGATCGAATAACCGTTTTAATTTCTAATATTTATATTTTATACGTTGTTCTAATCGAAAAGTACGCGTATCCGTGCGGTTTCTAATAAATAACGCAACTGAATTGCGTTCGATATCGATAATTCGGAAGCTCCAATTTTTAAACAAGCGACAATATATTTCTATTCTATCCTCGAGTTAAATCTCGGAATCTACGATATCTAATTGCTATCTATGACTCGTCTCAGATGCTCGCTATGGTTTGCTTCTCCGCTATCCTCGGCGCCACCCAAGCAGGATTTTTACGAGCAGCGGCTCCGGTACCGGTTCTCGCCAAGATCGAGAGCTTCGATCCAGCACCGCAGTACAGTTTCGCCTACGACGTCCAGGATGCCTTGACGGGCGACTCGAAGGCTCAGTTCGAGACGCGCAACGGTGACGTCGTCCAGGGCAGTTACTCCCTGATCGAGGCCGACGGCACCAGGCGAATCGTCGATTACACCGCCGATTCCATCAACGGCTTCAACGCGGTCGTAAACCGAGAACCGGCCGTTGCATCCGTCGCTGGACCAGTTGTTACCAAAGCCGTTGTTCAGTCTGCGCCGCTTGTCGCAGCTCCCGTTGTCAGGAGAGTAGTTCCCGGTCCGGTCGTGGCTCGCACCGTTGCAGCTGCACCCGTAGCCGCTCCTATTCTGTCCAGGACAGTCGCAGCTGCACCGATCGCCGCTCCCATCGCTGCACCCATCCTGAGCAGAACCGTGGCTGCAGCTCCTGTCGCCGCTCCTCTTTACAGCAGAGCCGTGGCCGCAGCTCCGATCGCAGCTCCTCTTTACAGCAGAGCCGTGGCCGCAGCTCCGATCGCAGCTCCAGTTTACAGTAGAGCCGTGGCCGCAGCTCCGGTCGCCGCACCAATCCTGAGCAGAACCGTAGCTGCAGCTCCGGTCGCGGCTCCAGTTTACCAAGCTTACACTTTACCCCGAGCCGTAGCCACGAGAGTTGGAGTCCCGGTTGCTTACACTGCCTACAACGTGTAAATAATTACGAATCTACGGATTTGTTTTTACGGATTAAATTATCTTGTTGAGCTGCGTGAATTGTTATATATTTTTGATTGGTTGATATCATTGTAAATAGACCATCGGAAGAATTTTTTGTTAATAAAGTTGATTTATCTGAAAATTAATCACTGCTTTATATTTATTACTCTCATATTCAATCGTGTATTTTGATCCTCGTCTTTCTTCAATGTTAAGGATGAATTTTTAAAAGGAAATAATTGATTCACTCTTATTAATACATATCTTCGTTATATAGTTTGTGTATAACAAATATATATTTTAGAGGTACTGAAAACAGTATCGAATAACTGTAGATTTATCGAAAAAATATCGTCGATACGATCAAAATTTATAATTTATATTAATTTATAAAAATGCATCGTTTATGATGCATTCAATTAAATTTGCAAATCAAGATTTAAGGTTGAAAAATAAATTTTGAGTCGAGCTGTACTAAAATGAAATATTTTTATTTCGTTACAAACTGTGAAAATGTTGATACAATATTTTAATTTCCGAACTACTTATCTTCGCTTATTCACTAAAAACGGTGTTACAAATTAACGATTTAATTAAACTGTAATTATATGTTCAAGAAAATTAAAAGTTATAAAATTTACAAGCTATAATAAAATGCGTCCATAAATTTACATATTCTTTGCAGAGCAAAAGAGAAAGCAGAGTAAATTAATAAAATGAAGTTGATCGTAGTGTCGAGTATATGTAATGTCTTTTCTGATATTAACTAATGAAAATTATCCGCATTAGAACACCAAAAGTGAATAATTACGAGCTTCAAAATGACTTAATTTTCATTAAAAATTTTATCACCATTGCTTCTCTTTGTTAAACTATTACGTTTTGGTATAAGATGTGTGATATAATACGATGTTGTTTAAGGTTATACCATCGTTGCATTATATTACGAGTCCATAATTTCTGCGTTAATGCGTTGAGTTATTTGATTTTATTTAGATAAATAAACATGCTATTAGGGTTATGCTAATAAGGTTGCACGTAAATTTAATTTATTTAAAATGTATGTGTACCGTTTGATTTATTATCAATTTATCCTTAATCTATTGTAATATATGTACTAATTATTTTGTTTATAATTGAATATTAGTAAATTTTCTATTAACGGGAATCTTAAAAATTCACACTTTAGGTAATTAAATAAATTTGATTAATTATAAACATAATTTATATTATTTTTAAATCGGATAAAGTTAATTTTCTAAACTATATTATCAAATTATACGTAATCAAGAGAATTACTAATTTTTAAACAATTTCATTTTATTAGTATATTAATATTTAATTACTTTTGGAAAAAGTAATAAATTACATGTTATTTAGTTAAATTCCTAATTAAATATATAAATAAACATTTTTTTTACAATTATCATATATCTTATATATTTTATTTATTATTTTCTTTCAAAAATATAAAAAATATACAAAGATATGTAATATACAATCTAATATATATATATATATATATATAGGTTTTTTACCATGTATATAATTTCATATTTAATTTGAAATATTATTTGTTGTTTTCAAGACATAAACTGTAAAAAAAAATAAAATCTTACATATCTTAAAAATTAGCGGTACAAAGAATAACGTTTAAACATTTATGGAAATGACAATGTAAAAATTGAATTAAATACAAGTTTTTTGAATTATAAATACCAAATTTAAAAATAATCCATCACTTAGATTAACATATTATTTTTCTTTGTAATTTAAAATGCTTTTATTCGAAATGTAAAATATATATAAACGATTGTTATATTTATTACAAGTTCACCTTTTTTCACATATTAATATTTCCATTTACATACGCCAATATTCGTTTATTCTTTCTGTATTTAACAATAGAACTACATTTCACATTTTTAAATATATAATATAGCTTAATTTTATTATAATTTTTTAATTTATTTTTTCATTTGCATTCAAAATTATTTTCAATTTTAAATAATTAAAGTACTTGTTAGGTATAAAATATTACGGATTAAAAAGTTATATAGTTCTTTTAATTTATTTGTCCATTAGCATTTTTATCGACAATTACATTTTGGTTTAATTGTAACGTATATCAAACGTATGCATGAGTTTAAGGTGTAAAGTTTCTATAATTTTGAAGAAATAATGTAATCGGTTTAATTTTATTACCGTAAAATTAATTATTTTGACCGACATACATTTTATCGATACTTTAAACAAATGTTACATATACAAAATATGTATAGACTAACATTTTAATCAAGATTATAAATTTATCCACATTTTGTACGAAAATATTTTATTACATGCATAAAAAAGAGAAATCGGGTAACGATCGAGGAGTGAAACAAATTAAAAATCGAATACACTTTTTGTATTTGAAACAGGCTTATAATTTATTATCACTTTTATACAAACTTACAAAGTACAACAATATTCACAATGCCCAACTATTGCCCCGGAAAACACAAATTCTGTCTCATACAACGGTGGAAACCGTATAAGGTACACCTTGAATGATCGTACCAAAACTATACGGTGAATTGTAGGTTGCCGTATAAACCGAATAGTCTGGGTAGGCGTAAGTCAGTGTCTGCGGTTGTACAAAAGTCTGTTGAACTACTGGTGTGTCGACCTCCACAGCTTCCACGGGTTCGGTTAGCTGAGCTGAAACAATCTTGGTCGACGGCTGAACGGGTGCTCCAGAATCTTCGTCCTTTCTTTCCGTCAACTCAACCTCACTCTGTTTTTCGCTTTTATTCTCGGCGATGTCTTTGTTCCTTTGCGCCTTTCGCAGCCGCAGTTTCCTTTGTTGCATTAAGCGAGCATCCAAGATCTCCACGTCCGAATCAGGACCCGAACTCGGTATTTGCGGGGGTTTCGGAACAGCTGTCCTCGGTCCAGCGAGGGTGGCTGTACCTCCTGGCGCAACCGCTACGTTCACCGATCCAGCGATCGCAGGTTCCCGACGTACGACCGCGTTGAAGCCGTTGATGGGATCAGCGGTGTAATCGACGATTCGCCTGGTACCGTCGGCCTCGATCAGGGAGTAACTGCCCTGGACGACGTCACCGTTGCGCGTCTCGAACTGAGCCTTCGAGTCGCCCGTCGAGGCATCCTGGACGTCGTAGGCGAAACTGTACTGCGGTTCCACGTCTTTGGGCTTAGGTTCCGCCGAGACCGCCTGAGTCGCAGTTTCCTTCAGGAACACGTGTCCTTTGACGAGGGCCAATACTGCCATCAGGATGACGTACTAAATATTGGGAAGAATTTTTACCCGTTTATAAATTTATTTTATAAGATCTCGATTTCTATATGTAAGATAAGCTTGCGAAAGAAAATATTTAAAGATATTTAATTCCGAGTTTAGTTTTATTTCATTCGATCTACATTCGATGACCGAATGTATTATTACTTAAATTTTTCTACAAGCATATTTTTAACCTTTCGAAAAGCTAATTAAAAATATCGTGTAGAAACTTTTTATATTTTTATTATAGTATATATTTTGAACGATACATAGGTTAATACGAGTGAAAATTTTTTGAATTAAAAAAAATACTTAATAATTAATTAAATAGATTTTCTTTCCTACGAAAAGTATATAATAAATTTAAAGAAATATAAATATCTTAATTTTATAGTACAGCTATAAGCAAATTTAAAAATTATGTTTTTTTGTACCATAAAAGTATGCAATAATAGTTTCAATGATTTATATTGATATTATACATGAAAATCATTCTTTTTTATTTCCAAACTCCATTGTAGAACGAAGATGAAACGGCTATATATATTTCTATTAAAATTGTTCCGTCGACTTACTAAAAAAGTTAACTTCACTGAAATTGGCACTATTATAATTGTATACAATATCCATATCGTCGCTAAGTTTCATCGATCATTGTATATTAAATAAGTTATTTTACGAAAACCAAACTCGGTGTTTCATAAATAAGTTATTTAATAAATTATCTGAAAAATAAAACAGCTTCGTACTCCTGACGAATATAGTAAAAAAAAAGGATGCTTTATCAATATATACATCGGAGCAAAGAAAAATTGTGTGCGAAGTGCATTTAAAAAAGTTGTGCAACGAATCTCGATAATAAGAAAAACAAAAAATGAAACTTGAAAGATAAAAAAAATGGATGAACCTCTCGCAATATTGCGTACCTTACTAGCCATGTTTCTTAACGAGTGGATCACTAGAGAACTGATGAGACGGACCAAGATCGTAACTTCTTTTATACTCGGGATGCGTCGTTGTCGCGAAGCTAACATTTATACATATACCCGTCACATATAAAACCTAGGCTACGTATATTCGGATCCTCTATGACCCGCTTTTCTCTGTATGTTCGTAATGTTCGTCCATCTATCCGTCTCTGTTCGTTTCGCATAAAATAAGAATAGCCATGCCCCCCACTTGGTTATCCACGTATGTACGATTCGTCTCTGTTGCTGGTTTCGGCGACTTCTCCTCATAACTATGTACTGAGCACGAAGGAATTGCGCGGGTGGCCAAGGTTCACTTTTATATACATATGTTTCTTTTCGTTGCGTGCTCGGAGTGCGTGTCTGGGCTCTTGTATTTTGACCTAGCGATTCGCGATCAACCTTATACGCGACAGGAAAACCGATCGTCTCTTTTGTACAATCGTTATATCGATATATCGTTGAATCCGATTTGTAAACGATCAAACTTTGCTTATCTACTTTTAGCAAGACTACAAGACAAGACGTCTCGCAAACTAGACGTATCGACCAAATTTTAATACAAATAGCAACGGTGTCGTTTAGAAAACAAGAAAACGATGGATATTCTTGTCTTGGGTATAGAGAAATATCCGCTTCTACGAATAAAATTCGAAAATTATCGTGTTTATAGCATTCTCAAATTTTCTACATTTTTTCGCTGCTTTTTAATATCTTAAAATATAATAATATCTTGGAACGGATAATGTATTTACGTAAAGTAATAATTTGTAAATATTGCATCGAAACTATATTATGTATATTTATTTAATATATTTAGAATAGTAGTTTTATAAAGAATAGTTAAGAATACTCGTTAAAGAATATAAATTTAAAATGGTAGTTGAGCGGATCGAGTAGTAGTTTTTGCTGATATTTGTATATTTATCAAACTTTTATTCGTATCGTTTACATTAGAAAAAATAGTGAAACCACGTTTCTATAAAGTTACATATTGATAAATATATTTTTTTGAGTTTACCTTTGTATAAATATAAGATATAAGAATTTATATATATATTTCTTCCGTTGATCGAGAGATTTTAGTTGAATCTGGCGATAAAGGAATAAAATAAAAAAATAATCAAAGTTTATCAAAATTATACAAAATTTTCAAAAATAAATTTTCAGGAAAATTAATTGAATCGATTATCATAAATTTTTAATATATAATATTATAAACGGTATTTAAAGTTTGCTGAAAATAATAAATATTTGTAACACACATATAATTTTTTTTAAGTTTAATTAAACCACGATTCAAATATTATCGGACTAAAACAATAAGTTTGAACAAAAATATATTTAAGTTTTCTTAACAATTATTTTTGAAATAAATTACAAAATTTTTAACTTTCAGATTAACTTGATAGAATGCAATTAATTTCACAACTAAAATTTTTAGTTTTTGAATAATGCAATTAAACTTATTTTTAATTATTCAGTTTTTTCAACTATTTAAAAATATTCAAATATGAAACATGATCCTGTAAAAGATTTATATTATCTATTATGGTTTCAAAAAACTTTTAAATCAATTAAATTCATAGCTTTAAATTCTACATTTTGTATTTTTTATATTTAACATATTTTTCTCTAATTTTCTGTAACAATGTGGATTAGAATCAATTATCTAAGTAATTTATAATATTAGAAAAGTATACATAAAGTAAAAGTTTCTTGTAATTTAAAATTTAAGACACAATTGTTAGTGAGCTATTAGTTAGATTAAAAAATAAAATAGAATAAATCGATAGTATTTTAATTATATTCTATAGTTTTACTAATTTTAACATAGATTAATAAATTTATATTTTAATAATCATTTAAAAAATATTTTTATATAGAGAGTTGTTTGTAATATTTACATTTTATGTTGGCGTGAAGAAAATTAATAAGTACCTTTCAATTGCGAAAAAAATTTGATTTATAAAAATAAAAATTTTGTTTAAAAAGAATTGAATTCAAATGGTTTTTACAATGACATAAATATAATATATACCTTAAAGAAAAAAATAGTTTTAAAAAATGAATCAAGTAATTATTTTCAGAAATTTTTTAAAAATAAATTTTAATTATTCATTCATATTAAACGAAGTATGTGGTCAAATATTTAAAATACTAAATTTTTAAAATTTATAAAAAATTATTAATATAATATTGTTGTAATATTTAATATTATATTATTTTAAATATAAATTTTTGATAATTTATAGTTTTAAATTGATACTTTTTCCAATAATAAGTCTTAAATCATAATATACGGTACGATGATAATATACATTGAAGTATGATTGAAGAAATGAAGGATGTAAACAAATAGTTGCACAAAGCTACAAGTAATGAATTTAAATAAGCTTAAGAAACCAAAGTCTTGTAACAGAAGTGCGTGAAATAGTAGAAAAATATATTTTTCAATTGTAAACTTATTTATCGCTAATTGAAATGTCATTTTTGATACTTGCTTTTATATATTTGAAAATAAGAATTTTATGAATATATATTCTTTAAAAATTATCATTTTAATTATTTAATGATTATTTTTAGACTTAATTATACATATTATAATATTATCTCATGTATAAATAAGAGATAATGATAACGAATAGAAAATTCATCAGAAAATGAAAAATGTAATTAATTTCTTATTGAATAAGAGAATATAACTGAAATGATAGTTTTAAAATTTTATTAGTGTATAATGTAGATTTTTTTTTATACGTGACCATTATAAACTTCATATTTCATTAATTATATATAAAGTAATTTAAGAATATTTTTAATATCTTTCCTGCATGCAAGATTCGTTAAAAAATAGATCTTATTATATTTTAATCAATAACTTAAATATTTGAAATTGTAGTACTTAAATGGTTTACAAATGAAAAAAATATTTATGTATGATTATTTTAGTTTGTTACGTGTTTAAGATTAATAACAAATTTTTTAAACTACTCTAATGTTATTTTTATGATTTTTATATTAAATCGTATAAAAGATAAAAGAAATCAAACAATAGTATTGATTGTCTAATGCATATTGAATATTAAACTAGAAACATTAAAATAATTCAAACGCTTAATTCTAGAAATTTTTTGTTTAATATACTAAAATAAATTTTTTAAAAAAAATAATGTATGAAAAAAGAAAAATTATTATTTTTTAAAATTTATATTAAAATCAAATAATCATACCAATACAAATACCATACAAACGTTGATTAATTATTTATCAATATACAAAAATATATGTAAAGATATCCAGTTTTATAAAAGTCTTGCCTTTTGATTCTTACAATATATTTTAATTTTTCATTGTATAAACAATTTTAAAATTAAAAAAAATTTTGCTTTATAATTAAAAATATTATATTTATTAATAATTAAATTATATTATATCTAAAGTAATGCAGCGTCTCATTTTTAATAGTTTTATAGTTTTATTATTTTAAAAGAATGATAGTAATATAAAATTAATATTCAGCTAATAAACCAAACGTAATTCGTGTACATAAATTGTTACTTCTTTGTTCATGTTCAATTTTGTAGTATAAAAAGACAGTTTTTTAATGAAAATTTTAATTTACTAATTTTCTATCTGAATCCCATTAATTGACAAGAAATGAAACTTTTAATATTTCTATTATCCATCATTGCCTTCTGTGCAATATTTATCGAAGGTACGTATACGTTTAGTTATCGATATTTAAATAATTTAATTAATAACTTTATTATTTTAGAATGTGCAGGAGATCCTAAACGTAGTCCTAGAGCTAAGTGTCGCGCTACTTGTAGAAGTAAGTTTTTATTTTAATTTACTTATTTATGTTTATATTGTGAAATTACTGAGAATAAATTATTCAAATTAAAAATAAATTATAAAATGATTTACCAAATTGAAAATTTGAAGTTAAACGAAGAAATTCGCATAAATAAAATAAATATATTTTTTTAGACGATATACAGATTTTAAAATATGTGTATACATATTTAAGAGAAGTAGCTTTTAAATAAAATAAATATTTACGCTTGAAATTTTTTAAATATTTATTAAACGTATGAATTATGAATATAATAGGTATATAACAATAATTCAAAAGAGGTTGATCGATAGATTTTTATTTTTTCATTATTTTTAGTTTTAAAATATGTATTCATTTGGTTGAAATTATTTTTGTATTCAATATAAAGAGAAATAACTGAATTTTCTTTAGAACTAAGAGGAAAAAGTGCCAGAAGGAATTGTAAACTTGGCTGTTACTAATTAAGCTAACGGTAAGTAATTTAACAAATTCTGTATTATTACATTTCAAATACGTGAAATATGAAATTAAATGTGAAATTATTTTTAGGAATGAATAATCTAATTTAATATCGATGATACGAAAGGATTAGGAGACGTGTAATAAAATGTATTTGTGAAAATAAACAAAGGAAACAAATCTCAATTTTTTTATTTTTTTAATCTATAATATTTATTTTTTATTACAATTTCCTAAATTTTAATACAATCGCTTGGTTTTAAAAAATAATTTACCTCATCCTTTTAAACAAAGAATTTAAATATACGTAAACATATTCGATATGTATCGATGGCTTAAATGTATAATTTCCAAGTATAGGAATTATACAAAAGCTAAAATGAGACTATATTAAAATTCAATTATACAATACCTTTATAATCTCAAAGGTAAATATATTATCAAGTCATTCTTATTATATTAGACAAATTTATTTGTTTTACGAAAAAATTATTATTACAACTTACCAACGCTCAATTAATTTATAATTAAATGACGCGGATTCAGAGTTAGGAAACATAAACGGTTCACTTTGGACACGTTCTTAAATAAATATCGACGTTTTAGAGATATTATCAATCGCAATTCGTAGTTTTACGATTCGATAAAAACATAAAATAATAAAGTGTCAAATCAACGATCGTTACAGATGGAATATTAGATTATTATAGAAAGTAGCCGAATCAAAATATCGAACATAAATCGTCCGTTGTAAAGAGTAACGTTATATCTGGAAAGAAGTAAGCATCGATGGAAACTCTCTTCTTTCGATACACATAAACAGCGATCTATGCGTGAGTGAGCGAACGCGAATTTATCATAAAAGAATTTAACACAGAAAAATTTCCGTGAATATTTTCGAACCTCGGTACATCCGAAAAAATATCGAAGTATTCGGAAATATGGACAGATTCGGAGAGAGTAAACTCTCCGCTTACTATCTCGAATTTACCTGCGCAATTTATTTTGCGCGTTTATTGGTTCGCGCAGATTTCGTTATCCGGTCGAGGCGCTGCTAACATTTCCACGAGATGCCACTCATCGGCCATGCGATGTCGCCGTGAGTATTTTTGCAACACGTCGTTTTCTGATACTGGAATGCCTCTCGAATGGCTTTGTTGGATCTTTGCGAAATCAATATTCAGTTTACTTTGTTCGATAGCTTTATATTTTAATGGGGAGTTATTATGAAAGTTATAATAAAAATATTAAAATCGGTAAATTTTGGAATATCGATATATTTTTTCGATTACAGAAGTTGCGGATATTATACATTTTTTATAATCGTTGAATCATAGATGTGATTCCGACCATTAGTTTTTATCGAAGTTACATGCGGTGGATTTCTGCATTGCATTCGCATTTCGAAGATTTGATAATGTCCTGAGCAATAATTATAAATCCCCGGATCAGATTTTTATAAGTATTATATGGACGCCAAATTTAAAACAATGAAAAAATATAGTTATGTACATTTTTAAATGGAGTGTACATTTTAATGAATTTGAATTTCATGTATCATTTAAAATTCTTAATTATAGTTTCCTATTAGGTATATTAATAATATATATATATATGTATATATTGTATTTTAATACATAATTTGAATATTTTATATAGTTTTCTTTCAAGTATTAAAATATTTAGTGGAACTATTTGTGTATTTATTGTTTGAAAACCACATAATACTTTTTTTATTAAATATTTCATTTCAAATAATTTAAAAATGTTTAAAATAATCGTTCATTTTCCAGAATTTCGTATATATATATGTAATCTTTCTGGATAATAATAATATAAAAAATATTTAATATAAATTGAAAAATCACATTTGCATAATTTTATAAAGTATATCGAGTATTAAATATAAAAAAAACTTTTTAATCCTAAAAAATGATACCGAAGGATTATAAGTTTGAAATAATATGTCAATCCTTTTAAACGAAATAAAGATAAATTTTAATCTAATAATTTTTTATTATATATTACTAATCGATATTATTTTCTTAATTAAAATTGTATGTAATAATTATTAATATATTGTTCAAATTAGGTATAAAATCGTAACATTTTAGTTTTTAGTTTAATAATTTATTGTTTAAATAACATACCACTAGTAAGTAAAAATCATGAACAAAGTTAATTTATAGTATTATAGAAATTATTTCCATCTTATTTTGACATCGATTCTCTTTATTATATTTGAAGAATAACTGAAATCAATATAAAACTCTTAATAAAAAAATATATTTTATATTATTTATTTACATTAAATTTTATATTAAATTTTATGAGTATTATATATAGAAACTAAGTAAATTATTTTAAAATAAAAAATTAAAAATAGTTTTAAATTTCTAATAAATTTTGTTAATATGTTTATTTCTATCGAAGGTTCATATTTTCTGATGATTTCCATCTATTATCGGTAATAATAATGTAGAAGATGGATAAAGTTGGTCAGAATATACATTGATCAAAATTAGTTAAATATCACGAGTACTTTATTAATTATTTGTCAAAACCATATTTTTAAAATTTTATTGTTTTTAATCAAATTCTTTTTAATTATACGATTACTAATAATCGAATAATAATCAAATATGTGGTTATCAAAACTGATTATTAATGTAATTAATGTATCACAACTTTATTATAAAATTTAAATCGTATGTTTTGAATTATTTAACTTTTTTATTTTTTTAGCAAAAATTTATTGTTAATATAATTTTTAATATTTATTTATTTAATGCCAAAAAAATTGGATTTTTTAAAAACGGATTTTTTATTTATAATATGTGTATGTGTTTATGTACGAGAGTAAGTGCTTATATGTGATTACTTTTAAATCCTCGTTATATTTAGAAATGGTAAATTAATTTTACGTACCTTTATACTCTTTCAGAGCACTTATGCCTACAATTTTTTCTGTCGCGTTTAGACGATTTATCTTAAACAATATATACTATTATTTATCTTAGATATGATTCAAAAAATTTTAATTTATTTTATAATAAATAATTTTTTTTGTTTACGGTATAAAACTTATTACTGAATATACTACAGATAGATTACTATTTTCATGTAAAATTAAATATATTAGTATTTAAACCGAATAAAAAATTTTTTAATTATTGTTAAATGTATTTCATACATATTCTTAATTAATAAAATAAATAATATTATGCTGTTTAACTTCTTTTTTTTATTAAACGAGTCCTATTGTTAAAAGTTTAATAAAATTATAATTGAAAATTAATATTAATTAAATTTTTATAAAATTAAATTTTCAATTGATAAACAATATATGATGTAAAGAAATGAATGATAAATTTAATATACACAAATTTAACTCAATCAATTAAAAATTATTTTTTTGTATACTTAGACATTTAACATATATTTTAATATGTTATAATTATAAATAAAAAGCTATTATTACTTTTTAATGATATAGTAAGCAAAATAAATTCTTACAAGTACAATGATTTAAACATGGTCTTATTGCATCACGCTCACGTCCTAAATAATAGATGATTAAAAAATTAACCCGTTCGTTTTATAAGATTATTATATATTCTATACCTTCGATAAGTATTATATAGATGAATATAAATACAAAAAATACTAAAAATTTCATTTTTTTTTAAATTAATATATTATTATAGAAAGTAAATTAGATATTTTATATTTGCAGAATAGTATTCGATTAATTTATATTTTTCTTTATATTTTCATTTATATATTAAACGTGAATAACGTGAATAATTACTTTTAAATAAAAAACTATTCGAGAAATGATTGTTTTTTATAGTTTGCTTATAAAAAAATTGTATTTTAATGTAAAAGACATATGTAAACAATATTATATAAATTCAAAGTTAAAGATCCAAGTATCGAATATATATTTATTTATATATCTATAATAATCTCCGTATCGAAAAATGATAAATATTATTATGAATATCGTAAAGTCTTTACATTATTGAAATATTTTTATTTCGATGAGAATGGGACATATACTAATATATTATAATTCTTAATTTCATTATCGAGACCGTTACATTTGAATAGGTCGTACTTAAACTATTATCGAAACTATATAAAAGTGATTTAGTAATATATACTATTATTATAATATCAATATGTTAATTGGTAGTGATAATTTTATGTAATAATTATTTAAATCGGAATAATCAACTTTATCTATTTTACTGTATTTATAATGCCTATTTGTTTTGTTCAGTATGCGCAAGAGATTACTTTTTTTATATTTTATCTTTCTATTATTTCTTATATTTGTCATTTCTTTGTTCTGGTAACATAAGTAAAGATAGGGAATCGCGAGAATAATTATATTTTCTAATATGCTCTTTATGTATTAAAAAACAAAATATAATGTGGGCATAATTATTGTTATTAAAGTTGTTATTAAAATTCTTAATTTATAGTTGATAAGATATTTTTAATCTTAATTTTTTTTAATATATATATATATATAATAATATTTCAATCGGGAGCAAATCAAAACTGTTTTAACGTTATTGTATATCAATACTATATCATTACGAAAATAAAATATATCGTTAAAAATGTTTTTCTGGAGATAAATAAATATAATTATTATATATAGCAAAACATAAAATTCAAAATGAAATATGAAATGGAACAACGTACGTACCTTAAGTGTGCGTTATACGAACCTGTTAAATTTATATCGTTCAAACTAAGTTACAAATAAAGCACAAATATGACTAATCGTACGTTAAATTCAATATCACATTTCTTGTATATATAAAATATCATTTTTTATTTCTATCAAATGCTTCATCTCGTACATAGTTCAATACAATTTTTAATTATAATATTAAAACATTAACGATAAGTTCGTAGATATTAGATATCAACCGGAGATAAGCAATGACCATAGAAAGAGTCTGAATATCTTAAGAAAAAATTTATTAGTAGATACTCCTTTTTATTGCACGATACAAACCTAACGATAGAAAATAAAGACAAAAATAAATACAAATGAAAATTTTATTTCTTCGATCAAAATACACGACTCGGAAAGAGAATAAATGATCGTAAAATATAAGATTGAATTATTTCAGATTTCAAAAGAGAGCACTGAAAGTATCGGCAGTCAGCCACGCGAATGCACCAAGAAAGAATGCAAAAAGAATGACCGCATGTGAATCGTATTTGTATATGTGTATGACGTCAAAGATGTCCTTGTTCGACTCTGAGTACACAAGCGAATCCGTAGGGTTTTACGAGCCCTTCACTACTAGTTCAGGCAATCGACCGATGTCCCATTACTCGAGACCAAACTCCTTTAGCTGAATAAAATACTACCAGTTTTTGGATAAATTACCGATTGTTGTTAGTGCATACGTAACTTTAAATGAAATTATCCTGATTATCCTGTATTAAATCACTTGCTATTTGCAAATTTGGTGGTTTCAAAACTACCCAACTAAAATATGTAAATCAATAAATTACCTTATGTATCCGTTTGTTCTTTGTCATTGTACCTTTTATTCTTTAGATTCGATAAGGAATACCACGAATCTGAACATATATTCGATGCACAATTTGAGTTGCCGCATCCGAGGTCGCAGAAGAGCTTGAAAGAAACGACAAAGATCAAAGCTAATAAATTACTTGTATTAAAGATTACTGGACGATTAAGTAGAGTTTTTTTCAGAGTTTTTATATTATAAATTGGATTAACTTTTATTTGTTGGTTGCTTGGATCTAGAATTTGATCAAGATATATATTAGTCTTAAAATTCAGTTTTTATTTCACTTTTGGTGTATGTATTTAAATTAAATATTTCTTTGTATTCCATTACTTCTTTAAATAAATTACCTTTTAATTTATGTATTTTAGTTTTATTCAAAATAAATTAATACAGATTAAATTTTTTAGATACAATTTGTTAAATTAACGTTGATTATATTAGATTTTCTATTTACTTTTTGTACATAATTTGACTCCTTTGATTAAGTAATTTTTTAAGATTTCTTTGTTTATTTTTATTGATATTATCGGTACAATTATAAATTTATTTAAAATACTATATGTAGAAAGTATATTTTACAGAAAATTTATACCAATTTTTTTATTTTTTAAATTTATTTGAAGAATTATATAATAAATATTATATAATAATTATATAAGTAATTATTATATATTAAATATTAACAAATAAATCACCGTTGTTTATAATTAATTTATGAGTAATATTATCAATAAATAGTAAATATAATTTCTTATTACTTTTATAATTATTGTTAAATAAAAGAAAAGTAATCGTTTAAAAATTCAGATATACTATTTTAAATTTAAATTTCAACTAAATATTTGAAATGGATTTATAAATTACTAAAATTTATTTAAATAATTAAGATCGATTAATAATTTAATATTTTATTGCACATTTTACTTTTTTTCTATACAATAATTTTTTACATCATTAAAATAAAAAGCTTATAAAAGTTTTATAGTTTTATTATATTTTGAAATAGTTATATTTAAGTAATAAAAATTTCTTGATATAAATAATGTTAAACTGAAAATATTTTCTAATAAAAAACAATTATATTTTATTCATATAAATATTTCAATATAAAAAGTAAAATTAAATATTTTTAATAAAATTTGAAAAATATAATTTTTTAACTGACACTTCACAAAAAGAATATTACATTTTAAGGAAAATGAAAGTATTACTGTGTTTTATGATTATTGCAACTTTTAGTATTTTATTTGTTTATGGTATGTATTTTTTAAATGCACATTAATGTGCATTTCGAATTAAATATTGGAAAAAATTATATAATTTTCAGGAGTTGTTAATCACAGGTTAAACGATTGTATTGAAAATTGTAAAGGTAAGATATGGACTTATTTATCGATCAATATATAAATAGTAATAAAGAACTTTTGATAAATTAAAAATTTTGTAAAAATTATACTTTAAATAGTGAAATAAGTTTTAAATTTTAAAAAGCAACATGAATAAATTATACTATAAAATTCTAATTAAATAAAAAATCTATTAGTTTGAATAAAATTGATATTTATTAAATATTTTAAGTAAATATTATGGCATATTTATTAAATTTGGAATAATAGAATTCTAAGTTACCAAAATTTATGAATTAAAATTCAAATAAAAAATATCAATATATGAATTAATATATATTGTCATTCTTGTTTGCGTATATATTTTATATTAAAAGATATATATATATATATATAGGAGAAATTATTTATAGTGAATACGTTTTCAATTGTCTTATCTACATTTATTTTTATTGTATTTTTATTAGATAATAAAATTATTGTTATAATAAAAGTAAATAACAAAAAATTTTTACGTTTTTTATTAGATTTACTAGTAATATATTAAATCAAGTAGTAAAGTATTTTTTTAATAAAATGTATATTTTCTAAATATATATATATATATATACATCAGTTTCAATTATCAAAATGTTTGAAAAAATATTTGTTAATTAGTTTTTTTAGATATTATTTATATAAACACTTCTTTTGTAAATTTAAATGTAAAATAAAGTATTTATATAATATATAATATAAATCTATTTTCTATAAACAATCTTTTCAATTCCAGAATAATAATTTGACATATTTGTGTGTTTTATGATTCAATAATAATATCAAAGAAATTTATGTACTTTTTTATCTAGCACTTAATTGTAAGTACTGTACGAGTCGTTGTATAGAAACATGTAAAAAAACTTACTCAATAGGATGGTAAGTAATTTTTTTTACAATTTTATTACTGAGTTTTGAAAAATTAAATAATGTGATTATTTTCAGGGATTAATAAGAAAAAATGAATTTATTGAATATAATATAAATATGTAAATAAGGACAGCCTTGAAAATGATAAAATTCATATTTTTATTCTTTTTTTTTTAAATAAATTATTATAATTGTTTAAAATTTCTATTTTAAACATCAATGTACTAATAATTATAATAACAATTTCAAAATAATATCTTAAAAGTATTTTAATATATTTTCTATCCTATTTTTGAAGATATTTTGAACTTATTATTTGTATCTTGTTCTCTAAATATATATTTATAATAAAATAAACTAGAATTAACAGTTAATAATTTAAAAGATATTGAAAATTTTTTTTATTTTTCATTAATAATGTTTTTAAAATAAGTTATTGCTATTTCACTTTACGTTATTCTAGTATTCATATAATATATAACATTTTTTGTGTATTTTTTTTGGATTTTAAATATTTTTAATATTGTATTTATTATGTTATAAATATATACTAGATTTAAAAAGACATTTAAAATAATTCTCTGATGAATTTACTTGGTTGAAAATCAATCGAAAGAGCATTTCTTTTTGTATTATTGTTTTTCAGCTAAGCTATTAAACTTATATAACAATTCTATTTAATATGTAATGTAAATCCGTAAATCCATTTGATAATTGTTGCTTGAAATTAAATTATGCATTTATATCAAATAATACTAACACACACATATACATATATATATGTACGCTAACAAACTATTTTTAAATGTTATAATAATATTGTATCTTATAATTAAGAATAAAAAAGTAAAGTAGCTTAATTAAATCGATGTATATATTGAATAAAAATGATTTAAACAATATAAATAATGTGAATATTAATACATGAATAAATTAAATTGATTCTTTTTAAAAAGAATCTTCTAAAAAATAATCAATATGATTTTCTTTAAATAAGAAAATTTTTATTTGAGGTTTTGGTAGACTTCGCTTCTAAAAATAAAATATTTCTTTAACATTTTTATAAAATTTTATATTTATAGAATATGTTTCAAAATTATTTTAGTTTTAGTAGAAATTAAAAAATTATACTAATTAATTTAATAAAAAATTACTTATTTAACCAAAATTAATGTTTAAATATTCCTTTTAATTTTTCTTTCCTTTTAATACTAATTTATAGATATTTCTATAATTTTATATATTTTAATAAAAAAAAAATGCCGATACACTTATTAAATTATAATATAATAGTTTAATAGTTTAATAATATTGTAATTAACAAACCTAAAAAATTTGTTAAATAATTTAATTTTTATATTTTTTACTGTATGAAAATTCATAGATTTCAGATACACAATTTTTATACTCAATTCAATAAAATAATATATGAATAGTATCATATATTATTTTTATGAGAATAAAGTAAGTAAATTGACGAAATACATAAAAATATATTGTTAATTGTTTCCTTCGTTGTTTTACATAAAGATCAGACTACATGTATGCATTATATAACAAAGTGTAGTACTAGATTAAAAAAGTTTGAACAAGACTTGCACTGACTTTTGAATTCTACGGTGAACTTTTGAATTATAATAAAAATACAATAATTTAAAATAGCGATTAAAAAACTAATTTGAAAATAAATATTTAACAATTAATTTCTATATCAGCTTTATAGTAATTTTATAATTGAGTACAAATATTCGATTTTACTGTAATGCTTTAAACACTTTTTTGCATCGTTTTTTACAAGTTTGTATTCTTGCATGCGTTTTCATTACTAAAAAATATTAAAGAATATTAAATTAGTATTTCACATATAATAATATAAAATAAAATAAAAATAACATAAATTCGTAAATATAAAGTTATCTTACGGTTACAGTTTTGTAAACAAAGTTGATATGGTGTCAGAGGCGTAAGAGTATAAACTCTCCATGTAACTTGACTTCCATTGACCCCAGCGCAAACGCAGATGCAAAAAATTAAGAAAACTACGAAGCGCATCCTTTATGACTTTAATATGTAAAAAGAATTGGTTTTTAAATACCTTAAAGCAGAATATAAATCACGTCTTTTATCTCCGCAGCTTTTATATCACAAAGGAAAAGGAATAATAAAGTACTTTTAATAGGCACGTGTTCATATTTGCTTATTAAAAAATATTTTTTACTACATATATTATGACAAATATTGATTTTATCAAATGTATTATTTTAAAAATAGTTTTCGAGATTATCAAAAAACATACGCTTGCAAAGTTGGAGAAATAATTATATACGTATCAAACGTAAATGGTGAAAAACAAAGGTATCGGTTTAAAAATTTTTGTATGAATTTCTTGATTTTTTAAATATAAATTTGTTTGATAATAAAATAAATTGAATTGAATTTAATTAATTTAAATAAATATTCAATTTATAATTCTTTATCTTCATCGTTAACTATATGAAAACACTTGTATTAACTTTATATTATCAATATTTTGAGATAAATTAATTTATACATGTAAATTATATTTTTAGATACTAAAAATGGACTAGTCATTATATAAATTTTTATTACTTATGAACAGTGCTAAAGAAAATCATTGTTTAAGTTATAAAGAAAAGTGCTAAAGAAAATCATTACACAGTTATCGTGAATTTATGAGTTATGAAATATTCACAAATATTTATATTGGAAGTATTATAAAAAATAATAAATAAGCATTTAACTTCGTTTAGAAAATTTTTCAGAATTCTAATATGATACTGAATTTTATTCTTGTTTATTTAAATTTTATTTAATATTTTTTATTATTCACGAACTTATTTTTTATTTTATAACTTTTTTGATGCAGATTACACGCTTTTATATAGTTTCCTTATAGATCTCGATATTTATGTATTCATATGTTTTATATTAAGCTTTTATTTTACTAAAAATACAATGAATAACAAAATAATGTTCCCTGCATTGTCATAAATATGTTTAATACTTAGATTGATTTAAATTTATACTTTAATTTATAATATCTTATATTCGGTAAATGCAAGAAATATAAACTATATAAATACATCAAAATATTTCAAATTATACTTTATTTTACATTAATATCTAGAAATATATCTAATCTTTCATTCAATGTTATTAGAAAAATCAACTTTAATATATTTTATAATTTAAATATTTTATTTTTTATAGTCATTATACTTGTAGAAATAAAAGAATATACGTAAATGCGGATATTAATCAATATTAAAAATAAGTATCACTGATTTTGACACTAATTTTGAAATTTTTAAAAATAAATATAATTTAATATCAGAAGCATTTTTTCAAATAACATTTATTACTATAAAAAAAATAAAATATTTGTATATAAAGGTACGAAAATCGATTTGTCTCACCTTATAAAATATTTTTTTAAGTTGATAGTTCAATAAATAATATAAATATCAATTATAATATAACTATATCGCTTAATTTGTAGTTGATCGTGAATGAGGAAAATGCATTCGAGTGTGATCAAATATTTCTGAATTAAGAGTACTAACAAATATTTTATTTAATAAAAATATCATGACTTGATTTTATTGTATACTAAATAATTCTATAATCAATTTTTTTTCCTGCAATAGAAATTAATTTAATATTTAAAATATTTATATTATTGAAAAAATATTTTTGTTTTATTTACTTGTTATCGCAAATTCGTTTACATCCATCAGCTAAAATAAAAAATTTGGTTTTATTTCTTTTTATTATATTTACGTAGACAAATTGTATTATTTTAATACGCAGTAATAAAAATTAATGTTTTCTAGTAGTACAGTGAAAACGAAACTTCTTACGTGAACAAAGAAGTACACATCGTAGTTCCCCTGAAGATGAATTCCCTATATATTATAAAATGAACAAATCAACATTTACGTATATAAAAATATCATAGAAAAACATATAATGTGCATATATTTATACCAATGAATAGAAGTATAAAGATCGAAAAAAATATAAGTATGAAACTCTTCATTTTTTATAATAAAATTTAAAGCATAATTTATTCTTTTTAGATTTAGTTTAATTTAAAGTATCTTTTTAAATTTTATAAATATAAAAAAGAAAAACAAGTATAATGAGTTATATATAAAAAATACTTGTTATTTATCAGTAAAATTTCATAATTTTTACTATTAAAATTTAATGAAGCTTTATTTTAAAAAATCAAACTCATTATTTATTTTCAAAACTTTATAAAAGATTGTTATTTATGTTATTTAAAAAAATTTTAAACTATACGAGTGTATGTAAGCGTACAGTAAACTGTTTATATTGCGTTTATAAATTTTATGTTTAAAGTTAATCAGCTTTTATTTATAGTTCTTTAAAAATGAATGCATATTTTATCATATGTAAAGTAATATATAATTATTCTTGCGAATATAAAGCAATGCATTTATGAATATATAAAATAATTCATCATTTATATTATGACCTTGAGTTTAGCGTAATTTTAAGTTGCCAATTATAACTTACTCTCGTAAGTAAGAGTGAGTCGTGAATATATAAAATCCTTTCCTGGTAAAAAATAAAAATTTTAAATTAAAAATGTAGATAAAAAAATTTTAATTAAAACGTTTACTTTTTAAATATATCGCGACAGAGGCAATTGAGTTAATTTATTCGAAATCATATAGTTTCCAATTACTAATAAATTTATTAAAATCAAAATTAATGTATTCAAAAACATTCTGTAATAATTTCTAAGGTATACGTATGCCGCATAGTTTATTAGATTTGAAGTATCGTATAGTATATCACATGAAATTGTAAGTTTAACAGTTGACCAAAACTAATTTTAAACTCAAGTTCTCAGAACCTTAAAGCTAAAGATACTTTTTAAACAGTGATCCATTTCTCGATGTAATCAATTTTTATTTTTTGATCATCGGAATTAACTGATCACTCAAATTATTGTTGCTAGTCAATAAAATAGTCAAAATATTTCATACCGTATTATAGACTATACGACGTTATTAATGTTTATATCTTTAATCTTCTTAATTTTTTAACTTTCATTATCATATTTATTTAAGAAATATGTAAAACTGCATATTGGAGTACAAACTAAATCATATTGATTATTGAAAGAGTTTTGTATTTTATATTATCATGAAATGTAATAGATTTTTTAGAATTTTCATTATTCTAAAAAATATCAAACGAATCGATGCATATATTTTCGGATAACATTTAAAAATAAACTTCTATTACTCCAAATTTAATTCTTTAACTATATTCCATGATTTTCATATCCATATATTATATTTATTAATTTGCAAAACTTTTACCAATATTTTATTAAACGCTTAATCATTCTATTACCTTTTATTTAGATTTATGTTTTTTATTTTTACAACTATTAATTTATATTTTTCCATTATATTAAAATTTAAATATTCTCTTCTGTAAGTTTTTATTGTCTTTTTTATTTTGAATCATATTAAATTTTAAATTAAAAATGTAAGACTTACTAAACAAATTTTTTTTTTCATTTTTTTATGTCATAATTGTTAGTTTCTATTATCAAACCTTTCCTAAGTAAAATTGTTTTTAATATTTATATATATCGAAAAGCGCCGTTATTCTTTCTTTCAAAGTTTTGGTAAGATTCAAATTTAGGGATTTATGAGGATAGTAAGGTGGAATATAATATTCTATTACTTCAATTTCTAAGATTCCTAGAAAATGATCGAGATTTAAATCAAGATTGAATTTATGCATCATTGATAAATTGATATAACGGTATGACTTTGACGAACAACTGGATATTTTAAACTACAATATTTATCACTATTTTTGTCTACACATTTGCTAACGTAATTTTGCCAGTTTTTTTAATATATTGATGTTTTATATTATCTTTCTTTATTTGGTTGAAGAGAAAGAAAGTCTAAAGATTTCACGTATGTTATCAAGAGAGGCTGATGAAAATCCTGAATGTAATTCCCTTGCATGTATTTTAAAAACAAACATTTATGGAATATAAAGTACGTGGTGTTAATTTGGATAATTGTTCTTAGAGTACAAGTAGAATAAATTCTCGGTGAAAATTTTCATTGAGTCGCGAACACATAAAGGATATATACAAAAGACAAGAAATATTAAATATTTAGTACTTTTGAATAATTAGATGTATAAAAGGATAGTCTTAAAATATGTGTACGTATTTTGTGATGAACGACTATAATCTAATCAAGTAAAAGATGTATTAGTAATGTTAATAATAAGATATAAATGCGTCGCTACTAAAATTGTATATAATTAATTAATTAATTCAAATTGATACGGTTGATAAAATACAAGAAAATTTTTAATTTTTAATAAAGTTTTTATTGACAGAAATCTTTGAAACTCAAATTTACATCACCATTTTCATTATGTTATCAGTATAATAACGTGATAAAAAATTAAAATATCACTATATCTTTATCCACAATATATAATTAAGTTATTACAACTTCAAAACTAAAAAAAACATTCTAAATTTTAAATTAAATAACGAAGTTTATTTTTTTGTTGTTGCTGTTAGTAATGATCCATGAAGTCTTCTACATCGTCTCATACAATCTTGTCGCTCCTTTCCAGTGAAATTATCTGAAATTATTAGAAATTATAGAAAATTATTGCTTTATTTTAAAATAAAAGTAAATAATAAAAATTATATCTTACGAAAACAGTCTATTGCACATCTTTTTAGCGGAGTTAAAGTTGTAGTTGTAATTCCTTCGGTAAATATTACGTAAACCGTAAAAAAAATTATTAGGCAAATTATGGGTTTCATTTTTATAAATTTATTCTAAATAATAGAACTTTAAATCACAAATATATTTGCGGAAAATAAAGATTTCTTCGTTTTATTTATCGTATATCTTTTATAATACAAATATAACAAAAAATACTACTAATTATTATATATATTTTTACAAAATATTTTTACTGCTGAAAATTTCATGATATTCGAAAATTTTAATGATACGAACGGTAATTCCACTTTAGCATAAAATATTTTAAATGTTTTATTTATGATTTTATGACAACTTAAAATTTTTATACTCCAGTCTAAAAAATAATGTAAAAAAAGTAATTAAAATAGTTTAAATAAAAAATTGTATTTGCAAGGATTTTCTGAATTTAAAAATTATTAAATAGATTAAACTTTATTTTGACTTGAGCGTAAAAAATGAAATATCAAATTCGGAAAGAAATGTGATACTTTAGTTTTAAATTACATTAAAAAATCTATTTTCTTAATCGATATGTAACTATAGAATTTTAAATATGATATTTTTTTTAATCTAAGATTAATCAGTATAGTAATATTTATATTTATTAAGAATAGAAATGAAATATTAAACTGAGAAATTTTAATTCCTCTACGTTTTTATTTATATCGCACAGTATATGATTAATTTTATATTGTATTTTATATTTTTTAAATTTCAGTGATAAAGATTTAATCAGACATAAATATACAATACAATTAAATTTATGTAATATTTAGGCACTAACTTTCATTGTTTCTATAAATAAGTTTTTTAACTGTGTCTAATTATTTTTATAAATAATAAGGAATAATATCTAGTATTATTTATATAATCTAATTTAAATACTGCATCAAAAATAAATAAACTAGCAAAGTCCAAGAACATGTTAAAAATAAATGATTACTTATGTAGTTTCTCATGAATTTTTTTTAAAAAACTACGATTTAATTTTGTATCCATCAAAAACTATATGTACGTTAAACTTCACTCATAATTCAAAAGTTTTTTTTATTACATTATGCTGTCATAATGATTAAAATTAATTATTTTCTATATACTATTTCTTGTGAGTGTTATCTTCATTGTGCTGTTAGTTCATTAATCACCAAGAAAATCCTCTTTTAAATGTACAATAAGATTTAATTTATTCAATTCATTTATTATAATAAAGTATATTCGCGATACAGAGTACAAAATTTAATAAATTATTTTTAAAAGATGTGTATTTACTTAGGTGTATAATTCAATTAATCTTGTTCATGATTATTATTTTGTACCTGTGTATTTATTTTGTATCTGTACATTTTTTTATATTTCACAGATGCAATTCAAAAAGGAAACGAGATACAAAATAATGTTTTTAATATTTCAGTAATATGCATCAACTATTTCATCTCGATTGTAGAGCGTTAATAATTTTTTATAGCTATTAGAAAAATTAATAATAAAACGTAAAAAGATAAATTTCATAAATTTAATAATAGTATTTTGATTATAAATTTTGGATCGAAGCTTTTAAAGTTCAATTTTATAAAGTTAATTCTGAATGAAGTTTGAAAGAGGGAAAGAAATATTTTATATTTTTGAATAAATAAATATTTAAATACATATTTAGTAATACATTATAATATTATTTAATGTTTATAGAAAAATAATTAATATACTTACATTCGATCGGGCAAAAAGAAAAATAACGCATCATTAGTTAAAGTGAAAGTAAAATATGGCGAATTTATTTAAGAAAATGTCTACGCAAAGTTAAAGGTGTCGGTGTCTGATTCAATGTCATAACTATGGGCATGTTGTACAAGCTTCATGAAAATGCCCTGCACGAATTGTCATGACACGTGACATAATGTTGTAACTTTTGGCTTGAATTCTTGATTTGTAAGTCCTCTTTTTCGGTTTACTTCACCTTCTTCATTGTATCTTTTTTACGAAGGTCGTATTTATTTTTCGTGTTTCAATACTCGAGAGTATCAAGTACTAAAAACTTTCGTTAAATGTCATTCATATTGTACGAATAGTTAAATAAATATTTATAATTTACACGATTTACCTAAGAAATCGAATTTGTCAATAGAATTTGTAATGTTGAATGCAACCTATTCGCATACAAGTACAAACACATCTGTAAAATCATTTGAAAATGCACAGCGTATATTTAATTTATGTTTATTTCAAAAGTTGTTGAGCAATTTCACTTTTTAATAGAAATTTCATAATTCAAATCATCTTTCCGAGAGAAAAAAGAATTTATTTAAAAATAATTTTGAAAACAATTAGATATTACGCGAAAATTGTTAAAAATTTTTAATACTAAAACACGTTTTAAATAAAAAATGTTCGAACAATCGTATGTTTTTTCTTTGTAACTATTATCTGAAAGTATATTCGAACATACAGTTTAATGAAAAACTACTCTGTTTAAATTTGTTCAACGTGAGAAATTTTATAAGATACGTTTAGAAGAAATACCTACAAAATATAACGTTATTTGCACATGAAAATAAATTCGAAATAAATGCCTAATTCTGAAATGATAATGATATTATAAATGAAAGAAAAATTACGATATAAATATCAACGACAAAATAAGTTTGCATTTCGTATAAAAATTTAATCAAACACAGATATTACACATGTATATATATTACAAAAATAATAAAACTTTATATAAATCTACGGTTGTAAATCACATGCTGCTCGCATTTTGACTAGGAAACTACGAAGACAATTTTCATCGGACGTTAGTGGTGAAAGACAAGCGGATGATAGTTTTCGACGACTGGTACAGCGGCTTGTACTACTGGTTTGATAACAGCTGGTTCTCGGTGCACAACCGCGTTGAAGCCGTTGACGGGGTCGGCGGAGTATTCGACGATTCTCCTGGTGCCGTCGGCCTCGATCAGGGAGTAACTCCCATGGACGACGTCTCCGTCGCGGGTCTCTTGCTGGTTCTTGAAGTCACCGGTCAACGCGTCCTGGACGTCGTATCCGTACGAGTATTGCGGGTGAGGATCGTATTCGCCGAGTTTGGCGATGATCGGTACTGGGCCCACGGGTACCGGACCCACTGGTACCGGACCCACGGGTATCGGACCCACTGGTACCGGTGGAGCTAACAATCCAGCTCGCGTCAGTGACAATATCGTCGTCAGGATGAGTATTATCTGAAGAAAAAGACCGACGTTGTTATAACTCTCGAGATTGGTTCTGTGATTATTGAAACTTTCTTTTGCATTCGGCGATTGGTTGTTAAGTAAAATTACGATTCAATGGCATTACATCGAAATGTAACATTGCGAATTTTTTTTATTCGATATTTTTATTTACTAATGTTTTTTAAAAATGAACGCGTCATGATATGCGAGAAGTGATTTACTCTTGCATCAATGTTTAATGTCTGAGCTTAAAGAAATTGTTTTATTTTACTAATATTGATTTTTCTAACGATGTAAATGATAGATTTAAGTAATTTAACCAATTTTTACGATGATCCAATTTATTTAAAATTGCAGTTTCTAGACTTTATTTACTTCGTTTTAATCAAATTGAAAATTCAATTCATATCGTTGCAAATTTATTACGATAAATTGAAAAAATTTTAAGATCTAAATATGACTGTATTTTAGAAATTATTGTATTGATTTTTATATACCTTCATTCAAATTTTTAGTATCTTAAGAATATTTTCATAGGTTTTGCGGTCGGTATTCAATATTACTTACTCTCTTTTATATATTATAAGAATTTGCTTTCGATTATCCAAATCCTAATCATACATTTAAGATCAAGACATTTTTGAAACTTACAATTTTGAATATACTATTTGAATCAAGATAATGATTTTTATTTTCTTGCGTCATTTTTTTATAATTTACTCGATAATTTTACTCGATGCATTAAATAAAAATAAATACATCCCTATTTCAGAGAATAAATTAAATCTAAATTTAAGCTTTGATACTTTTTTATGAATCGTTGTCACTCGAATCATCAGTAATGGATTAAAAATAGTAATACAGTGCTTTGGTCTACATGGAACAAAAATTCAGTAAAAAGGATATGTAGATACGATTTTTTCAATAGATTATGATTTCGAATACATACGATATGTAACGAATAATTACTTCTATCGCATTAAAGTTAGCTTCACCCGAATATCATCACAAAATCACATAATTTCACTAAAATTCGAACAGTTAATACTATCACACGATTTTTGTTCTCATCGCTATTTCAAAATTAGAAATTACGGATGATCACCTTCGCGGCCATTTTCGTGTTGTTATTTAATGAGATCGACGAAGTACTCCAATTCGAAGGTGTCGAATGTAAGACTGATGTTGGAATCATAGCACACGAAAGTATTTATAGGAATGCGACTCGCTATGTATAACTTACATTTCTGGTGTTCGTACGTGATTGGTTCACGAATCGCGAAGCCAATTCGTTGGAAAAGTTTCACTGGACAGGCGTATGCTCTTCTTCTTCTGAAATCTCCTCGATGAAAGTTGGCGCAAGACATATTTCACAGATAACATCGAGTTTAAGTTGGAAGTCGTTAGTTGCGTTCGTTGCATGGGAAAAATGTCGACGAAACGGTCAGATACAAAGAGCAACTGTTTGGTATAAAAAATTCTGTACCCTAAAGAAAACCTAGGATCGATGTAAAGTATTCAAGCGATGACTGATATTAAATTAGATTATTTTTGACTTATAGGACAAAATTTTATGTAACGATATTTCATAAAATTTCTGATAAAGTAATCATATTATAAAAAAGCATGTATTTTGTACCGGAAGATCCAACGATGAATGTTTTTTTAACGCTATTATTTGTACGCGTGGAAGACAATTTTCTCTATTTTATAGCTTCGCTTTGATTTAATTGTAATAGTAACAGTTGCATGAAATAAATTATTCATCCATTTACGTATACTCATATTTATACAGGTGATGATAATAGAAAATCCATTCGCGAATGGAGAATATTTCGTGCTTTTATTTCGTGCTTTAAATCAAGCACTTGTGCATACATTTAAAATAAACAAATAGAAGAGTCTTAGAAGATATATTGCATATGTGTCAAAAGTCAGTTGGACAATATTTTCTCTAACGAGACAGTCGTGCGTGCTTTCACTGTTGCGTAAGACCATTTTGGTTGTTTCGCGTAAGTGTAGCGCTTCCGTCATGTCTGACCGAGAGCACTTGGATAACTCTAGCGGAATACAAAAGTAATGCGTTGCCCCGACCTACAAATACCAGGGCATACGTAAGCCTTTGTTGGATTACGGATGTGCACGTGCGAATTTTGTTTGTGGCTGTGTGCGATTTAAAAATAATTTTGTACGACTTGGTGAGAAAATGTTTGCTTGACAAATTAATGAGCTTGATATCGCAAAGCATTAAATTAATTACGAAATACAAGGCTTGTCTATTTTTTTAATTTTTAGTCCAGAATTATCGAGGCAATAATATTGATAATATTATTGCATAAGTATTTTTTTATATGTTCTATTGTTTAGGTAACAAATTTTATATCCTGTAGTTGATAATATGATTTTTCAAGCAATAATATTTTTATATCAATTTTTACTTGTAAAAGTAAATATTGACTTTGGAAATTCTCACAAATTTATAATAATTATATAAAACTTTCTCGAAGCTTTTAATTGTAGTCGTATATTTATCACATGTATTTATTTCTATCGGTTGATAGCGATATAATTTTTTATATTGTTATTATGAAATAATTTTGTTTGTATTTTTTCTTAATCATAATAGAAGCTCTAAAATATTTACATAAAAATATTTCAAAACACCTATTAATAATGTTATTATACATAAATAGTACCAAAATATGTTATTTTTAATATTATTTAAATATATTTGAATTAATCGTATATAATTATTATTAGCTATTGAATTCAAATATAGTTTGATATTATTTTTGATTATAGTTTATTTATATCTTCTATAATTCAAAAAAAAGTTTTATAAAAAATATCGTAACGCGATAACGATGATGAATTGTTAAAACGTATGGAATAATTAATAAACAAACTAAAATAAAAAACGTAAATATATTTAAAATATTGAAAAAAGATATTGATTTATTTTTTTATTCATCTTATTATAACGAGATCAAAAACTTAAATAGCGATTGATGAATATAATTTTTATATTTTTAAATTAAATTATTAAAAAAATAGTATCTATAATCTAATCAATTTACTATTTGTTACCTAATAATTTTGAATATAAAATGACACTAAGACAAAAGCTAATGTAAAACATAATTTATCAAATAAATTAATAAAAGATTTTATTACAAATATTATTTTCAGGTAAACGATACAAGAAGTAATTTAAATATTGAAAATAAAATAAATAAAAACAAATATTTTACAGATTTGAGATAAAACTGATATGCAAATGCAACTCCTAAAATTCACCGACTCAACAATTTGTATTATAATGATACGTTAAATAATATAATTTATCAAAACATTTATAACAATATTAAATATATGAAAACTATTTTCATTAAATCGAAATGAGAATAAATAATACGCATGTATTTATTATTCATAAGAGTCGTCACTTTCACATGTTATTGCGCGAGAACGAAAGTATCTAATCGAATACGTTTGAACTCGAATCAATTATAATGAAAATGGAAATTCTATTCATACATGTCTACTAGCAAAGAATTTATAATTAATGTCAAGTGAAACACGATCTGTTTCATAGAGTATGTATTATATACATATATCTGAGAAAAATACAATGTATATTCATTTACGCTGTAAACTAAACTATAAATTTATGTAATATTTTATCGAGTAAATAATAAATACGCTAGAAATCTATTTAATCATGATTAATTTTACATATTAATAAAAATAAAAACTGTAACTAAATACACGATGTTTTTTAATATTTCTTGTAAATAATTTGGTTTATAATTATCGTAATTTTTAAAATATTCAAAATTTAATAAAATTACTCTTTTGCTAAATTTTAAAACAATTTTTCAAGTTACTTATTAATTTTTCATATCTTGAAATTCAAAATAATTTATTAAAGTTTTTACGAATATAAAATTTTTATGAATTAATCGGCTAAAATAGAATATAAATTTTTGTGTATGAAAGCTTTCGTTAAATAATTGGAAAAAAGTTTTTTTAATTAGTACAAAGTTTATACAAATTTCAAGTTCGTTATTCGAATAAACCACTTTACATAAATGAAGGATCACTAATAAGAAAAAAAACATAAATCTAATAAAATTAATAATCGTGTTCGATCCTATCAATTTTATCTTGTTTCATTTTAAGTTGTCCTCGTAATAAATGATACACTAGACTAAGTAATGTTCATGCG
This sequence comes from Dolichoris vasculosae, assembly GCA_018907195.1. Taxonomy (NCBI): domain Eukaryota; kingdom Metazoa; phylum Arthropoda; class Insecta; order Hymenoptera; family Agaonidae; genus Dolichoris; species Dolichoris vasculosae. The sequence continues at coordinate 18,105,829 of JACCHY010000002.1, read as the reverse complement.
ATTGTTGTATTTGATTACACAAGTTAAACAGAAACACGTTAATAAAACTACCGCAAACTCATTGAGTAAAGATTTTTCTGTTCGTATGGCTATGTGTTGACGCATCTAGATATATTGCCTGACAACTTTGACCGTGAAACGAGAGAAGCGGCCATCAAGCGATCGTTTACCCAGCTTCGGGCTAAATGAAAATGAACCAAGCGACTCTCCCAGTATCTTCCTCTTCTTCTTTCTGGGCAGAGTAAACGCACTTGAGTTGAATGACCTTATTATGTAAGTATTCGATTCGCTTCTTATATAATAACACACTCGAATCTGTTACTTCCTGATGGTGAATCAGTGCTATTCTCGATTTTCGGTAAATACTCTTCCTTATTTTTAAATGTATCTGTTTTTTTCTACTTATTTTTTCTTTTTATATTTAGGTACTTTTAACGGTTCTACAGATCTTTTACACCAAATTACACGTAATGCACGATTCAATTTTAAATAGCATAGATAATTAGTGGAAATCAAACGAGACTAGACATTGTATTTATATTTATAATGCAAATAAAAAATTTTAATACGGATGAAATATTATACAAAAATATTAGACGGATAAATAAAATAATTTATTGCTTGCAAAACGTACATTTTATAAAATTTTATCTTTCGATATTTTTTGTTTTTTAATAAAAATGTAAAAGAAGATCGAAGAAAAATTCAATTAAAAAAAACATTTTGCGTGGAATATTTGGAATAGGAAACGAGATTTTGAATAGTTTTTCTTTTTTGTAAGACAATCAAAAACTTTATATTTCAGTTACTTTTAAAACTAAAATCTTAATTTTATATAAATTAGTGTAATATCATTACGATAATATTAATGACCATTTTAATACGAATTCCAAATCAAAACATCGAATCAAATTTATTTACTTATAATTTAAAAATGTTTAAAAGAAATAAATTTGTATATTACTCGTTAAGTTTTATCCGCTTAAAGAAAGAACGAAAAATAAATGAAAAAGCAATATTTACTCTGTGTCAATTTAACGATTATAAAGTTTTAAAAAATAATGTAAATAATGTATACATAAATTAAAAGAACTAATAAATGGCTCTTGTTCAAAGTTCGATATTTAAAAATTTCTAATCGAAACATTCATAATCGCTCTTATATAAATAAAAGCATTTAGTCTTTTATAAAATCAAGAACGATGCATTAAAGCACTCGGAAAATTGGTATATATGCGACATTCGACAATAAATGGCTTCACTGATACAAAAATAAAAATGCAACCCAATTACCAATAAGGTTTTGTTGCAATAAATACTAGCGTTGCTTCTCGCATTATAGCATCGTTGTATGAGACAGAGAGACAGAAAGCAATTGTAGTTTAAAACAGCGTTTTTGTTGTTGCTCTCGAAAATGGAAGAAAAAAGAGAGAGAAACGTGTACACATAGATTTCAGTTAGCATGCAGCGATTATCGAGAGCTGTTTGTACACACACAAGTGTACACATGGATGTGTGAGCTGAACATTTCGTAATAGAAGGCGGTACAAGATAAAATCTTGCGTACATATAAGAAATACCTTGGTTAAAGGATTCCATAACTCAGTAACAGCTGCAACAATGTTTATGTGTACAAAATGAGTTATCTGTCATTCTAAGAATTATCGTACGATGGAACGTTTATCTTGATTTGTCTTCTCTGCTCGGAACATTATTTTTGCTCTGCTATCAGCGTCGTTTGTTTCTTTCTATCTGTTCTACACCTCGATTTTTGCTACCAAATACAGATTTAATTAAATTATGGAAAATTTAAGAGATGATAAATATTTATTAGGTATTTCCTTTTGTAATCACTGTTTTTCATTTAATTGACTAGTTTAAAAGAAATTTTTAGTATTTATTATAGCAGATCGGTTGTTCTTGTTGTAAACAAGTAAGTCCTTGTTAAAACTTGAATTTAAACACTGGTATCGTGATTCATATGAAATTTAAGTCTACTTATAAGAAAATTCAAATATTGAAAAACCTTAAGTAAAATCCACCACGAATATTCAATTATAAATTAATCAAGTCAGTTAATTTTTACATATTGGTTTATAATAAAAATTATTTTTCAAACTTTCAAGTAAAAAAACATATTATATTGTGCAATATTAATTAATGATATAAATGGATTTTTATATTTCATTGAAAATATATTAAAATCTATTGAAATATTTTCATTTAAAAATTGTAGTTGAAAATTTAATCAACGATAAACTTTTTAAATATTTAAAGGTACATATGTATACTCGAGAAAAATTATGCATTTGAAAAACTTTAATTTAGTTCGTAAATATTAATTTTATGTATGTGCATTAAACAATCAAATTTTTAGCAAAAAATAAAAGTTTTGCATACTAAAGAATATTTCCACTTATTGACATGTATACAAAATTGAAAAGTCAATTGATACAATGTAATTTAAAAGTTAAAGGAAACATATACATATGAATATATTTTGAACAGAAATATTTATATATAAATTTTGAAATCTATAAGTTTTTTATAAATAGATTTAACAGTAACTAAATTAAGAAGGAATAAAAGAAAAAGAAAAATGATGATTAAAACTAACTTTAATACCGTTTCATTTTACAATTATTTTATCACCGTTACGTTATTAAATTTCAAATATTTAAATAACCGAAAGAAGGATGAAATTTCTCAATTTTGTTAATGTTTATCATCTTCTCAATTCTCATACATAATTTAATTGAAAAAAACTATATAACGATCATCCTATAAATTACGTAACAGTTAATAAATCAAATTGGTTTTGGTAAGTTGACTTACCTTCTTAACTGCTTATTTAATAATGCTTAATTAAATTATTAATTTGATTTTTCTTTAATATCAAATACAAATGTATATTTAATTACTTGATTAAATTATACGAATAATCACAGGTAAAATAAATTTGTCCGTATAATCCAAAGCACTTTACTAAACGGTAATTATAAAATTAAAAAAGGACTAACTTAATTTATTTATAACTTTAACTTAGGAAGAGAAATGTAACATTTGATATAAGATTAATACTTCATAAAAACGATTAAATTTGACTCGGTTTAATAGATCTTTTCATAAATGTCCATCTTAAAATATTTTTATATTTTGAAATTGATCGACTTTCAACTTTCTTGAATCTTTATTCATATCAAATTACTAGATAATGTGTCGACGTCTAACACACAAATAAAATGTGTGGCTTATATAATTCAAATACGCATAAACCTTTCATGAAAGAATATAACTTAGACATTGTAAATATTTATATACTTGTAAAGTTTATCGTATAAATAAGTTATTTTATGAATTTTATTTTTAATACACAGTTCTAAATAGGTTTATGTTTACGTATAGTTTTTGCGCAAGATTTTATTACTTTGATCTAATTTTGTATTATAAAAGAAATTTTAGAACAGTTAAAAAGGAAAGTTATCTCGATAAATTTCGCATAATTTTGTAAAAACAAATAAACGGCTAAAATTTGCAACGTCAAACCAAAAAATGTATCACGCAAACACAAGTTTTACGAAGGAGTAAAAGCGCGGATAAGAATCTCACGTGTCAATATTGAAATACTCCTAATAGCACTAATGCTACTAATAGTATTACTCGATCATTTCTTCATCCCCGCGACGTTCACGAGCGAGTATTAAAAAAATGTCCAGAGTACGCTAAACCTTAGCGTGTACTTAGATATCGGATACAAGTATTGTACAGTAGCAGTAACACGCAGTTATCTCTTTGAAAGTTCTAATAAAAATACAAGGATCGATGCCGGCAGGCATGTGAAAGAATGAGTGGGGTCCTTCGTCGATGCACAGATTGCAGACCGTCGGGGTATATAACGGAGCTTTGGTACATGACAAGGATTAGACAGTCTTTATTCGTTTTTCTAACCAAGTACAATAGCGCTCGAGAAAATAATGGCTTTTTTGGTACGGCGATCGCCTCCTACTCTCGGATTTTTTATTATCTCCTTGCACTTGTACATTAAACTTTATTTTTATTGTATATTCTACTATCGATTCGTTGATATCGTTGATATCGTTGATAAGAGTGTTTTCGAACAATAATTTTATTTTACGAATACACATTATCACGTACAGAATTTTACATATTTACATTTTTATACAAATGCAAATTTTTTAGCACGATTCTGCGTAAGTGAAGTTGAGTAACGTTAAATACAATCGTTAAAAATATCTAGGTTATAGATTTCAAAATTTATTACTGTTTGAGTTTCAGAAATTTTAATTTAAAGCAACTTTTTTTATGAGAAATATCTACGAAAATAATACAAAATTTAAAAAGTACCGAATGCTTCGTTTTTATCTTTAGTCCTTCGTACTTACGTTTTATCTCCTATAATTATTTCTTGATTTCGTTATAAATTATAGAAATTTATTTACGTATATTTTCATAACAATAATTTTTTCTTAAAGTTTGAAAAATAAAAAATTTGCAAGTTTAGCATTTAATTGTAGTAAAAAAAAATAAAATCTTTAATTACACAATTGTAGAATATAAATCGCATTTTAAAGTAAACGATGATAAACGATGTATTCTGAGTACTCAACTATCGCTACAACAGTTATTTATAGAACTGAATCACATTTATAATTATATTTTGAACGAGTTCGAACTCGTCCAGTCGAAGTTGCAAATTCGATATTATTTTCCTTGCACGCGTCGATACTCGACGAGTTGCCTGTCTACCCGTCAATCATCATTTATCTCTTATAGCCGAATCTTGTTTGCTCCATGGCGATGCTGTGCTTATGCAGCGGTGTCTTGGTGAAACCCGCGTTGCCGATCCTCGATGAACCGAGACCTCACATCGACGAAGACGAGATTCCTCGGTACAGTTACGTGTACGACGTGCACGACTCGCTCACCGGGGATTTCAAGAACCATCACGAAACTCGGGAAGGCGGAGTCGTACGCGGAGGTTACAGTTTCATCGAGTCCGATGGAAGCCGGCGTGTCGTCGATTACGTGGCGGACCCCATCCATGGTTTTAACGCCGTTGTACGGAAGGAGCCGGGCGTGGCACCGCCGACGGATCCGGTAGCACCTAAATTACCTCACCTGCATCCACAACCGGTGCACGTACCCACGATCCTGCCCAGACCTTACGGGCATCTTGCACCGATTGCTGGTACGATTTTATCTCATTTTATAACGCTTATGGGTAATTTGCGAAGTACGGGAGAGAAAATGAAGTGAAACTTGGGAAGACTGTTATAATTTTAAGACGCGTCATGTACGTGATCGAGAATGACTCTTTAAAGACTCGTTTAAAGACTCGTGACAATAAAGAAAGTTCACGATTGGGTGATTGTACATGAAATAATAACACAAGTCATTTTTGGAAAGCAAAGATGGATTCATTTTCGAATTTAAAAATGTTTCGATATCTTTTTTCTTGAGTTAATTTAAAACGAAGGGGAGTTAAAAATATTTGCGATATATTTACCAATATCAAAAATTATGCATTTTAAGGACATTATTACTGTATTTCTCGTTGGAAAATAATTTTCGTATTATTAATATAAATTTTATTGAAATTTATTCATTATATTTTTTTAAAAAGTTCAACGTTGATCCAAAAAATGACAAAAGTATATCATCAACGTAAATCGGTAAATCGTGTCTTGCAAAATATCTTGCTAAATAAAATATAATTAGATATATTCGAATGTCTCTGTTTTATAACGTATTAAGGTATAGAGGTTATGTAATTGTATTAAACGAATGTAACTTAAATGACATAGTTATTAAATATAATTTTTCGAATCGACTTATATTACATTCTAGACTTATATGTCTAGAATCTAAAAGATTTATTTTTTAAAAGCATCGGATATTATTTAATATAATACATTATAATCTATCAAAAGATTTTCTAATTTTATAATGTCTATTAATTAAATTATCGTTATTCTAAAACAGAAATTAAACATAAATTACTATAAATATATAGCGATGTATTAATTGTACTATTGCTAACTTATAAAACATTCTATACATTAATACTACTAATGTATATATATACATATAAATAAAACTATATTCATTTATGTATTAAATAAATTAGAATAATTCAACAGTTAAAAGAATGTTCTAATAAATGCAACGAACGTTTGATACACGTTTGATAATGTTTTAAAAAAGAACGCAGCTTATAAAATTTGGATAAAACTACATGATTGAAATGACGTACGTACTTAATGTACGTTACGATGAACAAATACCTTTTTACCGTTGCAGCTGTACCACCAGTACCGAATACCGTCCACTCAATACAACCGCATTTCAAGTTACCTCCTTTGGGTTTGCATCCGGTCCATCAATACCAATCGTACGAGCCTCCGATACCCAATGAAGTTTATCCTCCCGTCGTACCACAGAAGTTCTTACCCATTGGACGTTACGGTTACGCCCTTACAAATGCACCCTTCCCGAATCTTCAACATTAATGCTATATAAAAGTTGGTAGTATTGTTAGGGGAAGGTATTTTATGTATTGTTTATCGATATACTTTTTTCATAGTGTTCCGAATAATTAACGTTTCTTTAAAATATACAAATTATAGGGTAAGATATTATCGGGTGTATAATTATAAAAGTATTTGAAAATAAGAAATTATGCATATTTTTATCAATATTTTGGAAAATTGTGTAATATTTAATATTTGAAGGTACTGAAAAAACCTTTGCGTAATTATCCTATAAATCATTTTCATTTACATTGAATTAAGTTTATAAATATTAAGTTCATATCTATATTTTAATGTAATCGATAAGTTCACCTAGATTTATCGATTTCTAAATTTATTTGTAACTAATATCACTTTTAAATTAAGCAAAATTGAATGTAATTTTTAGTGGCAATTTGTAGGAAATTTTATGATTCAAACAAGGTTAAATCGTATAATTTCAATGCCTTTTCTTGACTTTGAATACTTTGATTTTATTAGAAAAACAAACAAATTTAAATGTTAAAATACAAAATAGAATTGTTGAAACTCTTTCGATTTAAATTTCACAATTTCTATATATTTTCTATACAACCATATCTTATAAAGTAAATATAAAATATACATGAAATAAGTAATGTAACAACCAAGTTTCTTTTAATATATCCTTTTATTTTTAATTTTTTAATATTTTTAATTTTTAAATATATTATTTTATTCAATTTTTTTCAATACAATTATATTATAATTATATATTAAAAATCATTGCTATAATTTTAAATATTTTTATCGTTAGAATTAAGGTAATTAAATTTTTTCTATCAATATTGAATATCGTTATATACAGTGAGTTTGTACGGCTATAATATTATTAATCAAAATTTTTTATTTATTATAACGTAGTATTACGAAATTATAAACTATCAATGTTAAATAAATTTTCGCGTCGTACTTTTATGTATTCGTACATATATACATAATTTTTATAAATTTCTCATAAAAAAATGAGTCGAAACTCATCGCAAAATATATAAAAAATTATAAAACTTTTGAAACGTTAAAGAAGAACAATTTGTACTCGCAAGGAGAATAATACCACGTTTAATACCTGATCTCGGATTACACAATGACGATACACGTTCATCGGTTTTCACGCGGCCTTTGGCGAATTCCGGCGAAACTGCACCCGTATTTTTCGTATTTTTATACCATCCTTAAAAATAAAAAATGTGTACGCAAGTGCATTCTTGTTACCTTACCAGCGCACCCCAGAGACTGAATTTTGAAGGCCACGCCGAAAGGGGAAAGGCATTATCATTTAGCGTGATTGCGTGCTCGAAATGAGCGTTGCACTCGAATTTCGCCGAGACCTTCATCCTACATAGATCGACCGTTGATGGAGACTGGATGCGGAAAATTGGTACCGCCAACAGATTTTTCATGTTCGAGAGAAGCAATGGAGAACCAAACGTTAATTATTATTATATTAGGCTCTTCGCTTATATATTTGGCAATTTGGCAACATTTTTATTAGCCGATGCAGCGGTTTGTAAGTAAGTAGTTAATGATGTTCGGATAATGGTTATACACCTGAAATGCTGTACGATTACGAAGTGACACACGACCTTGTAAGTATACTTGAAAATATCGAGCGATATAGAAACCTGTTTTTATATCTGAAACATAACATTTCATAACTTTTCATTAATTATAGTATAATTTGAGAAGCCTGTCGATTAAATTTCTAGTTAACCTCAATTGAATTATATAAATTGATAAGTACGTGCTTCGATATAGTGTAATTTAAGTCATCTCATTTTTTATTTTCAAAATATACTTGATATTTATAGAATTACAATTTTAGTGTTTCGGGATTATGATATAAGATTACGATACTTATTTCTAAGCGGCTATTTGATAATTTGTATTGCGTACTATAATTAACATTTAGAATTTGCACATTAGTACTCCAATTAATAATAATAATAATAATATGAAAAAATTGAATGTGATCTTTGAAAAATTAAATTAAAATATTGCGATTAACATAATTATGAAAATATAATTAAATTTTAAATATTATGGTATATTGTATGTGTATATTTTATTGAAAATCAATATCACTTACATTACAAAACGTGTATTTTAATATTCATATTTTAAAATTCGTATTTTAAAATTTGTATTTTATATATTATAGAAATTAAAAATACTAAAATAAATATATTGCAAGTAATTTAATTTGATGATAAGGATATTTAAATATTTGTTTTATATGCAAAGTAGAAACTATTTAAATTTCTAAGCATAGGGAAAAATTTATTTAAAAAATTTTTCTAAAATAACGAGTAGATGTTATTTCCATATATTAGGTATACATTATATAAGATATTTTCATTTATGCTATAAAATATTACGTATCAAATTAAAAACAATTTTTAAAGTACACTATAAAATATATCTAAAATTTTGTTTAGTATTATATAAAATCTATAAACATTTAATATTTACATTTTTACATCAAAATTGAATTTATAATGAAATGAAAATTTAAACTACTTCTATGTATTGATTAATGATAAATATATTTCTTGAATAAATTATTTTATCGAATCGATGATAGTTGAAACGCAATATATTTACATAGTAAAAATACATTAAATGTAACGATTTTTTATTCGATGAATGATAATATTTTTATAATAATAGAAATAATTCTTATTATTAATCTATAATAAACTTTATAAAAAAATTTATAAAAAATTTTGTAGACAATTTTATTTACAAACTGTAACTTTCGCAAGTTAATGAATTCCTTGAATTTCCTTTATAGTTCCACTACAAAAGAAAACTAAATTAGCAAACAATTATATTTATTAAATACGAACCTTGATTGAAGATAGAATAGTGCAATGAATTTTTTTTTATCTGTAATCAAATTTGTTGTTAATTTATCTTCTATATATTGCGCCAATTCTCAAAGAAAATTTTTTTTTTGATGAAATAAAAGATGTATTTTATTTTTAATTAATTTTATTAGGTTGAACTTCATTAATCATAGATAAGTCAGTATTTTTAAAATTCATTTTATTCTTAATTATAACATCAACATATAAAAAATGATGAGAAATGAATAAGTAAACAATTTATTCTTCTTACAAATGTATTGAATACAAAAATATCAAATACTATAATTATAATCTTTTAAATAACTATCGTACAAAAGTTTACATCTTATAAAAAACAAGGAACTTTTAAAAGTGTAAGCGTCAACACTAAAAGATAATAAATAATTAACACAATTCTCACAACACTTCGCACAAAATCAAATGAAACTTTTTATAATTAAATAAAATATAAATTTTGACCAAAATTATACATATTTATATTTCAAATTTCACAATTTCAATAATACGTAAACTTATTTGAGTATAGTTGATATCCTGGAGGAACATCAATCATAGCTGGTAATGAAACGTAACCCGGCGGAAGGTCGGGCTTAAAATTTTCCAATCTATTCGTAATTTGTGGTGAAATCAATGACATCAGTTCTGGAGTAAAATAAGGTTGATTTTGATGTGTCGGAGGTACCTCATAATTAATGTATGGTTCGTTAACGATCTTTTGAGCCATCTGATCTTTCAATTCGGAGGTGAACAAAGGCATTTTAAAAACATCGCCTACGTGGAAATTCTTTTCTGCGATTGTATAATATGGAGTTGATTGAAAATGATGAGAAAACGCTGCTTTCGTTGTTCCTACGATCGCACATATCGCGAAGAAGGATACCAAATAATTTTTCACCTGTTAATAAAATTCAGACGATATCGTTATTATATAGTTCAAAATATTTTCAAATATTAATTTTGCAATTTTTATAAATACTATTGCAATACATTTAAAAAAATGAAACATTATATCATAAAAATTTATTTTATATGTTAGGTAAATTGAATTTACGATATATTTTAAGTATAGGTTGTTGTATTTTTAATCGATATATAATAATTGATAAAATACTTTTTTTCATTTATTCGATATACTTTTACCTTAAAAATTATTATAACGATAAACATTTTTTTATCGATAGTAATATTACTTTACTTACTTTGTCAATTTTAATCTTTTTTTACTGAAAAGTTTATTCTAATTATTAAAATTCTTAAACAATCATCTAATAATAATCATTTAATAATAAATTATACAGTATATTAGTGTCTCAGATTTTATCATTTTTTACTTATGGAAAAAGTTCTAAAAACCGTGACGTGTAAAAAATACAATATTAAAATTAAAGGTTTTACGTTGGTTTAAAAATATAATGAGAAAGAATTAACGGTACGATTACATACAGAGAAATTGAATAAAAATGGAAACGTTAATTGTAATTGACTTACCGAAGACATGATGCTCGATTCGAACGAATCTCACGACTGATTTGAAATCGTTTAAGCTAACCACGAATATAGGTTAACTCTCACCTCTATTTCAGCGATCATAAAAAACTTAACTTCGATACCACCAATCGACTAAGAATTTCTCCATCGATCTTAGTTCCACCAACGCGCATCGCTCGTTATCCGATTGGTTTGTCTAAGCATCTAAATTGAGCATCTCTTTCCACTTCTCGAAACATTAATAGGCTTGCTTATACATTGTTTCGTCAACTACGATAAAATCCACAACGTTACATTTTCAAGAACAACGAGATCTCTTTTTCATCGGTCTGATTTTTGCGTAATCAAATATTATACATTCTCTAGTCTGCGCATACACGCGTGATCATTATCTTGATTTTTGACCCGCGCATAATCCGTACGTTCGTTTCGCTCTGAAAAAAGAGCGATCGAGTCCGTTTCGACAGTTTTTGATATGTCTTGAAATTATGCTAGGCTCAGGGACCTTGAATCGATATCCATTATTATTTAAGAATACTTCTTTTTTATTTTGATGTTTTAGTCAATTATCTTTTCAAAAGTGAAAGGTTTTTTTTCTTTTGCCTTTTTGATCGGAAGTATATTAATAATCCAGCCGTACGTTTCGGATACGTTAACGCGCAAATATTTTTCAGATGCTCCGCGTATCGCATTTTACGATAATAAAATAAGATCTTTTTGCCATTCGATATTTGCATCAATATATTTGCATCGATATATTTCGACCGACATTGTTCGCAGTTTTAAAATGGCTAATTATCTAAAAAAAGAAGAAGGAAGCTCAAAATTTTGTAATAAACGTTAAAACTGATCGTTTTAAAAAATTTATTACAAACAAATTGAACGAATAAAATGACGAGGTAATGAATAAACGATAAATTTTAAGAAATAATGAACGTTAACGTTTATTAAAAGAAATCATATAACTGGTGGCTACAATAATGTTACAACAGAATCAACCTTCGCGCTCGTTTGAGATGTGTTAACAAGTACGAATCCTTGTTTTTGTAAGGTTGCTCAATAAAATTGGTAATCTAACTCGATGGAACTCGGTAAAATGAAAGCGACCGAAACAAGTTTAATAAATTTGCTAAAAAAAAGAGTAATTCTCGTTGCAAACGAATCCCAGTGGTAAATGATCCATCCACGTTAACTTTCGAGCGGTATCTTATTCTCTATCTAGACAACGGTCTCTTACACAATACAAGTCTACGCGGACATTTTCAAATTCGGGAAGAAAGCGTTGGTCCGCAACGAAGTCATCGTCTCCTGGAAGATTGGACGGGTACCGAGCGGCTTAATATCTGCTGGCGTATTGGTGAGCAGAGGCGTATTCGGCGTGAGCGACTGGAATCGCGCCGTAGGCGAGTGGACCCACTGGACCAGAGTACGCGTAAGTCGGAGCTGCGGAGTACTTGGTGATGATCGGGGCGGGATATGCGTGCGCGTATTGGCTCTCGTAGGTGTGGGGGTACGAGGGTGAGTATGCCAAGGGAGCAGCGGCAGCAGCGACGGTCTTTATCACCGGAGTCGCGGCCGCGTAGGTCTTGAATACGGGGGTGGGGTAAGCCAGAGCCGAGGACGGGTACGCGAGAGTCGGAGCATGAGCCACGGTCTTGACGTAAGGAGTCGGTGCGGCGGCTGCGTAGGAGACTGGGATCGGTGCGACCGTCTTGAGATAAGGAGTCGCGGCTGCGGCGGTTGCGTAGGAGACTGGGATCGGTGCGATGGTCTTGACGGCAACGGCGGCGGTCGCGGGTTGCTTTTCGACGACGGCGTTGAAGCCGTTGTGATCGTCGGCGGTGTAGTGGACGACTCGACGCGTACCGTCGGATTCGAGGAGGGAGTAGCTCCCGTGGACGACGTCACCGTCGCGGGTCTCATGCTGGGTCTTCGAGTCGCCGGTCAGATGATCTTGCACGTCGTATGAGTAGCTGTATTGGGGATGAGGGTCGTGTTCGGTGTCGATGGTTTTGGCTACGACGGCCTTGGCCAGAGGAGCGGCGTATGCGAGGGGTACGCTATGAAACGCCGGTGCAGCCGCGTATGTAAAATCTGAAGAGGACAAGACTCCGGCGTTGGCGTAAGCCACGAAGGCCGTAAGAACGATTAGCTAAAACGAAAGAAATTTTATTATTTTGTTGCTCGTCGGTTCCATTTATCGGACGCTGTTCTTTACGACGACGAATTTAACGTAAGCTTTAAGATCGGTCCTTGAGTTTATTAGCAAAAATGTATCACCTTGTGGTTTGCAGCGAATAATAAAAAAAAGTAATAGTAATTTTAATATCGATGATACTTTTTAAAAAACAGCGATACTATTTTGGAAAGTACCTCCAAACCGATTAAATTGATCATAGATTGTTATCGATAAATGTATAATACGAATAAATGTTTAACAAAGATGAAAAGAATGGATTTTATATAGCGTAAATGAATCATTATCCTATTGAACTTACTTTGATAACCATGTTTCCGTTGTTTACTAGATGAGTTCTCGGTTGAGACTGATATCGAATTGCACTTCCATTCGTGCTTATATACTAGATCAAGAAAGAATCAATTTGAATTATTTTTGACACCTCTCACCGAACCTTTGCGCGTCACTTTATTAACGAAACTTTTTTCTCCGCCCATAGATCGGTAATCGTCCTGCCGACCGAACCTCGTGATCTTAACAAAAAGTAAAGATGGCAGCTTACGAAGGTTAGTTCAGTTCCTGAATCTCGAGCCCTCTAAATTCCATTTTGAGAGACGCAATAGACCACTTATTCGAAATGACAAATTGTTTTATTCTCGTCAGAAAATTGGGTCATTGAATTATTATGAATCCTGAGATCGTTCGTTTACCGTCTCGATAGTTCGATTACAAAATTGTTACGCATGTAGTCTACCAAGTTGTAACGTTTGAATAAAATTTGAATACTAGGAAATTTAATACAGGATAATTATATAATTTCGGCGTGTTTGACGAATCTCAAAATGTTGGAGGTAAGTTAACCAATCGAAGAAATACGTCCAATTAAAAATGATAAGGGAAATTACATAAGAAACGATACGTTTTAAATGAGTTAACGAGCAAAGTTTATTGATAAACGCTCGAATCGTTTATCTTGTAAACTATTCGTGTTAAATTGTGTCAATTTTGTTTGAAAAATCTAATATTATTTCTACAAATTTAAAAATTTAATAAACGATACTAATGTAACACAAATGTATATTATAGATATTGAATGGGGATTATAATTATCCAGTATAATTTGCTCATTGAATGTTTCAAGAAAATACGTAGAATGAAGATAATTGCACATGTAAACGTTTCGAATGTTAGTATTATCGATATTTAAAGTCTTTCTGATTTGCTTTTGGCATTCAATTTTTATTTTTCTTTAAATAAATTTATGATCGATACATTTTTTTGACATCATACTATTCTCGATTAAATTAAATTTTAAATTAAAATAAACTGATCCATATATTTTTTATTTCATTTTATAATATATCAGAACCGTAATCCTTCTATAATGACCTTCGCCTTCTTTTTTATAATTATCTTAATAGTAGTTGATCGTATTTTAACGTATAATAATAAAAATTATTGTATTTATTGTAATTTCTTGAATATCTGTTTTGTAATAAGTAAATATAAATTAAAATTTAGCATTGTTTCGTTACTAATTCTGTTGTGTGAATTATAAGAAATTTTAACTATTTATTCTATAACATTTACAAGCACGAAGGAATTTGTTCAATATATTATTTGAAACAGAGGGAAATTAACAAATTTTTTAAAGTAATATCACATTTTATGAATAAAAAAGGTTATTTTATCCTTAAAGTATACTTTAAATACGAAAAATTTTAAATAATTCCGAGTGGTCTGAAACTTATCAACAGAATTTGTAAGTCATACTTAAATCTTCACGATGTAATAAAATATTAGTGGATCGAGATATTCGTAAATTCACGATCAAAACGACGAAAGTCAAGTTTTCCGTAATACTAGTATGATTAAAATTGATGTGTCCGTTAAAAAATTAACGTTCCGATACAATGCATCCTTCAAAACACCGATAAACACTCGATATACGCAAATCGCACTTATTTAATTTTCCAAATAACTGTGGTTTTAGCAAATTATAGTTCATCCTTTAAAATACAAGTTTTGCTTGGCGACATATTACAAGCTGCAAATATTACACGCAGAACGCGTTAAATGTGTCCTGTTGAGCCAAAGCGAAGAAAATTACGAGAGATTATACCAGTTCAACTCGTCTGCGTTAATCGTGCGGTTTCGGGAGTGAAAGGTGACGCAATGACTTACACAATTGAGTGACTGGTTACAGCTGACCTTGCGTAGTAGAGTGAAAAACGGCAGATTACTGCAAAAAAGAATTCGGTACGATTATTTTTATTTCTTTTACAAGAAAACAAATTTTGATTCTCAACGACGATAAGAACTTAACGATCTACTATTATTACACGCAAAATGTTCTTAATGTTAAAACTCTCAACGAGTCTATAAAAATTACGTTACGAGTCGCTCGAAAAAACGTACCCCTAAACTAATAATTATTTACTTCGTTTTTAGTAACGTTCGATTCTAAAATATATTATTATTATTATTATTATTATTATTATCATTATTATTATTACTATCCTCAACATCCATCTTTTTCGTTCGTTCGTGTCTTTGTATCGTTAATTAAATAAGTAAAAGCACCCGATGAAACCTTACGAATTCGCAATTGATTCATAATTAAATCACCTTAAGTAATTTCTCCGAACTCGAATCATGATTTTATCGCTACCAGAATCGAGTCCATCGTAGATTTATCTCTTTAACGAAAAGTAACGAGCGGATCGTAAGGTTGGTCGCTGTGGTATCGATGCGGTACAACGTCATAAATGGATTCATCGAATGCGCTACATTTATCGCGATCGGTGCACAAAAGTGGATCAAGTATACGAACTCGTGCCCTCCACTGTTGCAACAGACAAGAAAGAAACATCCCGGGGGTTATTACGCGCCGTTTGGGATCAACGCCTGCGGGATGGTCGCGTGGAGAGGGACGTGGAGAGGGACGTGGAAGGTTTGCCTCGACTCCAAACGAAACGGGAGCGACCCTGGCCAACCGAAAATTGGGTATATAAGCCGGGCTCTTCCCAAGTTGCAGCATCAGTCGATCGGTATTCGCAACTTGCTCGGTTCGACTCTCGCCACCTTTTCAATTCCACAATGGTGCTTAAGGTAAGAGCGAGGAACAACTAGACAATTCGATTCTTTCATTTTTCAAACCTATAACGACTATTTTTATTGTAGAACGCTAATTTCATTTTTTTAATTTGACTTACCTCCCGATCCCTTGATCTTCGGAAGACATCGATTCGATGTAGCCGATATTTTAATAGTAGTTCCTTCGATACAGCGCGCGAATACTTTAGGATCGTATTTTATAATTTCGTTCGACCTCTCATTTTCGTCGTACATTCTTATCTTTCGATTTCAAATTATTCCATACGATACGCATGAATCTAATTTAAAGGTAACGACTTAACCCTTCTACTTGTGTTAATATTGTAAATTTCACTATTGAATAAT
This sequence comes from Dolichoris vasculosae, assembly GCA_018907195.1. Taxonomy (NCBI): domain Eukaryota; kingdom Metazoa; phylum Arthropoda; class Insecta; order Hymenoptera; family Agaonidae; genus Dolichoris; species Dolichoris vasculosae. The sequence continues at coordinate 18,089,261 of JACCHY010000002.1, read as the reverse complement.
AATCAAATTTTGCGCATTTTTATCAAAGTTTTTTCACGTTGTACAAACGCATTAAAAATATCGGAACTCCACAGTTCGTCGTACTCGCCACCGCGGTAGTCTGCGCCAAGGCCGGATTCCTGCACTCCCCGGGGCTGGCGTACAACGCTCCCCTGGCGTACCAACCGGGACCAGCGGTCCACGCCGCGCCCTTGGCTCACGCCGTCCACGCGGCTCCGGTCGCGTACGCGGCCGCTCCGGTAGCCAAGGCCGTGATCGCCAAGACGGTCGACGAGGAGTTCGACCCCAACCCCCAGTACAGCTACTCGTACGACGTCCACGACGGCATCACCGGGGACGCTAAGACGCAGCAGGAGACGCGGAACGGCGATCAGGTCCAGGGTAGCTACTCCCTCCTCGAGGCCGACGGCACGAGGCGTATCGTCGAGTACACGGCCGACTCCCAGAACGGTTTCAACGCTGTCGTGCACAAGGAGCCCGCCGCGGTCGCTGTCAAGGCCGTAGCCCCGGTCGTAGCCAAGGTCCACGCGTACGCCGCTCCCGCAGCTCCGGTTGCCTACGCTGCACCGGCTGCTCCGGTTGCATACGCCGCACCCGCGGCTCACCTCGCGTACGCGGCTCAGGCCGCACCGGCCGCCATCATCAAGTCCCACAACTACTACTGACCGAATTCGATCATGGATCATTCGAGAGGAGGTTAGGGGCATTCTGGACTTATCCTGGACGTGATATCCTTCGAGACCTTCCAGACCTTCGATCTTGCGATCTTTGATATACGATCTTCCTACGCGATGACTGATTATTATTTTATTGTGAGTTTTTCCTGGTAGACTCTTTGTACTTTTGTACCCTAAGCTAATCTACGAACTTTGTAAATATATGCAATAAAAATATTCGAAACAGCTTTAATATTAATTTTTCGACTCCTTATATTTTTACCCTTTTTACATTTCTAATCCTTGATTTTTTAATTTTTTTAGTTTTAATAATTACCTAAGTATACTACATGTTATAATTAAAATAAACTAAAGAAGTTAATAACTTCTATTAATCAAAAATCACTTAAACGGCACCGTTTAGAAGAAATAACGAATTTGTATTCGTAAAGTTTATCGATCTAGTAAACATTTATAATTATTTATATTAGAATTATTCTAATCATAAATTAATAATTCAGATTATCAAATTCACTGTGATTCATATAAGTTCGAGATTAACCGAATATTATATGTTTCAAAATTAATTGTGAAAATTATACTCAAAATAAAATTCAAAGTTTATTTATTTATTATGTATGGTAATCCAATTCTTGTAAATCCGATTACCGTACATAATCGTTACACCCGATAATGGTAAATACGAAGTCGTTAAATGGAAGTACAATAATGCCTGTCCATTTTGGAAGATAAGTATCTCAAAGAAGATAAGTGTTACAGAATATTAAGAATAAATTGATTCGTTTTTAAAAAGCGTTAAATAACCGTATTATGTGGTATACAAATATGTTGATAATTATTATCGAAATTTTTTACGATACAAATATAAATTATAACTTATAACATATATTACGTATATTACTGAAAATACTATAAATCACAAAATATTATAGATTTTGATGTATATTATAATATAGTATTTATAGAATATATTAAATTTTCTAAGTTTATAAGTTTACGAATAAAATTTTTATTAAATAAACTATAAAATTATTCGATAGGGGATAAAAGTTCGAAAAATATATATAAAAAGGTATAATATATTTATTCTAAAAGTTCATATAAATTTAAAATTAGGTTTAAAACGTTTTTATATAAAAAGTTAAAAATTTAGCTTAAAATTAGTCTGTCTTCAATCGTACCAGTAACAAATTGTACGAAATATTTTTTCAACAAATAAAATTATCATAGAAAATGAAATATAAAAAATATGTGAATAAATTATTCATGATGAAAATAATGCAATACTCTTATGTTAAGAAACTAGTTCATAACGAATAACTTATCATACTTTCATCACAGCATTAATTATTTAATTTATGGATAAAAATATGTATGAGATATAAATAGAAAAATATCGAATATTATTCAATTCAATTAAATTAAATATGAGCATAATTAAATTTATGATTACGATTGTGATTATGGTATGTAAATACTTATTTAATCACTATCAAATGTTATTATAATATTATAATTGTTGTTTTAATATCCATTATAAAATTATTTATTAGAAATTGAAGATTTATTTCATTCTTGATAATTAATAGATCGTTTGTTTTAATAGAATTGAAACTTGCAAAGAGTCGGTTCGACAGGGCTTTTGCAATTAATACAATATAATAAAATATTGGTTTAACCTTACTATATATGAAATTAAAATATTTAAAGTTTTGATAAATAATTTAGTAGTATAAATCATAATTTTAATTAAATGAAATTAAGAATTTAAGATTTATAGAATAAAAGAATTACAATTTCTTTACAATTACTATAGAATATTAAAAATGAAAGACTAATAATCTTACATAATATTAGTAATCAAGATATTAATACTTCATTAATGTTAAATTGTATTTTAATACTGAATGTAATATGAAATTATAAAAAATATTTATGTAATAAAGAAACTGATTTTGAAATATTAAAACATGTATGATTCAATATTTATTAAATAATGAATTCTGCACTTATTATATTTAATAATCTATATTTTTTCAATTTTCTAAACACAATCTTATGATAATATGCCATTAAAAAAAATGATGGGCATTAAAATAATTTCCAATTTAAAGCAACAATCGTTAATAGTAAATAAAGTAATACTAATACTGATTATACCGATTTATTGTACTTTTATTGGTTGAAGGTAATTTTTTAAATTTTATTCAATATGTTAGTGTAATTACTATATTCAAGGTTTAAAATAATATTAGACCTTTTTAAATTGATAATTAGCGTAAGCAAACCAAATAAAATTAGTTATAAATGTACTACCATATATATTATTCAAGTGGATTTAGAACCAATAAAATTGAGAAGTAACGGAGTTGAACATACGAAGCTTTATTTAAATGATTATGATCTTAAAATTGATAAGATTAAATTTATCTCAAAATTTATAATTTATATAAATATATATATATATCTGATTCATAATATCTAAATTTAAAGAAACGTATTTAATTTTATTGAACCTTTTTTCACAATGTAAAATATAACTTAGAGCTAATTATATTAACAAAATAAATTAAATAAATATATAAAAGGTAGCATATATTTCTAGAAAATAATTTTTTTATAAGTTTAATGTTACTCAATATTATTTGTTATTAAAATGTTTAGTTGGTCGAATAAATTATAAATAATATTAATTAAATATCTATCAATTATATGTAGTTTTCTAAATAAATTACAAGCACAACAACATTTTAAATGATAATAAATTATTTAGTATTTTATGAGAAATTTATAGCGAGTGAATATCAATAGAAAATTATTTTATACCGTGCCATTAAAAGTTTATTAAAAAATTGTGAAAGCCATTAAAAATAGAACATCTTATAGTTATAATACTTAATATATTTTCGTAAGTTAAATTACTTTTGATATTATGATATTACAGAAGATAAAATTTTTAGTAAAAATCAAATTTTATATCTACACGTTCGGAAATACAATTAAAAAAATTGCAAGAAAATTATATTGACAGAGGAATTTTAACATTCAATTAACTATTAAACATTTGATAATTTTTAGAAGTTAAAATTTATAAAAATATTATCCATAATCTTATTTGGTTATAAAATGATCAAGTTTATAAAATATAGAGAAAAATTTTTCATGCGAAAACAAGATAAACAAGAAAAAATGTGGAAAGCTATATAAAATAATAGGGATTTATAATGAATTTTGCAAGAGAAAAAAGTGTTTAGTTATATTAGGATGAAGATGGGAAGATAATATTGGATAGAAATAAGAAGGTACTACTAAAATCTTTCGATAACGATGGAAGAGAAATGAATTTCTATTAATGGCATTGTGAAATTTCAAGTTTCTATACGTAGCTTATACAAGTTCTAATATAATACTATTATTATTCATGAAAACACGGAATTAATTCTCTTCAAATAGAAATTCTTTATATGATTTAAAATTACGTGACCCTTTGTCTAAATTTTATTATCCATGGGTGTAAGAGAATATGTTTAAACGTTTTATAAATAAAACGTATAATTTCATATTTAATATTTATATTCAAAATAAGACAGCGAATACAATCGAGCAGAAAATTTAGTTGTATTTTTAGAACGATATCAATATTCAAATATTAATATTTCATAAATGATAGGGTTATAAATATTCTTAACTATAAAAAGTAAAAATCGATTTAATAAATGTCCTTTATATTTTTCTCATGCTCAATACTTTAGCGAGTACAATAAATTTTTAATTTTAACTTTTTTTAAGGCTTTTACAGAGTGATTTATACAATATATATTTTTAATTTGAGATTGTAGTAAGACTTATTGAACTAAAGTTTCATTCTTTATACAATTAATTTTAAGTATAAACAATTTTTTCGCGTGTAATTATTGGCTGGAGAATGGCTGTCGTGCGATATTCGAAGCGGGAATGGCCCTGGTACGCCAAAAATCGAGTATATAAGCAAAGGTCCTCCAGAGTTTTGCATCATTCGCAATTTAGAGCAGCTCAACTCAAAACATCCGACAATGGCCTTAAAGGTAAGATTAAAAGTAAGAGATAAAATCCCTTTGCGAAATTTTGCGCTTTTGATCGTTAAAAAATACTTTCTACTCACAATCGAAAAGGTTGTGTCTAATATTAACCTACATTTCATAATTTTATTATTATTTAATAAGCCGAGTAAGCTTTAATCGTGTCATATCGTACATTGGTACATTCGCTAAATACTATGCCACTAATCAACAACAATAAGAAATATACCGAGTAAATTAATTCATATTTTTACCACGTACGAGTATAAATTAATAGTTGATAAAATAATAAAATTCATTAAACTTACCTTTTTTTTAATTCAATAAAAATATGAATTAAATAAAATGCTTGTATCATTGACAAAATTATATAAACGAATCGTTTCAAATAATGTATATGTCCAAGAAATATTATACAAATTTTTAGTTAAATCATAGATATAAAATATTTAATAAGCAACAGAAATATAGAAAAGCATAAATTAAAACAATTTGTTTCGACATTTGGAACTCTTCAAACAAGTTAGTCAAGAATATTAAAAGGCAACATTTCAATCTACATCGAAGACCGAAGAAAGTTCTAAAACGTGAACTAGTATTAATAATAAAAGATAAAAATCTTAAGCTTTTACGCAGACTAGATTTGTTTATACATGAAAGCTTTCCCATAGAAGCCGAAGGCTCGATAACTTATACAATAGTTCTTCCCTTTTCTTCGATGGTTCAACACAAAAATAATAGCACCTTCGACTTTCACAGCTCATCGTACTCGCCACCGCGGTAGTCTGCGCCAAGGCCGGATTCCTGCACTCCCCGGGGCTGGCGTACAACGCTCCCCTGGCGTACCAACCGGGACCAGCGGTCCACGCCGCGCCCTTGGCTCACGCCGTCCACGCGGCTCCGGTCGCGTACGCGGCCGCTCCGGTAGCCAAGGCCGTGATCGCCAAGACGGTCGACGAGGAGTTCGACCCCAACCCCCAGTACAGCTACTCGTACGACGTCCACGACGGCATCACCGGGGACGCTAAGACGCAGCAGGAGACGCGGAACGGCGATCAGGTCCAGGGTAGCTACTCCCTCCTCGAGGCCGACGGCACGAGGCGTATCGTCGAGTACACGGCCGACTCCCAGAACGGTTTCAACGCTGTCGTGCACAAGGAGCCCGCCGCGGTCGCTGTCAAGGCCGTAGCCCCGGTCGTAGCCAAGGTCCACGCGTACGCCGCTCCCGCAGCTCCGGTTGCCTACGCTGCACCGGCTGCTCCGGTTGCATACGCCGCACCCGCGGCTCACCTCGCGTACGCGGCTCAGGCCGCACCGGCCGCCATCATCAAGTCCCACAACTACTACTGACCGAATTCGATCATGGATCATTCGAGAGGAGGTTAGGGGCATTCTGGACTTATCCTGGACGTGATATCCTTCGAGACCTTCCAGACCTTCGATCTTGCGATCTTTGATATACGATCTTCCTACGCGATGACTGATTATTATTTTATTGTGAGTTTTTCCTGGTAGACTCTTTGTACTTTTGTACCCTAAGCTAATCTACGAACTTTGTAAATATATGCAATAAAAATATTCGAAACAGCTTTAATATTAATTTTTCGACTCCTTATATTTTTACCCTTTTTACATCGAGCTCCAATATTCCGATACATATTATTTTCGTACATGATTAACTGGATAAGCGAATCTAATAGAATTATATATGTGTTTATTTTAATTCTTTGTAAAGTAAATTTCTTTTGTATATGTACTGTAATCATGTTAATGATAATAACCTGTAACGTATGGTATAAAATATTAGGATAAACGCGTGGATTACTTTTTTCAACAATCTTTTTTTTTTTAATGTTTTAGAGAACAAATTTCGTTTCAAATTTATTTATAGTTGATATTTTTACTTAAAAATAAATAAATTCTCGTATATTTCAGTTCGAACCTATTGAATTATGAAAAACATTTCGGTAATTAAAGTGGAGAGAATTTCAAGTACGATAATACTTCATTTTTCGTAGCTTATAAAAAAATAAATCGATCATGTTTTGATAAACAAAATTTTATAGATTTGTATAGCTTAAATTAATAATGAGTTTTATTATATACCGGTTAAGGAATGACATTGATTGAAACGGATACATGAATTATAAATAACATCGTTTAATTAATATTTAAAACTAACCCGAAGCTGACATTTTTTTATGTTCGCTATTAATTTGTCACCTACTTTCAAGTTTAAAATAAAAAATAATGATAGATTGACTTAAAAAAAATAGCGAGACCGGGAGAGAGAGTGAGAGCAAAGTAAGGGAATGAGAGAGAAAGTGCGTACGCACGTGAGACAGGGAGATAGAACGAGGGAGAGTAAGAACAAAGAAAAGGACACGTGAAAACCAGTCGTCCTTGATACCAATCTGGTAATGAGGTATTACTGCTTTTACCAGAACAGAACATTTCTTCTCCCTTTCTGTGCTCTTTTCTGGTTCTTTATAACAAAGAAACTTAATCCTTTCTTTGAAATATTTACGTTAATTTGGCGAAATAACATAATTAATTTAATGATAATAAGAATAATGTACCAATTACAATTTCTTTGATTTTAAAATTACAGTACTGGTTTAGAATGAAGTACGTTTATTTATTTATCGTATATTTATTCGTATATGAAAACTATGAAGAATCGATGATTTTTTTATTAGCCTCGAAGATTAATGCGAAACAAAAAAAATTGTTGTACACGACTTATTTATTAATATTTCGATACTTGATTTACCAAACGATTAACTCTAAACGATACCGAAAAATTTGGTACGTAACAATATTAAACACAAGTACAAGGTAGTTCTTTATTATCATCGCAAATTAAATATAATTATATAAGCTTATATTAATATAAGTTTATATTAATCGATGCCTGGAATAAAAAAAAATCGTCATTGTTTTTTGTAAGTAAAACCTGCTATTGACGACCTTGAAAAAACTTAATTATTTAATATGTGAAATGTACATTTCGTTTCAACACAGACAGTTTAAAACTATTAATAATATCGGATATTCATCTTCGTATATTTTATTTCAATAACCATATAAATATTTTGCACGTTAGTTATGAATAAATAAATTGTAAAATATCTATATATCATTATACGTGTAAATACATAATTCATTTGAAATCAAATTTTTAAAATTAAATAAAGACTAATAGATTCGTATAAATCTAAAGGAAAAAATATTTTTCATAAATATTTATTATCTTAAAATTTTAAATTGATTCGCTTATTAATTGAAATTTTAATAGACCGATTAGTAATTTTTAATTTTGATATTGAGCGTCTTATCTCCAATAAAAGTTGGAGATAATTTTAATTTATATTTAGATATATACAATTTCTTCATATCCGGACGGAATATATATCAGCGAGTCAAGATCTGTCTGACATTTCGAATTATAATTTTAACGTCTTTACTCTACAGATATTAAGTTACCTCCGGCCATGTTTATTACATTGGTACATTGCTCATTTACAAAGGAAGTATGTGATTTACTTCTTCTTAATTTAATTTTTTATGCTAATTTCATAAAAAGAATTTTAGTATGATTTAAGTAATAAGACTTTCTTTTCGGTACGTAATGTATTTCTTCATAAATAATTGTATTATAATATTTTTCCTAATTTAAAATTTTAATACAAAATCTTATGTACTTCAATTAACGATAATATTTATTATTATTATATAAGATATGTAAATAGTTTTATCGATTTATTACGGAGTGAAATATGTATTTTTCATAAAGAAAAAATTATCACTTTATTTTTTGTAATTATTACTTTTTATTCATAAAGATAAAAGAATATAACAAAATTTTTAATTTTTTTCTTTTTAATTCGTAATGAATCGAAAGTATTTAATACAATATATTCTCAGAATCGTAAGTGCAATTGTCGTTAATACATTCTTTTACGTCGCATAAAATATACAGTAACTTTAAAGACATATAAATTATTAAGGTGTATTTATAAATTTACCAAAAAATTGAATGTTCTCATTAGTTTATAATGTTTATATATCAAATAATATTTATCGCTAATTTTTAATATTATTTTCACACATAGTTGTCAAAGTGCTAAAACATAGATAATTGAAAAATTCATTGATTAGGATAATGTATTTACTTGATGTTTTCACTGGCTACTTAAATAAACAATTTTTTAACGTATACTCGTTTGTTTGATTAGTTCTCATTCAAGGTGTTTATATAAGAAAAATGTTCTTCGACTATTTCGATAAAGCAAAATAAATCATTCGCCGAAGAATGTGATTCGATTCTAGTTTCGGATGTAGTTGGAATCTTACATTTTTTGGGAACCTTAACTTTATGCCTCGGGCGTACGATCGTGATACATTGTTTGCACAATCTGGACTATATTCACTGCGGAAGAAATTTTAAATTCGGTGAATATTCGTGTGTACGTGAAACATCGTCGATCTCTAACTGCTGTTCTGAGTAATTTATACGCGACCAACAAATTCTCAACGTTAAATCGGAAAAAGTAAGTCAGTGTTTATTTTTTACACATTACCGTAATAAATATACAATTTTTTTTTACTGCACATTCTTACATTTTATTAAGTAACACTAAGCTACTCTAATACTTTATGTAAGTGAAATATGATGACATTTGAAAAATATTAGATAATAAGTAGATTATAAATTTCTCCAGTAAATTTATTATTTAAAACACTTTTACTTGTATAAACATAATTTTAAAGGCAATTAACAAATATAATTTAATTTGTATTATAAATAGAATGATTAACATTATGGAACATGTTATACATTTTCTATGTGTACTATTTCATCAGAGTTGTATATTATAGAATTTAGTATCGTTTATAGAAATTTTAAGAGTTTCTTAACGATTAAAATATTAGACATTATTACTTACCACATATTAACGAAATAAAATTAAAATTATTTATATCATTTGAACTAATAAAGTATATCGTATCATTTTTAATTTTTTTAAGCTTTACTTATAGAATATAAAAAAAAATATCCGTTGAAAGACGGATTATTCACACAACAATATTTTATTTAACTAAAATTTGTTTCTATACATTTTTTACTTAGAGAATTAAAGCTAAATTTTTTCGATATCATATTTTATACTATTTATATTTATATCATATTTAATTGAAGTTAATTACGAATTATTTTTTAATCTTAACACGATTAAAACTTTCCAAACAATATAATCGTTGAAAAAATCTATTTCTATTTATAAACTCAATTGTATTGTAAAAGAATTTCAAGACTGTACGATAAAAGTCATTACAGAAAATTTTTATTTTAATAAGCAACGAATTTATGTATCATGACTTTAGCAATTTAAGAAAATTGCAAATTCGTTCAAATGAAATCAATTTTATGTTGTACTATAATTACATCTCACCGAAAATTCCTTCATCTTCCGGGCTTATATTTTTGTAACACTCGAGACAGGTATTATATAATAACATAAAGAGACCAATTTCCAACGCTATAAGCTTTCCACAGACATAAGGATCGAACCATTACGACAATGTGGCCCAGTTTTCTGACCAGTACACGAAAGCAAACGCCCAGTGAAAGTATCCCAAGCGCGAGATTACGCATTCGATCGTGCGTATGTGTGGACATATATATATATATATATATGTATATATATATATACATGCATGTGTTATTGCTGCACACTTGCTTATAAGACATCTATTTCGTAATTTTATTCCTTCTTCAATTTTGTCAACGGTCGGGTGTTGCAAATTGAAGTATGAGTTAAAGGTCACTATGCCATTAAGATTAATAACACAATCGAATATTATTGCTTTTAATATTATCATTTGAAAAGAAATAAATTTTGGTTTATCTTTATTTAAAACGTATTTATCTTCACGCGTGTACAACAAATGTCGATAATTTTCTTAAAGAGTCACACAAATAATTATATTCGTGTACTTTTTTTTAAACATTTTTTCGTTAAAAAATTATGATTTATCCGTCAAAAGGCTCCAATAACTCTTCACATTTTTCCGTAATATAATCTTAAACGGTTTACTAAAAATTTAAATTATTAGTATGTTTAATAATAGAATATATTTTTCCTGACTAATAATTATAATTTAAATGTCTCTACATCCCAGTTTTTAAATATTCTAAATATATAATTTTGGAAATGGCAATGTTTTATACTTCTACAAAAACATAAAAGGCTGAGCTTTGGTAAGATAAGAAAATTAAGAAAATAACTAAGTCTAGGGTTTACTAAGAAAACTATTATTTAGTAGTCGTTCGTTTGGATTTGTTTTCATTTTACTAGCAGTTAATAATAATTTATCATTACTAATATCGTACATTATTAATAATTAAATGTTGAGATTTAAATAATTCGTGGATTCCAAAGAAATAACTTGGCATTGTGAATTTAAGAACACTTTTATACGCATAAAATGTACATCGCACAATTCTTGCTACATTTATCAAGCCGCAAGTGCTGTGTAAAAGATGGAGGAACTATAGTCTTCTATATATAATCTCTTGAATCTCAAGTATGCGATCCGTGTATAAAAAGTTACAGTCAACTATAAATTTGCATGAACAGGGGGTAATTCATGAGAATGTACAGAAAAGGATTAAGCGATTCGATTGTCTTTTGCCGACTTGTACTCGAACATTGTTTTTCAAATATTCAATATCTCACATTTTTTTACGCAAATGTTTAGTTCGATATCAAACCCAAATATAGTTGCGATAGAAAATGTAAAAAGTTCGATTCGCGATTGCACGGATAACTATTAATTAATTTTATCGAAGAATAGATAAATTTCAAACGTTCTATTTTAAAAAATCGATCGATGTATCATTGGATTCTATATTTTTAGTACAATTGTTATTTTTACGGATAAAAAAATATTTTAAACGTTAAAGATTTAAATTAAATAACAGGCGTGAGAAAGATTATTTCATATAATATACAATAAAAAAATTCGAAGCGTATAAACATAAAAATTGTAGAAAAATATGTAGGACAAAGTATAAGAAAATCGTATAGAAGATAGAAAATTACATAGTTATGAGATAGAGAAATTTTATGCTTCACCTTACAATACAAAAATAATTAAATCACGTAAGTTAATATATGGTTTAGGCATATAGTTAAACTGGAAAATATAAAAGGATCATACAAATTTTCCTCGAAAGTAAAGGCCTGTAGTTAGATCAAGTCGAAGATAGAAAAGGTGCATTAAATTAAACTTATAAGACAGGATACTATCAAATATCCTGGATAGTGCGAGAGTCAAACAAAGAAAATGGCATTCTTCCGTTGATTAGTTCATGATATCTATACACAATATTCTAGTTAAGCTATAATAAAGTTAACGTAACGAGAAAAAATGGCTAAAGGTACATTTTAAAATGCGTTCGTATATTTTATCGCCCCGTTTTCCTTTATAATCCAGATTTATTTTAAGCGCTTTTCTAAAAGCAACGGCGCTCGTAAGAACTTTGTAAACTGATATCGACGGTGCAAGTAGTATAAACTATGCGTCTTGTGAACAACATCGGTCTTGGAAACTGCTAGTATAGTAGATTTCTACAATAACCGGTTTCTTCATTGCCGGTAGATTCAATATACAGTACATTACATGTGACTTTACTTACAGTGTAAGAATTTCGTGCTTTCGTTGCGATTATTTCAATTTATTCGTCTAGTAATTCATATTTTTTGTTAACATTATAATATTACTCGTATAATTATCATTTTTATAACGAGTATTCTGTTTACTATAATTATCGTTGTCATTATTTCAGCTTAAAAGGATGCAGAAAAAAATCGATACTTTTAAACGACGTTTTGTAGTCATTGAAATAATTGAGTCAGAATATAAATTTAAAATGTTGAAAGTAATTCTTGACCCGTGTCCTTACATACATGCAAAGACCATTGGTCCGTCATTTTGGAATAATTTTATACAACAATCATAATTATAAATCCTCTTTGAAATTAAGTTTCATGCAGCGTAAACTATTTTATAAATCATTTTATTTGAACAGAACTAGTTAAATATTTATCGGAGAACTTTTTTTAATTACAAAATACCTTTGGAAAAATATATTTACGAAACAAAAATGTATTTACGTATATATTACGAATTTTGTGTTTAAATAAGTTTTACGTATTACCATACATTTTTTGCGTGTTTTATAAATAAAGTTTCGAATAAAAATAATATCAAAGAATATAAAACAGTGGGAATAAATATCAATAAACATGTTTTTCATTCCGTATCTTTTATTTTATAAGTAGACTCTTTATAATTATAGCTACACTCGTGTTCAAGTACTGCTTAATCTTTATATCTGCCATATCTTCATAATGCGGAAAATGATTTAAATGTTTAGAATTCTTAGTTTTAACCATTTATTTTATAAAAATGTAAACGTACAATATAATTGTGTGACAATATCTTATGCGTCAACGCATTATCCTGTATCGCTCATTCATAAATGCAATTTATGTACATTACAGTGAAAGTAATTGCGTACACTTATCGCGTTCCAACTTACTATAAATGCAGAATCATTAAAAGAAATAAATAAAAAAAAGAGAGAACATGATTCTCTTAAATTCTTAAGGACTATCTATTTAAGATTTTTATTTTCTTCTATGTAAAAGTGGTTACGATATTAAACTTTTATCGTATATTCAATGAAAATCTCGCATAAGTTGATATAATTAAACCAACTCATTATTATCACAGACCTCATTTTTCTTTAGAAAGAAAGAAAAAGTATTTCTAATGATCTCATGTACTATGTAGCATTAAATTGTATCGTATAATTTCAATAAATTATCCAAAGACGATTCAAAGCGTATTATAAAACGTAAATAATTAATAAAACAAATTTCGCATAAGATAAATATTCATCATATTTTAAATTAAAATATTCAAAAATTAATAAGACGAAACATTTATTATCTTGATAATAAATAAATATTTTGAGTGACAAATTATTTCTTAATTTTTTTTTAATATTGGTAATGAATCATCGCTGTCACGAATAATATTAATTGAGTCCAATCAATATTATTTAATTAATCTGAATATTTTAAACGAAAGTGAATAAAACATAACTTCTAAAATATAGCATAAATATGTATCTTACGAATTACGAAATAACTTTAAAATTTAATTTAAATTAGTAGTTTAATTATAAAATATTCGCAATTAAAAATATATAATTTACATTTAAATTAAGTGAATGAATATATTTTCATATATAAATATATTTTAATTTACTATTAATATACGACAAAATTATTATTATTAAATATTAAATATTGCTTTCCGAGTTTTATATGTTTTTCTAAAAATTAGTAAAAAAATTAATTCGTATTGGAAAATAATTTCTTATTAACAATTACGTACATTAGATTAATAAAAATAATACGATCAATAATGTGAAAAATAACTTCATTAAATTTAATAAAATTAAGTAACTGTGAATTCAATCAAATCTTATACATAATTAAAGCTCCTAAATATTAATTGTTAAAGTATGGTATTAGACTAAAACGAAAATTATAAATTCGAAATCGAAATTTGATCGAGACAATGGAAGGATAATAATAATAATAATAATTTATAGTTCGTGGAGTATTTGAATAAATTTGCGAATAAATAAGAAATATTAAAAGTTTTTAAATATTATAAAATTATATAAAAATAATTAATTTTTTAAACGTTAAAAAGTTAAAAATTAAAAATCTACGCATTAAGCTTATAAAATAACAAAAATATATGTTTTCCGAAATTTAAGTCAAATTCGAAAGCTCAGAAACGTTACAAATACGATATTCGCATATAAATCGAATGGGTATTCTATTTTGTAAAATTTTCACAATTTTTTTTAAAACGCTTTTTACGGTATCGAGAATTTGACCTTATTTCAACGTATTGCAATTGCATTTTTACGGGTGATCATTTTTCAATGACAAATTCCGTAACTGACAGAAAATATTCAGTTTTATTTTTGACGCTACTCAACGGATGATTTACTCGTATAAAAATCTATCTTTGTTTCTAAAAGACAAATTGTAGATGATTAAGCAGTTATATATATATATATATTTCTTTTAACTGCAGCAATAAAACGGACGGATAAAATATCGAGTAGTTTTTTTTTAAACAATTAAAACTCATAATTTATTAATTTATTAACTAGTGTTTTTTAAATTTAGTTCTTAAAAATTCTTCTTAAATACCGCATACTATTTGTACATAAATCTACCACTTTTCAAAGTAACGTTACGACGAATCTTGAAATATCGGTGATTATGAGAAACTACTGTATTTTCGTATAACAGAATCCATAAAATTGCCACCTAAACGAAAGATGAATCGCAACCACACGCTGAACAATTCGGAAGATATACATCGGTATTGGAAGCACGGTACTATTTATCTTTAAATACGGAAGATAATTCATACTCTTGCTAACCGGTAGATTAAATTTCTATGCAGAGCCGACAGTTTCGTTTCTTTTTTTTTTTCTCTCGTTGCTCGTACTTCGGGCGCTCCTTCGCAGCCCATTTACACTAACGCGTGCCACCAGGGCGAACGCGTAGACTTTCTCTCTCATGGGAGAGACTTTCTCTCTCGCTCGCGCCGGTGAAAGTGTTTTTATTCTGACATGCAGCAGCGCACTGGACGAGAACCGCCGAATATTGTTACGAGCGAGTGCGTCGATCACACCTGCGAGATAGTCGAGGTCGGCACCAATGCGAATTCGTGCTAATCTACACCGAGACCAATGTCCGATGAGGTGAGGATGCGTGATCGGATTTTCGCTTCTTCATTTTTAACGATGCTTCTTTCCCTTTTTTCTCTGGCCCCGTTTTTATTCTTATCGCGATGTATGCGATGTATGCGCTCAGCTACGGTATCTAGAAAAAGTCTTCGTTGAAAGTCTTCGGCGTTTTCACTCAATTTCCGACTCTTTTTTCCGATCCTGATAGCTTAATATAGTCTACTTTTGTGTACATATGTACTTTGTGGAATAAATACTTGTTGTTGTTTCGCGCCAGAAAAATCCAGCAAACAAACAACGTGTAAAACACTATTCGCTCGAAAAATATACTAATGGTCTATACGATATATTTCAAACGTTATTTATTAAATGAACTTTTTATTAAATGAACGGATAAACGAATCCATAAAATTTGATTTAAGTTTAATATTTAAATATAACAGCTTTCTTGAATAACGATTAGTTACGTTTAAAAAAGATAAATATTTTAATTGTAAGTCGAACGATTTATTTTGACGATGTAAACACTGATTAGTCGCATAGTCCATAAACTATCGATAAAGATAAGTATAAATATAAAAATATAAATTTACGAACTCGCGATATTATATACGTAGATTTTTATCAACTATCGAGATAACGAAACGATGTACTTTTTTTTTTACCAATTTGTTACTTTTGTGACAGGTGAATTTTACATAAAAGCAGTCATCGATGATTAGCGATGTCCTCGTTCTACAGTGCGATGGAATTCTTTGTATAGTGTTGAATGTATTCTACGCGAAATAGAAACTCATTTGGTATTTTTTAATACTTATAATCATTGAACAAAATATAACGATCAAAGCTTCGGTCGATTGTTTAAGTAAATCTCGTATTTTCCTAAATATTTAAAGAATTTTACGTCTTGTCTGTTTTTAAACATCTCGAACATTTTTAAAATCGAATCTATCGGTTATCAATTTCTATTATTAAAGTTTTAATTTTTAACGTATTTTGTCTCGTAGTAAAGATTGTCTGAAACGATTCTCGAGCCTTGACACAGTCTTTGTCACCACAACTCCCCCATCGATGCATCAAATAGCTTCTTTCGAACGACCGAGTTTGGCCTAAAAATATTTTATTTCTTTACTTAGAATAAAATAGTAACTGCGTTAGATTATTTTGCAATTCATTTTACAGTAGATTATTTTCTATTGCGATAACTACGGCCTATCGAATCGTAGTGTATAATATTAAAATATTGCATGTCCAGAATCTAAATAATTGTCTTGCTCATGACGTTAACTATTAGCTAATTTATATTTATTTTATTGTTTCGTATTGAAAAAGATAATTTTAATATTTTCCTCGAGCTTGACCGAATCAAAAAATTATGCATCGTGACAAAATTATTAATCGCATCTTTGTTCCACATTTTTAAGAATAAATTTCCTGTTAGATTTAACTAATAATTCATTGTGTATATATACACCTCATTATCTGAACTAAACAGGTTTTTCTTGCGTTAAATATATTTGCAAGACTATTTGGTTTTTAGATTGCGCTTCTATCTTTAACTTTATTTGAAGATGTTGTTTGACAGGATGATACTGGAAATAGTGTTGGGCTTATTATCGGAATTTCATTGTTTGTTTCAGTCCCTGATTTGAGCAGGATAACATTGAATCTTGCTTTAAAAGGATAGGTTATCTATACTTTTGCTTTTTATTTTATTGATAAAACTAAAGAAGAACTGTTAGCCGCTATTTTAGTTCTATTAACAACTGATAAGACTATTTATACTCAATCTTTAGAGTACTTCTCTTTTTTAGACCGCCCACTAAGAGACTTGCACTCTTAGAATTTATTACAGCCCTTCAACATTTTCTAGTGGAATGCGTCTGTTCTTTGCATTTTTCCGTATGATTAGATACTCTTTGATCACGGCTATTGCAATTGTAGGGATTTTGCTTTGAAATTGTATAGTGTATTTATTTCGTATTAATCCAATTAATTTGAATAAAAAAGTAATTTCGTAGGCATAAATTCAATCTTTATTTTTCGTTTTATAATTTTATTTTTGATTTTATTATAGTTTTTTCTATATAGAGTACGAGTAAATTATGTCTACAAGAATAAAAGAATATCTTATCGTAGTTTTCCTTGGTACAAGATTCTTTACACATATCTAAATGCTATAAGATAAAACTCGTTTATAGTAACAAGGATACTTATATTTTTGCTTATTGTGCTTCTCTCGATCAAAAGTCTTAAAAAGTTTGATATTTTTAATAAAATTTTTATTTCTTTTTTTTCATATTTAATTTTACAAAAAAATATACGTTGAATATAATTGAAAGTATAATTATAAGTAAAATAAATCTTCTATAAAACGAAACGGCTATTTTACATAAAATAAATATTTAATTATTCTGAAGTATGATTTCAATATGTTTAAATAGATTGAAACGCTAATTAAAAACTGGAATATGATAAAAAATTGCTACGCATATATTAAAAAAATGAAAGTTCATTGTCTTTTCTGATATTTCACTTTTTTACTTAATTTCTTTTTAATTTGTTTTATTTCACAGTTATAAGAAAATTTATTTTACATACCGGAACTTATTTCTTTTGTTAACGAATACATAATCCTGCAATATCGAATACAATTATGTAAAATTATGAATGTAAAAAGTTAAGAAAATAACGAATTTTATACATCTATAATGATGTAAGGTTTAAAAAAAGCAATATATAATAAATTTACTTAAAAATTTTGTATACGGTATACATTATTGTCGATAATTTTTATAAGTATAATTTACTTAAAATTTTTCATGAGTCAGATGCATTTGTTACGTATTTAATATTAAAATTGATATGAAAATACAATATGTTAAAAATATTATATGTAAATTTCTTTTATCATTAATATAAAAATACGACTTATATTTTTTAAAAAATATCTGCTCGAATAAATAAGTTGCTAAATTATTTAAAAATTTCACGAATATTCAGAAATGCAAGATTTAATCAGATTCGTAATATATATTTTTTGTTATTTGCTTATAATTTATTAAATCTTCAAAAGCTTAAAAACATATATATATATAATATTTATTAAATATTAATCTAATCAAACTATATTAAGAAATAAAATGAAACTTCAAGCACGCAGTAAATTAATTTTGGTAATTAACAATAAGCATACTTAATTCATAGAAATGAAATTGTATTCGAAGTAACTATAATTTTATAATAATTTGTATTTTCTATTCGAATTTTAATAATAAGTTCAATAAGAATAAATTCAACTAATTTATTAACTAGAAATATGCATTAATAAGAATCTTACTAATAGTTCTACTGTGAATATTGAAAGTTTATTCAATTTTCTTGAAACTAGTTAATTTAAGTTAATTAATGTATTCACTTATCGGAACACATATAAAACTAAAATAATCGTAAAATCAAGACTAATAATAGTAAATTTGTATACTTGAATAAATATCATTAGAAATATAATAGAATTATAATTTTTAATGATTAAAATGCATCGGAATTTCTGATCTGCGAATTGCAAACTCTAAAAAGTAGCGCTATTAAATGCAAATCTCATTAAAGAAAACTCTTCTTTCATTGTATCTTCTACGTAAATAAAAATAGTTTCACTTACTAGATCTAGTTGTAAGTTTACGGTGGAACAGTTTACGGTGGAACAGTTTACGAAAAAAAAGAATATATAACGCGATCAATTATACAGTCGAAAACTTTCAGCAGACTTTTTAATTGACTCTTGCTGGCAGTGATTCGTTCGATGAAATGCACTAAATATCGTGTTAATGCATCGAAACTTAGTAGGCGTTAGTGCATACTTCTTGTTTCTGTAATGACGAACGCAAAATAAAAATAGATAAGAAACAAAGAGTGTCTATGATGCAAAAGTTTTCTTTGCTGTACATTTTTCTAAGACATTTCTACATTTCTAGCAACTTGCAACATTATTTTTCTGATGTTACGTGAAATTTTATTTTTATGATCTGAGGTTTTATTTTCTCTCAACTCTTATATACAAATTTCACAATTAGGACAAACATTTTAATGAACATTTTTGATGACATTCCTTTCAAATTTTATTTTTTCAGTAATTTATACGCCATTATTGTATTTTTCAATAATTATTGAATTAGCAATGATTACTAAAATATTACATTCATTTTTCTCCATTTTACTATAAAAAAATTGAAGCTAGTTTGGTTTGTAATTCTTGAAACTAAATTGAACATTTACAAAGAATAATTTTTAATTTCAATAATTGCTCTATGTAGTTCTTAATATTAAATCTTTAAACTTCTATGGGTAATAATTTTCCATTACTAAAACACTTATATAATATATGAAATAGTTTGTAATATAAAATATTATTAGTATATTTAATGAATGTATTAATTCAGTAGTTCAGTATCGAGCAGACAATTTATGCTTTAAACCGATCGTTTATAAATTTAAATCTCTGCCGAGAGTTCGGTATGTCTCTTGTACATACATTATAAATTAATCAAATTATTTCTTCGATCAATTTCTTCATGCGTTTTAATAAAGTGCTACTTTTAAAAGGTGTTATAAAATCTTTTTAAATTAAAGAAGATAAAACGATCAAGATACGAATTTCTAGATAAAATACTAATGGTGAATTACACTACGATCATTTTTTATATTATGTATCTCGGGTGTTCAGAAGGTCATTGTTTTCTCTGATGTAATGTTATCTTGCATAAAAAATCGTTAAATCACAAATAATGGATTCGTATTGAGTACTAAAAATGGCACGAGGGCCATCGCATAATGTGAAAGTCTCGACACCATGATAATAAGAAAAAAAGACTCGAGACTTTTGTACTTATATATCATGTTATCAATTTCTTCTCGCCTGAATGAACGATTCTTGAATAGAGCGTATCGTTAGGGATATTAAAAGTTTAGTTGAAATTTTTCTTTTTCCTTTTTACCGAATATTAAAAAAATGCATCAATTTTAGAATGGAATTTAAAATTTACACGGAACAAGTGACGATACGTAAGATTAAAAGATTTCATTATTCAAAACTTCGTATATTTATTTATTCCGTTAATTTTTTCTTTTGATATATTTGAAAAATAACTTAAAATTCTTAATTATAATGAATTAAAAAAAACAGAAAATTTATTTCTAATATTTAATCTCACGTATATAATTCAATAAAAAGCTCATACCTTTCAAATTTTAATGTATTTTTTAAAACTACATTCATAAATTTCTTTATATTTTTTACGATAAAAAAATTTTAAATAAAAACTAGAAAAAATTTAATAACTAATTTAAAAATTATATTAGGTTATTTTTATATCGTTAGAATTTTAATGAATGCTTTAACGAATGCTTTAATGAATTAGATATACCGTCATAATGAATTAATATCTAATTTTTTTGTACTTATTTTTTGAAAAATACTAATACGCTAGTGAATAAATATTAAATGTAATATATTTTTATTTCAAATTATCAAAACTAGTGTTTCAATCATATAACAAAATTGAATGAATTACTTATTAAGAATTTAATTTTCTTGAAATATTTAAAAAATTTTTAATCTGCATACTATTTTTTGTACTTTTAAGTTTCATGATATAAAACTTAAAAGTTTTTAAAATAATATTTGAAAAGAAATTCTTAAAGCTGCATAGCTTTGGATTATATTTTCAATATTTATAAAGTATCTATTACAAACTGGAATAGTTAGATATTAATTTTTACATTAATCATACAATAGTCGTCGCATTACACTATTTTATTTACAAGTTAAGTTTAGTATCAAAAAAATTATAGTTCTTTGACTAATTAATTGAGTATCATACTTTCAAAAAATTTATATATTTCGTATCTTAAATAAACTAAAAATAAAAGAATGAATAACTAATTAATTACATAAAATCGCTATTATAGCTTATATCGTTCAAAAATTAATTTTCATCGTATTTACTTTTTATTACTGTTTTCATAAAATGACTAATGTATTTTTATATTTTAATTAAGTTATTAAATAAAATAATTCATCATAAGATAACATAACTTGATTGGTAAGTTAATACCGTAATATAAGGGAACACATGTGCACACGTACATTAATATATATACTAATACTAAAGATTAGTGGGAAAGTACGAAAAACAAATTTTATTTTAATATTTATAACTACAGTATAATTTTAAATATGAATTTTGTGAACTACATAAATTTTGTAATTAAAACTTGCGTAATAGAAATTTGTGTTTGGTAATTTTATATATATTACAATTCAGTTTAAATATAAAATAATTTTTATCGATATTTGAAATGTAAAAATGTTTTTAATAAATTTTCATAGACTTTTATTTACCAAAATAAAAAACAACTGATTTATATTTTATTTCATTCAACCAATAAAAATTAGAAAATTTAATGTTAATTTTTATCACTGTAGTTTTATTAGATTTAGATTTTTAATTTATAATTGTTCTGTTTTGGTTTCATTAGCTTATTAATACTGCATCATTATTATATAAAGTATTTTTATAAAATTATAAATTTCTTTAAAAATCTTTAGTTTATCTTAATGCTTTTTATCTTTATTAAATAAACTCGAATAATTTTTTAAAAAGAGCAGCAAATATAAACTAATTTAATTAATTACCATTCAATCTTGTATAACTACTAATCAATAAATATTTATGAACATAAAACATGATTATGTGGCTATATAAATGGCAATTAATCCGTTAGACTAGAATTCTATTAATTCAAAATAAAATACAAACCTTAGTAAAATATCATTGTTGCATCATTTTTCTATACGTTTTATAAATCTATATTAATCTAAAAACAATACTCGAATAAAATATTTATCAATTGATATTAAAAATATAGAATGTTTCATTTGTTCAAAATTACGATTATATAAAAATAGATAATTATAAATCTTTTAGAATAAATTGCGCACTCTATTTTTTTGCATAAAAAATGCAATAATTTCGATCAGTTGTATTTATACATAAAAAATAAGCATAATGTTTAAAAGAGGTAATTAAAGATGAATCAAGTACATTGTATTAATTATAAGCCATAATGTTGTAAGATTATTTTCTCACAAACCTATAATATAATCTAAGGCCTAAATATTTTATCATTTTTGTGAATTCGTTGAATGAAATTAGATATTAATCAATTAGATCTTAGTTTCTATTTAACAATTGCTACAAGACGTATATTTATAGGGAACATTCGATAGCAGTGGACTACAACGTCCGACAATAATAAAATGAACACTACTGAAAGCATGAAAAACCACGATAAGAAAATTATAGTATTTCTCTTCCTTTCTTTCTCAGCACTTTTACCGTAAATTCTAATTGAATTAATATTATTAAATAATCAACAAGCCGTGTATCGGTGTTATTATTTTTTAAACCGTTCCTTCGATCGGCTAATGTACAACTTTTCAATTTATCGATTCGCCGTATACGAATATAATTAAAAAAATGAAGAACCAACTTTGTGCGGAAGTCGAAGCGCATTTGCAAAATCAGAACAGACGTGCATTTTCTGCCTTTATGCAGGCCGTTTTCACTAGAGAGCGCATAGACGAAGAAAGGCTTTCTCGCATAAAAGGCGTACGTTTACAGCGGTATATTATCCTTCGATGATGCAACATCCCTGCGGTCACTCGAGCGTAACCGCTTTTTGAAGAAATGGATCACTCCTTCTTTTTATTTATTATTACTCATATTTCTTCTTTGCGCCGCTTCCTAATTAGATAATACCTGCAAGGTGTTTGGAGACATCTTGGACCACAAGCAAATTACCGTCGGATGATTTAGTTTACACAAGATAATTATTAAATATGATATAAGTTTATTAAACTTGTTTTTTATTGCTAATTATTTCCCTGATTATAATCACAGAAATCATTTTATATAATTTGATCGATAGCTTTTATAAGTTATATGTATATTATAAAGTAACACAATATAAACTCTAGAACATTATTTTTGCTTTTCAGCATTAAATTTCTTACCGTAATTTTAATTCGTATACATTAAAATTACGAGAAGGAACTTGATACTCGTATTTCAAATTTTTATACAGAATATAAAAAAAATAGTTGTTATCGCAAACTCATTTTATTCAAATTATTTCTCGACCTTAACGGTTTTTTTCCTTTAATTCGCAATATAATACCGATTAATAGTATAGAGTAACTTTAAAAGATAATTATATATAAAACACAAAGCCTTTTAATTGCTTATCTTTATCTTGCGTATTACTCAATGTACAACAGCAACGAAATAGAAAAATCAAATAGTCATTAATAAAATATGTTTCGATCGACTCAATTTGGTGTAATATTAAAAAATATTTTAGAAATATATTGCATCCGTTTAGTCTGTTATTTATTATCCTAAGATAATTCATCTGTTGAATATTTGATATGGGTTTTAATTTAGATACTTCATTAGATTATTCAGTTACAGAATCAAAAGATATTTCATTTTATTTCGTATTATTCGATGAATAACGTGTCATTTATATCAAGACTTCATAACTCGATCAAATTTCTTATTGTTTTGATTTCATTCAAAGTGATTATATAAAAACCAATTAATAAAATTTGTTTTACACGAAGCAATTCTGAACAAGATGTCACCACTAATTTTAAGATCGATTAAGATCGTGATATATATTCCCGTAAATTTACCGAAATAATATTAGATGACATTTTAAATTGCTGGTATAGCTGGATAATATATATTATGTAAAACATTTTTATAGCAAATTTATGGAGTTTTTTTATATTTATTACTAAAATTGCGATTACTATTAAAGATAAATCATTACTTCATCTACATATGTATATAGAAAATGATTTTCACATATAAATAAATATATTATTTCTGTATAGTAAATGCAAGTTTCAACATTTTTTTTCAGTAAAATGCCATTTCATGAATATTACACTTAATGTTCTAGAAAAATTGAGAATTCGTATTTCATATTATTGAAAAAAGATTAAAAAACATAAGATGACTCTGTTTAAGTAGAGGAATAGATAGTGAGAAGCAGTTAGATATAGTATATATAAATAATCTCGAATTCAAAATCCCATAAAAGTTAAGAATGGTTTATGAATAATGCGATAACTTATAAGCTGCTCAATTCACAATTTTAAATAATTTACAGTATATTAAAGTTACATTTATAAATATTTGAATATTTAAGAAGTGCAAATGACTGAATATAAACATTAATGAGTTGAAAAACAAGAAAATGAAAAGTTATATCAACATTTATATAATAATTTTTTTAATTATACATTGTATTTATTTTATAGTAATTCTATTTTTATTCGGAGAAATTTAGCTAATCATAAATTTAATAACTATTTAAAGTATTATATTTATGTATAACTATATAAATTATCTACAATCTTTATGTATATTTTCGTATTAAGTTAATCATAAAATTTTAAATACTTAATCCGTTCTCAAATACAACGTTTTTGTAAGCTTTGCATAATTTTAAAAGAAAATTATAAAATCCTTGCTATTTTTACATTTCATTTTTTTTAATTAAATAACTCATAAGAATATTGTAGATTGTAGTTATTAAGCTATCGGTAAAACTCATACTTAGTTTAATAAATATATTTGTATTTACTATATTAATATTTAGGAAAAATTTGATTTCCCATGGCTCGAACTTTTTCTTATTTTACGATAGTTTATATTGTAGCAATAACCGTTATCTTCAACTCTAAGTTTGAAAAACACTTTAAAAAGTTCTTAAAATACACATTTTTAACTGCAATCCGATAAAAAATGTTTGCCGATGAATTAAATTTAAAAAAATTCGTACATTAGTTTTTTGATCGATTCGTACAATCGCTCGAATGACTCCTCGTAAGTAAACAGAAAACAAAACAAGACCAATAAAAAAAAATTGGTGCGTTCGAGAATTCGTAAATCTCGGAAATGTCGAAAATTCTTGAATTTCTTCCAAAGTTTTACGGTAGACAAAATTTTGACGTAAAAAAAGTTTTTCAACGCAGAACGAGGCTAAGCGAATAACCGAAGGATTTTTAAAACGATGTCTTACGTCAAGTCATAAAATATATTTGTACGTAAAACGTTTACCGTCTGTTTCTGGATTTAACAGCATCCCAACCCCGTAAACTCGTACGGCTCGAAATTATTTTTCAACGCATTCGCTTATCCCCGCAGTCTCCTTCAACATTCTCAAAAAGCCATCTTTCGTTGCTCTACGTCCGCTGCGAACACGCGGTTGAGTCGTGCGTGTTCGGTTGCTCCTGGTGGCGACGTACGAGTGAAAGTAGTGGGTAATCGCATTTGAGAAAAATCCAAAATAGAGATCAGCGCCGCGTGTAACGTATACGCGTCGGTGTGTCCGTGTGTCCGTGTGATTGTGTGCGCGCGAGTTGCGCCTGGACTTGTGTTGCTCGTAGTCATATTGCCAGGGAAATTGCGGGAACGCGTGAGTAAACTACGTACGTTTGATAATTATTCGGAATGCGATAAATTGATGTGTCTTTTCGAAGAGATTCCGATGATCGATACGAGGGGAAAATTATACTGTGGGAACGGAAAATCGCGAGACATTTGGATTAACTTTTCTCAATGTACTTACAAGGACTTCGTTGAATAATTGCTTTCGTGTTCACTTCATAAGCAATATTACCAATTTCCTTTGCATTTCTTAACTCGTATCTATTGCCCATGTATTTTCGAAATTTATAAAGAATATGTATTCGATATCGGTTGTAAAACATAATAAATTTAAAACCAAATTTTTTATTATAAATTATATAATATATTAAAATTATGATTTATATTTACAAAATATTTAACTAAATCATATCTAATCTTGGGTATTAAAAAAGATTTTTGTGAATTTTTAACAAATATTCTTATGTTGGTTTAAACTTCCTTTACTATAAATTATGTATTATTCGAATACTTAGGTATGTTCAAATTTACAATACATTTTTATAATATTACGAGTCAATTGCTATAAATTATAATTTATTGACCATTTTTTATTTCTCTTTATTATTCTTATATAATTCTTCTAACCGTTTTACCTTTGAATATATAAAATAAAATATTCGATTCCTTTAATTTTAGAGTACGCGTAAACTATCTTAAATATTGGTATACTGTTTTTTAAATACTTATTCTTTGAATGGCGATTACAATAATTAATTACGATAAAACTAAAATGAAACGTATGCATTCTTAAGAATTTTTTCGAAAATCACAAAAAATGTATAAAGAAAGTCAACGTTAATTTATCTGTAAACAATCTATCAATTCGAAACGATCACATGTAAAAAATCATCAGATATTGATCGGATTGACATAATTAGAATTAAATGTTTTATAGAATTAAATATTTCCTGAAGTAAAAGTAACTTATGGGATCGAAATTTTTTTATGATTGAAGATTAAGTCTTTGAACACTTTGTTTCGAAAATTTATAATTTTTTATCAAATTTTGAATGAATCCTATGGTTTATTTTATATGATTGTTATTCCGGTAATTATTTTGAAACTTCTATTTCGAAAAGTTTATAGAAGAACATTAGTTAAAGAAATATTTTTATAATTATATATATAATTATATGTATACATACATATACTGTTAAAATATAACAATATTTCTAAAAAAAGAAATAGATATTTTAGAATTAGATATTCTTGAAAAAGATACAATGTACTTTCTTTTGTAATTTACCTACATTATTGTTTAAACTCAATTATTTCAGCTTTTACGAATCATATTATATTTGTTTATTCAATTGATACATAAACATAAATTATTAGCACTAAATATTTGGAAAATATTGATATCATACGATAATAAAATAATTTGTTTATTTTACGATATATTGTATTGCAATATATGTGTAGAAACTTTAATTTTATAAGTATATAAAATAGAAAAAAATTTTTAATTTCTTAAAATTTAAAATTTATTTAATATAAACCTTATATAAATAATTTGAAATAATAATTTAAATTATTTTATATTACAGTATTATAAAGAAATAAGAATAAAATTGAATCTATAATGATTTTAATCTAATAAATAACAATCAAAATCAATTATTAAAATATATATGTTGATTTTTTAAAAAAGTAGTAGGAAACACTAAAGTACAAGTATTTAAAAATATTTTTAAACATTTAAATAGTTTTTATGCATAAATATCTATTGAATTGAGTAAATTAACGGTATCAAATTTTATATAACGTTTCTTTCTAATTATATCCTTTATTTTAGAAAAAATATTTGATGTATAAAATAATAATAGAATTACCGTTGGTAAAATAATATATCGTACACAAAAATTAAATTTAATAGAAAATATTGCAGGATGAAAAACAAAATTGAAAAATAAACTTAAACTTAATAATTCTCGATGTAGATAAATTATAAAATGAATATTCAATTTTGAAATTTATGAAAATGAATATTATGAACAAAGTACGATAATTATTACATTTTCTTTTAGTATTTTTTAATTACGATCTAACACGTAAGTTTGATTGTCATATTTGGTACACGCTCGTGTACTTCTCAAGCATACAATACTTTTTAAATGTAATGTTATTTCTTCTATGTAATTATATCAATAAAGAAACATCAATTTTTTCCGAGAGATCGTATAATTTATAAAGTTATATGCATCAAATATAAACTAAATAACATTTTTACCGGTAAAGTGGTTTTAGATATAAAAATTTTCAGAGGTAAAAATTGCATTCAACGTTAAAATTACATATTCGAATGCACTTTTATTCAAGGACAAAAAAAGTTAATTGTAAAATCTTCGTTTCTATAGTAAAACATTCGGTTTTTATATCGAAATATATATTGAAAAGAGATTGTATCACGTAATATATAACATACTTTCATTGTAATTAGCAAAAAATATGTCTTTTATATAACTTAAAATACAATCTTGGTCTTTGGTAAAAATAAAGATAAATTAAGATAGATAGAAAAACAAAAATATGTAATACCTAATATTTATTTTTGATTACAAAGATAAAGTAAACAAGATAAAATCGTATTCGAATATAAATTGTTTTTCAAATTCAGAAATGTTAAATAACATCATTCTTTTGGTTAATCCGAATAAATCTACGCTTAACGAATCTCAGAAAAATCGTACGATTGTTATATAATTTTTCTGCATAATTATTAAAATTATCGTGTAGGAGCGTAGGAAAAATACTACCCCTCGAAAAAAGGAATTTAATTAATTCAACAAAGCTCGTTTGCGGTTTTAAAACGAAGATACTATTTTACGCTAATTGGAAGAAGAATTTATTCTCCTCTGGTTAATTCAATTATATTTTTTAAATGACGAAACAGACAATAATTTTCGTTTAAAAATATCGGAGAGCTCTCTTTGTTCAGCTCGAGTAAAGTGTAGAGCTTCGATTTAAAAGAAACAATAAAATAGATAAAGGATCCCATGGATCGAATGCATTGCGTACCGAAAGTATACGCCAATGGCATCCTCTATCCCCTCTCCAAAATAATTCCGGCCATCCGCCGCGTCTGCGCTAGAACTTGGTCAGGTAGAAGCAGAGACTTTCAGTGGGATAAGCTATATAAGAGAATGTCTTGCCGGTCCGCTGAGATAAACCCTGTGTGTGTGTTGTCCGTTCAGTGCCCGTTGTGTTTCTTTTAACTTGCGCTCTTCTCTTTCTTTCTCTTGCTTTACATCTTGGAAACCGTGAGGTAAGTGAAAGATTTTTTTCTGTTTTTTTCTATTTTATTCTCTTCTTCCAAGGAGCGTTTGTACCAATTTTTTATGAGAATTGTCCTTACCGATGTCAAAAGGTAACAACGAGTCGATCAGCCTCGACTCGTACCTTAGGGACAAATACATTTTTTTACCGATAAGAGATCGTAGAAAGTGACTTTTACTCCGAACATTTCTAAAAAAAAATATTCTTTTACAATGCTCGACCGTTACAACAGTTAACGCTAACATTGTAATGCAATTGAATTTATTTATATGCCAGAAAGAGTTTTCAAACAGTATAAGCGGTTTTTGGTAATAACTCGCAAACCTTCCAATATACTATTTTGCGTGAAAAAATGCAATACGGTACTTTCCTTTGATGAGAAAAAATTATGGATATACGCCGACATTTTTTAAGTGTTTATTATTTTATCTTATCTCGAGCGAATTCAAATTATAGTTATAATAGCCCAATAAGTAATTAAAAATGTTAATTAATTAAAATTTATCAAAAATTTCATCTACGAATATTTAAATACTCAATATTTTTTTTAGTATTTATTTTCAATTTTGTATTTTCAATTTATTATTTCAAATTGGTTATACGAGCAAATATATTTCTATTATTTTTCTTTTGAAAAATCTTATCTAAAAATAATATTATAAATAATAATAATTAAAAAATTTATATAATACATAAAAAATATTCAAGAATGATGAAAAAAATTTTTTTTTAATTTCTTCGGCAGGTGATGATTTAATGGGAATATTTATTTTTTATGTTTATAATTTTTAAAAAATTCGAAAAATATTTTCTATAAATATATAATTCTATAATTGTAACGGTTAAACTGGAAATAGTATTTATTTTCCAACATTCTTCTACCATTAGCGTTCGTTACCTTTCATTATTAATATTTCACAGACTTCCTTAATATTAAGGAAGTATTACCATACGCGAATTATCCTACGTGATTAAGGTTTTACACGTTATAATATCATCTAAGTAAGCGCTTTCGATAAGCACCGCACGAAAAAAGGAAAATTTCGCTCGTTTACGCTTTTTAGATGCGGAAACGAATTTTACATTAATCACTTTTATTAATACCGCACGAGATCAGAATTTACCAACGTACACTTTAATCCGAAAGTACTTATCAACTCGTTAAAATGAAAATATCGAGTTAACATCGATAATTATGGAAAATTAACGAATTAAGATTAGTTACAACCAGAAATCAATTATTCCGTGGCTAATGCCGCGAGTCACTCTTACGAGTAAATTTATTACGCGGGAATAAATTCAAATACCGAGCCACGGAATTCTGGATCCATATGCTATCCCATTTTTATCGAAAGTACGAAACGTAACTGTGACTATTTCAGTAAATTTATAAGCTTTCTAGAGATTTCAGATACGTGTGGAATAATTTTAAACCAACACCCGTTGCTCGCGAATAAAACTTGTAATTAATTTATTTCTCGAATATCTTATTCGTTAAATACTAAATTTCTAAATTATTAATTTTTGTTCGAAATATATTATATCAACTTTACGAATTAAACTTACGAATAAACGAACGATGTCATAAAAGTAAGAGCGTTTTTAAACTTTCAAATTGTATATCAAATATTTTAACGACTCGCGA
Source organism: Dolichoris vasculosae (assembly GCA_018907195.1). Taxonomy (NCBI): domain Eukaryota; kingdom Metazoa; phylum Arthropoda; class Insecta; order Hymenoptera; family Agaonidae; genus Dolichoris; species Dolichoris vasculosae. The sequence goes on along the minus strand of JACCHY010000002.1, from coordinate 18,058,188 downwards.
TAAAATTTATCGAATATATATTACTCGTTTTATAAATAATATTTATTTTCTTAGAATAAAATATAAATTAAGCGGACGTTAATTTAAGCACCGTAATTCAGAAGCGATAAACGAAAAGCAGAAGTTTTTCCATCGAAAATCCTTTTACCCCTTATTTAACACTAGTTTATATATAATGCAAGATACGGTGCCGTAATCGAAACGAGTAAATAAGTTAAAATAAATGATTTTGCAAATAAGTAAAAATAACCAAAATTTAACGAATTTAATTTGCAACGAGATTCGATTTACGAGTAGAAGATTAGCCGTAGGAATGGATCGCGATAATCAAAGCTTCGGCATAATTATCGAGTAGAAAATGTAGGCATTCCATTAAAGAAACTCGTTTCTCCATCAGCCCCCGATCGAAATGAAAACCGAACGCACAAATGAGATCGAACGCGATTCAAATAAGTGCGGATTTGAGTCGAAAGCTCCGCTTTATATAAATACCGCGCGAGAAAGATTACGAAACTGGTACGAAGCGGTAATTATGTCGCGTTTCGACCCTAGTTTTACCCGCGCCCCAACCGCGAGCCATTCGCCACTGCTCCACATTTCCTTTTCCAAACGCGGGAAAATCCAAGGAACGGGTTCGCCTCTCTTAGGAACGCAGCTTAGTAGTCCGGTTACGCGGGCGCCGACTCCGGGCTGCAAATCCGTACCCGCCGAACAACTATCTCCCCTTTCGGGCCTCGGCTACTTGCGTAATCACTTATACACCGATACTTATGTTCTCTTACCCAGCGTTTTTTTTTTGTTGCTTTTTGTTGCTTTTTTTTCCCTTCCTTCTTTCGCCTTTATTTATTTTTTATTTATTTGCACGGCGCGAGTATAAGGCACAAAAGATCCACGAGTCCTTGCCGTCTGTTCTTTTTTTTTTTTTTACGGCTCACTCCGACCTGCCTGGTTGCCTTCGTTCCGGGACGTAAACGTATTCCTTCGTTACCTACGACTGTATTTAAATTCGACTCTTATAATTGTATAAGAGCTTGTGCACTCGGATACGAGATTATGTACGCGAGTGTGTAATCGTATACAATGCTAATGTGACTTCTAATTAGTGACCACCTAAGTTTTCATTTGCGTACCTATGAAACTCATTTATTTTTGGGATAATTGATGTCCAATCAACTCACTTATATTGTATTTATGAAATAATTATGTAAAATTATGAATTCTTACCATTTTAGCAATGTGCTTATTAACTACACGCGCGTTATTAACAACTACGGTAAATAACTAATTAAAATTTCTTTCCAACACTTTTCATCGAACACTTTTTATTATTAATAAAACTTTAGTATTTCTATATCAAATTTTTTATCCGAATCAAAATATAAAGAGTAGCGTTGATCGATCGATTACGCTAATTTTAGGTTTTTTCAGGATTAAAGATTAAATCGAATTTCTTTTGCATCGTTTTGTAATATTTATTTTGTGTTAATTTTCTTTAAGGTATATGTAATTACGGTTGCATCGATATCGGTTAAAAATAAAAACTAGAACCGAGTTTCTACCTCAAAAATATTTCTCAAGTTTCAAAACGATTTCGATACAATTTTCAACGATAGGCCTTACATTTTCAGATTTAATTTTGCATATCTAAAAATTATTAAACATTATTCATAGAAGAGATTCATTGTTTTTGCTTTAAATTAATATTTTCAAGATATATCAAAATTGTAACATGTTTTTAAAAAATAAATTTGAATATACTGCAGATTTTTGTTAAACGTACTTTATTTCAAAGAAATGTATAATTCGAAATTGCTTTCAAATTACTAGAAAGTGTGGAAATTGGAAATGGTTGCCACTCTAATTCGTTCGTTCATTTTTTTTTCATTCGAATGATTAAATGAAAACTGTATATAAAGTATAATATAACATGGAATACAAAAATAATTGCCGTGTTTACATTTTTTGTATTTTAATTAAAAATTAAACGATGTTAAATAATAATTTCTATCTTGTTTTGAATTATATATATTCATACTAATTTCTTTTCGCGTATACTTCTAATGTATAATTTTAAGGTTGTAAGAAATTTTTAAATATTTTATTAAATTTATAATATTTTATTATTTATACTATTTATCTGTAGTCGAAAATTTTTACCAGCGATGTTAATTATTTTATTGTTTAATTATAATAAAATTAATTAGTAGTATGTAATTTAATTATTAACGAAATAATATAAATAAAACGGAAAGAATTATTTCTCAAAGTTATATTTAAGGATGACAAATCGTACATATTATACTTACAATTATTTTAAAATTTATATTTCTTTTGAGTCATCAACCTCTTAAGTTTTTTATTTATTACCTCAGAAATATGATAAAGCCATTATAATGTAATAAATATAAAATACAATACAATTTATATAAAACCAATAATACATTATTACTAATAAATTCAGTTACGTATTATTATACGTAACTACATTATTGAATATAGTTCTTAAGGAGATTTATAAATATCAATTGTATTAACTGTCACTACAAGTAAAAAAAGAAAGAATCTAAAGTACTTTTTTTTTAATATTTATGAGACCATTCATTATTATTTACTAGATAAAGACGTTTCTTAAACTTAATGTTCGCTTACACACAATAGCTTAAATAGTTTTTTTAGGATTGCGCAGAAACACTCGATTATAGTAATTTAATCTTCTTGCACGCAGGACCGATTCATTAATCAGTATAATAGCGAGTCAGTTTTTCGATGAATTGACTTTTAGTGCCCTATGAACCATTTGATTATCTTTGTTATTTCCTAATCGAAAGTTCAAAATCATTACTAAACGAATTATTGTTGCGATAAAGCGTGCTTGAAATATTTATGAAAATCAGCAATTAAAATGCGAATTAGTAATAAAAATTGAACCATAGATGCACAAATCTCGAACCCATGAGAAAATAATATTGAATTCGATAATACTTGATATAGCCATTGTTATAGTTACGAAATTAATATTTACCGATCAAACTATATAAAATTAATATCATTAATATTATGAAAAGTCTTAAAATAGTTTAGTATCAATTACTTTTATTTTTTATTTGATTGTTACATTACAATTTTTTATATTATGCTTTCAAAATTAATATTATATAAAAAGTAAACTGTTTTTCATACAATAAAATAATTATTATTGTAAAAAACATTTACAGTTTGATGAAATATCTATAATTATAGCTAATAATATTATGGAAAAAATATTATAGTAAATAAAATACAATACAAATTCAATTGCATTCAATATTTATAAAAGTTTCATTGAAACAATTTATTTTCGAAATGTATTCTTAAATATAATTAATATTCTTAAAAACAATTTATTTATTTTCATTTAAAAGTACTTATAGCTTTTTTATTAGATGGTATGATTTAATAATCTAATCATTGGCTTAAAATTTAAGAAGTCTAACTTTGATACATAAAAGTATTAAAAAAGTTAAATTCTATTTATTTTACAACTTCTTATTTGATCAAATTATTAAATATATTTTTATAACTATTAAGTAAAATTGAAAAATATAAATTACTTATATTTACGATTATATTTTCTGAATTAAAAATTTTTTTTTATATATTTCTTTTGAATTTGCTAACTTTATTTCAGCGTGTAAAATATTTCTCAAGTTAAAAACATAATAATTATTTGTATATAAAGGTGTTATCTAAAGAGTTTACATTTAAGCAAGTTGAATATAGAAATTAAATTTTCGAAAATCTGTTGCACCGTGCGTTTAAAAAAATCATAAATATGCGTTTACTGTAATTAGCACACACATAAAAATAATTATAGAAAATAAAAATGCTAAAATGTATTAAGTAACTACTGAAAAATGTAACACAAATCGAAGGAAAATAAAAATACGAAATACTGTGATATAACAATAATTTCAAATATTTTAAAAGAATGGTTCACATAAATAATTTCGATTGCTGCATATAAATAGCTTAGACCTAAGTTTTTGCCCCTTCGTTATTTCCTATAATTAAATGGCAGGGCCTTAGAGCACATTTCCACATCCTCTTAAACAATAAAAATTTCAAACTTCACAAGTCATGCTCGTTGAGAGTCGAGAGAGAGACAACAAAGAGAAAATAAGCAGTTATCCATTTTACAAGTATTGGGTACAAGGGGAGTGAAAACTATATTTTCTATGGCTCTAGGAAGCGAATAATCTAGCTGTACAATAAAAGCGACGTCCTAAGTAAGCGCAAAAGGTTTACAGGACGCGTTTAACACGCGAGCATATTCCATACATCGTATAAGTGCAAGTTTATTGATACAATTTACATTTTTCTTCTTCACCCCTCCCTCCACTTTCACTTCGTGAATCTAACTCCGGGAGTTTCGCTCCACTTCCTAACAATGATCGACGTACGATCTCGCATGGAATGCGCTGATTCGTTAACGCACTTTCATTATCATTATGTCGGGGCAGAGGCAAGAACAATGTATTTTTTTCTAGAGATCTAAGAATCAGCCCATTGTAACGCCTAAAATTATAGAAGCGTTTCTGAGAGCGTGCGATAATTGAGTAAATAATTAAATACCGGCGGTTTCATTCATGGAAAAATTTCAGTGAGATTCGAGATTCATAAATTCAAAGGTACACTAATGATAGCTCATTGATTGATTTTAAATTTTATTAAGCATTTCTTGAAACAATTGCAAACGTACTTGTAACGTATTTCACGAAGCGTTTAAATATTTGTTTTTAATTAGACAGTTTTCACGTATATCTACACAAAAAAATAATAAGTGTAAAATAATTGCGAAACAAATTTGATAATTACAAACATAAATTTATTTTCATTTTTAAATATGTTTTAATAACCTAGCCGAACGTTAATTAAGTAAAATACTATTAGTATCCATGAATCTTTAGTAAAACTGTTTTCAAGAATTTAATTTTAAATTAGTTTAATATACATAAAACTTGTTTTTTTTCTAAACCAAGGCACTCAAATTCTTAATTATATTATTGCTATTCCTATAACGATATTAATATTTATCAAGTTCTATTATAAATTTAATAAGAACATGAAAATTGGGCCTTTCGGTTGAAAATAAATTCAAAGTAACTGTTGTTACTTTATATTTCACATATTTTTAGTTATAAAATTCTAAATTAATTTATTGAAATTGATTCTTGTAATAACATCTCATTTAACGACACAACAGTTGCATTAGAAATGATTAATCGTTATTCAAATTCAAAGTAATCCATTTCACGAACATAAAAAAGTTACCATCGTATTAAAAAATAACCCATAAAATATCTTTTATCGCTACAAATACAATTGACTTTATTTCGCAAAAAAAGTATATTAAAAATATATGACTGTCAAGAATGCATTGTTCGCGCAATAAAACGAAAAAGGACGAGGGAGGAAACTCTTGGAGAATTTCCGCGTAAATGGTATGGAATCGGTAACGGGTATCTGCCGTCTTGGAAACGTACGGCTTGTGATTTGAACGGAGAAATTAACGATCCTCGCGCAATTGAATTGAGTTACCGCAGACTGTGAATACACACGTTTACAAGTATTGGATGCGCGCACTTGTCTTGTCGTAATCGACGTGATTCATGGTAAACGAATATAGAAACTAGGCAGTACTTGATATTAGAAGTACCGATCTGACATTTTTATAGGGGTTTTTCATTATCACGTTTTAAACGTAGTTATTTCATTCATTTTTCCTGATTATTAATAAAACTCACGCTCGATAATTTATAACGCTAATTTATAGTCAAAAAAGTATTTTAGTACAATATTTGATGCAATGATTAAGGTAATTTTCTATGGTATTTTAGATAAAAAATTTGATTTGTGAATATGCATTTAAAATAAATAAATAATAACGAGCGAAATCAAATCTCGAATATGAAAACGTCATTGTAACTATATTAAATAATTATCCAACGTAACTTTATAATTTTAACCACATGTTTCGATGATTTTTTATTTTTTATCACGTTCTAATTATGATCAGCTAAAATTTTATCGTTTTTAAAAAATAACGATGAATGTGTAAATTTTAAATAATAATTTTAGCTATTGTCATTTTACAAACAATTTCACTTTCATTTAAATTCTATTTTAATTGAATATATATGTTTAAATAATGAATAATCAGCATGAAATATATAAATTTGAATAAAAAGTCAATATTTTAATGCAAAAACTTGGGAAACGTGATAATTAATTTTATAAACTTGTAAGTAAATATATTTCATCATCCGTAAATGATTCGGGATAACTATCGTGAAATAAAATGCATCGATTTAATTCATACTTAGAATCTGTACGATGTTTTAAACATGAAAAATTAATTTAAAATGGCTTTCAAAAAATTTCAGTAATTTATTCTGCGGAGAAAATGATATCAGATTTATACGGCAAGTAATGCAAAAATCACATAAATGACTACAACAGCGGTTAATTATACTTACATCTAATCTATGTATTAAAGATGAGCTCGATAAAAAATTATATATATACGATCCACGTGTCAATCTTACTACGTAAACTTTCCCCTTTCGGTGGGAATAAATTGTGCCAACTTTCTTATTTCTGTAAGTGCAATTTAGATGTTCCATAGATTGATGTACGACTGCTTTTACGTTAATATGATTGAAATAAAAATTTGTCCTCTGTATAATTTAATAAATTATTAAGTAATAAACATAACGAGCAATAATGATAGGAATTCTAATATGAAATAGATATAGTTTATAGTTACAAATAGAAAAGGAAAGAATACAAAACAAGAATATTCCAATCATATTTAAATTACGCAGTCGTTATAATATATTATAGAAAAATAACATTTATACAACGTCATTTATAAAATTGAAAAATATTGATAATATTTTATACAATATAAAAAACGAAATACATTATTTAGAATGTAAAAAGTTTTCCATATTTATGTGGAAAAGCTTATACGATGGATGATTTTAATACATAAATTAACTTGATTGAAAATATGCGAAGGATTAAATGGATAGATTTATTTAAAAAAAAATTTAAATAATTTCATAACTCCCTTTAAACAATTTTATTCGAAGTATTTTAGATTTCAGATTTTGGTGTTATTATTTTCTAAAGTTAATTATAGTCAGAATTAAAATTAAAAATTGTATTATCAAATTAATCACTTCTATCTTAATTATAACCTCTTTCTTTTTCTCCGAAACAAGTTTTTTAATAAGTATTCAGAAAACAAGTAAATTTTCTTAGCATATAAAATACCTCGGCGTACCATTTATAATGTTTAAATGGTCAGTAAAAACTGAGAATAAAAATCTAAAACTTGCAGCAACAAGAATTAATTTTAAAAGTGATTAAAATATCTATGTAAAATAAATTTAATTTTGATTTAAAAAATATGTTGTAAGAAAAACTACAATTCACGTAGAATGTTAGAGATATTTTTGTATTGTATCACCGTTTACATTGAAAATTAATTTCATTTTTGAAGACTGGTACTTTTATATTTCTTTCGACTTGCCAAAACATAATATTAAAGTACTTTTTTAGTAATTTTATTATTGCAATTTGTTTATTATTACGAAAAACAGCGATATACAAATGCATGATTAATTTATAGATAATTTGTTTTCGCTGTCGTTATTTATCATGCAAATGTAAGCTGTGCCTTTAGAATTTAGCTATAAAATTTTTCAATTAAGTTTTCTTCGTAACGAAAAATTGCAGACTCATGTTAAGAATCAAGATAAAAAGCTCGTTTTATTACTTTGACTCGGTGATCTTTCAAACATTTTCCCGTAAGACATCTGGTGATTCAATTTTTGCCTTGTATGGCTCTTTGGCTCTTTATATATAAAGTTGAAATACAGTAAAGCGTCACGAAATATTGCCACTGTAGCGGTTGTTTCGAAAGAAATAACACGGCTAGTGGACTTACGTGGCCTCACTTATCGTACGCTCAATACAAGCAGATCATTTAACCGTGACCAGATTTCACGAGAGCGCGAATTTCGAAACACTGGATTCGAAAATTTCTTTTTATTCTTTCCTTGTGATACGCTCAATCGACTCTTCGTGTACTTTTTTTTTACTTTCTAACGTCAATTCTTATGATAAACGTTGAAACGATAAAGTTGAAACGAGATACCAGGGTCAAAATTATGAGTGCAAGAAAACGAAATAGAAGAACCTCAATGATAAGTTTAAGTTAAATATCGATACATTCGTTTCGGTAAAGCATCATTCGTGAAAATATATTTTTATTTTTATTCTACCGAAAAACGATATTTGTCATCGTATTTGTCTTCGTTAAAGTTTCTTAAAAAAAAGGTTAGTAGTTGTTTTATTCGGATATTTATTCAAATAAACTCTTGAACGGTAAAAATTAATTTTAAACGTGGAATATAAAAATTATTGGTTCGTTCGAGTAATATGTATATTTATTCATATATACTAATAAAATAAATTCATAATGAACCTACCTAAAATAATAATTAAATAAGATTGTTTTAAATCAATAGTTACATAAATCAAATGTTACTTTTGATATTGTAAACTATCGGTTCTCTTTTTGCAATTCTGTATTTTATTTAGAAAATGCGGAAATACATGTAAAAAGTCTTATGTATCTGCATCATTGATTATATAAATTTATAAAACAAGTTTTTATCTAAGTAAAATAATGTATTAGTTTATTATAATTGACTGGATATTTTTTAAAAGACTAATTACTTTACATTTTTTTGCTGGAGCGACTGATGAAATTTAGTTTGAAATTTCTATATATTCGACTTACAAAATAATAAAATCAATAATTAGTTAAATGTTGGAGTAAATAAAAATTGTTTATAACATAAATTAAAATACTATAATGTAGTTATTGAATTATATATTATTTTATATGTTTTAAAAACATCATACGAGATTATTTTAGTGAGTCAGGAGTATAATGTATGTTTAAAAATTATTAGTAATTCGGATACTTGGAAAATTTATAATTTATTTTAAATATTAAGCAATATTTGTAAAATTAGCTACGAAGTCATTCATAACTATATGATTTATATTTGACATATAAGATTACAGTGAAGTGCTTTTCATTCTAATCTTCGTATACCGAATTTACTTTAAAAAATGTTTACAGTATACAACAGTTTTGTTTTTATTAAGAAAGTTTTAAACTTCGTATCATATTTTTTAATAAAAAGTAAAAATTTAAAAATTAAAATTTGTGCAACATTTCAAAAAAGACTTTTATCGAATTGTCGTTTATATTTTAATTCATCGAGGAATCACTATTTTTCAAACAAAAACTCTCTAATTCTTTGATTTATGCCAGATATCTTTTATTTTACCGATGCACGTTTGTCAAATAATATCAAAGGCAAGATGTTGCTTTTAAAATATAACGTGCATCGATAATTTTTGTATATAGATTTCTCCTGTAAATCAAATCAATTGCCCGTTGTCGATGTCTCCTATATATTAAATCAACTATATTTTCCTACTAACCATTCACAATGCGTAAAAGCTGGACATTTTTCAAGCTTTGATCACCGATATTATTCGACGTACAACTTTTGTTACCGATGCGTCTCGATCGATGCGCTCAAACCACTCGTTCTTGATCAATACATGTTGTAGAAAGTTAACACGCTTTCCACGGATCGATATATTCATAGTACTTTAAAATCTGTCCCTCTTTTCCTGCTTTATCGAATAAAAATCTTTTGAAACAAGCGAATCGGAATGTAATCTATAATAGTGGCTTTTACTTTCGAAGCGACAGACGCGTTTACATTTTCATTGAGACATCGACACGTGATAAAATTTACCTTTGGTACATTGCACCGATCACTTTCGATCTCTTTTAATGATTTTTTTCACTGTCCCTTTATCTTTGTTATTAACGATTCTTGTAATCTTAATTACTTTTTTAAGCGAGAACTTCTTTTAAGTATTACTTTAAGTTTTAGTTCATGCGTAAAAAACTAAATAAAGAAATGAACGTAACGAGATACAATCGTATTTATAGTCATGGTAAAATTGATAAATTTAAGTATGCCTTACAGAGTTTTGTTATGAAAACGATGAGAGTGTATAGTTGTCTAGATATGAATAAAAAATAGACGTTACCGTTATGTTTAAGTAGCATATGTCATTTTTCACTACCCAAAGCGAGAAAATATTTTCAAGGATAAGTAGAAATATGATCTGATTTCTCTTAATGATCGGGTATAAAATTGCAATGTGGAACCAACAAGGCATAGAAAGTACTACAAACTCTATTATCCTATTATTCAAATATTAAATAAAAGAAAATCGATCGTGAATATGTTGTGCAATGAAATTTCCTTCTCAAGACGCCGCGCTTAATAATTAGTTCTATTTGCATGCAAGTAAATGTTTTCAATATTGCGCGTGTATGTAATAAGAGAAAATATGTAACTAAAAATAGCCGGCTTTATAATGATATGGAAATATATGCTTTCGATTCAATGCCAAGATTTATATTTGTGGTGCGTTTCGCTTTATAAAACGATAATTTAATATATTTTTAAGCGAGGCGAATGTTTATACGACTATGAAAAATTTTCTTACGATTCCGCTACGGTTAAAAGTAGTTATTAAAATATTTAAAATTGTATTGTAAAGCCTGTAAAAAAAATAATTTGAATGACAATGTGTAGCTCGAAGGCGATGTCGGAGGATTAAGCAACGAATAATGTTACATTTGAATTCTGAGTATCGTTTTCATATCGTTCTATTTAAAAATGACAAAAAAAAGTTAACCCAGTTGTATTTATAATTATTATTATATTTTCTACTGTTGCTCCGACTATAATTTTGTTCATTTTAATCAGACATAATTTATCATCATTAATTTTATACGATCTAATAGATATTATCTATGACAACTAGAATGTAGGAAATTTCATTCTTTTAATCATATTTAACGATCTTGCGTATAACAAAAATATTAAAACCAAGTCATAATCGTAACCTTTGTCAATTTAAAATAATGGACGTTTACGACAGCTAGAAGATAAATCCGCATTAGTTTCCATTTTCCGGTAATGAAATGAAAATGATGTACACAACATCAATTATAAAAATGAACATTTCTCTCGAGTCAAGATGTTTTCTACCACTCGTTTTCTCAGGACAATACTTACGAGTTCTAGGTCGTGGGTAAAATGTGTATACAAGCTCTAAAACTAATTTAGAATTAGAAACTTTAATGCTGATGTGGAATCTCGAAAGCTTTAGAAAGACGCGTGAAAATCTTTCGACTACTTTACGCTTCTAAAGTATGCGACATACGTACGATGTTTCGTTGTATTCGTCTTCTTTGTTACGCGCACGAAACAAGCAACAGTTAAATTCGTAAAAGATACTTACAAAATTATCCAGTTTCCCTTATTTTTCTTCTACGACAAGCGAAAGAAATCTCGTTTAATATTTACAGAAATCAAAGTAAAATTTTAGTATTCTCCGAGCAAATAGATACGATACGTCTTAATTCCAAGGGGATTATTCTCAGGCCTTGGATTCGAGTCTTTCGAACCTAAAATTTATCGCAACACCTCGCATACGATTTCCAACATTTCCACCATTTAAAAATAACGCCCAAGATTGGTACAAGCTCCAAATTCCCTGAACGCCTCACCGTTTCGAACTAGTTGTGCCGTTCCCTACACCTGCATCTAAAATAACGAATCGCTCTTTGAATCCCACCAGCCGTAAGCATCTGGAAAATGTATCGGCTATGCCTAGTGCTTTGCATAGCCTCGACGACCATCGCCCAATACGACGGCATCGAGCCACGCTCCGTTGCATACCCGAGCAAATCCAGCCTCGGGCCACTTTACAGTAGCTTCAGCGGCTCCCCGGGTTACCGCGACAATAGCTACGAAGACAATGCTGTCACGCCAACGCCTTCGCCAACTCCCATTTATCGCAATCCGGGCACCGGACAACAGGTGAGTCTTCTTTTCTTGTCGGGAGTCGGTTGGAAAGTCGTTGCATCGGAGATATGCGCTTTGCGACGACGAGTTTTGATAAGGAACGACGGGTTTCATATTCGTGACGAGGGTTTCGTTCGCGGAGACGTTAATTAGGAAGAAGGCTATTATGTTATTTTATTTCATCGAGCGGTTGCGTAATCATCGATGATTAATTATCGGAAAATAAATAAAATCTACGAAGCGGCGTTTCTATAAATATAGATATAATTCCAAAGAATACGGTACAAACCGGTAAAGAGAAAGAACCGATAACGTTATAAATTTTCTACGATCGATTCTATAACTTTATACTAATTAGTACAGATTATTTAATAGCGTATAAATTTGTCTCCGTTCAACGAAAAAAGATATAAATGTATTTATATCCAAGTTAAAATAAAGCTAAAATTAAATTTGATTTTTTATATATTTCATAATTATTTAACGGGTATTACTTAAGAAGATTAAAGTATTATTCGTAAATTTCAACGAGTTAAAATTATATTTCATAAAAAATAATATTGTTTTCATTGTAGTAAAAACAAATATAAAAATTGACTAATTCATTCTTTACATCGTTTATTCAGTACTAAAAGTTGAAGCTTAGGCGACCGTAATAAATTTTTATTTAATGCTTTAAATGTTTACATTTTCGTTACACGTTTCTTTATTTGACTTAAAATAAAAAAAAAACATAAAGTTTGGTTAATAATCGTACGCTAAATTATTTAGTTACGCAAGGAAAATTTGTTATAGCTATCAGTCATTATTTAATCGCTATTGTGAAGAAATAGACTTTTTTATTCGAAATCCTATGCTTACTCGTAATAATACAAGAATATATTTTTTATTCTTATTCGATAAGATCAGTGTTGGAAAAGCATTATTATCGAAAGTAAATTGATTTAAAAATTATAGATCTATAGAAAACCATCGTCTGCGTCGATTGACGTATCCCGTGAATACCAACATCAAACACCCGTGAGAATTTCTCAACAACGTGGGCCAGTTCGCGTGGGACCTCAGCAATTTTCTAAGAATGGGCAGGTAAAATATAAAGTAAACATTCCGCATTATCTTTAAAGCTACTTTTTCAAAACGAAAATACTTAAGAAAAAACTAATTTTATCATGATCGAAGCTCGAAGAAGAATTGGAAGAGGAAAAAGAAGAACCCGATCGTCTGAGTCTTTTGTTACCCCAAAGTAAATTCGACTGCGTTGGAAAACAAACTGGTTATTATGCCGATGAAGAACTTAATTGCGAAGTATTCCACTACTGTCAAGACAATGCTAAGCACTCGTGGATTTGCCCCGAGGGATTCACTTTCCATCAGGTTGGTTCGATAATAAAACTACAGCTTATCGGCTAAACGATTGTTCATATTTACTCAATTTTTCCACTTACTTAAGTTAATCGATAGTTTATTATGTAATAAAATTTTACAAATACATTACTAATACATAAATGTCAAATTAACATTTAAATACGATTGATATTTTATAATTTATAAAAAATTATCAGTGCTCTATTTCGATAAATTAAATTATCATAAAATTTTTTACCGACTGTTTATACGTAGTTAAATACGTACGCGGAAAATAAAAATACGACATTATTATCGATAGAAATGCATAAAATTTTAATTCGACACATTTTTAAATATAGGTACATCTAATTTGTATGCCACCAAATGGAGATATTACTTGCAAGAAAAGTTCCCAATACCATTTCGTTAACGAGTATCTTTACAAGCCCTTAAATCTCGATGAAGCTGAAAACAAGCCTAACGTTACTTTGAGATACAGCGAGAGATATTTCCCATCTGATATTTACACCGATGAACGAGAAAGTAACGATTACCGTGTGGCTTCATCGGTTCCTGCTCGAAGACCGGTAAGTGCATAAGGATTATTTTCGTTAAGATTTTATTTTTGTTAAACATTAACATGGATCTTATACCTAATTAATTCGATCGATCGTATCTTAAAATACGTAAAAATCGAAGAATTTTATGAAAATATGTACTGTAAATAAATTAAACTTTCAAAGGCATTTATTCGTTAATATGATCATTTTTATAATTATCTCTGTACGAAGAATGGAAATTAGTCTCGATAAAAGGAAAATATATCGAACATTGTGATTTTCTCACGAGTCGAATTGCTCTAAATAAATTTCTCTAAAAAAATTTCTCCTCCGATAAGAAGATCCTCTTAATGGAAATCTATTATTTTACGAGAATCTGTGCTACTCGTATATTATAGTTATAATAGTATGCGTTGACTCGTATAAATTTAATGTTTCTCATTAATCATTAAGAATAATATATCATTTTGCTTTTACTTTTTGAAGGTCTATTAAAAATTGATTTATATTATTATAAAAATTGGAAGAAACTAAATTAATACTTACCAAGCAAATTAAGTTCTCGAGATAAATTTATAAAGCTCAAATATTTATACATCAACCGAAACCAACGATCGATAATAGTATAATGTTTAATAATTTCTTGTGAATTAATCGTCTAGATTAATTAATTAACGCGGTTCTTAAATTTGTATTTGCAGTTTACATATTTACAATTTAAAGTTGCATATGTTACAAAAATATTAATTTTTAAAGACAATCTTAGCAAATAAAACGATACTTTTGCCGAATAATACATTATATTATTTTTTTTTAAATATTCGTAAACAGTTGTTAAAAATAAGTGTAAAAAGTATAAATGATACATTAAAAAAGGTTGACAAATATACAAAGAAACAGTATTTAAAAATGAATGATACAACGAGATCGTCGATCTTTACAAATATTACATGCCTACATTTGTATTTTATAATAAAGGTATATCTGGCTCAACAACCCGTGGCCACGATTAACAGCTTACCAACCGGAGGCCGTCCACAACCTTCGCCGTCCGCACCTCAGTACCGCATTCCCATAAATCAAGTGTTCCGTAGCCCAGAAGAGGTCAACATACCACTACAGCAGAGACGACCTCAGCTCCAGTCTTCTCAAGGTCTAAGGAGGTTCCCTCAGGTTAGACCCGACGAGGAAGACTACGAGTAGATTCCCATATATCACGCGCTCTAAGGAAAGAAAATGGATTTTTCTTCTCAGGTTTTTTTTGCGAATAAGAGACCTTTCACGAGTAATGAAGATGCACTGAAACTATTTTCTCCTTAACGATATTTTTCTGTTTTTCAAAATTATGTAAACCGGTTACTTTTTAAAGGTAAATATTTTTATATTTTTTGAGGTACAATTTTTTAATTCTCGTGCTTTTTCGTTCCTTATTCATTTTTTTCCAATAAATTATATTTTTTTTTTAGTTCGAGATGATTATTTCGACTATGATTTTTTTTCATTTACTTTAAATTTTAAATCAAATATTATAAATATCTTCGATCAATTTTTGTTTTATTTCGATTAATTTTTCAACGACGTAGTTAAATATAAAGTGTATAATATATAACGTCTAGCGAAGTAAAAAACTTTCGCTTACAACATAAATCACTCGTTAAAAATTTCGCTCTCTTATCGTTTAAGAATTTAATAATATCGGTTACTGTGGAATATTTTTTCAGTGTTTATTATCACCTTGATATTGAATTAACAATATCGTTTAAATCAGCATATCATTTACATGTTATCATCCTTAAATTAGATTATTATTTTCTAACTTTTTTATATAATATTATTTAAGTTTTTATCGTTAAGAATGCGTATAATTGTATATATATATATTGTATTGTAATCAGCGATGAAAGCTGAGCAAATGATAATACAAGTGATATTCTTATATAATCGTAGAATATTTCTATTGCCTTATGCATACACTTTATATTTAAAATCTTATAAAAATATGGACAAATAAATTGTTACTCTGTTTTTTAACAATTAATTGATTTCATTTTTAATTATTGTCACATTATCATTATTAGATAAGCTAAAGATTTTTGTATGTACGTGATTAAATTTATTATATATACAGCAACATCAGCCAATCCTTATATTTGATTTTTTAGGGAATCAGTAAGTTATGTATTTAGCTATTTGCAAATACTTTTAACAAATAAACGTAAGTTGTTAATTTTTAAATAATTTTAATAATATTTTTTGCTCGGATACTCTGATGACAGATTTCAACATTTTTACAAATAAATGTATACACGGTAAAATTATTTTTACAATTTATTTTACTCAATGTAATTTATGCGTAAAATTTATCTTAACTAAACTGTTTATTCTTTAAATGTATTATTTTTATACCATTTCAAAAATACAATTATTTCATCTAATAAAATCATTTTTAATGCTCACACACATATAAAATATTCGGTTTAAGTTTGGTAAGTATATATTTTTATTAAGTCGGGTTAATTGAAATCTTCATAAGAATAAAAACAAAATTTTTGAAAAATAAAACAAATAAAAATTATTTTTAATTTAATAAGTATTACTTATTTTTAAACAATGAGTACATTTTAAATACTTTTGTATCTAGTACGTATTTAAACTAAATTTATCCAAATCGATGTAAATAATTCAGTAACTAATGTTTATTTAAAAATAAATTAGTCGTAAATATAAAAAATTTGATACAGTATACGTTTACTCAATAATATTTAAAAATATTTAAGCTATATTTTATCTCGGCTGAATAATTAATACAAATTTATATAAATAGTCTAATTTTCTAGCACGACATAAAATCATATTATAAATTAACGAATATTCTTTATTATTAATATAAAGAAGAAGATAATTTTAAACTTACGTAATAATGCAATATTTATAATCGATAAAGCTTTACTTTTTAAAAAACTAATTATTTCTTCAAATTTATATGAATTTAATTTTACAATATTTTTAATATTTAGATTTATTTTTCAACGATCGATACTTTGTGGAATTATCAAAAGATGCAATTCGGATTTAATTTCCTTAAATAAAATAAACTAAAAATCACTTTTACTTTTGCATCCCTCGAGTATTATCGAAAAAGCTATTTACACAAGAATAATTGAAAAAAAAATTTCAAGTTTTCCGTATCGTCGACGTATCATCGACGTATCATCGACGTATCATCGACGTATCATCGACGTATCATCGACGTATCATCGACGTATCATCGACGTATCATCGACGTATCATCGACGTATCATCGACGTATCGTCGACATACCATCGACTTTCGTAAGAATTCTAAAATCGTTAATCATCGCACAATTACATTTCGTCGTTACTCAACGTAAATAAATTTCCAGTCCGATAGCTTCGTCTCGAAATCCGTGAACGACCGGCGAAATTGATAAAAGAAAAGCGTAACGTTCACCGCTCGAATATGTTACATGGAAGAACGGCGAAGGTGACGTCGAATGTTAACTCGGGGTAACTCCCGAGTAAAATACGTCGCAGAAAAAAGAAAAAGTTGCTTTTCCCCTGGAGATTCGTGAAAGAGATCGTTAACTCGAACCGCGATCGCAATGCTCGGAGGAAAGGTTCGAATTTGGCGCAACGGATATTGGAGGAGCGACATCTCGTTGGACCGAAAATAAAATAAAAAAAGGTTTTTTACAGTCTCGCGCGCAGTCGCACAGCTCGCACAGAATTTAGGTGATGTTCAGGCCTGGGTTCAGGCAACCCACGGCAAGCTTAGAAAACTTAGAATTGCCGCAAGCGGTAATATGGCGACGGTTGTTACGGATTATGTTTCTCGTATCCACCCGCATTCGTTTATTTTAGCCGTCTGAGTCTCGCGTTCGACACCGAAGTAATCGATAGTCGAGAAATTTATCCGAGTGCTTCGTCCTCGCTGCGATCGGTCCGAGTGTTTTTATTTTCTTTGTTTATCGTCGCTCTCGCAACGACGCAACCGACTATTCGCAACCAGCGTTTCATCGATGCCCTGAGTTTCTCTTCGATTTCTTATTTTCGTCTCCGAGGAAAAAAAGGCGCCCCCGTGAGTAATCATGGCTGCGGCTGCGGCAGCTGCTCTTCTCGACGAGCTCATGGGAAGAAATCGCAACGTCCTTCCGAACGAGAAGCCGAAGGAACTCAATTGGGAGGACCCCGAGGTATTATAACCCATAATTCACATTTTTCCGATCATCGATTTTTCGCGATTGGTTAACCGATTTTTCGCCCTGATAAATCTTGTATCTCTGATGTAATGATGAGCTTGCGATTTATGTACCTATATACACGCGTGTATATGCGCATATATATATATATATATATATAGATATATATATATACATACATATATATATATATGTAGATGAACGTGATACGTGATACACGAGCGCGTGTGATTTACGTTCGAAGAATTATGATATAAACTTCGAATTGGTTCTTTGTGATTTAGGAGGAATGTAAAATTTTTCACGCACTTAACATTTTACTTTTTCGGCTTTTTAGTTTTGCAAACTGTACCTTGTCAAATTCTGCCCACACGATTTGTTTGTTAATACAAGAGCGGATTTGGGTGCTTGTGCTCGAGTACACGACGACGAGGCAAGGGATCTTTTTGAGAAAGCACCTTATAATTATCGTAAGCAACAGTACGAAGATGAGTTCATTAGATTTTGCCAAAGTATGCTCAGCGAAGTGGAGAGAAAAATCATCAAAGGAAAACAACGACTTGCCCTAATTGGAAGAACGGAAGCGGTAAGTTCATTTTGTACTTTCTCCGATAAGTTCCTTGATAAATTATTACCGTTTTTGTTGTATTTTTCCAGCCGATGCGTAAAATGTTAAATAATGTACCTAAAATGTTACCGTGGTATCGATATTTTGTATAGTTATGTAATACTATCGCTAAGATTATTCCGACCGATGCGTAATAAAATATTTTTTCTTTGTATATCGTTTATTAAACGGTAAATAATTTTTTGGACAAACTACCGATAACGTATTAATATTTATAATGTATTATATAATATGGATTTTGAATTTTAACGGATCTTTCTTAGAGATCGAAGGCAGGTTACTTTTTACTTATCGTATTATGTACCTTTATTTTTTTCAGCCAACTTTGTCTCCTGCTCAAACTCAAAAAAATGAAGAGCAAATTGCCTTATTAACCGAAAAAATAAATAAACTTGTAGAAGAAGCGGAACAAAGTGGCATTCAAGGAAATGTAGAACAAGCGCAGGGTTTAATGCGTCTTTGCGATCAGTTGAAGGAAGAGCGAGAAACCCTGCGTAAATCTAACGATAATAGTCACTACAACCAGGTGAATGACTCTAACTGGGTATGCTCATAAATCATTTTATCCGATATTTTAATAAATAATTTTATTTTTGTTTAACTTTTTTTACAATTCATTTTAAATAAAACTTTAAAATTGTGTTCGAATCGATGAAAAAGTAAATATAGAGCATATCCCAGAATAAAAACAACTTTGTAAAATAATTTTTATATTAAATGAAAACGATTTTTTTCAGACTGCAGAGTTAGCCGCTGCGCAAGAAAAACAAATGGAAGTTTGCGATGTTTGTGGTGCATTTCTTATCGTAGGCGATGCCCAGCAAAGAATAGACGATCATTTGATGGGCAAACAACACGTTGGTTACGCTAGGTTAAAGAGTGCTTTGCAAGAAATTATAGTAAGGCTCGATAGTATTATTATAAGTATAAGCGTTAACTCAAGTATTTTTTATTAACAATTTTATCGTTTTTATAGACTAAACGAGAGAAAGCTAGAGATGAAAAAGAACAAAGACGAGAAGAGGAAAGAAAAAGGGCACGAGGGGACGACGATAGAAAAAAGAGAGATGACAGAGACAGGAATGATAGAGACAGAGACAGGGATAGAGACAGAGATCGCGACAGAGATCGAGATCGCGAGAGAAATAGAGAAAGAGATAGGGATAGAGAAAGGGATCATGATAAGGATAAAGATAGAGATAGGGACAAGCGTCGACGACGCGATGATGAAAAAAGGCATGACCCGTCACATAGGTAAAGTATATTCTATTATATTTTATTATATTTTGACGTTGAGCGTTGTAATTCGCATAGCGTTAACTCGAGATTTTTAGCAATTAACTTTTTTAAAAATTTATCCAATGATGTTTTAAATTTTTATTTTGCAACTATATTTGCAAAAATAGATATTTTATTACATTGGATATTTGTAAAATATATAAATCTTTGCATATAATTTTCAACCGATGTATTCCTTTTCTCTCGTTAGAAATTCTAAACATCGAAGTAGAAGTAGATCAAAAGATAAACATGATCGTCATAGGGACGAAGATAGAGAACGTCGTCACAAAGATAGAGGTAAGAATATTTTATTATCCGTGATTGAGAATTTTTTTGTCTTCATTTTGATCGCTCGATGTTTCAACAAATATATTTTATAGGAAATCATGATCATCGTTCAAGTTCAAACCATCAAAATCGCAAACGACACCGATCCAGAAGTAGAAGTCACAAGTAACTACTCTTGATTGGTTAGTGATTGAGCAGAAATTCAGGTATGCACTATACAATTTACTATTAACGTCTCAATTACTGTACAGATTGTTTTGTCAGGTAAGTTTCATTAGTTGCACCTTTATACATGAGTAATGTTTGTGACCTCTTCATTCTTTATTTCTTTACTTTTTTTTCTTTTTTTTCAATGTAATTGTTTTTATAAATGAGTGATACTTGGCGCGATAAACTCTCGGTTTTATACAAAATTCATGTTACCACTTAATATTAACATAAAAAGTATAAATAAAATGGGCGTGCCAAGTTTAACAGTTTGATTAAAAAGATAAAAAAGGATAAAATGATCATTTGTAGATATTGAGACGTTAAAAAGCTATTAGAATATTAAATTTGCAGAGCAAGGTAGGAGAAGGTATACCTACACTTGCTTTGGGTGGAACATAATGTATCTTTAGGTTGTACACAAATTTTTTATAAACTCCAAGGACAGCGTAGAGTATTTTTATTGAAAAAAGTTAGTGATTTAATGGAGGAAACAGAGCCTACTTCCGTAAACCTGCCTCGACTCAGTGCCCTGCGTGACTGACTATACAATCCTAGCTTCTGCTACGCATTTCAGAGGTATTTATGGCGGAATGATAATACCAGAACATGGCCTCTTTTTACCAAAAAGATAATAAAATGATAAAAAGTGAAAAATAGCTATTTATTTCAGACGTCAATGAATTTCCCTTACTTTAAAATAGTAATTTCTTGATTCCTTATTCCATGATTTTCTTATAATTAGTAACAACATTACCAATAGAAAAGTAATTTAAAGTTTACGAAAGTGGGTACTTATTCAACTCAATGAGTGGAAGGGCTCAAAATATTATTAGTTTTTTTTTCTTTTCTTATTTTAGTAATCCCTTTTTCATTTAATTCATTTTAAACACAAAATGCTTGTGCAGTTAAAAACTGAAACATTTGGCAGCATATTATGTTCGTTACTTTTTAAAAATCTTTTATTATAATAAAAATAATCATTAAGAAAAAACTCATTGTGTATAATAAATGTTTGTGTTTGTTTCATTAAGCGCATAAAATAATATGATCATTAACACATTTGACGCTCCGCCTTCGGGTCTTATCTGTCTATTGTTAAATGCAAATAACAAAGTGAATTTAAAGGTTGATAAATAAAATGAAGAAATACAAATTCGAATTCTAAGTAGGTTTAGGTTTCATTAGTTTCCTACCGATATAAATTCCTACCAGCACAAATTGTTGATAATTCAAATTATTTTGTTAAGGTGGGTCTTATCTAAAATTAGGAAAAGAAAAACCACCGAAACAATAATATTTAACACTTGAACTAAGATCATATTCCTTTCCATCCAAAATTATTAAATACAATCTCAGCTGAATAGTTATTATGGTATAATAATTATTTAAATGTACTAAAATTAAAAAATAATTTAATATTCGAACTTAAAAATGAGTTAGAATATTACATATTATTTAAACATCGTTAATAATCTATTATATAATTATTTACATGTGAAATTTATTCAATTTTTTCTTTTGTTGCGTTCTGTACAATAAAAGTAAAATTGCATAAATAGATCAGCTTTTGATCGAACATACCAAATTTTACAGAATAAGATTTATCATAAAAAAGATTAATAAAAAAAGTCGATATTCCCGAACTTTCAAAAACAATTTTTGTGCAGATTATTATGGTTGCATGCAACATTGGATAAGAAACTTAACGTAAAAATGTTATCGATGCTTTTCATCGAGTTATCGTTCTTTTGTAAAAAAAATGTACTCTTTCGATTTATAATTAATTCTAAAATCAAAATTCTTAACCTGTGGAAAAATGGACTATTTTTATTAATATTGAAAAAAATATTTTATAGATCCTTTATTAATACTACGATAATAGGCTTAAATTTTGTGTCAAATTTTGTACTTTTTTGTATACATAATTACGTGCCTAACAAGTTTGCCCTAGTATTTTTTTAATTTTTACTTTCACATTGCGAATTGTTTATTTTCAGGATGAGCATTTGCGGATGGATGTTGCGAGAATCTTATGCCATTGCGAGCAAGCTGAAACGTGGCTTAATGTACTATTTAAGGTAAAGATTTTCCATAATACGGTTTGAGATTTTCAAAGTGAATTTTATATTGGCAAGATCGTCGACGATCAAATGGGAGTTGGACGCCGTCTTAATCGATTTTTCCTCGTTGGAAACCAAATGCGCAATCTTCCTTTGTATTCAGTCAATTCAGATATACGTAGTTAACGTGTGTGAATTGCGTAAATAATTTTACATATTGGCATCAAAATAAATTATTTATAAATTGTACTCTTGTTATTAAAATAATTCTAATTCTGTAACGATGATAAATTAATTGTTTATTATCTGAATTGTAATAGTTGGATGATCTTGTTAACATTGGTTAAATAAAGCATTCTGGAAATTTTTTCACGTTTAAATTCTCTAATAATAAGTACTGAATAATTAATGGAAAATGTGACTTGTAAAAACCAATAAATAGTTTTTGTGTAAACATTAAATAAAAGCCTTTAAACAAATTCCTTTGTTTTATATCTCATTTTCTTTATATACATTAATCGTTAATATACTGCTAAAATAATGATAAGAGATACTATAAGTTCCAAGTTACGCGTAAATAACCGCATGCTTATCAACTTAAGCGTATGTGGCATAAAAAATACTTATCGACAAAAAATTTCTGCAACATTTATAAATTTTTCGTCCTTCGTGTGTCAATAACAGTAACAAACGTCTCAGATTCGGATTAAAAATAAAAAAAATATTTAATTTTATTTTATATAACAGATAATTTATTAAATATAAACACGTGTATGTACATTTAACTCTACATAACACACATATAATAATCTGTGATAATACATAAAAATAGACCTGTAAATAATCCAACTCCTAATACTGTAAATGGTATAAATTTCTTTTCTTTGGTATCATAAAATTTCATGTTAAACCTACGTATCTTGTAATTTGTTCATAAACGGTCCATGCCATTGCAGTCATTAAAGTTCTTCTCAGCATACGAGGTACTATCCCCTTAAAATATCCTAATATTCCATATTTATTATATACATTGAATATCGAACTCCTCAAATTCTTATATTCTTCCGGATAGAGTTGCATTTTTGTTTTAAGTACATCTGCGGGATGCGTAATAACAGATGCAAGAATACCAGCGGTTACTCCACAACTAAAATGGTTTGTCATTGAATCGCTAGAATGTGGAAATTCTGAAAGAATAAATTTTGTTTAACAATATAATTCGAAATTTCAAATTTAATCTTAAAAGTTATAGATCGTTAAATATTTTGAGAGAAAACAATTTTTTACTTACGATTGGATGTCAATTTTTTTAATTGCGTGTAGAACATGAGGTAAAGTCCGCTATAAGGTGCATCTCGTAATAAAGTTGGAATAAGTCCGCTCGAAAGTCCCTTGACACCTTCGTATTTATGAATTAATTGAAGAGCTTCTCTTATACTGTTGTATTTATACACTCCACTCTGTTAAAAAAAACAAAAGTATAATTATAGTACAGGAATATAAAAATTTACGAAATGTAATTTAAATATAATATCATTTATAAGCTGTTTTTAAATAAAATTATATAATGTTTGAATTTTTCGTTATTGGTACCTCGTATCTCGTCTTGACAACTGTTATTGGAATCAATATAGCTCCGGAAATAGTTCTTGCTGTAATTCCTAATGTAATGGCTTGAAAAGGTGTAAGCGAATCTTCTAAATTCAATGTACTTTTTAACCAATACAGGGTTGAAAAATAAAATCCAACTCCCGGTATGACTCTAGTCATAGACTTAAAATATTAAATATAATGGAATTTACACTTTTTAAAATAATTTTATTTAAATTCTTAATCACATTCATACATACTGGTGTAATTCCTCTCCATAATCCAAAAATATTATCTTTTTGAACGATGGTAATAACAGTTGTCATCATACTGTTTCTTTGATATCTATTGTAATTGTACAGTTATTAGCTCCTATATCTTATAAAATGAATTATAATTGAAAGAAAATATTCGTACCCTACACGATTGCTTACTCTATTTTGAAGTCTTGTTTTTATTAAATCGAGAGGTTGAAATAAAATAGTTGAAAAAGTTCCAGAAAAAGAACCAACCAGAAACGACTTCAATACAGGGTACTGGAAATAAGATAAATTAAGAAATATTCCATTCTTATGTATCGTACCAGTCGTTATCAAAGCCATTTAATAAAACAAAATTATACGCAGAAGGATTTTGTATCACGTGCAATAGAAAAATTAACGGGATATGTCTTGCACGAGTTCCCTCACGTGAATTATGTGATCTTTGAGAAAACGGTCGTTTAGTTTTATCTATCAAATGTTTTCCCTGGGGGGTCTGATTTTATTAAAAGGTTATCATACTATGAGCCACTAGATGGTAGTTATCAATCTAAATTTTCCTCCGCTTTGTAAAGTATGTTTCTTATTAATTATTTTATTTATGCTAATCAAATTAAAGTTAACAGCTGAGAAACTTTGATTAAATTTTCCAGTGTAACCTTGAATGTGAATATAAACTTTGCTAAGGAAAATTGTACACGTAAATACTATATTTTAATACACTTTTAATATTAGATTTTTTTAGTAAAATTGTAAATTAAATATGTTTTAATGATTATTGCAGAAATATTATTCCTTAGAAGTGTTATCAAATTTATACTATTCATAAAAATAATTTGAAAAATATCTTTAAATTAAAAATATATAATAGTTATGAGTATATTTAAAATTGTTTTTTAATCGTATTTGGAATATATTTGGAATTACTTTCTTATTAATTATAAAAACGAAGTTTATTAAAAAATTTGCAAATCATGTTTGAAAAACAATTGAATAACTGCTGTAATAATAATCTAATTTCCCAGTAGTCTAACAATAATAACGGTATATTTTACACAATTATGCCAAAAATATCAAAATATCGATGAAAAATTAAGTCTCCGTACGAAATAATTTTTTCTAGTTCTTTTGCTGTATTAAGTACTTTTGTAAAAAGTACAACTAATATCAATTATATGATCTAAAGTGTATTTCTATTGATTAAACGAGTGATTTAATTTTGATGAATATTAAAGAACAAACTTAATCAACATAGAAGTACTTACTCCTCCTAATGTTTCCATTTTTGAAATTTTTTAATTATGTACAATTGGAACAACCAATGAACATTATTCTACACGTAAACCTCTTTACAGTTGATTAGCTTATGAATTGCAAGTACTTCGCATCTTCTTTAACGCATGATGGAATACTAACTACAGTTTTCAGTCTTATGTACTTACGTTTATATTAATCGCTGTTTCCTCACTTTTGGGGTCAACTGGATGACACTGCATATCAAAATATGCTAATAAAAAAGTTTACTG
Organism: Dolichoris vasculosae; assembly: GCA_018907195.1. Taxonomy (NCBI): domain Eukaryota; kingdom Metazoa; phylum Arthropoda; class Insecta; order Hymenoptera; family Agaonidae; genus Dolichoris; species Dolichoris vasculosae. The sequence goes on along the minus strand of JACCHY010000002.1, from coordinate 18,032,196 downwards.
ATATTGTAAAACAGAAACGTGATTTAAACGTGAGTTGATTAAATCGTATGTGAACTCATGTTTTTATTTCTTATGGTAAAAATTATGCATAATATATTTATTATACGTACAATACTGTATTTTAAACGATTCAAAATGTTACAATACTTTTTTCAATGATGCAAATAATCAAATAAAAACGTAGAAATTTGTACTATTAGCTGCTATGCATAGTTACAAAAATTATAGAACTTTAATAATTAATTTTAATGAATCTTATTTTTTACACTTGTGAAAATTAATAGTATATCTTAAAAGTCAAATTTTAACTCATATAAATAAACATTTATCAAATATAAACAACTTTTATTAGATTGAGACATATAGGTTATGAACGTAGCAGAATCGTTCCTTTATCTTAGGTTATCTTGATTATTAGCAAAATAGAAAAATAAAAAACTTTAACTCGGATAACCCACGAATACCGACAATTTATTAAATAAGAAATATTAATAATATAGTTTTCGTTAGTGTAGGTAAAAACAGACGATTCTATTAACTAAAAACTGTAATAGAAAATGAACTAATTTTGTATGGTAATGAACTTCGTTAAGTTATCATTTTTAATTATAATTAATAACATAGAATTTAATTCATGACGCATTATTTTTAGCTGGCTATTACGAGATGTTTGCGTAAGTTCCGATAAACATTGTAACTGATAATTTTTATATTTTTATAAATAAACGACGACTTCATTTTCTCAAATTAAAAATAATTATTACTACAGCTTCTTTGGTTCTGATTCTATTTTTGATTCAATATTTTTGCGTTCTATTAAAGATTTAGTACATCATACGATCGTCCATTTATAAAAAAACATAATAGATTAATCACATTGGAAAATAATTATTTATGTTATATAAAGTTAATTACTACATTAATTTTATAATTCATTAAAATTCATTATAAAAATTGATTATTTAGAATGATTTTTTTACATTCTTCATTTTGAAGCAAATACATATTATTTGTTTGTTATAATAGTTATTTTGTTAAAGACAGATTCATCATTCGAAAAAAAATTTGTAATTAAAAACTGTAATGTTCATGTGATATTATACTTTTCAATTATGTGTCAGTTGAACTTCACCGATTCCAACCTGTAAACGGTAACAATTTATTAATAAAACAAAATTAACACTTATTTAAATATATCAACGTAACCAGTATAATTTTGTTCTGAAATAAATTAGATGGTTTAAATTAAATTTTGAATAAATTCATTATTGTTTATTGGAATAAATTGAAATTTTTAACACTTTTTATATAATTAAATCAAGGTACACATGAATGAAAATTTTATTTTTCAAGATTTTCTATCGTGTTAACTTAACGAAAAAAATTAATTACAAAGTCTTCGTTTGATTATTCTAACTATAATTAATGTAAGTAGCGCAAACAGTATAACATTTACATTAAAATAATTGCGTAATGTTTTATTATGTCATAGTAATGCAAAGTATTTTGGTTGGGGTTTTGAATTCCACGATTTTATTCGTTAAATTATTATTTATCTTTGATATAAGACTATTATAGTATTTGTAAATTTCATAATTTTAGATAGTCATTTATGTTTTTAAAAGTAAAATTTTGATAAGTATTAAAAAACTTCAATTTTGAAAGAATCAAATTAGTTATAATAAATAATTTAGTATTTTGTCTGCGTAGAATAAAAGCATTTATTTTTAATAAACTATTTCCTTTACATAAAAATTAAAAATATTTAATTCGTCATTTTAATTTTCGAATGAAATTTCGGTTTAATTTCATATAAAAATAAGTTTTTTATAGTCGCTGAATATCATTATATGTGCAAACGTTATTAAATACTATTCGTAAGATATAGAGGATAAAATAACTTGATAACTTGCTTAAAACGTGATAAACAATTATCATTTACATATATAGAATATCCCAAATTTTCAAACAATAAAGTATTTAATGTTTGCAAAAATCGAAATGGAGGTAAAATAAACTAACGAAAAGTTGAATCGAACGAAACGTTATCTTAAATCTGTAAATTTTGCTATTAAAAAATTAACATATTTTCAAAAGAAAAGAAGGTGATACTTCCGGCGCTGATAACACGAAACTTCTATTTATAACAAATAAGTTTATAAATTATCCTCGTAAATTATGAGTAGAGATTAGAGATAAAAACGAGAACCTTCATTCGTATCTACAATTAATAAATTGTTTCTTATCTGCACGAGTGAAGAAGAATTTCATCGCCGGTCTCATTAATTTGAAGATGGTACGAGTCGTCTTTCTACGTTGACTCGTGAACCGCGGTATAATGGAGGTACTAAAAGAAGCCAATCGCCTTCGCTTAAGCCGGAAACGAAGCTCTCGTTCATTTTAGTGCTGCACAGGAGACTGTGAGCACTTGGTCGTTGTCTATTGCTGAAACAATACGTAAGTTAATTATTTTATCGATATTTTTAGGCCAACTCGATTCGTGTATTATCGTCGGTGCAATTTTTATTACTTTATTTTTTAAAGCAGTACCGAATTTCTATAAATTTCGTCCTAAAAGCATCGATGCATGTACTCGTTAGTTTTTACGACCACGTGTTCTTACAAATCGAATATTTCTAAAATCTTTGCCGCTGGTTGGTATATCGTTATTATTTATAGAAAAATCAATATTATGAAACAGCTTGGGAGTATTACTGTATTCTTTATTACGTAGTTGAAGGAATTTTCGTTTAACGCAAGTAATAATTTTTGAGGTTAACTCGTAAAACGTGGTCGTGTAAATTTATTTAAAACCGTCTACTCTTGTAATAATGAAAAAATTTAGGGAATTTCGTGTAAAATATTTTGAAAAGCAATACGTATTTGTAAAATACTGAAAGTAAAACCTTTGAGCATCGATAATTTTCGATAAAAAATCGATAGCTTAATTTTACTGGACATTTTCCACGAGGATTTATATATTAAATTTTAATCGAACAGAGCGACCATGGTTAACGGAAGAATTCCGTCGGTCTTCTCGAAGACATACGTTACACCAAGAAGACCGTACGAAAAGGCTCGCTTAGATCAAGAGTTACGTATCATCGGAGAATACGGTCTTCGTAACAAACGCGAAGTATGGAGAGTCAAGTACACCCTTGCCAAGATCCGTAAGGCTGCTCGAGAACTTCTTACGTTGGAAGAAAAAGATGCCAAGCGTCTTTTCGAAGGTATTTTACCTTTATTTTTTATAATCGGAGATTTCATATTTTTAAAGTGATGACTCTTAATTAATGTATTCTGACACCTCTTGTCTGAATTAATTTTGAAGTAGAAAATATAATCTGAAAAACTTTCGATCGATGGTATTTAATGGTAATTAAAAAGAATCGTGTATTAATTTTTTCCTGTTTTATAGGTAACGCGTTGTTGAGGCGTTTGGTAAGAATCGGAGTACTCGACGAAAGTCGCATGAAGTTGGATTACGTCCTTGGCTTAAAAATCGAAGATTTCTTGGAAAGACGTCTTCAAACGCAGGTTTTTAAACTTGGATTGGCTAAGTCCATCCATCATGCTCGAGTTCTCATTCGTCAAAGACACATTAGGTTTGTACATTCGATAAATATATAAAAATAAAGCCTTATTGTCTGGGCAAGGAATTTCTGTAACTTGCAGAGAGTTTCTAATCATTAAGGCAAAATTAATTCCTGATTTAATCATTGAACGAACGTAATTGTTCGTTCAATTTCATAACAGGATACATATTTATACGATAATTATTAATACGGAAAATAATCCATGAGATTTTATGCAAAGATTACAAATTTTATTAATTTTTTAGTCTCGTACCTGATTGATCGCTCGAGCGCTCCCACTGAGATAGCTACGAGACGTTACATCTTTGTAATGAATTGAATCGCATCTTGACTTAATAAAATTTTTTTTTTTCAAACAGACCACTTAAGTGATAAATTAAATTTAGCACTTAACGCCTGATAATAAAACAATGGGATATTAAAGCAAAGTTAGAAATTGGTATAGTTTTTGATAATTTTTAAATCAAAAGTTTTCTTAACAATTAGAAACTTACTTGATTAAAAAAATTTTACTCAAGAGCAATGTTATATTTTCAGAGTGCGCAAGCAAGTTGTTAATATTCCATCCTTTATCGTTCGACTGGATTCGCAGAAGCACATCGACTTCTCTCTGAAATCACCGTTCGGTGGTGGTCGCCCTGGTCGTGTAAAGAGGAAGAACTTGCGCAAGGGAACTGGCGCAGCTGTTGCCGAAGAAGAAGAAGATTAAACTATACGCTGATTTTTAAATAAAAGCTGAATAAAAATACCATAAAATTTTACGTATCGTTGTTTTCATGTTTAATTTATTTCATTGTAACAAAATTCCATTGCATGATTTTGAATATAAGAATGTGTTTAATTACATTAAAAATTTTATATAGCGTGGGATAAGCGCAAATTTGTAGTTTTTTAATTTGTTTTTCAAATTTTTGTATAGTTTGATTAGGAATAGAGATCCAAAGTTATTATTTATTAACTTAGTAATACTTGTAGAATGTTTTCGTATGCGAAAGAAGTTGATCTGTTTTTAAATACGAGCAAATGAAGCTATGAATTTTAATTATAATAGAATTGTAATATAATATCAATGTTTATAATTTATACTTTAATTTTTAATTTTAATTCTAATGGGTTAAATTTAAATACGACTTCTTTGTTTAGTTGATAAAGTAGAATAGGAAAGTTGCTGGTAATTTCTCTGTTTAGAAATATGAGTTTTAAGCTACTGATAATTTATAATATATTGTAGAAGCATATAATAAATTGTGTTTTAATTTGAATCTTTAATATATTTATGAAAATATTTTCATATTTTGATTTCATAATTTGCATACAAATTCAATGTCAGTTTTAATCCTTTTTCTAGTAACCTAGTTTTATTGATTTAGTTAATTTTCATATTATAGTATCGATAATTTTCACTGTAACGAGTCGAGATTTTTAAGTCTAATATCTTTGATATAAAATATTTAATATATAATTTTTATTTTATAATAGTTTGTAAAAGATTTTATTTTTTTAATGACATCGAGGGATGTTTGTGTAGTATCAATATATTTAGTGAAATAATTTAGTGAAATAAATTGGTATCGATATTTATAACAATAATTTTATTGATAAAATAATATTATTATGCATAGTATTTTTGATTGAAATAAACAAATAATTTTGTCTGTATAGTTTTTCAAATAACCAATAATCGCATGTAATAACAGTAAATTAATATATCTTATTAAATATATATATTAAAAAAATATAGGTTACTATTCATTTGGCACAAATTACTAAATTTTTAACTCAAAGGATAATAAATTGTAATTTAATCACTTTAATTTTTTACAACACTATTCACAAACAGTATGCATAATATTAATAAGTATTACATCTTTTCACGTAGGTAAATAAATTAAATCAACGCATGTTCAAATAATGTATTAGATTACAATATTTACAGCGTTAAGTGAACGAAGATAAAAAATGAATATTCACATAAATTAAAATTATATACATTTTTTAATTTATTACTGTTTATATAATAAATTTTGTTGCACATTAATCATTAACGATCAACGTTAATGACTTAAATGTCTTATAAGTGTTCGAATTGTGACGGTATGAAATTTTCGTATCTGAGCCTGTATTTGAAAGTTCATCGACAACTTTTAGACTACACGAAATTTGTTTTATTTAGCATGCTCTTCCTTTTATATGATTTAATGATTAGACTATTATTATATTATCTTTCTTTAAGTAGTATTTCCATTGATTTAACGCTAGATTAAGATTCGATCCGTTCCGAAAGAAACACGTTTTATTTTTCATTTTCCTTTATACTTTTTGTTATTTATCTAGTTATTATTTATAAAATATTTTTCACCACAGCTACTTTGACATTTTCCTGTTATATTAGTTCAGCAGGTTCCACAATTGTTATCATTTTCAAAATCTGCAATCGATTATTTTATTAGATTTTTTGGTGATCAGATTTCCTCGACACAATCATGTACGTTTCTTAAAAATGGCGTATGGCAAGTCTCTTTTAAAAAATGATTTTTTATGTTTTATAAGCAGAGGTAAACACGCAAATCACGAGCGGTTCGTGTACGACCAAGTTTTATACAATGTAGGATATCTCATCCGACGAAAAGATAAACTTACAAGCATGTTTTTTACATCACGGAATTCATATATTTCGATCTATAAAAATATGAACATATTTTTTCGAGATGACTTTATTGGATATTTCTTACTCGCATATATATCATAAATTCAAAGTACTATTTATAATACTACTACTTTATATTTATAGTTCATTTTGTAATTATAAAGTTTGTTCATTTATGAATCCGTTCTTTACATCTATCGTATAAATCTATTAAAAAGCCGATACGAGCGACGAGGAAGTAAAAGAGCGAGCTTTTTTCGTTATGTTTTTCCTCGTATATTTAAAGTACGGCTTTTCGAAAAAGCTTGCGCTTACGAGGAGAGATTTCTCAAACACGGATTTCGGGATGTCGTCGGATGATCAACCTCTGTATGGTAGTCCATGAATATACGTTGGGATGCGATTCATGGAGCCTATGCGCTTTGCAATAACGCGAAGATAATTTTCTCGTTGAAAGTATTTGGTTACCTTGAAAAAGATGGATTAAAATTTCCGTTGCTGCGTGTACTATTAGAGTTGCGGAAGTGGAAGATATTTTTCAGGCCACTTATTCGATCTCTTTGTTTTTTTTTTGTCACCTCGGCGCGACTCCGCTGGCAGGAAATCTTGCATAAAATATTCCTCGCGCTTTTACTTCGAAAGCGGTATCATTCTTATCGACTAAAAGCACTTCACCGGTGAGAGTTTTAAATAAGTGATCGCGATAAGGATAAAGGAGAAGAGGATGAAGCCTCGCTACGCTTTCTTAAAAGTTTGTCCAAGGTTCAATTATAATCGAAGATTAGTTTATCGGTAATAATTTCGCCAAGGAGCAATGGGTAATTTATGCCATTGTTTTTCCCGAAGTCAAATTATTGGTCAGCGGTAAGAAGGTTCCATTGGTCGGTGCGTTTAAGTCGATCGATGTTCACGTTTTCGGCGACTTTGTTCGAAAAGTCGAGAAAATTGCTGGAAAGATCGACGGAAGGGAAAAGTTACTTTATTTTGCTAAAGCGTTATAATTAACGTTTCCCTAAGTAACACTCATTTTTGGGATCGCGATTCATCATTTTTCTTTTCGAACGGTAGGGAAAATCACGCGCATTAATCCCGAAAAAGATATAAATTGTATCTACTCGTATATTAATTATAATAATATAATATAAATAGACAATAACGGATATCTTGTCTTGCTTCAATGTACGACTGGATAATATTTTTGTATTCAAACATCGAGTTAAGTTTATCGTTCGAAGGGTTGCTGCGCGAGTAGGATGAAAACTGCGTGGGATAAAAAGCAGCCGATCTCTCCGTCTATAGAAAAAAGTACACATTTTACATATCGAAGAAGCGTGCGAAACGAACGACAAGTGCATCGGTACCGCATACGAGTTATCTGCTTTCCGGATGGTCCGTTTTCAAGTAATTAGCTATCGAACGAACGCGAGTAGACTTGCAAATTCCGATTGCGTGTATACGTCAATAGATCGTATACACAGAGACTGTTATTCGTAGAATGTGTACGGTGTTACGTGGAGGCGATGTTCTCGCGGACGCTTCTAAATGTACCGGTGTATCGTAACCCTATTATTGCATACGTATTACTGCCACAATTCCGAACTTTAACGTGTCCGTATCCGAATTGACTTCAGCAACGTTTAATTATGTCGCGACCATTGGTTTTTATAAACGAGTACGAAATATTTCACGAGTATGAAGTATTTTTTTATCTAAAAGATACGAGTATCCCAAAGGTTCGATATATTTAAAAAACAATACATAAGAGTTTCATCCAAAGATGTCTATTAAATACGAATCCCGATTACGATGATAAAGTACGCGATCATAGAAATTTCGCTGTAAAACTCGTATTACGGATATTACGGAATAATCAAATACTTTAATTTAACGACCATTGAAAATATTAAGTAAAAGATTATATATATATATATATATACATTTTTTAATATTTCAACTTACTTATTAATTATCATGTTTCGAATTTGTGCATCAAAGTACTCGAAATCATTTTGGTAGCCGCGCGTGTCGTAAAGCTCGGTACTTTAATCTTTGATGTTTTATCCATAATATGGTTTCGAATACGCGAGAATTGGTAATCGGTGGATGTACGTCGCTACGTACGAAAGGATGTAAAGTATACGAAAATAATAATCGATCACGGTGGAGTCATATTAGTTTTGAAACGGATATTTTACGAAAAGTGCCCGAGGCTATAAATTTAAAACCTTGTTTTTCATCGGGAATTACGCGATAAAATTCAGAAGCGATGTAATTCGCGATCCTAAAAGGCGTAACCAGCCGCAGTGATTCCGATACGCGATGTTTTCTGGTTCGTTCAAGCTTTTTGCGAGCGCCGAACTACCGAGATCCTACGAGCGAAACAGGTATAAGAAACATCGACGCGAGTCATCAGCTCGACTAAGCTTCCGCGGAAAACCTTGGAAGCAAGGGTCGGGACGTTATCCTTGCTCGGAACAACCACGTTTTACGGGGAAAAAGCTGCGGGTAGAACCGAGGAGCCACGCTCGATGAGTGCGCTGCTAATTTCCTCAAAAACAAAGAGGGACGACGCTTCGAGTCCCTCAAGCTTCGTTCCCGATGGATCGTCGTAAAAAAGAGCATCGCGCCGTCGTTGCCGAGGAACAACGACTGCAATCGTTAACGCGACTGTTGGTCGAGGAGGAGACGAGCCCGCCTTCGTCGGATCGTTAACTCTCTCTCGCTCCCTCTCTCACTCCCTCTCTACCTCTCTCTCTTTCAGCGCATAGTCTCTTTTCCATCTCCGCAATCTACCCTTTTCCAGGCGAGTAGGAGCTACCGTAGCCGCCCTTTTAACGAGGAACAACACGTTCGACGAATGTACCCGACGATGTGGCAGTGCTTTGATTAGCTAACCCTCTTGGAGCGTTCCTCGGCAGGACACGAGTCTTCCCCGAAGAGATTACGCGAATGAGCGAAGGATATCGATGTCGTTAACGCATTAGCCACCGCTGTTCGCGATAACACCCACCCGAGTTTCATTAGGCAACTTGAACTTTGTCGCTTTTAAATTTTGATTTTTAATATTTCTCACAAATTCTTCCTAATTTCGAACAACGCGTTTCGATACACGAAATTTGTTACGACAACTACGACGCACGCCAAGAAAAATGTTAAATAAAAATGTTAAATAAAAATGTAAAATAAATGAAAATAGATCCCGTATCTTTCTCGTATATCTTACTAATAATGGAAGAAATAAGAGAAGGAGCACGATTCGTAGGTAGGCCATAGTCATTAGAAAGTTTAACCGATGCGGTCGTTCGATTAAACGCCGCTGCGGTATTACAAGTACTGGTACGGAAGAAAACCAAGTTATACTCGCCGATAGAAAAATATCGCTAGACGATGCTGATACTTTTTAATAATACCTTTATAATGTGGTTAGTAATCGGTAATAAATTTTATATAAATTCGAAATTTTCTATCGAGTGCTACGCAATAAATATCTATAATATTTTACTTGTATTTAAAAAAAAAATAGCTTAATTATCGATTAAACTTAGCGTCCAACGATTTAATTATTACAAAATTTTTATCGCTCGAAATGGTAAGTAATTTGACCATTTTTAATAATTAATTTTACCGTAATCTTTAAATTCCCTGAAATACTTCGTAAAATTTATTATCCTTACAGAATTTTTAAAATACTTTTTATAAATTACTTACACATACGATAAATACGATAAAAAGATTTTTAGTATTTACTATAAAGTAGTTTTAAATATTATATTTATGCGATATAATTGTCTATTTATTTTTTACATGTATTTTACGTTATATTTTATAAATATACATTATTTATTAATTGACTATACAAAATATACAACACTTAAAAGAATGTAGATAAATATAAATATATAAATGTATAGGTAAATACAGCTCGTAACGTATTAAATATCGTACGTAAAAATAAAATATTGAACTATTGAAAATATCTGAATACAATAGATGAGAAAAAATAGAAGGAACATTGTATCTATGGTTTGAGTTTGTGATATTAGGATAATTCTTTCGATTGTTTCTCGTTTATGTACATTGCAGATTAATGCATACGTACCAAGGACATGTATACGATATGATACGAGATTAACTAAATATGTACGGACAAGCGCAAAGAGATGGAAACTGAGAAGAATGAAAAAAGGACGAGTCTTTTATGTCAATAAAGTCAACCTCATTTCAGAGAAGCTGTCGGTAAAGGTTCCAACGACGACTGGGAGTTGTTTCTTTATTTTCTCTCGACTTTAGGGTTTACAGTTTATTTTTACTTTCATTGAGCACGTTAAAATTGTTTATACATGCACGTACGGAAGATTTTTTTTATCGTTGCTCTACTCATTGGCTTTCTTTATCCGTATCAAACATCGATGTAACTACTCCAACTTGTAAGAATTTTTTTAGAGATTAAATTTAACTTTTCTTATAGTCTGTCCGATTGTGTACGCATAAAAAAATATATATTTGTTTTATTCATTTTTTTCTTGTAATAGTGGTTTACTTATAACTTAATAGTAGAACTTAAAATAAGTTTTGTAGATTTATAAAATTTGTATTACAAATTTATAATGTAAATCTTATGTACACATAAATGCAAAGTAAAATATTTTATGTATTTTACGAAAAACATACTCTAAATATTATTTTTATTATGTATTTAATACTTAATTTTAATTCAAATTCATTGGATTAAATATATTGAATATTTAATATACATTATATATATTTGAAGAGTAAATATTACATCATTAACTTGTTTTTATCTTAAGACTGGCGTTATAGAACAATGGATTGTAAATTCAAAAAATATCACTTGAATATATTGGATACAATCCCCACAGGATAAAAATAATTACAACAAGTTAGTATTATAATTTTTCTTTAGAAATACATTCTAATTTTAATTACTTTATAAATGTAATCGCACTAAAAATTATGTATGTATGAATAATTAAAAAGATGTTTATAATACAAAAAATTAAAGTATAACAGTATCAAAATCATATACATTTTTTTCTAGAAAACGTTCATAATTCTATAAATTATGGATCTATTATGTAGGTAATCTCAATACAATGATTTGATCTATCATGAAAAATACAAATGGTTGGAGAGTATATAAAAAAGAACCTTCAATGAATCGAATAATTTATTCCTATTTGTTCTGTACACCTACAAATATTTCATTAGAATGCATTTTCATTTACAATGGTAGTTTTTTATTATAAAATGAAGCAAGTAACAAATTTCACAATAAAATTAAAAATATAAATACAAAATTAGTTACTTCGGAATTAATATATTTATGATTAAAATAATATTTAATTTTTACGCGAATACTAAAGAATAAAAGATATTAAAGCGAAAATTGACTCAAATATGTAGACTGATTATTAAAGTATAGCTTATATATATTTGTGAATTTGTATCAATGATTAGAATAATTGAATATTAATTGAAATAATTTAAAATTATTTAAACAGCTAATATTATATTTTATTTTATGAATTATTCATAGAATTTTAGAAAAATTTTTACGGTACTATCATTAGTAGAATAAAAAATTTCCTAATTTTGTATAATACGCGCATTTCATCAACAGATTTATAGAATTTTAATACATTTTATTGTTTTTATTTTAATATTTTTATTTTATTGATATTATTTTATTATCAATTTTATTATTCAATACGCGTATTTATTTTACAATCAGATTTGTAATTTTTTTACTGCATCACAAAAGAATTATACATTCGGTCAATTCTAAATATTCCGAATAAAAACTTTTAATTTAATGTATTACTTTTAAAAATTTTAGTATTTTTAAAAATAACGTTAATCATCTACTTTATTCGAAGCACTTTGTAAAATCTTATAAAATACTGATTTTTTGATAAATAAATTTATAAATTATAATTTTTTAAACCGTATAATAATTAATAATTTTATTTCACATACACAAATATTACATATTTTTCAAGCTTTACGTAATTACAATTCACAATTACAAATAGAAGAATATATTGATTTTTATCGCTATTTTAAGTTCTTCGATACTCATATTTTGGATTTTTTATTTGCATCCAACTTTATGTACACGACAGTTGCGATTATTTGTTTTATCACGCATAAAAATATATGAAAATTCTATAGCTATCATATTATGTACAGTAAAATAAATACATTATAATTTATTTTAAGTAATGATGAATGTATTCTAATAAAAACAGTTAATTCAATTATAAAACAATTAATTTATACATCTGTAGTTACAAATCTTAGTAATTATTGTGTAAGCAATAAAAAATTCAAGTCTATTAAGATTCAGCGTACATTTTCCTAATTTTATACGCCTGTAGAGCGTAATTGATAGTTCATAACCCGATAATTAACCAGCTATAAACGCATAAATAAAGGTAGATAAAGACGTGAAAAAATAGATAAGTGTACAGACAGAGGAAGAGAAAGAAAATGGAGAAAGAATGAAATACGCGTATGCATGAAAAGTAGGTAGAGAAATATCGAAATTTATAATTAGGAAAAAAGCTGTAATCGTTTTTCAAAATCAAATGTCAACGCAGACACAGTCATAGGCTGCTGACCTCATATTTCGATTTGCCACAGCGCAGCGAGTTTACCAGCTCCAAAGCACGAAGGGAAATTTATGTGCTAGACTTAGAGAGTTGCGAAGGAATCCAGTCGACCTTCGCATTCTGTTTCGAGTATTAAAACTCTGGACCATGTGTTTATGCGGCATAATAATGTATATAAATTTCTTTCCTTTTTAGTTTTATTTACATTTTTATCCTTTTTTCCTTTTATAAGAGAATTATGAAATATATATATACATATATATGTATATGTATACGATTGTACAAAGGCTTGAAAACTTATCCTACAATATTTTGCTAGTCATAAATAACACTAGAGAGGAATGTCTGGCACTTATTGTAAGTTAAGATTCTTTTAATATCTTTAGAATGCTAATATTTAAAATTTCGAAATGAAGATCTCTAATTCCTGCAGCGTTTTATGTTTTTGCAAGAAAGTAAAATTTTGCTGCTTCCATTACTACACTTAATATCGAGTCCACTTAAATCGAACCAAAGGATACATAAATTTATGTATTTCGATGAAAATAACTAGGAAATATTTAGTTTTTAAGATATAATATTATAAACTATTCGATGAAATTTGAATTTGATTTTCTTTAGTCTCATTTGCGATACGAAACACACGATTATTGTGCTTATAAATTTATGTGCACGAGTTTTGAATCCGATGAAATCAGAAAAACGGAAAAAGCGGTCAAGTAAATTCTAAGCTTTAACGTTGAAAATATTTCTTTTAACGTAACCTTTTAATTTTTATTTAAATATTATTTTTCTAATCAAATGGATTGCAAATATATCATTGAACTCGGATAGTTTTTTGACGCATTTCTAAATAATTGTCGACACATCCGTAGTCGTCGTTATTTGCATAGTTTTTATTATTCAAATAAGATAATTATAAAATTGTTTTTTCTAATTAATTATTTAATTTACGAATCTATATCTCAGTGATAAAAATGATTCAATTACAGGAAAAATTTATTTTTAATATTATGAACTGTAGAGTATATCGTGGATGTCATAATTAATTACAAAATAATCAACGAGTAATCAACGAGTAATCAACGATAAACGTAAATATTTTACGCATTTATAAGAACCGTTAAATATCGGCATAAATAGTAGGCTTCAAAATTATTGTCGAGTTCTCAAAAGTACGCTAAAAATTAGAATGCGATATAAAAGAAAATGAAAAAATCCAAATAGAGTGGGAACAAGTATTTTCCTTTCGTCCATTTTGAGAGGCACTTGTTATGCATTATGCAGGGTACTACGTATTAATAAGCGGTAGGTCGACGGACTGATTTTTAATAGTATGCTAATTTTCGCGCACGTGGTTCCTCTTTACTTTTCTGCTGTCCCTATATAAGTTATACGCCACGGACGCCGAAAAGCGGTACGCGCGTGTATGTGTGTGCGTGTGTCGGGTCCGAGGACGCGCATTCGTGTGTGTACTTCTCTCGATGTGCCTTTCCGACTTTGGTGCTCGCGACAGAATCCACCAACGTCGTGAGAAACAACTGCTGCGGCTGCTGCGAGGGATTCTCTCCTTTATTTTCAAAAGAGCGCTGCTTTACTCCAGCCTCCAACGCGAACCTAAAAATATTGAGTTAGGTTTGCTTATTTTGAATTTAATTTATAAACCGTTGTATCGAATGCGGGAAAGGAGCTTTTATAATATTTGCGAATGCTGCATGAAATATTTATTATAATTATGATCGAATATACCTATCCATACTCGCGTTGGTTCATCCAAGCTTAAATTACAATCGACTGTAATATACTGCGATAATTAAATATTATTAAACTCTCCACATTGTCAAAAATATTTAAAAATTCAGTTTGTACAACGTTCGAACAACGTTTAAATTAAGTTTGGGGCGATAAATAAAAACATACAGAAATATTACGATTCTACGCATCACGATGAGAAAACTATATTCAACAATTTTAACGCAAAGCTGGATTATCAGAAAAATTAACAGATTAAAAAAGTTACGTATTTAAAGAAAAATGAAAAATTTCTATGTTAATAGTAATTTTCGGTAATAGAATATTAGAATATTCAGTGATAATATTCATGATTTTAACGCCTCAAAATTTTATCAATAATTTTGCTTATAAAATAATTTACGTTCGTTTACCTTCGATAACTATTTTCCCATTAAAAATAGTTAAATTAGAACTGTGTTTTCAGTCACTCGGCGATCGGAATATTAAAAATATTTTTCTTTATTCGCAGATCGTTGCATCGAAAAATAAAAACGAGTACACGATAAATAGGACGTTCAATGATATATTTTTGGACTTATAATAAGAAAAAACTTCCCTTTATCAAATCCAGCGGAAAAAAACTTGACGATATTTTCCCCAATATTTACACCCTGCGAATGAAAGTCTCGCGTACGCCTCCTCCAAATTTCCAGCAGCGCATCTTCGCTGATTCGTTCACTCATAGTTACATAGACGCAGGATATTCCGCGTCGCTCTCCCGAAGAATCTCATGAACGTCTACCGGGAAAGCGATACATTCATTTCCCAAGGAAGGTGACAGCTGGGGGAAGAGAAGCCGCTAAAAGCAGCGACGGTCGCTGCTCACGGCAAGGCTTATTGTTCCATCGCGACACTTTCGAGTGGGTGCATCAAGACCTCGTACGTATGTTCGCTTATTTTTTTTTTTATCCATTTCTATAGCCGAGCGGAGCTTTCGGAGCTGCCAGAGCTGCTGGAGCTTTCCACATTTCCCATGCTAGATACCAAGAAGGGTCCCCTGCATATAAAGAGCACGTGCTCTCGAAACTTCGCTTACGATGATAGAAATGACCGGTCTGAAAACGCTCCAGTCTACCAAATGCTTGCTTTCGGATGCTCGTCAGACCTTCGCGGAAACTCGTTCGAGAGATCTTCCAAAGAATCAAGGGTTGAATGGAATTTTTCTACGGGGCTTTTCTTTTCCATTTATTCGTACGAGACGCGGAACGCGTATAACTTTTTATCGTGAAGAGTTGTTTTATTGACAATTTTTGAGATCCGAGTCGATCGGGCTTCGAACGATTGGTTACTCTCGTATACCGTATATGGTACCCACCATATGTAGAAAAAATAACTGTTTTAAAGAATAAACTTCGGTTATATTTATTTAAATTTTCATAAAAGTCGGTAAATACAAGATTGTTATAAAAAACAAATTTTTTAAGTTTAAACAAATTTTATAAGCAACCGTAATGTACTCGATTTATCGCTTTTGGAAATAAAAGAATTTGAATTTATCTATAGATTCGTAATACAGTTTCGAAGCTTTAATAAAATATTTACAACGAATTTTTAATTTTATTTATTTTTTAAAAAAATAATTTGCTTGTGTAGTTTATATAAATTATTTCATTAATTACTCGATATTTGAAAAATTAAAATATTTCGTAAGAATTAAAAAATGCTCATTTTCGAAATATCAGGAAGTATAATAATTAAATATAATAATATCGATGATAGGAAATTAAATATTTGCACATCTGTATCGATATTTTTAAATGTAATCAATATACTGATTATTCATCTGTTTTTACTTAAGTTTTCATTAAAATACGAATATTGATTTTAAAAAGTTTTTTAAACTCCTATTCTGGTAGACTTATCATTGAAAACGATCAAACAAATAGGAAATAAATAATCTGACAAATGTATATTATAATATTCTTCTAAATTAACAATATTTTCCATCGTATTATACATTTCTTGTAATCTTGTTATTTAGCTCATGTAACTCTAGCGCAATAGTAGCTACCTTAAAATACAGACAAGTATTTAATGGAAGGATGAGGTCGCAAATCCGACACTCTTGCAACATGAACGAGCAAAAAGAAAGATGAAGAGCTGGAAGACGAAAAGCAAAGAAAACGAAGGGCAAGAGGAGTTATTTAAAAAAAAGGAGAAAAAGCGCAAGGTAAAGAAAAGAGCCGAGGGAAAGTAGTTTAAAGAATAAAAAGCCTTCACAAGCATCTTTCTCGTATGGTACTAAGATCGTTGAAGAATATTGCAAAAAGTGGATATATTACATTTTATTTGTCATATTTATATACTTCAATTCAAGCTCTATCTTCCTTATTTTAATAACAGGGTCATAATTTGTAACGGTATTTAAATTTATCGAAAAATGATCGATTTTATCGACTGTATCCTTAAAAATCACAAGATTTTATTTATAATTTGTATTCCGTTTAAAAATATAAATTTTTGATACACTCGTTACTACATACTATTTTTGTGGATTTTTTATTTATAAATCAAGGGTAATATTTCGTGTATGGTTCATTTTTAACTGTACATGATTAATTTTTAAATAGTTCGTAATATTACGGTCTTCTCAGAATTAAAAAAAATTCATTACTATTTCCATTCAAACTTTTTCAATATTAATATCAGTACTTTGTTAAACGTTATAAGTAATAATATGATAGTAATTTTTAAAATTATATTTTTTTATATCCTTATTAGTACTAAAATTTAACATTAGTACTCATTTATCTTTGGAATATAATAATTTGTTTAAAAAAGATGTATATAAAGCCAATGATAAAATAATGTACCTGCACAGCTAAAATTGGAGAAATTCTCGCACACGTGATGTCGTAAACTTAATTTGCTTTTGAGATTGCGTTATAGTTATGCGTTGATATTGTAGAAGCAGTTGAAACCTTCGTATATCAACTTGTATGTTTTTTTCAATTATGTAGAGTTAATTTCAGAGCATATTTCAAAAACGAAGTAATTCTATTCAATATATTTTTAAAATATCTGAAATACCAACCGAAAAATCTTTATGAAATCACGTACATTTTTGTAAGGATTAGAAATATTTATTATGCAATGATAAATGTAATAAGTTATATTATGAAACATGACTTATTTATAAACGAATTACCTCTTGAATTTCCATATAAGTTTAAGTCTGTGTACAAAATGAGTCTATATCTATAAAAATGGTTTCTTAGCGTTTGCACGTCTCGGAAGGTTTCGGAAAGAACCAACGCGTATTTTCCTCAGAGGAGTAGGGACGCGAACAAAGGGTGAGTCTACTCGGTAAAAGCAAGCTTACAGCCTCGTACAATCGTAAAGAACTACAAGCTGTGAGAAGGAAAAAGCGTGAACAAACGCTGAGTGGATGGAATAGAACTGCGACGAGCGAGATGAGAGTAACTGAATTGCTGGATACTAAGAGGGAGATGGAGAAAAGAGATGGATAATAAAAGATGCCGTCGAGATGAATTTTTAAAAATGTTTACCGATCGCATATTTGCCTTTAATAGTTTACAAGTTTCTTAATATTCTAAAATAATTAAAATAATACTTAAGTACGCTTTTTCACTTATTTATTGTAGTATGATGTGACTATACGGCAAAATTATCTTTTACGATTTCTTTTATTATTTACTTAAAACTGAGCTCTAGTAATGTAATAGGTATTTACGCATTGGTAAAAAAAATAATTGTGCAAGTTGAAACATAAATCTGAAACATGAAAATGGCGTTTACGAGGCGTAATTTTTAATGTATGTGTGCATGACAATTTTGAAATTCTATAATAAATTTATATGATTAATAATTTAATTTATTGTATATTGATTTTATTATATGGAATGATTCAGAAATGTATATAAAATCAATATAAAATGTTTTCAATCAAATATGGTAACGATTAGTTCTTGCAGTTAGATATTGAATTCATAGCTGTCATTTTTTCAAAACCATAATTAAAATCAATTAATTAGAATTTATAAGTAAATTTAATATTAATCTGAAACTAATCGAATCGCGCAATTATATTATAAAAAAGGTAAAAGCGAAGGACACTTATCAATAAAGACAAAAAGTTAGAAATAAAGAGAGAATAAAAGAGTTATATATACAGAAATATTATAGTTGCGAAAATCTGAAATGAGAAAATCAGTAAAGTCGGTACCTTTGTCCAGAAAGCAATTTCTTGAATCCTCTTCAATTTATGATGCCCTATAATTCCGCATACTCTCTTTTTCATCCCCATCTTAATCCTCAATATGAACCCTTTTCCTTGATCTCTATGTATTTAATCAACAATGACGTGGAATGGTGGAACAAATCTTTGTCATTTTCTTCCAAAAATCTATTGTTTGTGCTTAATTCCTAAATCAATGCTTTATAAATGTTTATTACGGTTTCACCGAAATAATTCAATAATTTAGATAATTACTTAACTTTTTTGAACATATCACGTTATTTAACAGAGTCGTATATTTTTTAAAATTATTGTATACAAACGATGCATTTATATAATAAATTAAATTGAATAAAGTTGACAGAAAGTAGTTCGTGGTTAGTGCATAAAAATAAATATTAATTCTAAGATTTTTTCATTTTTAAGTAAACCCTGTTTAGTCCGAGACTTTTAATTTAATATTTATTATGATTAGAAAATATCAGTTGTACGTAAATGTACTCTAGTTATCTTGTTAAAATTTTAAATATATTATCTAATTAGAAAATATTAGGAAAAAGATTAGATATAATCAAAATATTTATTATAAAAATGAAAGTAAAAATAAAATTAATATTAGAATATGTATAGTTATTTATAAAAATTTTAATTAATAATAATTAAAGTAATTTAATATTATAAAATACTTAAAATGACATCTTAAATTTATAAGTATAAATCAAAGTTTACTATGTAATAAATTCTTGAAAAATATAAAATATGGGCTCCGTATCGAATGAACGATAATTTAAAATTTAGATTAATATATTTAGTTAATTATACTAAATTTTGTAATTAATTTAAATACGAAAAAAGAAACGTTTAGTAATCTAGAAGGAATTTTTCGAAAAATTTTTTTTTGTTTATTTGTCGGAAGAATCTTACAGCGACAGTAATCGAAAAATAAAGTACATTCGAAGAGTTTCCTCGACTACATATGGCTCGGATAAGTATATTAATTATAAATATGTTAACAATAACAAGAGTGAATTATCAAGGGGAAAAATTTGGCTCTACTATCTGCATATTTCCGTAATCTCAACGGGGTTTCGTAGACAAAAATGCTGTGAAATATCGCACTCAATGTCCATTCGTGCACGACAAAAATGTGGCTATCTCTGGCGCATACAAAATGCTGAAAAGAAAAACAAGAAACAGGCAAGGAAGGAAGTAGGAAAAAGAGGAATATCCGTTAAAGCGGTCGTGGATGCTGAGTTGCGCACATATAGTAGTATTCATCAAGCGGACTGTCAAGTCCACATGGAGACACGGAGTACTGGACCATGATAGTAATAGTCTGGTGTGTGTGTGTGTGTGTGCGTGTGTAGTTGGCAAGATGTAACATCCGATATATGCAGTGAGGTAAACCCTGCGAATTTGTGCTTGTTATACGTACCAGCACTTCAATTACTTCACCTCTGTTTTATACTTCGTTTGAAGTTCTACAGGGTTGATGGTGTAAAAGAGATGTTACATCTGCGCGTATACACGGAATCTTTTATCCTATTTACGTAAATTTTAAGCGTCTATTAGAGTAACGCTAGCATCGAACTATCTAGTACGTGTACAAATAGATTGATCTTGTAATTCGATTGGAAATATTTACAACAATTCTTTTAATCAATTTACGAATATATTATAACTATATTAAAAAGATGAATTTTGTAATGCAATCAAGAAAATTCTTTTGTTTTTTGGTAAGCGATTAGTAGATAATTTGTATATTTTATCTTACACCGTAATTTTTCATTTTATATCTTAATTAACATCATTTAACTTATAATTTTTTATTTCTACAAAGTAAATTTTCATTTTTGTTAATTTTTACCGTTAATTAAGTTAAAAATATCTACTAAACTGATAATTTAATATTAAATAATTATTTTTGTATCTGATACATACAGAAGTTACGTATTACATCCAACTTATGACAAAATTAATATTTTTATTATGGAACGAATAAATATTTTTCAACGCATAATATTAAAAAAAATATAATGTAAGCTGTCTATTGCATTTTTATGTTAAAAATATTAGAAAATAAGATTAAAAATTATTAAAATTCGTGGGATACTTAAAAATATTTTATAATAATTTTTAAATATTTTTCTTTAAAGAAGAATGAAACAATCGAAAATATTTTCGAGTATGTATTTGTTTGTAAATGTATTTTTTACACTTTATTATTGGTTATATAGAATAAGTTTGTTTGGAAAACATAAATATAATATTAAAGACACAATGAAATTTACGATTATTTCAAATTATAATTAATATATATCAAATGAATTTTATTATTTTGAATTTCTTTAAGAATGATAATATATTTACTAGATTATTTTTATTTTATAAAATTTTTATAAATTTTTAATTATAAAGAAAAAATATAGCTTAGTTTATAACTATATAAAAATGTATGTACACCAAGTATCATAATCCAAGATAAATATAGAATAATGCATATATAAAATAATTCAAAACGATATAATTTTTATTCTTCTTATAAGATCATTTTCGAGGATTAAAAAATATTTAAAATTTTTGCTTAATTCGCATTTATTTAATTTGAAGATTTTAATAATAATTATATTATCAAAGCATTTATAAGAAAGCAAAATTTTTATGTATTAAAAATCATGTGTGAAAGTATAAACAACTTCAGATCTGTGTAAAAGATTAAGATTACTTCTGTTCTTAAAAGAAATTGTAAAATTTCACTAGAGTTATTTTCAAGATTTTTTTTTCATATATATAAAAAGATAAAGGAAAATGTCTTAAAGTTTAATTAGGTGTTTTTTAAAAACTGGATTCGTAATCTTAATGTGCCAGAAAAATAAATGGCAGTTTCTAATGCTGAAGCATCATTTTAAGGATTTATTCATTGAGGAAAAATATATTCAATTTAATATGTAATATATTAATACATTTGCTTGATTGTACATGATAAAATATTTTGATAATTATTTTTTTCAAAATAATATTTTTACATATTTTCTTGCATTTACGTAAAAAAAATTTCTCAAAGAGAAATTCAATTCCTTGTGTTCTCGAATATAATGCATTCATTCTTTAATTCATAATATAAATTTTATTTCATGCTATATCAATGAATTTTATTTAATAATTAAACAAGAATGTAGCAAAATATGCGGATTAATATAAATAAATTAAAATTTGTGTAAAAAATACGTAAATGGAAAACCTAGTCTGATTTAAAAGGCGCTGTAAATCAAAAGAACGCATATTCATAATAGGAACTTAAATAGATGTAAATTATAAATACATATTTTAGTTTTCTAATTAATGGATATTCAATGAACTTTATGACCAACAGCAAATTCAATAATTTAAAAATTTTAATCATTATTCAATTATTTTGTAATTTTTAGGTAAATAACAAATATTTTTTAAATTTTATGTAAATAAAATTATTATTATAACAATTAGTGATATTTTTCTACAAATAAAAATTCTAAAAATACGAATGCGTAACTCGATTATAAAAAAAATAGTTAAATATAAATATTCGATAAAAGTTATAAGTATTTTTTTTTCAAATATATATTAATAATTACGTCCTTGGTAATATTTTCTTTTAATTTTTCTTAAGCTATGATAATTTAATATAATATAAATTGAAAGCATTCTAATAATAATTATTCTTAGTTTTCAAATGATTCCATATTTAATGCATAAAATAATAAGAATTTATATTTTTACCTAATATTTTTATTATTTTATTATTATAGTATAAAAGTATTACAAGTTATTTTATCTTTTATACACATTTTGTAATCTATACTATAATTTTTATAAGCACTTGCGCATTTGAGATCTATGGTTTTCAAGAATTATAAATGAAAAATGATTAAAAGAAGCAATAGTTTTTTAGTCCTAGATTCGAGAGTAATTTTACATTTTCTACGAATGAATTTTCTTTAACGTTCATTTCGGAACGGAAAACTGCATTTTTCAATCAACCATATAGGTTACATTCCAAGCTATCTAATTGCACTATTTACTGCATGAGCGTACTGTTATTAGAGATTGATTTATATTTAACGCTATAGATAGTAATTTTGTACAGAATCATCAATTTGGAAAGCGAGTTCATAAAGTCGATTTAGAGAATGGATATGATTTAGCTTTGTAATTGCAACATAAATAATTCATAGATTACCTGTATACGTTTTATTTAATGAAATATAACGATAATATAATCATATTACACACATAGAAATTAATATTAAACGATAGTATAATAAAAAAATAATTTAATATATTAAAATCAATTGACTGATTAAAAACTGTACTGATTTTTAATTTTTATGTCGTTTTTTTGTAATATATAAAATTTATGTTCAGTTTATACTATAATTAATTATAAAAATTGATTAAATCTTAACGATTCATATAGAAAATTGTATGATTTGATTATTTGTATAAAATTAAATATTATTTATGTATATTAAAAAAGTGAATCCATACATTCATTTACAATAGAAAAATATATAAATAAAAACAATATATTTCGAAGTTATCGTTAAAAATTCTGGGCATTTTTATTTTTTGTAATCGAGATATATTTGTATATATATATATTTCTATATAGTTACAAAGTACATATTTTCACAAAATTAGTAAAATTGTTATCATTAATTTTGTTATTATTTTTACATTATTAGTTATATATAACTTACGTATACATTATTTGAATATTCAACGATTGTTTTTAATTATTAAAACACATATGTGCATATAATTATGTACGGTACATTTGCTGTGCATTAAGTATGTATACATTTGTTTTGAACAGTATATTTCTAAGACGTACTAGGATTTATAGTTACGCTTGTCTCAACAAGAATTACGTGATTATGGAAACTGAATCGTTTTATGTTACTGACCTCGCTAAATCTCTTCTTATGAATTGCTCTTGCTTTCATGAAAATCTGTACATAAATCTAATAAAAAGATAAATGGATACGAGCAGTACTTTTATTGAATAGTATTGAATTTCCTCAATATTATTTTGCATTTTGAGATTTTCAATAATTTCGAATTTTATGGATACGTCATACGTTATAAAGAGAAAGTCATTCTTATAATCGTTACTTGCGACGAGTTTATTATTTCTTGAACAATGATTCAAAGGAGAAAAAGCGAAGTGCACCTTTAAAAAATAATATTCAACTTTAGTGTAAACTATTGACACGACAGCAAAAAGTATCGAATATAAATGTAAAAAAAATTTTAACAAGTTAGTACCGAATAGTGAAATTATATTACAATTTTTAAATAAAGTTTTTGAAGTCGTATATTGCGGAAATGAAGAAATAAAGCTGATCTTGATAAAAAGATTTGGTGTTAAATACTTTTCAGTATATCGAGACCGAGCCTATCACATATACAAGCAAAACGAGAGAAATATCATAAAATATTCATTGTTTTTAAAATAATTCAATTTTATCGAATTTCTAGTTTACAGATTCATAAATTACTTTATTTTCGTTTCAGTACTAATAAAATTTTAATATAATTTTTTGACGAAGGAAACAAAAAACCAATAGTCTGGTAAATACATTATTAATAATTTTACAAGGAAATATATATCATTTATTCAGTTTGCACAAATTTTAATCTAAGTTTTGGAAGTTAAACGATTATTCTTACCCTTATTAAATATCTTATCGTCGATACAAAATTCAGAAGTATTAAAAAAGTTATAATAGAATTTAAAAATGACAGAATAATATAATAACTTTGATAACAAACAAAGTATCTATATTTTTAGTCTTTTTTACATCACTTAAGTTTTAACTTATTTAAATTTTCATTCAAATAGATAAAATTTTACGTGTGAATACTATAGAATATTATTATTATAATTACGTTTGCTTGGAATAGTTATTGGAAAATAACGATATAATTTAGAATCCGAGGGATTATCCTTATCTTTACTACATTAAGGTTGACATTTATCTTTAATTATTGTTCAATATTCTTGAAAATAAAATTGTACGAGCATTTTAAAAATTAGACTTAATTTGTTTATGTTGGTCTTAACAAGGTAGAAAAATTAAAAAATCTATAACATTCAAAATCATGAAAATATTAGTTAATCGTATTATTCGGTCTAGTTAATTAAAATAACGAGTCTATGTATAGTCTGTAAATATTCTGTAAATAATTATTCTGTTTAAAAATATATAATAATATTTGATATCGGTAAGTATTTAAAATATTTTTTCAATGCTAACAAATATTCTATTTTTCGACAAACAAATATGTGACACGAAATACGTTTGATTATATAAATATATAAATGACATTTTTAACTCAATATAGTTTCAAATTATGAGTTTTTTTATCTTTCATTAATTAAATATATTCCTTATTCTCAGTATTTATAACCTAGATAGTATTATACAGACATTTTTAATTGAAATTTATGCATGGTATTTGTGTTCGATTTGCATTCCGAACATTTAAACTTAAAGTGCTGAGTTACTTTGATCGCGAGGATGAAAATCTGCTATATAATGGAATGCATAGTTGATTACTTATAAAAATTATTTATTAAGTATAATAGGCACCGGAAAAGACTAATTTACCGACGTATAATTATAACTGGATGTTTGTTTTTCTTTTCTACGCCATACATATCCGAAGGATGAATGACGAGTGATGAATTTCAGTGACTGATAATGATTATCGTATTAGTTAATTATCGATGAAATGCAATAATTTTTTAGTTTCAGTTTGTATCATTAACTTTCAAAAATTTGCAAAGATTTCCATTGAACCGTAGTAATTTCCTGCAATTGATTTTATACGAATTATTAGAACAACGGGTTATTAGAATAAGCCGATTCGACAAAAATTTCACTGGATGATTTAACTTTGTATGAAACTTCCGGACTTTGATTTTGCACTACCGAGTTTCTAAATGTCTTATTTGTATTTGTAAGTTTAAGCTGAATCACCAACTTTGACAGCGAGTCTCAGCTGTAAAAAGTATAAATGAGTATTTTGTGGTTTATAAATAATCTAAAAACCCTGTATTAATGGTGTTTTGTCATCGTAGAAAATAATACAGACGATAGTGGTTAAGCTATAAAATAAATTTTTCTTATTCCGATTATTTCTAAACGAAGGTTTTGTTATCTTAAATCTATTTTGGTTATTTTTATTTAATTTTTATTTAATTTTTATTTAATTTTTGTCTTTTTTTGTCTTCATCGTAAGCAACTTAATACATAATTTTGTAAAAAATTCCAATGGAAAAGCAAAAGGTAAATTCCAAATCACGTTTAAAATTCTCATGAAAATCCCCAGATTTTACAGCTCTCAAAATGTCTAATAGAGCTAAAAAATGTCTCGAAAGTTTGACGATGTATCGCACATTAACCGTGTACCAAAATCCCATAGATTTTTTATCGTCGCTCGAATCTCGAATCCCCCTTCCTCTACTTTTAATAAAAGATGCTGCGGTACAAAGAGAAATCCTAGTTGTACCGACGATTTAGCTGTAAGGCAGTTTCCTCTTGGCTTTCTATCTACGTATTCCAACGTTCGATGTGAATTGCGAGCGTCGATAGTCGCTACATTGACCTTATCCGTATCTACGTGCGATGGCATGCGAGCGTTAGCTTGGATCAATGCTTCTTATTCTTTTCGCTCTTTTTCACTGCAGAAAAGGGGATAAGCTTTGATCTCGAACTGACGTATAGAGGGGGAAGCAATGCGTCGAAAATGCACTGTTAGTGAGATATGGCCTGGAATGCGGGTGCAGTCACTATGCTCCAATAATGTGGATACGATGATCCAGCAGTATATTCCAGTTACCTTCGCCTTTTTCAATGTCAATAAGTAAATACTTTAAAAATAAAATTTTATCGATTACGAGGAGTTATATTATTTTATAATGTCCAGCTTTTATTTAACAATTATTCGTTATTATTGTAATTCTTATAATTTATTATTATTATACTTATTTATAATAATACAAAATATATGAATTAATGTTATAAGTTTGAAGTTTCAAATATATTATTTTTCTTATATTTTGTATGTTTCGAGTCCAAAAAACTATCGACAAAATGTCAATTTATCAAATTAAAAAACTGCTTGGCCAAAGTTATTACCTCAAAAACGTCGAGTACTAGATCAAAGTAATACTTTTTACTCAATATTTCTCAATAAATTAAAGAAATTTCTTACTTCTTTTTTATATTGAATTTATATTCTTTGAATTTTTTATTTATATACACGTATGAAATACATGGGAAAAACTTTTATTTAAATAGAACTATATTTGTAATTAATTTCACATTATCATAATTATCAAAAGTAAAAGCTACGTAATAACGTATCATAATTATATTTAAAATATTATATATAAATAATTACATGTAATTTATAATAATTATATCGAATATTATTTTGTATTCGATATTTATTTACTCGTCGATATACAGATACTATATTTATATTATTTGAAAAGTATAAAAAAGTTTCTTCACTTTGTAGATAAAGAGAAAATTTTAATTAAAAATGAAAATTATTTTCTACTATTTACATAAATTTTTGCGTATTTTCTATAGATTAAATAAATAATGCTCTGTTTTTGCACTTTTTTTTAAACAGATAATTTTTAAAAGTAAAATTCTTAGTTATCGAAACCTTAATATTAATTTCTTAGCTTTTTTATATTAGAAGATTATATTATTTGTTCCTACAAAGTAACAGATATTGGATACATAGTTTTTTAGAATAGTCTATAATAATTCCGTAATTTATTATCATGACGTGTAAATACGAGCATATTATTTAAAAAGTTCTTTTGGATTATTTATAAAATTATGTAAAAATATTTTAGAAGCTCAAATTCTGATGTTCGATTTATCTTGTATTCCTTATAAAAGAAGTAATCAGAAGTGAAGTATTGAATTTATACGTTTGAATTTATTTCGTATCATTTTTTACAATTTAATGAAGCAAATGTTGTACTTATGTATGCGTGTCTCAATACGTGTACATGTCAGTTTTATGAGTATGCGGATTCTTCGCGAAAAAAGTGATTTTATGTATTCTTTATGTATTTCGATCCCCAGCTACTATCAATCTGCAGTTTTGCATTTGCAGATTGAATATAGGTGATGATGTCTTCTTTTCCGGAAAAGCTTTTTACCAATCATTCAAACATGTAGTATTATCATATGAATCTTCTCAAAGTATGGTCAATTTTTTATTGTTAATCAAATGAAAGTTGCGCAAGTTTAAAAGCTTACATTTTTTATTTATTATTTTAAACGTGCAAAATTACAATATATAAATAATTACTAATTCATATTCAAGTTTCGACAACTATTCATAAAATAGAATATAATGTGTGCACAATAACGTAAATCGTATTATTTTCATTTTTAATTTAGAAATTATTTTAGATATTCTAAAATAAGATTTTTTGTGTTTCATTTTTTGTATTTTTGTAAAAATGAAAATATCTATATCTTATTTATTCATTTGCTCGAATAGTAGCGTTTAATTTGAGTGTTTTTTTAGTAAAGTTATATAAAAGCAAAATTTTGTAAAATTAAAAATTTTTATACAGATTTTTTATTGTTTTTACATTGTATGATAATTTTATGTAAATGAATTATAATAATGTATTTTTAAATAAAACTAACGATATCTGTTATCTCAGATACAAATTTTATTAATAGTGATATCGCTATATTTGGATATATTAGTTAATATATAATTAAGAAAGTAAAAAGAATACATACTTTTAATTTTTAAAATAAATTATAAGTTTAATACTATATCTTAAAAATAAATCAATATACAAGCGTAAGCTATCGATGAATTCGCACATATAATTTTAAAGAATATTAGGTTCATGCAGTAAGTGTTATATATTAATCGAATGCATAAAAGAATTTTATTATTTTAAAAATGCCAGGATAGTAATAATAAAAATCAGTTTCTTTTAAACATTAAATTTAACTATGTGACTTTAAAACTCAAAGTTTAATGCTAAAAGTTGATGAGTGTCGGTAAAATTTCAGTAAGATTAATATTTAATTCCATACCTCGCAGTAAATGAACTAGTAAAGTTAAAAGGCTTCGACTGAATAATGCAGTTCAATATTGTATCTATATTTTTAATACATTTCGAAAATGTAATACAAAGTAATTATCACATAAGAATTACTTCTATTAAAATTGATATTACTAAAAAAAATTATTTATATTTCAATATCAAAGATTATAAGATACAATCTTTAGTTTGGTTATTTATTTTATCAATTATTTATTAAATCGGCTTTAAGTTTTAAATTCGAATATACGATTTTACTCATTTTGGCGATGTTGCAGATAATAAAAATAATAAAAATGTAATTTTACCAATTGAGTTCTTCTTTAAAATTTAATTTTTATTATTAATTGTGCGATTATTATTTCCTAATTATTCTTATCGCTTATATTATCAATAAAGTTTCAATTTTCACAAGAATTAATCTTATTATTAAAATAAAAAATATTATAAAATGACTAACAAATTATTATTAAAATTAATAATAGTTAATAATCAGTTTGTCTTGTAAAAATTAATTTACAGTTTAGCAATAAATATCTATTTTTCATAAATATTGACATTATAGAAATAAAACTTATCACCGTATTAAATTGCGAATGTCATAATTTTAATTAAAAGTATCGTATCGGTAATTTAAGTAAATGGTAAAAATTGAAGTTGAATAAAATATTTTTTTTCAGCATTATAAAAATATTTAAAATATATTAATTGAAACAAAAAAAAGATTCATTCTACATTAATGAACGAGAAAAGCAAAACAAATATTTTTCAAAGTTTGGGAATACGCGTATCGGTTTCCTTCATTTTTTATTTTGAATTTCTAAAAAATAAGTATAAAATCATATGATAAAGCAACGTTACAAGTTGGCACTTTCAAAAAATTTCCACAGTCATATTTCCGCGGATCCTTTTTCCCGACGGACACTCGACACTCCGGTTTTTCTCGTTCACTACTTCTTTTATTCGCTTCTTTTCCACGCATTGACCTTTTCTCGTCGTTTCCCGAGCGCTATGCATTACCCGACCACTGTGACAAGCTCGAACGACAGTGAAAATTGTAATTCGTAGATTACACGTACGAAAATACAACCACGGGAACACGGTTGAAATTTTGAGCGTAATGAGACTCGGGTCGAATAGTTGTTGCAACGGACATTAAATGCTCAACGAGGTACTTGGTTGTCCCAATTTTCTTTTATCAGTTTACTCTACGAGCTGTGTCGATGACTAGACGCTCAAACTCGCTGTTTTCATCGAATTACAGCTACTAGTATCGAAAAGCCCCTCCTATAGGAGGATTTGATTTATTTCGAAACCACGGAAGGATTTATCGTGGTTCGTTTCTTATGGATTTTAACACGACTGATTTGACAAATTCGATATTTTGTTTTATCTGCGTTTATCCCGATGATTCGAATCAATCACGATTAGAAAATTTAACGCGGCTTATAAACTATTTTACTCTACTTTGAATAAATGGAAAAGTGTTTCTCGAATTTCTTTTTAAATTGAAAGAGTGGTATTACAGATTAAATGTGAATAGTATTAAGATTTTTAATTTGTAAAGCAAAATAATTTATAAGATAAATATTATAAAGAATTTAATCATTCGATTATAAATGAAACTGTATTTGAAAACAATATGTTTAAACGAATATAATTCATATTCGATCTTTTTTATCAAAGTAGATAATAATATATTGGATTTATAAAAATTAAAAATTTACGGTTAGTGTTATATATATACACAGACGGAGTTAGATTTTTAGATTAATTTCGTAATTTATATCGCGTAGGTAAAAGTTGTAAAAGATCGTCTTTAACGATGAATTTTTAACTTTAATTAGTCATTCGTATTTTCTTTAATAAAATAATAATTTTAAACTTTCATCGTGGTATAATAACCGATGTATTTGTAAATGGAATTCAGAGTTTAATTTATACGTAAAAACTGAAAGAATAATATTTATTATGAAAATTTAATATAATTTTTGTATAATTTTCTATTAAATTAAAAAGTTCATTAAAAAATTTATAAAAGATCAGTAGCGAACTAATATTCGTACTATTTGAAAATGATCAAAGTTTCTCAGTTTTTTTTATAAAACTTGTTTCCTGGGTTAGTTTTATATTACTAAAAATAAAAAAGAATTTTATAATAAAGTACTGCAAATCAAAAGTATGTTTACCCTTTCGTGATTATAAAATTCTTTAATCTTTTTTTTTTGTATATTATCGAATGTTTATAATTTTAAATATAATTATATTTACCATAAAATTATAATAATAACAATAAATAATTAGTATACACATAAGAATAAAAAT
The DNA here is from genome assembly GCA_018907195.1 of Dolichoris vasculosae. Lineage (NCBI taxonomy): Eukaryota > Metazoa > Arthropoda > Insecta > Hymenoptera > Agaonidae > Dolichoris > Dolichoris vasculosae. The sequence goes on along the minus strand of JACCHY010000002.1, from coordinate 18,000,860 downwards.
AATCAAAAAATAATAAAGATTATTTTATACAGAAAATTTTATGAATACGTATATATATTATAAAATTAGTTTATGTATATTTAATAAAAAGCAAAAAATATTAAAAAAATAACTGTATTAAATATTTAAAGTACACCATCCGTATTTTTTATTAATAAGTATTATATCGTTAGCTTCATCGTATTTTTTAAAAGAAGGGCTAAGAATTTTTAATGAAACGTAATTATGGAATTAGTAATACTCTACAGAAACACGTTCAATTCACGTTAAATTTACATAAACTACTATTCGAGTAGAGTTAAATGAAAACAAAATAATTACATCGATTGCCTTTGATGATTTCAACAAGTGGGACTCTATAGTAGGACGCGATGTGCAAGTAATGGAGGACGATTTCTCGCAGAGATTTTGCGGAATGCAAGCGTGCCAAAGTCCAGAATCAAGGTTTATCTATGCGAGGAAGAGAGACCGAGTGAGAGACCGAGTGAGAGACCGAGTGAGAGACCGGTTGTCGTCGCTCTTTTGAAGCAACACATCCTCGTCAATAATGGACTCTCGTGAAAATAGTACGACGGGAATTGCTGTTAAGGTGATATCACTCAAGAGCGAAAGAAAAGAAATACATGATTTTGCTCAGAGGTAAAATAAAGATAGGAAGCGAGACTGACAAAAAGCGAGAAAAAAAAGAAGAGTAATAGGTGAACGATCAAATATTATTTTTAGATGGAAAAGTTTACGAATTTAGATTTCTTTTATTTTTCGATAATTTTTTCAATTTATCAACGTTCACGAAACAATATCGTATCAAAACTTTGTACATTTTGTTAAAATTAAAGACAAAAATTGTGGGATAAATCAAAATTTTATATCACTTAAATCAAATAAATAATCAAAGCGGACGTTGCCGACACATGTGTCATTTTCAATATATTACCAATATAAATGAAATATCGAATCAATGTTTCATAATTCTTTATATATTTCGAATGTTTACATTTTTTTTTATGTAAAAATGGAGCACATGGAGTACGAAAAAAAAAGGGAAAAAAAGGGAAAAAAGGGAAAAAAACTTGACAGAGAAGACGAGAAAGAAGAGGGAATTGAAAAGAGAAAGGAGCGAAAGAGAGAAAAAAAGAGGATAGTGGAAAGGGGCTAGAGGTTCGAAAAATAGGGAAACGCACCCTCGATCATTTGTACAAATAGTCGAGAATGACGCGATGCCGGTGCGAACGGGACTATAAAAGAGCGGCTTCGGGTCCATTTAGGGTTAGTGTACGCGAAACGAGAGGAAATAACGCATTGGCACTGATTCCCAGTAGATACATCCCAGATACGTCCGCGTGTCGGCAACAAGAGCAGCAGCCGCCCGATAAAATTTACGTAAGCGCAAGTTTTGCCGGAGCGAAATGGTGATGAGGAAAATTATCATGACAACGCTCATGAAATTGTGGAATCTCTAATGTGCCGTACGAGCTTTGGTGCTCGACTGTTTACTTGGGAAAATCGACCGATGCGAGCTATCCAAATTTCCGTTCGGATGTTTTTATCGTTTATCATAATACAGAAACGAACCGCGATTTTCTTCTCGGCAAATACGCACCTATGAAATAATACCGGATTTTCGGACGGATTCACCTCGTTTCAAGTTGTGTACACTTTCAATGTGTATTTATGCTTACTACATGATTACGCGCGAGTCTGGATAATTCGAGAACTGCGCGTTGAAAAATATTTGATTTCTCGTACACTATTTTTTGCTGTAGAGTTGCCAAATATTGTTCAGCTTGTAAAAGTAAAAATTGCCTAATAGCGTATTTCGTTCGTTTCTTGTATTCGATACGGACATGTAATATTATACTTATATTACTTTACTTGGAAATTCATAATAAATATCGTAAAATAAATTGATCGTAAATTAGAAAAATGTTTCAACGTCTTTCGATATTTCGATAAAAATAAGTAAAACATGAAAACATATTTCTATAATTTACAAGATTTGTAGTAATCCGAATAAGAAAACATATTCCAATGTTTTAGGTAAATATGTCATATTTTTAATATCGATCGAAAGGCGTAGGTAGAAAAAGAACACTTTTTAAATTATCTACGATAACTGGTTTCGTTAAAATAAAATTCTTTTGTCGTATTATCTTACAATAATCATTTTTATAAGAATATCTTTTTATTATTAAGATTATGATAATTTTAAAGAACGTTGAATATTAATACAAAGTTAAAATAAATTAACCAAGAATGTCTCGCAGTATTATAAAATAGTATTATCACTTCATCCTATTTCTAAATAATATCTAAAAATATAAATCCATTTACCAGGATTATAACAGAATAATTTTTCTGCGGTTGAAAATTCGCAATTTTTTAAATAATTTTATTCATTTTCGTATATTTTTAAAATTAAAATAACTAACTGGATATTCTATCCAGTATTTTTTAATTATTTACGTGAGAAAGATGATCGTGACCGATTAAAGACTAATTAACAACGTATTTGTAACGTACACTTTCTATGTTCCACGTATAATTTTAATTTAACGCATTTTTAAAAATTATAAATATAATTAAAATAAATAAAGCTAAAATTCAAAACGTTCGACATTTAATAAAAAGTATGTCGCAAGAAAATAAATCACTTTGATTATATAGTTGATTAAATAAGTACAATAAAAAATATTCTCGATTTTAATCGGATAAAAATATTACATTTACCGTGAGCTAAAATCTTGCTCAAAGACTTTAATATAGCTTGATATTTCATTTTTCGTACATTGAAAATGTGTACGTTCGGTAATGCTTTGGATTACATAGATTTTGAAAGCACAAAATGCCAAGATTACTCTACTTTCAAGAAACGGTAATATTTTACATAATTCACTTTAATATTTTACTATTTTCGAGAATTAAGTAATCGATATCTCAGGTATAGATAATAAATTATTATATCATATTCGTCGAGTCTATTACTTTATTATATAATTGGTGTGCGCGTTCAAACGATACCGTCAATGAAATTACACAATATGCGTAATTCGCGCAACGTCATCGATCGACAAGTGAAATTAGTATCTTAACGGAGTGGACCAATTGGCTTTTCTCGAGAGTCATATAAGTGAGATAACTCGGCACTGAAAGAGAACGTTGTTGGGTTTACATCGTCCGCGTTTACTTTTCCAAGCAACAATTACGTCGGTGTCGAAGGTGTCGGAGGTGTCGGAGGTGTCGGAGGTGTCGAAGGTGTCGGAGGTGTCGGAGGTCTCGAATGGACGTCGATGCCCAGATTTAAACTAATATACTCGAGCGGATAAGGAGCAAACCCGAAGAAAGCGGTTTTGGCCTGAGACCGTTGGCATCGCCGCCACAGTCACCGTTGTTGTCATATGCGCCAACCCGCGGAAAGTCACGGCGCGCGCACCTACCGAGAGAAAGGAGGAACGACGTATAGATGAATAGAGAGGGCGAGAGAGACCGATCGACAGCTAGAGAGAGACAGGGATACAGAGAAAGAGGAATGGAGTGCGCTCGACCAAAGATACTGCGCCAGTCGCTACGCGCGCTTCCAACCGATAGGAGGCTCCTTTTTTAACCCGTGCCATTCGAAAATCGCGCGTATTTAGAAAAAAATTGTATTAAAATATTAGTCAATTTATAATTGGACGGATGTGTTTTGTAATTGGGCTTTCGAGGAAGTCGTTGTGTATCTTTCGTATGACTGCTAACGTGCCTTCCTCGTTTCCGTTTTTTAAAATCGGTACTTTTTTCAACGCTCGTGCTTTGTTTAAGTTCTTTTTTCTTGTTTTTCTCTCTCCGTTATATACGTCATAAAAGTTTAAAAAGTTTCTTTCTCCACTATTCTACTCGAAAATTTTCAAACTTTTTAAAATCACTTAACGAGAAAATTAGGTTGGCGAAACGTTAACGAGAGTTCGGGTGTATCAAGAAGGAATACTAGAAACACGTAAGTTTGCTTTTGCTGAGTAATTACTCCATGATTTCAGAGTTGGATAACTGATTCGATAACTGGCAAAAAGTAATTATAAGCGTGATTTTTAAATTTCTTGAAAAAAAAGCTGTTGAAGATCAGTTTTTTTCTATTCGATTTAAATTAATTATGATTTAATGCAAACAAAATCGACGTACTTAAATCGTACAAATTTACAAGTTTTATCTATTCGGATTTACATAATTTCACTTAAAAACTGAAGGTAATCCAATTTCATTTATAATACGTTACACATATATTTATAATAAAGGCATCGGTTACGTTTTGTACACTGATTCTTTACTCGAAGCTGAATATATTATAAATGAAGATATGTAAATATTCTGGATAAATGGTGTGTTTTATGTAGCCAAATTGCTTACTTACCTTACCGTGTTAATATATTCGTAATAAAATCTCAGTAAACAGATTTTTTTTATTTTAATTAATTACCATTAGATTTTAGCGGCAAAAACGTACTATTTTATATAACATTAGGTAGCAATTGAATACTTAATTTGATTTTATAAATCATACTTCATTTTTATACTACTATGAAAATTCATGACAAACCATTTATGTAAATATTTAAGCGTTTGTATAATTTTTTATCCTTATTTTAAATCTGTAGATATTATTTATTATTACTTGTTTGTATAAACATTCGTTTAAAAAGTGAAATTTAAAATACGTTTAAGATATAGTTTTGAAAAAGCTTTTAAAGAATTAAGTAACTTTCTCTTTATATTTTTTCTTAATATTTTCTTTTTAATTCTAACAATTTACATAAAATTCATTGAAAAAACATTCGTTCGAATTGAATTAATCTCTATTTTTTTATTGATATGAAAATAGATTTATTTTATCAACCATTGGATGTTTGACATCTGGTATTATAATTACTTATTTCTGGCTGTAATTCGATACATCTATCCGATATATTCGAGGTTACTTCGTTTCTTTAATGTAATTTGTACAAATGTGTACCATATTACGAATGTCGAACAAATCATGTAAATTCTAACAGTATTTCAATGAAATACAAGACCACTTTAATAACAGAAATTCAGAATAAATTAAATCTGAACGACTAACAGTATTTTCACGATATATTAGTTGGTGATAAAATTCAAAAAGAAAAGTAAATAAGTAGACAGGTAAATGAAAATCTTGAATGCCATTTCTCTTGGCATTTATTAGAACAAATAGAGATAAACTAGCGAGAAAAACCTTCGTTAAAAAACAATCGGGCTCTTGACCTAGTCGCGCATTATTTATTAGGTGGCTTTAAAAATCGAAATAAATTGCCGATCGTTTAATTTCATTGTACTATTGTATAAAAATTCTTTCTTTTCCATTTACTCGATAAATTTTTACACATTCTATTTTGTTGCTAATTGGTTTCTCTCTTTTTTGTATCTATGAGTGAATAATTTAAATTTATTATTAATTTGTATAATTATCAAAAATCTGCTTATAATTATTTAAATTATATCAATTATACGCTTTACATATTTTAAAAATATTAACGTTAAAATTTTATAAAATATTTCAAAAATATAGGATTTATATTTTACTAGAATCCGTAATTAATTTTTTATTACTTATAAATTATTTAATTATATAAAAATTTTATCTATCTTAATTGAAGATATTAAATTTTAATACGTTTAAAAATTTTTCGAAATTTGAAGATTTTATATTTTTAGATGAAATCGAAAAATATTCTATAATTGTATATTTCTGTTAAAAAAAACAAATTATGTTATAAAGCGATAAATATGAAATATAAACTGTAATAATATTTTATTTGATACTTTATTTTTATGGAATACTTTCGAACTATTGTTGGTTCGTTCGAAATTTTCCTTTAATTTCATTAAAATATGAGAATGATATTCATAAAATGTATCCGTAGTAAACATCATTATGTATGTTAATATTTATAGAGTATAATCACAACTAAAGTATGTATATTTTCATTTTTTTAAATATACGCATGTTATATTTTTTAATACTATTTATAAAAAAGATTAAAGGATTGATAAATAAACTTTTGTTGTTAACATTATTAACTAATTTTTATTTGATTTTTTTTTGAAAAATTGTAATTAAAAACTTTATTAATATTAGAAAAAAATTCGAAGTACATCGCCAGTATTTAATCTTTTTGATAGAATATAAAAGAAATTTCATGTGTAGCGTTGTGTAGTGCAATTATTTTATTTCGGTCGCAAAATAGATTTGTCTACAATACAATAGAAAATAAACTATAATATTACTCGTAATAGCCAATATTGCCTTTTATATGTAAAATGTACATAAAAATAATTTTTAAAATCTTATATAATTTGAAATAATTATTTCAGTAAGTTTAAAAACATTCGTGATTTTTAACGATACAAGTTGTTTTCGAATTGCGCGAAAGTAGTTTCCGTTACAAATTTCCAAATAGCACAGTGCTATAAACATTTTTTATATCTATTTTTCAACGTTAAAATTTAGATTTATATATATATATATACATATATATTGACGGTAATCGAAATTTTTCATCCATTGGTTGTATTCCATATTTTGTTTTTATTTCGTGGAGATGATTTTAGCGATTTTTAGTAACTACATACGCATAAATATATATTGACTTTTTGGAATAAAGGATATTGAGGTGGATATATATGAATTTGATAAATGAATCATGTAAAATTATTAAAGGAGATTAAAAGAGAATTATTAATTTTATGACTGAAAATAATTTAGTCGGCTACGTGTATACAAATTCAATATAGGATTACATCGGTTTAAAGATGCCGAATCTTATAAGTCTTCTAGTGCAACGTATAAAAAAGAATTCAATATTTAAGAATTACTGATAGTAACACAGATTTCGTAACAGTATATCACGCGGAGTAAAAATAACATAAGCTTCATTTATAAAAATTGCGATTGAATTTAGTTAACTCAGTTACAACAAGTGACTAGTAGATTATTTCGCTCATTTATTATACTAAGATCGTTAATATATCATTTTTAATTAATTTTTTCTGTTTTTTTTTTAATAGCCTAAGCTTAAGGAGGAAATAATTCGATGATTAATGGAATATTGATATGCAGCTAAAGAATGTATTTTAAAAAGGACATTTATAGCAATTTTATTTAAAATAGTTTAATGTATATTTAGAGAATTTAATTGAATATTAAAACAATTTTTTAATATAAATAAATATTTTTTATTTACATTCGGAAGTATAATATAAGAAATAGTTTTAATAGTTGCTTTTAATTGTTGAATAAACTTTCAATATTAAAGCACACAGTATAATTAATTATAGTTAATATACTTGTGGTTTCTTTATGGATAATTTCAAAATATAATTCATGGACTTGATTATCTTTATTAGTATAAATTGAAAAAATTTCTATTAAAAATTGCAAAGTTCGAGAGTCATTAGTGATAATAAAAAAACTGTTCCGCAGAAAACTAATGATTTTAAAATTAATTAATTGTGGAAATCAAGACCATTTTGATAATAAATTTTAAAGGATAATAAATAATTTTTTAAATTATAATGAAAAATATATTTACTTTTTTACATAATTATAAGGTTTAATTTAACACTGAATATAAATATATAATTTTTGTAATTTTAATTCGAATAAAATTGTAAAAGAGGCTTTTATTATAGATGAAAAAAATTATGTTTTATTAAACTGAATTATTTATAAAAAATCTACAAGTTATTCAAGACTTAAAAGAAGTTAATTAAAATTTCCGCATTTGATATAGTGAATTTACATTATATTTTATTAATTTTTATAATTAGCGATCATAAGATTTTATTTAAATTTTTTGAATTAACCATTAAATTAAATATTTTTTATTTTACAACATTATTTATAATTAATTATACTTTATTTCGATTTAATAATGGCAAACGTTAACATATGTTAACCCACGATAATATATATTGGAGGTAAGTGATAAAAAACAAAGTTATCGTTTTTCCGAGGTCGGCGATGCTCCGTCTACGATTGGCGGAAGTTAGTAACTGGTAAGTCGTCCTTAGAAGGGCAACTAGCGAAAGAAGCATCGGTTTCCTAGTATTTTGGCCCTAACATAAACTGTTTTTTATACAGTGAACGAAGGGTGCGACGAACGAGGGATGGGATAAAAGGAAAAACAAAGATTGAATTTTTCACCCCACCCACGGTAGACGCGATGCTGTGTAAAGGTGTGAGATGTCGCGTTGTAAAGATAAACAGAGATCCATAGATAGAGGGATAGAGAGAGAGAGAGAGAGAGAGAGAGAGAGAGAAAGATAACATTTTATGTTGTTTGATAGAAATTTTTTTATCTATTACATCCATCGATGCGATTCGGATGGGTTTGTTGATGGGTTATGTCGATCTCCTGGCACTGGAAAGCTTCATTTTCCTAGAATTGAAAATCTCTCTTCTTTTTAGAGCCTCATAGAATATTTAATTTTGCAAGTTCGCTGTGCTCCTTTTTATACTTCCATGTAAAGTAAGAGATCACCGGTCGAACTAAAACCTCTTTCTTCTCTCTCATTCACGATTTGCTTTCACGATGTTATCTCTGTTTTTCTACATAGCTACCGCATTTGGGGCGAGTATCACGAGTAGAGATGTTCTTAGCAACGCGGATCCCACCGATAGCGCAAAAATACGAGAAGCAAAAAGAAAAATAATTAAAGTTTTTCCAAGTTCGATACATCTGGTACATCATTTTAAATCATTAATTTCATATTTTATAATTAAAGAAATGTAACTTAATAAGTTGGAACAAGGTATCACTATATTCTATATGAAGAGTGTAAACTAAAAATGTATCGATAAACGTAGCTTAAGAAAATTTATACAGTTATTTAAAATTATAAAAGAAGTTTTTAGTATTTACAAAACTTTAACAGTTCTTCCGATTATACAATATCTGCTTTATGCAAATATATTGTGAATATATTACGAGAGTTCATTATTGTAAGTATTTTTTCATTCTTCCCTCTCCGAGGAATAAATAAGGATTTTATCTGTAAAGTTCGGTATGAATTAAGTTATAAAACTAATATTTATAATATTTAAGCTTTCACATAAATTAAACCTTTTAATGCATATTTTCTTCTATTTTCTTAAAAAATACGTATTTTTTCAAATTATCACGTACCCTGAATCAAATTTAACACAAAAATAATTAAAATTCTTATTTAGAATCATAGTTACGATTTCTTTTATCGCATTATATCAGGCGCAAAAAAACCAATCTTTCAAGCCCCAATCGATTGTTTCTTTCGATCGATCTAGAATTATTTTGAAAAACCACAGCGCCGCGCAAAATTTTCCCCCTGTCGCGAAAGACCACCGAAGCCGGTAAAGGAAAATATTAAATGTTTGCATACCAACCGGATTCGAGAGGAAGACAAAACGTTTGTTATCCCTGCGATTATTTTTCGAGTGAAAATCCAAAGTATTGTATTCACTAGTCGTCCTTTCACCTCCCGAAGCGAAGCAAAAATTCCATTCCGAGAATAGGTTTTACGCCTACTCACGCAACTGCGTCCGAGCAAAGGTCGCGTACACAGGTGCGCACATATACGCGCGTCGCGGGAATATCGTCCAGGTTGTGGAGTCGCTGGTACCGTTAAACGGGGCGGACCAACTCTCGCACAAGTCGCGCGACGACATTCCACGTCCTCAATTTAAATGGTCAGCGCCTGTACGCGAGAGGGAAGGACGGGCAGGATCAATTAATTACCTGCTATATTTGACGGGAAGAATTATTTATATTTGCCGGACGAAACATCAGTTTCGTATCGCGTAATATGCCTGCGATGGAAAACAGTGAATGAAATTAGCGGCGTTATTTTTTACAACCGATCTCGACGTCTTTGATATTTTTGAATTATTCATGAAGAATTTTCTTCCGCGGTCCCAAAATTGGGCTTGAGTAATGCTGTCCAATATTTTTATTTATAATTATGCGCGTGATTAAACGATTTGGAATATTATTGCATATACACATGTGTATCATCGTGAGAAATTTTAATAATAAATTATAGTAATATAATTTATTCACGCACTGTTATATTTGAATAACTCATTTTTAGTACGTAATTTTACTTGATTTATCAAATCTAATGTAATAAATCTTATAAAATCATATGCTTCTAAAAACGTGTTTCTTCATAATTCATCTCGTTTGAATGCTTTCATATTACTTTAAACAGATCAAACGATGTCGTCTTTCATTTCAAGTAATTTTTTCATTTTGACGTGGTTTAATGTCTCCGATACGGCTTTGGATTAAATTTTATTATCAATTTTGTAAAATACTTTCACATTTTATTTTGAAGCATTTCATTTTATCGAGTTATTAAAAATTTTACAAACTTATTTTTAAATTTATATTATGGATCTAATAAAAATATTCCTTTATTTCGAATGCGAAGTGGCTAAATACAAACTTCAACATTTATTAACGAGTATGTTCATATGAATAACTATGATGTTTGCCTTACGAAACTATTCTAGAATAAATGGAAAAATACGTTTTTTAAATTTTAAGAAAGATGCGTATTGAATAAATGATGCATACGTGTGAATTTTATGTTTCATCAACGAATTTCAAACTATAACGTTAGTAGTAAAGAAGCGTCAATTATTTTTATCATTTTGTATCGGTCATTTTGGTGGTCTCTAATCGAATTACTATTATAAAACACAAATATTTCATAAAGTTGAAAATATATAAGTTTTGGATAATGCATAAATCTTGTTTGGAATTCTAAAACATTAGAGGTAACTTAAACGACTTTGTTTTAGATAAATAGGTTGTGTAAAATTTTCTCTAGGGTGTAAGAGATCTTGATGTGATTTACTTCAATTTTTTATTTTATGTTCTGATCGTTAATTCGGTATAATATTTTCTTTTAGACATTTAAATTTTATCATTACTTGTATTAAAATATAGATTTATTTATTTAAGGATTGATTTTGCTTTATTTTAATATGTATGTGTAAATAACAGTTGGTGTCGATTGATATACAAAATTTACCGAATATGAAATGTTTTACTGTATGACCAAAAAACTTGAACGAACAAAAAGAAAAATGAAGAATTAATCTATGTATTTTTATAAATATATGTAAATATTAAAAATATATAGTCAAAATTATATATAGTTGGATTGAAATAAAGTTATTAAAAACATTACCTCGTTTGAAATTCATTAAAGAAAGTAGCTGGCTTTTAAAATTATGAAATATTTTATAAAGAATATACCAGGTAGTGATATCATAGAATATTTTTACTAGTATTTCATGAATTTTATTTATTTCATAAATAATTAAAAATGTAATTTATTATTAATTTTAATGATAATGTATAAAATATATTTTTTAGAATAACTTATTCGAGAATATAAGTTACATAATTATATTTTACTAGGATGTATAAAAAATTAAAAAATTTACTTACATATATATAAAATTCGTATTTTAATATTTTATATTACTATAATGCAATTCACAAGAAATATTGCGTTTAAATTGACTTTAAACTCAAAACTATATGTTCGTTATTAAAGTTTTTAATTCCATTAATGTAATGAATAATAGAATAATATAATGTTCCTCTCAAGTAAGCAAGATCATAATGATACATATGTGTATAGAATTTTAAAACAAAAAAATAAAAATATATACTCAAAAAAAATATCGATAAAATAAGAGTTTCAATAGTATAAAAGAAAGTGAAAGTAAAAGAAAACCGAGGATAAAATAATGTCAAGCACATTTAAATTACATTTTGAAATTTTAAACATATTTGGCACATTTCAAAAATAAATATATTAGATATTAAAAATATACAAGTGAAATATAATAAAAAATTGATAATTATAAAATACGAGAATAGAAAGTTCAGAAACTAAGTATTAGCGATAATTAAAATATTTTTTATTCAAAGTTATAAGACAAAATTAATGTTTTTAAATAAAAAAATTTTCAATTAAACGAAGTAAATTAACATGTAATTTTATAAATAGAAACACGAATGATAGAACGTGCCATAAAGTATAAGATGGCTTTTATACTCTCTAGTAAGCTTTTGTAACTGTATGTTCTCACTTTTAATTCAGGATGAGCCAAGTCCTAATTTCCTGCAAGATTCTTTCCGATAATGTAAATCTTTGTTAATCTAAAACTTGGATTATCAAGGCAATCAGAGTTACATAGACTATACTAAGAAAGTTTAAACATAATATATTAATAAATTATAACTATTTTGAATATATTAAATTAAATTGTTATATATTTTTATTATAAATTGCTATTAATCGTATTAATTTTTATACGTACAAAGAATAAAGACAAATTGTGAAAAATAATAAAATACGTATTACTAGAAACTTCGTTGCATAATTATGCATACCGCATTGTAATACATATTAAAAGGTAACCATGACAACATTTTAGAATGTTATTATTGCACATATGATACTGTATTGTATATTAATATCGCCTTATCGTTATCTTTATTATCGAAATATATTTTTATTAATAAATAATAATTTCCTTTAATTTTTTTTACTTTGAAACTAAACTAATAAAAATTAATTAAAATCAAATAATGACGTAGAAAAAACTTTTGAAGCTAACTTAATAAATTAATTTCTATATTATCTAATTAATTTGATTATTTTTAAGATTAGAAAAATATTTAATTATGAGTATGTCAGCTTATTTTTTATAGAACTATATTACTTGATAACTAATTTTGATATAAAGTTCACTGATTTTAAATGTCAAGATAATTAACTTGATTGTCAGAACAAAATACCATAAAGTTACACGATATTATAATAAAGATAATGGTAACTAGATATATGAAAATTCTTTAGTAAAACTATATTATAAATATTTTGGAATGTTATAAAGTAATAAAAATTTTTCAAAATAATTTATTGCAAGCGTATACAATTTATTCGTTTAATACGAATCGATCAAATCATTAAATGCTAATTCGAATGAACGCTTGCATATTTTTATAAATATACGTTTTCGTATAATTAGATTTTTTTAAATATTCTATAAAACGGTATTATAATGTTTTTCAGTATCGTGTATTCTGCTTATAACGGGCTATAAACATGTTACTAATGCGCTTTCGAATCGATGCATTAATGCCCAATAGACTATGATTCCTTCGAATGCGACGTAAATAATTAATGCAGATTGAGCAAAGCCTTTGAGATTTGCGAATTAATGAGAAGGCATTTACTATAAATTTTATAAGGCATACTGTAACTAAAGACAAAGAAAAATAGAACGATTGTGAAGCTTAAAAAGGAGAGACAGAGTCGAATGATATATTATGCTGCATCCATTTACAGTTCACCATACGTAGGAACGCATATTTTTATAAATTTTTCTATCGATTTTCCGCTCTTCTCGTGAGTTTAAATATTGGATTTCACATTTAAAAAATAGTAAAAGTATTTCTGAACTTACGCGAGTGGATTTTGATTATTATTCTATAATTATTAATTCCGTCGCTTATTAAATATGTTTAGAATGAATTTAGAAGCTTATTTAAGAAATACAAATTATAAAGATAAACATTAGTTATCTTTTATCAAAATTACTAGTACGAACCGTAAAGTTTTTAAAAAGTTTTACGTTATTCTACGCGATAAATCTTATTAAACGCTAATTGTTTTCGAAACTCAAATAGAGAAAGAGAATACTCCAAATTCTTCTATGCTACGTCTGTTAAGCTGACTGCTATTACAATCGGTATAACAAAAAAGCAAGCGAAAAAAGTTCGTGGAATAAACTTTCATTTATTGTTTTTAAATATTTCAAATTATTTCTTTTTCATCAATGCACTCTTCTATTTTAATATAAAAATATCGTTAAAGTTATTTTCCAAATTTTCCAAATAAATTCTTTTAATAAATACACAAATTAGATTTAACGAAATCGTTAATTATTACACACGTACCCTTTTTCAATTCTCAAATTTAAGTAAAGGTAATCCTTCCAAAGTGCGCACTAAATTAAAATCGATCGATTATTTATCGTATAAACAAATTATCACTTATGGAATTTCGAGTGAAAAACGTTTCATCTGATTTTTATGAAATATTAATTATGTTTTGGTTGTACTTTATACTTAAAAATTAAAAAAAAAAAAAAAAAAAAAGAAAAATTAAAAACTGTTTTCAGTTTAGAGCGTAAATATTCGTATCATAGAACTAATTTATAAAATTTTGATTTAAATCGATAAAAATATAATTTCCAATGAATATCTCTAAGATCGCGCGGAAAGTAGTATAAAGCAAAGGCGATAAATATAATAAATTTGAATAAAAGAAATGTCATCGTAAGAAGCATCGATAATATCACTCGCTCACTTTCTGCGAGTAAAGATAGCGCGAGAGTCGTTATAGTTATCTATATATTGTATAAAAAAAAAAAAGTTGAATTCCTTATTACTTATTATCAGCGATTGGAAGGGTTTGCAATTAACGTCGAAGGAAAAGCTCGTCATTCTCGTGATCCTCGAGAGGAGCAGCAGCGGTGGAAGGAACGACGGCAGCTGTCACTTCAACAGCTGTCGCTCGCACTCGCATATATTTTACTCTCTCGCGAGTATCGCCTTGCACGGATTGCCCTATATACAAAGCGACTGGACGATTCTATGGTACACTCGTGCAGGTTCATTGGACGAGCCTCGGTGCTCGAGGCCCCTTTTCCTCTTACGAAATGCCGTAGCGCAACTCACGGGACTATCCTTGCGAAATGAAAGTAACGTGTACCGAGTCAGAGTAAGGCGAGTGGCGCGTTCGCCTTGGCGCCGACTTATGCGGTTGAACTCTATCGCCTGCCCCGGGAACCGAGACTTTGCGACTGGAACTCGTACTTTCCTGGTGGGATCCGAGATGCGAACTCCCGGATGTCGAGAGCCTTTCTGCTTTTTCAAGTTTACCCAGTCTGTGTGGGTGTCGGTGTCGAGAGCGGGTATAAGAGCTTTGGCTATCGACAATTTTTTCCTATGGAATTCCTTTATGATTGTGCAGTCTCACTTGTCGATTTAACTCCAGTTATTTAAAGTATCGTTAATTCGTGTACAAGCTTAAAGAGTTTCGAGAAAAGCAATTATAATATTGCTTTTATTGCATTTATCTCTTTCCACGAGTCATATTGCGATTATTTTTAATAAAAAGAATAGATCCTATTTTTAACATTTCTTAAACATTTATTAAGATCCTTTTTCTGAATATGTAATTTTTAATTTTATGCTCTTTAATTGATAAATAAAACTCGTAGTATTTGATTTTATTCGAATATTGTCGCGTTACGAATAAAGTAGCAATTGTTTTAATATATGTTTCGAGTATTTTATTTTGTAAAATTATTATTATTTAATTGAAGATATAATCTTAAAATTTCATATCCGATTATAATAAGAATTTATTTATATTTATATACATGTTTCATTTCAAGTACCTGAAAGATATTTGGAAATAAGCATCCATTCTAAATATCAATTTACTATTACTTTAGGATCTTTATCTTGGTATAATGAAAAGTCTTGTACTTTTACTCTTACGCATTGAAACTTTGAAGTACAAAGTTTCTCGTGTACTATTATTCCGATATAATTTTGTATATTATGATAGATTTGTATTCATTTATTTAAATTATTGTCTTATAAATTTTATAAATTATTTTTTCCAAACTTTAATGATGTTATATATTTGTTTAAGATCGTTGAAAAGATTCGTGTTATATAGATTTTATCTCTTAATTTACGAGATATTAATTAAAAATTTGAATTTCTGATCGATTCGGTAAAAATATGTATTTTTTTCAACTGTTACTTTAATTGAATATATAACGGTTCAATTTTATCAGAATATATTAAATTCTTAATCTTACGAAACATTTTACTAGGAGTTGTTGAATTGCCAGTACTTTTTTTCTCTTAAATTTAAATTATTTATACATCGTAGAGCTTGATTTATACACATTTAATGATATATATTTAACTTAAATTAATCAAGACCAAACTACTATAATTTGTTTCATTTAAGTATCGGTTAATTTCTATTTATATTCTTTTGTGATTTGTATTTATATATATATATATATTTATAATTTAATAAATTTTTTATCATGCTATATTAAGCTAGAAGTTATTCCAAATTTTTTTTTTCGAATGTGATTTTATTAAGAAGCATATTATGTCATAAAATTTTCTATTTTAATAATAAAATATAACTATGAATGAATATTATTTATTCGAAAAATTTACGAGCTATATTAATAATAAATGTTAATAAAAGCATATTATAAGAAAAATTTTAGATTGTACATGAAATGTAATGAAATATATATATAATTATTGTAATTAATTTCATCTACTTGTTTCATATTTAAAATGATAATCAGCTTTTCATAATAAATAGGCTTAGCTTTTATCACAATACTATAGTTTTTTATTGGATATTATTTTAATTGATTATTATTGAATATTAAATAATTTTTAGTTTATTAGTTATAGTATATAATTCTATTATTTATATAAAAATTAATCTAAATTAATTTCAAATATAGTCTAAAGTAATTGTATAAGCTTTTCTAGTATTGATGGTACATATACAGTTTTATGTAATTTATAAAATTATATTTTCTGCAGTTTTATAATTTGTACTTTATATTCTACAATTTTTTTTATGAAACCGAAGCTGATTTTAGAAATATTTTTAATACGTAAAAACTTCTTTTATATATTTGTCATTAGTTCAATGCTAATTGTATTTTTCTTATAAAGTAATTAAGTAGAGAATTCAAATATAATTAGAATTTCATTACGACTAGATTTCTTGTATATGTCGAGAGTTTTTATTACCTACATTTTATGATCAATTTAGTGAATAATTTTTGTTAGTTTTTAGGAATTATAAATGCAGAATTATAAATTAAACATATTCGTAGAAATATTCATAATTCTGCAATATGATTCAAAGAGCGTTCAATCTATGGATTATTAATAGAGTTTTAGAATATATAATATAAATCTAAACTAATTCAACTAATATTATTTAAAAAATTTTATTTTATCTAATCAAAAAATAAGCTTTAAAATATTACTATGGCGACAAAAGTAAATGTATTTTAAATGAAATTTATGTTCGATGGAAAATTTTCAATATATATTCGATAAAAAATCAAAATCAATATATTATACAAATGCTTTGGAAGAATATTAGCTACCGTAAAAATTATTAATATATTTTTGGATTATAAATTACAAAATTTTATTGAAATTTAAAAGCGTTTTTAGAACATGACTTATTTGCTTGATTTTATTTTTAACACTTATATCACTATGATAATCAACTACAACGGTTTACTTGCTGACATTAAAGGAGATAATGAGTTGACAACATATGTAGTCGTACTTCATGCTTGAATAGAAAAGCAAATCAAGCACTGAATAAGCCCCTCCTTATACATATCAATGAAGAATCTAGATTTTAACCGCAAAATATATTTAACATTTTTTAAAGAAAGTTATTCTTTTATTTCGAAATTTTTTTCTCATTTATTTTTCACCATGAAAAACGTAATGTGTTCTATTATTTTAGATTGATAAAGTGAAACAACATTGAACAGTACAGTACATAGAAAATAGACAGTGTCTGTGTTGGAAAAGTGAAACTGCAAGTAATAACGGCGGTTCGGAGAACATGACCATCTTGTAAACTTTGCCGCTCATTCGTCACTTCGTAAAAGAGAAACTAGGCCTTTGTAGGCCCACTTACTCATCATTATGGAGACCGAGGAAATAACCAAACTCGTCGATGACATTTACAAGGTACGTAAAAATTATATTTCTTTTACTTTCGAAATCTAATTAATACGAAGATTCGTTCTTTCATATGCAATATTTATGATTTATTATATAATAAAACAAAGTTAGTTTAGTTATTCGAACAGAATAGTTTGAAATTAACGTCATCGATAATTTTTTAGATTAAGATATAAAAAAAATTTCTATTTGCGTATAGTTTAATTTAATATAACATATTTATTATATATATTTTTGTGCTTAATCGATAATTGTATAAATTAAATAAAATCATAAAAATAGAAGTGTCTTTTAAAAATATGGTTTTACATAAAATTAAAGTATAAATCTTCTGAAATTTAAAGATTATAGATTTTTATAATCGTTGCAAAAATTTTACAAATCTATAAAATTTTAATTTGAATAATCAACTAAAACATAATTATTTTTACGCGTTCATTATTGATTATTATTAATAAACTTTGAATAATGCTTCTCTTCGATTTTTCTTTTTAAGAATTAAAATGTTTTCTCTTTTTTCGATTAAAAAATATTTTAAATTTCAAAAAGTAGTAAAGCTAAATTTATTTTCAATTACATTTTTATTTTTAATTAAAATTTGTATTATTCAGAAAAAAATTTGATTCGTTGAAATCTACTTAAATTTTACTTTATCAGTGATATCATTATAATTGACTTAATTACCGATATTAAATTCTTTTTTTACTCGCTAATATTAAATTAAAAATGATAAGTATTTTTTTCTATAAATCTGTGAAATGTACACGTAGTAACCGTAGTAATAATTTTTATACGATAAATATAAAAATATCTACCGATATCACTAGAAAGTATTTTATCCTACATATTTATTTTATCTACAAAACAGCGATGCTCTATATTACTAAATATCCAGAATATATAAAAAGTAGTAGCAGCAAAAGATTCGATGCTGTTTTATAGTATCGAAAGAATCTCGGTACGCATATGTTTTTATAGTCCGAAACACTGGTGTTGTCGTAAATAATCAATGCTCTTCTCCACCGCCGATGTCGACGTACGTAAGTCCGTAAACGCATCCGAAATCACCAAGCATATCTTCTTTCCAAAGTACGGTAGGGATGATCCTTATTCGCAGCGGATCAGCGGTGCACAATGCAAGCGAGTGAGGTGCCAGCCAAGATACGATCTTCCGAGTATAATGATGATAATCCCATTTCACCCTCACTCGCTTTACTCGATAACGATAGTGGAAACGCCTCCCTTGAATGGAATAATGCCAAGCGACTTCGTGTACACAGATGAAAACCAGTTAGCGGGGCATCACAAGGTCCGTAAGCGTCAGGTGAAGGTACATAAGAGGATGAGGAGGGGATAAATTGAAACCTGGTGCAAGCATCGGAGTGAGAGGGACGGGTATAGGCGCCCAAGTCGGTAGAAAATATACGGGAAGTAGATTCACGAATATAACAGCTATTGGAAATTTTATGCTCCCTACATAATTTACATCAAGAGTAGCTATTTTAATTATTGATGATGGATATAAATTAACGTTAGAATGTTTTAAAATGTATAATATTATTTTATTATAGCCTTTAAAATCTCCGATAGCTTTCATTCGTAACAACAGTATTTTAATGATATGTAAAAATAAGAAAGTGAACACGGTTACATTGATATTTCATTTCAAATTATTTTCAGTTTAAAGACACGGTGAATATTTTTTTTAAAAAAATGTTGAGATTAATTTACAAGTGTGTTGCTTTATAAAAGTGGACGTTATCATCGTTACTTGAGAATATCATTAATTTCTTATATTTACTACGTAATTAGTTTTAATAGCAAATATAGGAAAAAATAAAGGAATTACCGAATCTAGAGTTTCAATTTATATATGTATACATTATTTCAAAGATTATTAATAATTTGAAAAATATAGTTTATTTAAGATATTACTTTTTGGTTTTATGACTTATTTTTTGCTAAAAATTTAAATCTAATTCAAACATTTATCGATGTATATTTATTGCAAATAATATTGTGAATGTTTATATTTTCATTTTATAATTTTTTATAATATTGTAGATCTAAAGCGTTATTAATTTTTAAAATATTTTACTAGTATTCTTGTTAATATAAAATTACCATATAATTTTTATTATGCAGTAATAACAGGCTTATATTTTCAGTAGCGGATCAATTTCTGATCTTACCGCGCGTTTTCAATTTTGTCACTGTATTATAGATAGATTAGTTATTATTAACTATATAAATTTACTTTATACTTATTCTTGTTATAAAGATAGTTTGAAAGAGTATTAATATTGTAAAATTTTAATATGATAAGATGATAACAAAATAGATGGTTTTATGTATTTTATTAAGTGCTATAGAATAAAGTATTAATGTAAAATAACATATGTATTTATATATTTTTTATTAAATTTATCTCACTATGAATATAATATTCATTTGTACTAAAATTTTTTAATTATTAAATTATTTTTAAATATATATGATTTAAATATAATCATAACGAAAATTTATTATAAAATATAAAACAATTACACAGAAAATTAAGTATAATGAAAAAGTTATATTAATCTAAATTGTTATCGACAGACAAAATTAATTATGTAGAGTGACGATGTCAAACAAACTCGCGGTATAAGCATAATAAATAAGCAATATCAATTTCAAAGTAACAAAAGATTTTTTGGTCTACCTTCCGAAGTAAAGTTGCATGATAGTAATTTACAGTAATAAAGAGATGAAAAGTAGAGAAACAGAGTAAGAGGAAAAGAGAAGAGAGGAAAGGGAAAGAGTAGAGAAAGATAGAGGGACATAGAGGAGAGAGAGAGAGCGAGAGGAACAAAGGGTGAGGGAGAGGGAGAGGGAGAGGGATGAGATGGGGTGGAAGGTAGCTGGAGAATGTGATATATGCGGAATTCAATGTCAATCTGCAATAGCTATTCCCTGGGGTTGTATGTGTATACCTGAGGTGGTCGCAGAATTTCTCGATAATTAGGTGTCGCTTCGGAAAATTATCCCTGGCGCTTCAGTAGTTTACTGCTTCTATATTTTATATATGCACATACTCAAACATATTAATGCACACAAAGGCTTACAAAATCATTATTTTAGAAAATAATGCAGACACAATCTCTAAGGAAATCAGATACAGAGGCTTAGAACTTGCTTAAATTTTCTAAAAAGTAATTTTTAAAATATTTTTCATCGATATTCATTATAATTTCTCGGTACCTATGATGCTTGATCTATAAAGTTAAGTACCCATTTATTTTGCTGTATGAAGAAAATTAATAAGGGTGAAATGAGAAAAAGTTAATAAAGTAAAGTATCGGTAAAAAGCAAAAAATAAGTGTAAAAGATTTAATGCGTGTGCGTTATTAAAAAAAATTTTTACTAATTAATAAAAGTGAATTGATAGTAATATTAGATTACAAAAATGCTTGTATTTGCCTTTTTCTTATTTAATATAAAATATATATTACATCATTTTCAGTAGACGCTTATTAAAATAAAAAATTTATGAATAAAAATGGCTTTGATACTACAGAATATTCAAACATAAAAACTGCTTATATTACTTGAGTTAATCATACGATTTATTATATTTTGGTTCCGAGGTAAGATATTTTATTATTCAATTCGCTAATACGTTAATAAAGAAATATTTAAGATTTATTTTATATCTCCGACTAGTAGTTCAAAATACGAAAGCTCTTATTTTAATAATATTTATGTAAATTAAATTTTAAAAACAGAAAAATTTTCGGATGATATTGAATTCAAAAGAAATATTCTTTTAAATAATAACTTTTAAAATATTCTTGAATTATAATATTAAAGAATAAATAACAAGAAAATTTTAATATTAATGGTTCGTATACTTATTAAAATTACCATTGATTTAAATTAAAAACTAAAAAGCATTCTTTATTGTTGTTTACTTAAATTTTAGAAGAAACTTATCGATAATTTTTTTGCTATTATTTACATCTACTTAAAGTCATTGGGATTTATTCTTTTACAGTAAGAACATAATTCAAAATATCCCATGAATATCATGAGGGTAAATCATGCCTATATATCAGTTGTTGAGTCTAGGAATTGCTAGTCAATTAATATTTAATCCCATGAGTGATAGTCTCTGTATTTTCATACTCTCTCTGGATAATACGTTTGTATGCTCACTTGAGCTATGATACATTATATATACTTAAATTTCAAAAAATAAGTTACTGTTTATTTTACCTCTGATACTTATTTTTATTTCAATATAATATCTATATTTTTTCATGAGTAATTGTAAAGGGGCAAAACTAAGGTAATTGATTTTATAGTATTTTAGAAAATAGTATATTATATTGAATTTATTAGTAAGAATATATAAGAATTAAGGAGAATTAATAATTAAATAATTAGTGCAAATGTTGAAATATATACTTAATATTAATAATATTTTAGTGATTATTATAACTTTATAAATTTCATAAAAATTAAGTTTTTTTGTCTTTTTGACATTTGGTACTTGTTTAATGCTTTTAAATAAATCAACACTTAGTTAAGTAAATTATGTATTTGCATTTTGAATTAATTTGTAAAAAATGTTGAAACCTTTTAATTTGTATGCATTACGAATTCTAATTTATAACTCGTTATGTTATTATAATTATCTCGTTAAATATATCTTGACTCTATCTATTAAGTTTTTACAATCAAACAGAAATTATTGAATTTTTAATATCGTATTACGCTTTGTTTTCATGTAATGTTTAAAACCAGAAATTGTGTAATTGGGTAAAATAAAGAATTTAAATAAAGTTGAATTGTATAAGAATGTAATGGTGAAAGGTAAAATTTTATTGACAGCATGTGTATTGAACTGTCAGTCACTAGTATATCTGAGTATATCCCAGTAAACGTCATGTAATTTAGTATAGCTCATTCGATCAATCTGTCAAATGCTGTTGTATCCGTTTTGTGTATATAATTTCTTTGTCATACTATAAATATTTTTTGAACGTTTTTTCTCAAGATACGCCTTTTTCATATTATTACAGTATTAAATTTTTTATATTATGAATGAAATCTCATTTTTGTTTTGCTTACAATTTGTCAATGTTATGAATAATTTTTATGTCAATTTAAAGAAAAATGTAGAATTAATTTGTAATTAAACATTTATGAGATAAAATTTTTAAACTATTTTTTATTTCAATATGTGCATTTTATATTTTTATTCATAAGTTGAAGCTATTATAAAATTCTCATCTACAACATTTTTTTCAATTTTTCATAATGTATCATTTGTACATTTAAACTCGTCTACACTTTTTCGCATTTTTTGTACATATTTATTCACAAAACAATTTATAACTTAAGAGTATAAAAAATTTTTACTCATCTCGTTTATTTATCTAATTGAATTTATTATTATTTGAAGAATCTTCTATTTTTTGTATAAATTATAGTAGAATATATACATTTTATAATATTTAACTTATACGCAAGTTTAAGTTATTTTAATTATATGTAATTAAAAATAAATATGTAACTATGTAAATAACATACTTGCTAAATGATATTTCAACTTCCTAAAGAAATTCATTATAAATATTTGCAATCATATTTTATACATTTGATACAGTTGAAAATCATAAAAACTCATTAATTTTTAATACTTGAAAACCTGCTCGTATAGTCACATTAAGTTTATAAAAGTAGAAGCACTTATTTTTCTTACTCCAAATATAATACTTGCAAAAAATTCATTTGATATTTTAAAATTAATATTTAAAATATACTTCTCGAGTAAGAATAAATTTTCAGGTTAATACGAATATAATTTTTTAACGTATCTTTCATAAACAATAATTATTTATTAGTATATGCATTTGAATTATAAAAAAATTTTTTTATATAACATTAGCATTTTAAAATTCCACAGTCTAGTTTCATTTTATAAATAATTAACTTTTGATAAAACAAATAATGTTTGTAGAAATTTATAATGGGATAACTAAGAAAATTAAATTTTAATTAATTAATCAATCTCCATTATTATAATAAAGATTACAATAATCTAATAAATTTTAACTTAAAAACATAACATTTTTTTATTACCTACTTTGTATTAACAATAAAGTTATTTAGAAAGAAAAGTGTATAAGGTAAATGTAGAAGTTATATTTGAAAGAAGGAAGAGGAAGAAAGGAAAGAATAAGAGAAGATATTGCTTTTTTTATTATTTAAAAAGCTCAATGCAGTATATTCGAAAGTAGGCGGAAAAACTATCGTGTATAAAAGTAGACGAAGAATTGGTTAAATGACGACTCTTGGATTTCTGCCAATTCAGAAACTTAATAGCATTAAGATAAAAAACTAAGTCTGACAAATTTAATTTTTGAACAGGAAATCGAGTTTTTTAAATCATTACATCGTTTATATAAAAAATCTCACTTATAATACGCGTATTTTCCACGTCTATATATTTGATACATGATTTTAAATAAATATAATTAATTGTTGAAAACTCATTAGTTATTTATATAAATACAAAATTATAAATGACTCCAAAATTAAATATATTGATTAAAAATTGGAAAAAAAAGTTCTTCGATTTTTAATTATTTGTATCTTTTAAAAAACTGTTGTATATTTTGTAGTATTTAAATAGTGTACAATTATTCTTGAGAGAAAATATGTATTAATTTAATATTGTTTAACATAATATGTATATAATTTATCACGATATTTTCAAGTTGATTAATAGTTGATGAAGAATCCATTACTTGTCTAAAGTACCATTAATTCTTAAAAATATAGAATATTAATTTAATATAAAAATGATTGATACAAATTTGAAAAGTATTTTTTAATTTACTTAGATTATTTTTAAAGTAATTTATACCTTAAAAAAATAAAATATATTTTCTTGTTTATTATAAGTTTATTATAATTTAAGTAAATTTTTAAAATATTTATTTAATGTTAAATGTTCTTTAATGCTTTAGTTTATACGATATTTATTTCGAAATAAAAATAAAATAAATCGAAAAATTTGAATAATGGTTAAATACATAATAATATTAACGAAGTTGAAAATTGTTGCTTCAAATTTATCGTATTATAAAATATGTTACATAATACAATCTTAGGATAAAAATGCATCGGATAAAAAATAAATTTTTTATTTATAAAATACATCGTAATATCTACCAGAAGCATCTTAAAAATAAAATGCTATTACTGTAATCAATTTCTTAAGTAAAAATGAGTTTCCATGAGTTTAGCATAAAGTTTACCTTCATCCTGCATAAAATTTTTGTGTTCGTACACATAGTTAGTCAGCCCACTAACCACTCGTTAATTAATGTAAACAAATATTTGATTTGCACGAGAAGGATTTTGTTTACTTACAACCTAAACAGTTTTGCGCATTCATGAGTTAACTTTCATCTTCATTGCGTACATATTATGTCGGCGAATCGAAGGTTAAGTAGATCCCAAAATTGGTTTATCATTGAGTGAATGGGGCTAATGCATCCTTTAAACGCAAACTAGATTTTCTCGCTTCTGATTCCCGACTTCCATTATCTGCTGTGTTAACCTTTCTAATACCTTACTTACTCTTACCTTGGTAATATATATCCTGTATTCATCTGTCTTCGTGATATACGTGCTTATCTTTGTAAAGGAAATCTTATCTTTGCATTTTAATATAAGTTTACGTATACGTGAAAGGTTTTTTGATAACATTTTTTATGGTTTTTTCAAAATGTGTAAAAAAAGATATCTATAATAGAATTTATGTTAATTTAAAGCTGACTTTTGTGTACGAGACTTGATTAATTTATATCTTAGTTTATTCCCGACCGATTGACAACAATTACTTATTTTTATTTTCTTAGTAATACTTTATGGTTTCTATTCACTATTTGCAATTATTTACGAATATCTACCTCATACTAAATTTTTACATTTTAAAAAAAAATACATTGGAATATACAATTGGACCAATAATTGAATTTATTACATCATATTTGAAAGCGCAACTCAAGATTAATATAACTATTCCAATAATGTTTAACTAGAAATATTTCTAAACCTAATAAAAAGCAGTTCTTTTAAATTTATTTATTTTTTCATATAAATCATATCTATAGGTTCGTCTCATTGTATACGCGTACTAAAATTAAAAAAATACATCGCATATGAATTTTTAAAAAATAAATTATAATCTATCGTGTCAGCCAATATAAATTATCTAGTAATCCAAATAAAAGAAATTGTATTCCAGTATCAGTTATGAGCAAGTTTAAGATGCAAACAGCAATCTCTCGCGGTGTCCGTGAACATTTTGCTGTCTTAGACATTGGCCTCTCTCCAATCGTAAGCTTATTTCCCCAGAGAGTCAACTATATCCGTCCCAAGTCGTGTACACTTCTGCCCATGTAAATAATGTTTGCGTATAACAACAATACGCCGGTTTTGTAGATAGAGAATTTTGAATTCATCGACTTGGCACTCGGTAATAGCTATAATATTGTAACGGATGTTGCTAACGTTCGAGTCTTCGAGCTTCAGTGGTTTTGACAGAAAATTTCTAAAGATCTACTTTATCCCCTTGACATATATCACACACTTTTAGGTATTGTACGCAATTTAACATCGATGATTTTATATACAAAAATTTAACACATAAAATAAGTTACTCTTCGGTAGTACTTAAGAAGTTTTTGAATTTTGCAACGTTTCTTCTATTTGAACTATTTTATTGATTAAAAAATACAAATATTTTTGTTCTAATAGCTATTGTAATTATCATAAAAAAAACTTAGAGATAATACAGATTTTATTTTTAAACTATAAAAACACATAATATTTTAGTTATATTCGTTAAATTAAAAATAAATTTGGGTTTAAAAATAATTATAATAAATACTAATAAAAGTATAGATATTATCCTATTATATTTTAAGTTTGTATTGCTTGTATAAATTTAAAAATACAGGCAATATTTTTTGTACAGAAATTTCAAGAATATCATAATGATTCTGTTTTTTTTCTACTTTAAAATTAAAGCACAGCTTGATAAAAAAACTCATATATATTAAACCAAACGAATAATGTAAATAATAAAAACTATGTACCAAACAGATTTAAGATACTAAGTTTTTTAAAATATATTTTTGATTATTAGTAAAATTTATTATAAAATCTTAAAAATTTATATAGAAAAAAGATAAAATGGAAAAAGGGTAAGAAATATCGATATAAAACCTTAACCTGTGTAAGGTAAAAAAAATAAAGATTTACCGAATCCTTAATTAAAATTAAAATATTTTTCATGTAAAAATAATATAATAAAGAAGAAAATTTTAAGTTTGAGTAAACAATTTTTGCATCGTATGTTTCTCTTTAAGTAAATATTAGGAAGAGAGATAATACTTGAAAATAAATAAAAATAAATCAGAAAATTGTATTGAAAGCTTTATATCTATTTCAAGTAGTTTACATTTAAATTCAGAAAATTGACAGATATATAAATGTTTACTCAGTTACCTTGTACTTAATTGAATGTATTTTTCAGATTTAGATGAATATTTATGTTACACATAGTTAAACTCTGTTTATTTCTACTATCTATTTCATTGAATCGTATTTTGCTTCTTTCTCTTCTGTATATATATTTTGTATTGGTACTTCTTCAGTGTTTCCAACCTATTCATTTATATTTATTTGCTTCGTTGGATGAAAAATAAAATAGCAATACGATTAAGTTTATCTTACCACTTCTTCAAATATATATTGTGAAAGTTACGCACTGGAATTAATACCACTACTTATAAAAGTTAAATTTTGTTTTTTATTATTGTCGATTTCATTGTAATTTCACTAAAATACGAATAAAATATTATATAACAATAGTGAAATTTATATATACATGTAATTCAGAGAAAACTCATAAAGAAAATGCTTTATAAATTTCTATAACATGTTACTTAAAATATTTAGTATATCAATATATATTAATTGTAATTTATCAATAATTTTTCTCATAAAAATGAAAAATAGGAATATACGATGAATCAAGATTATTACTATTATGAATTTTATTATTCTTTGCTGATTATTTCTATTTGAAAATTAGTAGAAAATTCAAAGAATAATAATATTTTTTTCTGTTTAGCGCAAAATAAATTATATTTGTTATATGAATTTATTTTTTGTAAGTACTATATTATTATTTTTATAAATATTTGAGAATTTCTTAAATTAATTTTTTTTATAAAGATTTAGTTATTTATTTAATTGATGAACATAAATATTATTATTGATTTGTCAATAATATTTGAATATATTATGAACATTCGAGTGTGTAGACTAATTTCCCTTTATTTATTCAGTGAATTTGGTTATATTATTTATGTTAATGTATATTTTAATTTAACTGTATTATCGTATATTTTATTAAAACTTTTAAAATTTTGTCTCTGTAATTTAAAAGATGTTAAATTATTGACACCATTCCTTTGTAAAAAATTTTTCTGAATTCCCTCTTTTTTGCGACATTCTCTTGAGAGTTTAGTCTGGATATCCGATGATTGATTTTACGAAGATATGCTTGGTAGTACATAGGGAACCGGAGAATTTTACAAATACATTGAATTCACTTTCTGTTTGAATGATTTCACAGATATGCACTGCATATGTATATAAATTTTTTTGATGCTTGTTTCTATTGCGTGTAGATTAAATTTTTTATGTTATAGAATCATGGCGATAGTATAAAAACTAAATAAATACAAAGTTAAAATGAGATACATATGCGTGTGCGTGTGTGTATGGGTGTGTGTGTATATATATAGAAACAGGCAGAGAAAAAGAGAATATTGTATAATACATATAATTTATCGAAGTAAATGGATATTCAAACTATCTGATAAGAAATTGTGATTATATTTTAAAAAATATTTCAAAGTTTGAATCTTGTATTATTTCAAATAGCATATTATATAACTTTAAAAAGAATACATTTTTAATGTTGTTTATCATATGTTCATAATGTACATTTGAATACAAATAAGAAATATTGTATATTATACTTATTTTGCATATGAACAAAATAGAAAAATTTATAGAAATAAACTAATGGAAATTATGAACTTATTGAAGAATATTTTGATATAATATATTTTAATATTTTCAATCTTAAATCGGGCATACCTAGAATATTAATACATCAATATATTTTCTTATATTTATGTGCAAATATATACTCAGAAAAAAGCTTATTCACTTCGTTCATTATTTAAATTTATGACCATAGTATTTCATTATGATATAATAATAAGAGTATAATAATATTATTATTTTAACAGGATACATATAAAATAAAATTTTTAAATACATATAATTTTTGTATGAATAATTATGTATTAGATATAAGATTAAAAGTCGTATTAATGATTTCTGCGTTAAACTCTAAACATAAACTATTAATTAAAGTGTCAGTTTTTACTTCGTAAATAAAGTTTGGGATCATAAATAAAAATTATGCGTACGATCTTAATTCAAATAAAATGCATAAATAATATGACTCGCATAAAGAATATGAATTAATCTAATATAAACGTACATAAAAATATATATAAAAAATGTTATTAGATCAGGGAAAATTATCAAAAATAAAATTAGAAATATCAATCTTACGTGATATAAGAAAACTATTGTCTTATGATAAAGATAGTATAGTAATAGTTCATATTTAATATTTTATTTAATAATTGTATATCTTAAATAATATTAGTTTTACACTTTTTTATTAAAAAAAAATAAGTTACATATATATATTTTATTAAAATTTTTTATATTAAAAATTAATGCTAATAAGATGTATTATTAAATATTATAAAAAATAATGATAATATTCTTTATTTTTAAACTGTTTGTGTTAATATAATATCACACAGATTTATTTAAATTTTTAGGAATAGTTCATATTTCTATCCATAATATTTTATACAACAATTGTCACGTATAATATGTAATTAAGAAACTATTTTACATTTTTATGAATAATCAATATGATTAACTTAGTGGGTTCATAATTTATTCTAATTTCGCAAGTTGTCGGATTAGTTATGCTTAGCAGAAAACCGGTATTGTTTAAAAACAGTTTAATTTTTATGTTTCATATTTGTGTCAATATTTCTTTTATTATTTTTGTCAAGATACATGAATATTGTTATTAAATCATGAGATAAGAAATTTTTCGTTTGTAAGCATAATATCTATTATATACAGTTAGATTTATTATATAATTGTTTAGAAAAGGAAGAAAAATGAATTTTTAATATTTTGAATTTAATAAATTTTAATAAATTTTAATACTCTAGAATATTTATTTAAATAAATATAATTATGAAAAGTAATTGTTTAATTTAAAGGTAATTCAAAACAGAACAATAATTAGAAATATTAACGGGTAATTAGTTAAATAATTGTGTTTTTTCATCTTTTAACTTGTAAACTGTTTTTAATAGATTTATACTCATAACTATTAATTATATAAAAGCATAAAATCAATCTTATCACGTAAAGTATTGAAAACTTTTTTCTAGAATCCTTTTATAACGAGGAAAAAAATGGTTTTACTTTCTCTGATTTGAAAGCGATAAATATATATTATAAAAATATGTCCTTTCATTATTTCGAATATTTTACAATGCTGACTATTATAATTTAAGCCTAGAAGGTTATAAGAACTTTTATTATACGCAATTTTCTTCATTACGTAAGAAAACATAACAGTATTTATCGTAACAGAGTTTGTAGAAAAAAATAAATCAAAGTATATATAAAATATCTATGAAGACATTAATTCTAATATTTTGATTACAAATAGACTATTAAATTTAATTAAATGAATTTTTTACATACAAACTTGGGTTTATCACTTTTGTAAACATAGCGTATAATACCCCGAGATAACTAAGTCACCTTCGGTATAAATTTAGTTTATTCGTAAATAAATAGGATTGCTTAATATATTAGCTACTTTCATTAACAATAAATGATTATATTCGATAAATGATAATAAAAGTCGACACGCAAGGGAAGATATCCAAAAGATAGAAGACAGTTCTCATTGTTTGCTTCGCCCTTTCATAACTTTCCTTATATCTCCCTTCTTCTATTGCCTCTCGTAATTTTCGATAAAACGCATCTGCGGATGTTTTGTCTTCGGTGTATCCAATATAACAATCGAAGGTCTTATCGCCATATGTCACAAATTATATAATTTCCAAATATTACATTCTTTAGTCTATTAGTAAAATTCTTGTTTCAAAGATTTGTTACGATAAAAAATTATTAACAAATCATAATAGTTATAATACAAAAAACTATTTTCGTAAAAAAATAAAAATTACTATTTTGTTTTTTTTTCGTTTTTCATATAATAGGTCGTAGTATTTTAGAATTATTTTCTTACCTTCATGATATTTTATATTTTGTTATATTTATAAATCATTTAATTTTATATTCTTGTCAGTTATTAAAATAAATTCAAAAATTTTACAATCCTAATTCAATAAAATTGAAATAACTGACTCATACTTTCCTCTTTTTCTTTACCTCGTGTTTCCTTCTATAATGAAATATTTTTGTCAACATTCTTCTTTACTTTAGGACTGTCAATATAAACTAATGTAAAAAAATTCTAAAGCTTATTAATTTTTGTGTGAGATTCATTAAAAAAATTTAATATTTACATAATTATATTTTTGAACGAATATATATTTTTTATATAGTTTTATAAGATAATACATAAATATTCCTAAAGATTCAGCGAATACTTATTTAATTTATATAAAAAAGAAATTGTTTGAAAAAGTTTGAAAAAAATACCATAACTACTGATTCATACGTAATCTCACTAGTATAAAAATTGTTATTTATTCTCGGAAACTTCTATGATACTTTTTTTTTACGTAAAAACTTGTGCTTGCTAAAAAAAGAACTATAATTTGATCCCATTAAATGAGAATACTAAAATTTATTCTTGATTCTTACAAATAAATATATAGTAAAGAAGTAAATACACAAAATATTTTTAGTTTGCATTAACGGTAACTTAAATATCTTAAATTATATCTTAGCATTGGCAGTAAAAGTTGCGGTGTTAATGACGTCTTCGAAAGATAAAGCTTGAAATGTCGACGGAAGAACTCGTAAACACTCTCTTAACATACGAAACAAACGTTGAACGCATACGCGCGTATGTATTTTCATAATGATTAACACCAAGGGAGAACTTCTAAGTCACTCGGGAATGCCTCTTAAATACCGAGCGTTTGAAAAATCTTTAATTTGCGTCTACTTTACGGTGCGCTCGCTCTTTAGAGGAAACCGTACTCCAGGGCGTGTGAAAGCAACTACTTTCTACACAATGCTTTTTTCTCTTTCCTCGATTTTTTTGATTGGTAAATTCCAAGGTAAGCAACCATCGCTATTATGACTTACTTTCACGACGGGTAGACCTGTACAGTTCTTACTAATAATACTCGCGAATAGATCGATTATGTGCTATGCGGAAATCCCGAACTTGCCGCCTTTGGAATTCACCGCTGTACTTGTTTAGACCTACGCTGTGATTGGATTACGTAAGAATTCATATTATGCATCGCGTGAATAGAACTGTACGAGATCGGATGATGGAATTTGATACATATCTTGCGATTATAATTCTAATTATGTATTCGTAAACGCAGGATTCCATAATTATTAGCAATTTCACACGAAATTCATTTTATATAATGAGAAACGGCAAAGATTTTCGTGTAGACTAATTTTACCTTATGAAAGGATAAAGTCGTATTATAAAATTCATATTTAATATTCAAATATTATTATCGATTCATTTTTATTATTTAAACTTGACGTTACGATCAATTATAATTAATAATAATGTAAGTATTCTGTATTTTGATATAATTGCTTATAGAATCTATAAGTATAGTTTATTTCGTTTTTGTCTATTTTTATTTTTATTCATTTATTTTTGTCAACCTGTTTCATCTGACATTTATTTATTTATTGTATATTTTACCAAGCATATATTTATATTTTATTCATTATAAATATGTAACTAATATTAACTTGCATAACTGGGATATTGAATGGAATATATATATTTTAATAAATATGTATTTTTTCATATACATATAAGTTTTCCGTTTTTTTTAGATGAATTTTTTAGATAGTTTGTGAAAATTTGAGTTTTTCGTTATTTCCTATATTTGAAACTTGTAAAAATTTATATCTGATAATTTAAGTTTTTAAATTAAAGTTCAAAATATTTATAAGTAACTTATATTTAACAAGATTGTTAAAAGTTCTAAAAGTTTTTTATTATTTTATTGTCTTTACGTATCGTTGATGTACTAAAAAATACGAATTTTTTGCATTAGCTTTTTTCTACATAAAATTTTATGTGACTAAGTTCAATATTTAAAAAGAGTATCAACCTGTGGACAATAATGTATGTATATCACATTTATATAAAGCCACTTTCTTTTTTTATGCTTATATTACTTCAAATTTATTTTATATTGTACAACACATATTTAAGATAAAGCTATTTGTATATAATATTTATCAAAATGGATAAATAATATTTAACGTAGAATTGTTAAACATATTCAATACGAAGAATAATTTAAAGTTCTCGTACTTATTGTATTTTTTGAGCAATTACTTAACAATATTTATTCAATGCCTGCAAAGTAAAATATTTATTTATATTATATATTATACTTAATAATAAAGATATACAAAATTAAATAAATCTGTTCGTTATTATAGAAAATTATAAATGAAGTCTTTACATAAATTCATTAACTTATTTACTTTTTTCTTTTAAAGAAATTTTTAGTTACCATTTCAAAACTAATTATCTGTAACTTATATGCCAGTTTTACCACAAAGTTATAAATCTTATCATTATATTTTAAAAAGTATTTTATTAATTTAAAAAGCATAAGAAAGCGTGATCGAATATCACCAGTTGTAAACTTATACAAGAAGAAGCAAAATATTCAGTAACAATACATACATTTTAATATGTTTCTTTCGAATGTATTATAATTATAACGAATAATATTTTTATAAAAACTTCAAGTTTCATATCAATCTATATGTTTTAAAAGCGAAAAAGATTATTTATTTATACCCTGCGAGGAATATTTATATTCGTGTGATTTTTTTAAATTTTATCAATATTGAGCTTCAACAATAATAATAATGTATATAGTATACGATAGCATATAAAATATAAATGAAATTAAACAACGTACATCGGTTGAAATTAATTTTTTTTAAAATGATCGAATTATGTTAATAAAATTTTAATCAAATAAATTTTTCAACCTAATGAATATTTGTACACATGATTGTTTAAGAGGAAATACTTTCTGGTTAAGTAAATTCATTAAGAATTCAATTTTGTTCCGGATAAAATAGTGAAATGCTTTTGCGCAATACCGATACATTTAAATGTATAAAAGAATTTAGAAACAAACGCTGCTTTAAATACACCTGTAAAGATAAATTTAAATTTCATTCCTTCATTTTTCTCTTGACTATGAATTTATTTATATTTTGTATATTTATATAAAGTTTAATCGCATATATTAGGACG
Source organism: Dolichoris vasculosae (assembly GCA_018907195.1). Taxonomy (NCBI): domain Eukaryota; kingdom Metazoa; phylum Arthropoda; class Insecta; order Hymenoptera; family Agaonidae; genus Dolichoris; species Dolichoris vasculosae. The sequence continues at coordinate 17,966,258 of JACCHY010000002.1, read as the reverse complement.
ATTTCGATCAGTAAATGCAGCAGACCGTTAGGTTTGCGAACCGCGTGGAAATTGGACATTTCGGTCAGAACAGGCAAAGAATAGTGAAAGAGTGTATTTGTTGAATCGGTCAATTGCGACTAAAAGGTCATACGATCTGAATTCAAGCATAATATTCACTCGAAATTGCAGCACAATGTACATATTTAACCGTAGTAATATATTATCCCGCGTTTTTTTTACGTCCGCTGCTATCTTAATTATATAAATGTAAATCTTAATTATATAGCCAATTAAAGTCATCAATATCTATATCGTTTAGTATAATATAAATATGTATAACGTATTATCTATAAGATTAGGATAAATTACCATAGAGAAATTAAGTTTACTAATCTGACGTATAGTTTCTTGTTTAAAATATATAACGACTAAGTATTAAATCACTTTGATAATATTTATTTATATATTTCTTCGTAAATTCAGTTACACTAACTTTAAAATTGACAAGTGTTTTGTACAATCGGAATATACAATTCAGTGATAACACGAAGGAGTGTATTATTAGTTTTTCGATTTACAAATAATCCCGTTGTTTATAAATTAACTAAAATATTTACAGCTAATCAATGCATTACTGATTCCATAAGGTATACAATCGTGTCCGCAGATAAGAAGTCCGCTATTAGTTATATTCGTTGCATCTGATTTTACAATAGGTAAGATACCAGAGGTATAAAGTTGAAAACCGATAAATATCTTTAGAGTTTTCCTCGAATAAATAAAGTTACGTATACACCATTTACAGCTCTTTTGATTGTAATTAAGCATTTGCTGTATTATTAAACATTTTCAGTCGGTGGTAGAGATTTTTTTCTATTTATATATACACTGATTATAATCCGCTTTATGTTCATGTAGAGGCAAAAGCTAAAGGATTAATTTACTGATAAAATAACTAGTAATTATAAAGAATACTTTTTAATGCAATTACTTCAAAAGATATTTTTGAATCATTTTATAAATTTACAAATATTATAGCGATTAATGAATGACTTAATTTCAGAATTATATATATAACTAAATATAGAAATAACTTTATTTATATAACTAAATATAGAAATAACTTTTTTACTAATTAAGAAATACTTTCTGCATATAATATAAATCTTTAATATTACATTCATTGTGTATCTTTTATTTTTAAATATTATCCGACAATATAAATGAATATAGTTAGATTTTTGTTTTAATTATTTTATTTGTTTGAAATTTTTTTATATATATTATTTAAATATAATTTATTATATAATTAATTGTTTTATATAAAATATTTAAATTCAACTTTAACAATGTTTATACTAGAAAACTGTATGAAATCAACATACATTTTTACGTAGGGATCGGTAAATATTTGCATTGACCAACATCAATTGCATTCGTGCAATATCATTCATTATATTGTATAAAACAGTTTTCAGTTGACGAAACAAATGATCTGTTAATAATTATATTAAATAAATATTTGTATCGGTTAGGTAAACAAGTAATATATCGATCAATATAATTTTTTAATATAGTATGAAAAATATACAAAAAATTCAATAAATATGATTTTAAATGTAACAAAGTATAATCGACAAATACACTTTTGCAATATTATAGAAAAACGTTGTATTTCTGATATCCAATAACTATTAAATTTTACGGTACGTAATACATGCGTTCATATATTGTGTATACATATATGTCCTGGCTTCCGCGTTATTACCTCTCAGGCTGCAACTTCCTTAAAAATTAAAACTCGTTCGAGTTATGAGACGCCAACACAGCACTAAAAGAAGATCTGTTATTTTTTAAACAATAGGTTGATTTCTAGTTTTCCTTATAATAATAATAGATTTATAACGTTTTAAATGACATAAAATAGATAAGTACAGTTAACAATTTTTTAATAAATACTTAAGACATTATGAACTTATTATATAATTTTACTACTTTAATATATATATATATTTAAAATTTTAATAGATAGGATTCGATTCGAATTCGAATCGCTACTTTAAGAAAATATGAATATTGTTTTAAAAGCAATATTTTATAATAAAGTTATTTATAATCAATATGATTTTAGATTTAACCAGAAGTAATTTATGATTTTATGTTTCTAAATAAACTGATAATAGAAAGTTTTATATGTCATATATGTTTATATATAATAGAAATTTTATTTACTTCAACAATATATTTATAAATAGTTTTATATTTGTTTAAATATTGTATAGTTTTACTTCTTATGGATTAAAATTCTTTTATAAAAATTTCATAAATGAAATCAATGTAAAGTATGAATTTATTTCTTAACGTTAAACCGTAAAAAGTCTTAAACTCAATTTTGGCAAAAAAAATAAAGTATTCGGAAAGAAGGACTTGGATCAACTCGAAAAAAGAGAATTGACATCAGAAAGAGATTCATTTAAGTTTGCAAAAACTAATGAATCTTCTATGGAGGGTTATCGACGAGATCAAGACTGACGACGCGAGTCTTGATCTTATCAGACGATCATTGAACGGTGCAGTCTCGACTGCCGGCGCGGAAACTTTGGCTTTTTCTCTTTCGGTTCCAGTTTTATCGTTTTTTCTTGGACCCGCAGAACCAAGTTTGATGAACTCTTGGGTACGAACGAAGAATCGAATATAAAATGTGTGTGTGTGTGTAACATGGAGCAAGAGACTCGCAAATATTTTTCACCCAGAAAGGAAAGTTTAACTGCCATGTGATGATGGTTATTTTCGTAACGACATCTCGTTGGATGTAGTAAATGATGAATCGATATTAATAATCATTCCATTTACTTTTTTTGGAAGATGATACTGCATAAAAAATGATCAAAGCAGAAACCGAAAAACATGAATTCAGAATGTTGAGTTTATCATTAAATACCTTCAGGTATTCACTGAACTATTTTATAATTATACAACTGTGATCTATAAATTAAAACTGTTCGATGAGTTATTAATTTCGCTATGCATATCCGAAGATATGTCTTATAAGACAATGTTTGGATACACGGAGTAAAAGTGAATGTTCATTCTTCGATAAGTATACATGTGATAATTAGAAGGCATTAAATACTGCAATATTTTTAACTGCATTTCTAAGATAAAAAATTAATTTATTATTTTTTAATTTGTATAATTTTTGATTATTCATATACGAAATAGCATTCAGTACTCAAATAATTTTAATAGCTTGGAATAAAATTATACTCGTAATTTTAGGATTTAAGTCTTGCAGTACTTCAATGTAAACAATTACAGTAGCTAATTATCTACGTAGGCTATTATTGTATAATTATTTTATATTTGCATGTATAATTATTTTCAAAACTTCCATACATACATATATATATGTATAAATAAATTATCCTTTCCGTAAATTATTTCGTGAAAATATATTACATTACCGTTTTTCAGAAAATCCACGACCTCGAATATTCATACATATCTTGTCGATTACCGTAACAGAATATTAATTTCCAACATACATTATGAGTAAGCTCGACGACATTTTTATAATATATCGAAGTATTGATTCTTGTTCAAAATCTTCAAAATCTTACCTCCCAATTTCTTGCTAAAACTTCTACTTTGTCGCATTTATGTTTATCAATTTAGATCCTTGAATAAATATAAATAAACTATAGCATCTTTAAAGGTAAAGACAAAAAATTAAAACATCTTCCAATCATCGAGAATAATCCTTTTTATGTAGCGTATATATTCCGTTGAAAAACAACATCGAGCACGATGGAAAAATCACTTCGCCTCGCCGATGTCTCTACCTGTGTCCCATACACGTGAACTTTCTATTGTGAAAATCGGCGACACGAAGAGTCGCGCGTAAGTGGGACGGCCAAGATCGACTTCGGACTCTCTTCCGTCGTCTGATCGTCTTAGTCTCTTCATACGTATCGCCGGGTACGAAAAAGTAAGAAAACCATCGCCGGAGAGAAAATAGAGTTTGCATTTACTTCGTGATTAGATTCTGTGGCCTCGTTACAGAGGTCGCAGCGTCGTTTGTAAATCAGAAAATTTTTTTCCTATTTTTCCGTCCGACGTAAAACTTGATTTTATCGCCGTTACGTTTTCCCTTTTCGTGCTCACCGGCCAACTGTCGAAAATTGAAGAAGGCTAGGAAAAGCTGTATTTTCAGAGTTACCAGTTTTAGTCAAAAACTGGAGATAATAACAGTTACTGGATCAATTTCGTAAACTTTATAAAAGTCTAATTATTTTTAAATATTCTGACTGAGTTTTATGATGATACAAATAACAAAATAATTATTATACATTACCGTAAAGGAATGGAATGACACAAGTTATTTTTATGACATCTATTATGTATCGTCTATTGTAGTTGTTTCAAGTTTTAATTATCGAAACTCGTATTAATCATTGCGCGATATCATAATTTTATAAAATGAACTACCATCGTCTATGTTAATAATAATATTGTTATTTATTGAAAACGATATTAAATGTCTTTAATTTTGCAATAATATTCGAGTAAATTTATTCAGGTGTAGAATTCCGTAGCGAAACGTAAATCTTTCGGATAGTGCAAAACACTATCGATAACAGTTTTTAGAAAATGATCTTTGTAAAATAAAATTATTTAGAAACAAATTTCTTTATAAATATTCATCATATTTATACGTGTGGAAGCGTTTTAAAAACGTGAAAATTTCTTTAAAACATAAAGTATTTTTTGCATATTTGAAGAATTTTGTATATACATTACAACTGTTGCACATCACTGAGAAATTTTAATAGTTGTAACATTCATAAAATTCTAGTAATTTTATGTTTATGAAATAACAAGAATATATTTATATTTTCTTTTTCAGTAACGTATAATCCAAAGTAAAACTTTTATCAAATATAAAATTTTGTTTGATAATTATAAAATATAACAAATATAATATTATCGAAATCGTTTCTACCTGTGATAGTTCTTATCAATGTTATTATTATTATGCATTTAACACGCTTTAATATAAAATATATCTTTAAATTTATTATCAGCGTCGGAAATAATTATTTAATTTATCATAGAACCGAATTTAATCATAGATTTAATTATAGTGCCCCTGAATGAAATTCGTAGACAAGCTCTACTATTCTTTGATAATACATAAAAAGCTTAAAAACAAAATAATTAAAAATGAAAAAAAACTTTGCTCCGCTAACGAGGAATAAAAATATTTAATTAAACCGATATCGACGTATTTTCGTTTCTTTATAAAATTTCCACTTGCTCATCCTTTTATGTACAGTAGTTGGCTTTGCCTTGTTTGCGCGTACATAAACATAAGTTTCACTCGTACCAAATTCACCCAATATTCTTCGAAGCATTCTCCTCCCCTCGTCTCGTCTTTTTCCCTCGGCGTATCTCCAGCATCTCCAGCATCTCCAGCATCTCCAACATCTCCAACGAAATGATCTTCATTTCTCGGCTGGAAAAGCGCAGTCCGACCGATGCAATACCGAAGAATTCAGGCGCTCGGTCGCGAAAGCGCGCGATATCCTCGACACTGTACGCGGTATATACGTATATATATTTTTACGACGTCGCTTCCTCCTTTCTCTCGACGAGTCCGCAATAGTTCGCTCGGGCGCTGACCTCCCCCCAAGATACAAACGCGGGCTCCGCTCTTGGCTTAATTGACTCTCTCGCGCGAGCGGGAGCCTTTGATATAACGCTTATGAGTTTATAATCTACGATGGTCGAGATTTTTTTTCGCCTCTTTTTTCATGTAGATAGTGATCCACGGGGATGTCCGAGGCTTTGCTCGAGCGCTATTGATTCACCGGTTCTCGTCTTCTGGATGGATAAGACCGTTGAGGTATTTCGGATGGTGGAATCGTTTGAGCTTACGGAGCTTCTGAGATTCGGACTAGTGGTAGTTGATTAGAGTAGATTCAACCGTACGATAGTTTCGTATAATTTCTGGCTTTTACGATCTTCACCGATTCGAGATTTTTTATCGTTTCAGGTATTTAACGCCATAAAATAAAATCCTTTTAAGGTTTTCATTTCTAGTGACATTTTTATCTTTTGCTAATACCTGGATTATTATAATTAATACGTACAACTATTATAGTTTACATTTTAATGCGAAAATTACGAGTTACAAGTAAATTATGATCGACACTCAAAGGTTGCGCTAATTTTTTTCTAGCTCCTTATGTAAAATCCTAAATTTTATAAGTTTTTATAAACTACTACAAAGTGTTATTTATCGGTAGATTTACGTTCAATTTATACTTTTCATTCAAATATTTCACATATATTTAATTTCTTATCAAGTTTTTTATATTTAATTAATAATATTTAATTTTTATTCATGTACGTGCGTAACATTCGTTAATATATTTTTAAAATGTACATTTAGTGTTGAATTTTTTTGGGTAAAGCAATATAAAAATTTTATTCTATATTTTCGAGAAGATTATTTGTATATAAAAGAGAAAATTTTTGAACCGATACAATTTTTTTCGGAATTATTTCAATATCTGTGTAATAAATATATATATAATTAAAAAAATAAATGCTATTAATAAACTTGACATCGCTACTACTGATTAAAAGAAAAGAATAAAATATATAAAATATAAAAAATGAAATATTATACTCTTTCGAATTTTAAATTACTTCAATTTTTGCATAAAATATTGATAACATTTTGTTACAAATAACTTCAATTTCATTTTTATATAATATAATTAAAATTTATGCTTTGTCTAAATTTCTCCTGAGATGAAAAAGTATAATGTTTTATTTTTCATTTTATGATAAAATTTTATCTAAAAATATAAAAACTACAATTATTATTATATCTTGTTAAAATTAAAAATATTTAAAAGTCGTATATAAATAAAAATACTTTTTATTTAGATTCAGGGTAAAATCTCCAAATATAAATGTATACAATCTTTATTCGCTTAATGTATTACAAAGTATTTAATAGCATCGTTTACAAAATATCTTTAATTGGTTTATACAGAAAACGCTATCATTTTCCTATAAAGTAGGATCAGAATTATCTGGCATGGTGTCAATGCTTCTTATCAGTTGCCCCAATATTTTATCATCTTATTTTTTATGTTTATATATCAGAGCAAGTACGAGTTTCGATGAACCGTTAATCGATTACGAGTGCAGTGTCCGAATCGGCCGAAAAATAAACGGGTAATGAAACATGCGGCTCCAACCGGTTTCTGGATGTATAATACTCTTCATATTAAAAGAAGAGAAGAAGTAGAGAGGGAGAGTAAGAGAGAGAGAGAGTTGAGAAGTTCAAAAATGCGATGGACAGGGTATGCGGTATCTTTACAGTATTTTTTAGAATTTTTAATTTCGCATTCGTTGTACATGCATAATTTAGGTGTTGCAGGTGCTTCGTTCTTTTATTATTTTTTTAAGTGGTTTTTAGTGTATTTGAAGTAGAATTAAATATAATTCTTGTATTATATTAACGTATAATTGAATCAAGAACATATATATATATTTTTTGATGCGATTAAATTGTAATTATTTTTTGGTTCACTGTTACTTATAAATACACCCGATTTATTCATTTTTCAGACATCTAAAAATGAAATTTAAAACGAAAAATTAATATAAAATAAGCTACATTTTTTTTATACTATATTCTACTTCTTTATTTATATTTATCACTGTTTATATTGAAATATCATTTAATTTTAATTACCGATATTTAAATATACCGGATTCAACATAGAAAGGTAATTATGCACCAAACAAATTGTTTGTATCGCTACAAAATTGTAAATATATTTTTTCGTATATTATTTCTGAAATGTATTCAAATTAATCATCGAAATATTATTTTCTCGCATTCAGAGTGAAAATCTTCATTGAAATTTAAGTAATGCCTTGCGTGCTAATAAAATTTCGTATATACTTACAATAATTCATTCAACACTTAATTTAAATTTATATTACTTCTTAATTTATCTAAATCTCTTAATTTATAACAAGATTTTAATAGTTTTTTCGAATTGAAATCTGATGTATATATATGAAGTAATCAGACAAGAAATCGTATCTTCGTCCTCCCTTTCTTACTTTCTTGCTTCGCTCCTTTTTGCTTACACCGATTTAACGGTAAACGCGAATGCCCAGTTTCTTTAAAGGTCGTCATTCCTATATTTATCGAGCTGTGTGTCCGCAACGTGAACACGTGCGATTATTATCTTTATTCTCTTATTTTTGCTACTTAGTGAATGGAATTTTTCTTCGCTGTTTGTAAAAAAAAATATTAGAGAAGTAGTTCAAGTTCTAATAACAAACTTGACTTCGAGTGTCTAATCATTTTTTGTTTCCAGTGTATGGTTTTAAATAAGTGATACGACTCCTTCATCAATTAACATTGATATTTAATTAAAAGGGAATTTTAATTAAAACTTTTTCTTCCGAGCATATGTAGGTGAAGTTATTAAGATTTGTATAAAATGTATGAATTTGTTTTGGGATCGTACTTACAAATGTAACGACGGGATATTCGATCGGCTTTTAATAATACGTTTCTTTCCATGGCTTCATTGTTAATTGTTAACTTTCGCGTATTGCGTATAAAAGCATTTATTTTTAAGATAATTGCTTTAAGTGTGCGGGATTTGTTGGGTACTTAGACTGAGCACATCTTGACGTTACTTAACTTTGCGGCAACAGCCGTAGGTTAGATAATGTACTTTGTGCGGGTACGAACCTCGAGAGTCTACAAGTACTACAAATGAGAGAGATGGATATATTTACCGTTTCTATAAGTTTTATAATTTCTACGAGTTTCACAAATAAATTAATCGATAGGTACGAGAAAATGCTCAAGTTTTTACGAAGAGCTCTTTCCTAAATAAATACATATAACACAAGTGTACTTGGTATGTTTTTTAAATTTGTTTATATTTACGACTTTCTCCTCTACTTATAAAGTAGACATTTTTAATACCATTAGTCTCATATTATTTTTTACTTTTGGTTTTCTTGTACTTCTTATTTTAAAATGCATTAACTTTCTTTTAACTTAATTTTGTATTTTACGTCTTATGGTAATTCTTATTTGTTCGTTAATTTAAGGTTAAGACTTATTTTTTCGAATATTATTCTTAATTAATTTTATTAGTTTAATATTAGCTGTATTATAATAAAAATTATACTAAACTGCAAAGACCGTAATCTTGAATTTATCGTTACATAAAAATGACCTTGTAAATGTAACATTGTTAATTATATTTGCTTTTATGTATTACCGTGTAATAAAATTTCTAAATATTTTAATCAGAATTGATATGTTAAATAAACATAGATTCAAAATTGACAAATCAATCGTTACAATTAATTTACATTCTATTGCTCTTATCTCAAGTTTTTAGATTCAAATAATATTTCCATTCGAATCAGTACAATTTAACAATACAACAGCAATTTAAAATATCTTTTACTAATATAAGAAACTTATATTTGATCAAATGTAAACTTGGAAATTTCCTTCACATTCTTTTCTTATTATTTTAGCGTTTTCTTCTTTCCGTCACTTCCATTCCAATTTCGCAAAGTTTGCATCAGTTTAGAAGCACATTTGTGCAGCTTATGCTGTGATTTTACGTCGTAACAGAAGGTGCAAAATGATAGGAGGTACGTTGCAGCGTTGCTAAAAATTAGGCATATATAGCCAATTCGACTTCGCTCGATCAGCTATTTCTAATTAGAAAAACAAAGTCTAGTTGACTACATAGATTTACTCTGTGCTAACGAGCATATGGAAATTTAATGAATATAAAATTTTTTTTATCTCTATATAACTATTTTTATTATGCATCGCTCAAGCATTTCTATTTTTACACTTGCTGATTTATTTATAGGTATATGCAATATAAATAAATATATGTATATATACATATAAATATATACGTCGATAAGAATATGGTTTTAAATTTATAGAAAATACTCGAGGGATTTTCTGAATATAAACTAATAAAAGCCTAGAATAATACTATTCATAATTTTTTTAGATATTATCCGATTGACATAGTATTTTTAAAGCGAAAATATATATATTTTGTTGTTTTCTTAATGTAATAAAGTAAATTTTCATTAAACTATTAACTTGAATTTTGTAATTTAACAGAATAATTTTATATTTATACATTTACTAATTTTGTTTAAAATAATTTTTTAACTATTTCGTTTTTTATTTAAGCATACATTAATTTTTAAATATATTATATTTCTAATTTCATTTCTTAATATTAAGCTTTGAATTCATAAATTTTATAAATTATATTATTTATTATAGATTAAAAATATTATGAAAGAAAATTTAAAAAAGCAGCTCATTTGTTAAAATAATATAAAATTACATTTATTTCTTTACGAATTAAACTATATTCTTTACATATAAATAAAAAGTTCAATTCATGATTTAATAGTAATTTATAAAATATATTATTTGTACAATAAATAAATTAGGAGGAACAATATATCGTGATCATAGATTATTGTCAACTAAAGTGATACGTCATATATTTACTGATCTAGAATCAAATAAATAGAAACTTTAGTGTAAAATACGGTAAAGTATTATAAATATTTCATTATTGCAGCTTAGAATATACTTAATACTAGAAATTGATTATATTGTATGAGAATTCAGAATTTAAAAAATGTATGAATTTTGAAAATTTTTAAATTTAATGACAATTTTAATGGTATGCTTTATTTTTATGTCATATGTTTTAAAAACATTTGTTTTACTTAAATATGTTTTAAAGTAGTATTTTAGAATAAAAATCAACGAAGATATTAATTTTATAATTATAAATAATTGATTAATTTCATATATATATATATATATATTCAATGAAATATTACTTAATAAGTATAATTTTTTAGAAATTCTATTGAATCTTAATTAAATTTATTATGTAAAAAATTATTTCTCATTTTATTATAATTATTTTTAATAGATAAATAAGATATAAAACTTAATACAATATTATTTAATTTTTTTTATTTATTTTAAATCATTAACGTCTGTCTTTATGTCTTCATTAAATACTTTATTTATATTTACAACTTTGCAACGTATCTAAATGATTTTTATTTTATGGATATATTTGTATTTTTCAAAATTTTTAGATAAACATGAATTCTTTGTGAAATAATTTTTTTAAGGAAAATATAGATAAAAAATTTATGAATTATTGTTATTTATAATGTTTCGTTTCAGAGATAATTATAATATTTAATATTAATTTACCAAACGATGTGTTAAATTATTTCGAAGAATAGGTTAATTATAGACATGGAAATGTAATATATTTTGGTATTAAATTTTGTCTTTAATGATATTAAAACTGTGAAGATATTGTATAATTTTATTAGTTTTATTATAAAAATTTAAATATAGCTTTCAAGTATTTTTAAAAATCCACAGTATAATTTTTTATTATATAAAAATTTTGTAAACATTACGAAGAATGTCTAGATATTAATATTTCGTATCAATATTAAAATTATCTTTAATTATTTTATGAATTTTTTCCTATTAGTTGAGATATTTTTATATAAACTTTTTGAAATGAAAAAAAATACAAAAATTGCCATGCTAATTTATTTTTATATTTAATTTGATAACCATAATTGAAAAAAACTACTTATTTATAACGGATATAAAAATTCATTTACATTTATTAAACGTATTCAATTTTACAGATTTTCAAATACTAATATTTATGATGCTTGGTGTAACGTGTTTTACTGGTAATACTCGACACAACTTTTAAATATACACTACACTGGCTTATAAAAATATTTTAAAATGTTGTGTGTAATCTCACATATTAAATTTTATATTTTATATTTAAAATTTAATTCATCAATAAGATTATTTTTTCACATCGAAATTTATTTATAAGATTGAAATAATTATTTATCGATACTAAAATTTATAAATAAATACGTTCTTTTAAATATCAATTTACCAAATTAGCCATCGGAGAATGTTTATTTTAAATCGAAACCATTAAGAACCTATCTTTTACGATATCAAATTATTTTATAATAAAACGCATGTAAATTAAAGAGACAGTGAAAAAAATAATCTTTAACAAGCTCAAATATTAACCGATAAATCATACCTCCGAACACGAAAAAACAAGTAGAAAAATAGAAAAGTAACGTATACGAAATAATCAATTATTATTCTTTGAAAAAATAACATTCCTGAAAGCCGATTAGCATCCCATTAATCCGTCGATGCGTTCATACTCGCGTACGCGTATACGCACATACGCATGTGTACACATACATCCATTATAGCCCCGTACGAAAATTCATGCATTTCGTACCGTTACTCGACATTCAGCTTCTCCGTCGACGGCCTTCCGATGTTCTGCTTCGCAGCTTCCAAGGCACGAGCCGGGAAAGAGAAAGACAGAATTGAACTCTGCGCGTCAGAATATTATAAAGGACGGAACGAATGAAAGAGATAAGTGGAATATGTGTATCGAGAGTTTACCAAGCTCGATGTTTATTTACACGAGTCTGTTCTATCTCCTTTTTCTATCTTCTACCGCGTTGTTACGTTCATTCCGCCGTTTTTATGTTTGTTTTTTACGCTTAGTGCTCAAAGAGAGCGATAAAAGAATCTCTTCCTCCAAATCTTTATGGTCATCACACCTAGCCAAGATCAGTATTAGGAACAGCTTTTTTTTATTGTTATTTGCGTTTTACTATTGAAAAAAAGGATATAAAAATAAAAGCCGGGACTGGTTTCGAACGGGATACGGGTGCTTTGGAAACTGTTAGTAGGCGAACGAGGAACAGAATGAGTGCTTAAAGCAGTGGCCATTCATGCGTATCATCATTTAGTACATAGTTCTTCGTTAAGAAGCTTTATCGCCGGATTTGACATTGACGGACAGCCAGCAATTTTGATTGCAATGCACGTTTTTAAAACGGCAAATACTCTACGGTTGAGAAGTCGATAAACACCGATCACGTGTAAAATAATAAGAAAAATATTTCCTTTTTATGTCCAATCTTCCCTGTTATTTCAGTGTAACACGGATTTAATAATGAGCCGATGGAGATAAGCTTATTCATAATTTATAATACGCAAATATTTTAGCGCAAAGATTAAGGTTATTTCTCGACTTGCAGATTCTAGTTAGAATTAATAGCTTTTTAAAAATACTCTTTTAATCTACGCTACTCCTACCAAAAGACTCAATTTCAATTATTATTTTTAAAATGAAAAAGTTTATATTTTCGTTTGTACTTTTACGTTTTACGTTCTAACGAGTCAAAGTATATTCGTACGTTTGATTAGAAACAACGTATTATTGTAATGTTACAAAAATAAAACGTAAAGAATGATTTTTGTTTTATTTCAGTAACGAATTCTTTTACCGTTTAACTTTCTCACGCGAGATCTAAGGTTGAATCTCATTGTATGTTCAAATATTATTTTCAAATTTTTTGTTAAGTCAGGTTCTAATTGGCTATTCTTATGCAATTAAAATAATGAATGGATAAAATTTTAATTGAAATAACGTAATATTGTTAAATATATACGAATGACTTACGGAATAAAAATAATATACTTATTTCTTTAAAATTAAGGTTTTATTGTATCGAGAGTAACGATGAGAAAAAATTGAATAACGTACGCAATGTGATTACTTAATCTTTAATTAAAGGTGTGCGAAGCCTAAAAATGTGTACTAAAATCTCTACAAAAACTAAACGTTGTGTGAATATTAACGAGTTTCTCATATAATTAATACGTATTAATCTTTAAAATACGAAAAAAATAATTTCTCCTTAGAATAATAAGTTTTTTAATAATTTTCATCAATTGTAGTCTTCTAGTTTTTCATATATTCACATAATTTAGATAGTTTCAAATACGCTGCAATAATAGTCTTATATGCTCGAGTGAAAGGTAAAAAAAACTATAAAATTATTTACAAGTAAATATAATCGCACACAGAAAATATGAATTATTGAAAAAGCGTAACATAATAGCGTACATTATAATCGATGAATATTGCATAATCAATATGATGTAAATACTTCAAAACATATTGTGATTACGAAGGAATCAATTTCGAAATTTAGAAGACGGGTCAACGCCAAAAGAACAGGCTAAATCTAGGATCGTATATCATAGCAGTGACGGGTGATTAAATTGCAAAGATGTACATGTGTACGCAGGTGTGGTTCTCGAAAGTTGAGTGGATGCCTTACGGGGTCAATGAGCATATGATGCTAAGAGACCGGTTTTTTATTTTGTACCGACTCTACATACAATCGCTTTTTTGTAAATTTCAAAGACTATTTTATTATCCGAATTATATATGCAAATTACCCAACGACTTGCATTATTTCATTCCTTTTGAATTTTTTCTTTTTTTAACGAATAAACTTTCTCAAATAATGATAATAAATATGACTGATTTTGAAATTACTCGTTACTGGTTTTATCACTTTTAAAAAGTATTCTCTAATAAATAGTTCGCGTAGCATATAATTTTTTTAAAATCAATAATTTTGTCTTTAAATCTAAAATATGTTCATTTTACCTTATAATTTATACCGAGATACTTAGTAACTATGCAAAAATATGTATATTAGTCGTAATTAAGTAAAATTTATCACATCTTAACTGTGATATCGATACCTTTTACACATTACGGTATAAATGTTTAAAGTTTAAGAATGTTTTACGTTTATGCAATACATATTAGGATATTATTTTTGATAATTAATAAATTGCTGGATTTTTTAAATTATTAATATAATTAAACACTTATTATTAATTTATAACATTATACACTAAAATTGCCTATTACAAAGTAAGTAATAAAAGATAAAGTATTATTGTAAGTAATACCTATTTTTAGATGAATTAACTGTATTTTATTATTGTCGTAACTCTTGTGCATTATAATTAGAACACAATCTTTTATTATTTTATTACTCTATAAGAAAAATAATCGATACTAAATTTTTAGTGTACGATAGTTTTTACTATTTATTTAATAAATCATATCTATGAGATAAAGAGTTTTATTGAAAGTATAAAAAAACGTAGGTAATCAAAAATAAAACTAGAATATCGTACCTATATATAAAGGAAATATAATTTTATGTAATAGAATCATTAGAAAAAATAAAGAAGAATCGAACTTAGATTTATAATTCTTGTTTATCGTATAATCTATCCATAAATACAAATTTTTTTATTTACCATCGTATACAAATAAAATAAAATTATAATAAATATTGTTATTACTTCAACGTAATAAGTAATTAAATACAAAAATTTAAGTTAATTTGATATCTATACTTCTAAACTTTAGAGTAAAAGCATGTTGCTTTAAAAGTAAATTATAATTATGAACCATTAAACTTCATTCGTTGATTAAAGAAGAAATATAGAAAGTTCTAAGTTAGCGGTGCTCCGAAAAACTAAATATGTAGTTTGCAAGTGTATATACGATTTATGATGTTGCTTTTACAACTTTTGCGAAATTTCAAAATTATCTATTCATTTCAATATTTTCTATAAATTAGGAAATTCGAATAAAATTTTATTTTGATTTTATCAATAACTTATTCAATTACTGTTTACACATACCATTTCACAACGATTAAAATATTACGACCATTGACATTTATTAAATTATTATTTTTTTTACATCAATATTCAATTTAAAAATTTTATTTCAAAAATAACTGAAGAATAGTTTTCAAGCATATTTTTATATTAGCTATTCCATACTTCAAGAATTAATAAGCATTTATAACCGTTTGCAGAACTTTAAAAACTTTTTAAAATTACAAGCAACGGAATAGATGCTTGAGCGTTTACAGAGCGACAAATAAGATTCATTCAGTGAAGATAGAGACGTAAATAGGAATAAGCTATAAAATACATATACAAGGTTAAGAAATATATAGAAGGAATGGAAATGAAGGAATCGGAAAAAACCAATAAAATGAAGTTCAGATTGAAATTGATTGATTATTTGTACTACCGGTAGATTTATTTTAAATTTCAATACCATATAATTTAGGAAAGTTTTTTAAAAAAAATTTTATATTTTAATAATATTATTAGTTAATATTTAAGAAAAATTATTCTTTTATCATACAAAATAAAAATCGTCTTTTTATTATTTAAAAAGTTCTTTCATACAAATTAAATTAGTAATTATTTGTTTCAGACAATTTAATTGGCTCGATAGTCGCGTAAAAGGAATCAGTATTGTTTATTTTAGTTATTGGAAGAGTTATTAGCAGTAAATATATTCTTAGAAATTCAATCAATAATTTTATTATATTATAAAATATAAATTATTTCAAGATATATTTACTCATATTTTTATCCTTGTACATTAATCGTCTCTTTTTATAGTATCTAATCATAATAATATAAAACATCATTTTTATATAGTTATAGTTTATCGTAAAAAATATATTAGTCATTCGATCATTTTTAAAATTATATATCAAATCATCAATTAATTGATCTGTGTTAAATAACAATAACGTAAAAAAATTTACAAAAAAACAACTTTTTTTTTTTAAATCATTTTTTATATACGTACATTTGAAAAGATAATTTGATTTTATTATTTAGGTGTTTTATTTTAATGTAAGTGTGCTAAATCTTAAAAGAAACTAATATTTATTTATTAATAAAATAAGGAGTTTTTACTTTAGAAAATCTCAAACTTTTTCTTATATGTTTATTTTCATTTACCTATAAGTCAAGTAGTTTTGTTTTTCCTATTCGTTATACAACTCGTACTCCTAATGAATATATATTTCTACAACGTTTACTTAAAATATATACTCGAGCTTCTGAGCTCTTGATTTAGTTAGATAAAATAGTCTCTGAACCTTGGCACGATGAGTAATAAAAGATAACGGGCACGAAATAAAGGGAAAGTTTGAGTGAAAAATGTAGTGTAGAAGCGAGAAATAGGATATTATGCAATGAAGACACAAAGTAAATAGGATAAATAATTATATGTTTTGTGTCATTTGAAAATGATATAAATACATCGAGTATTACGAGTTGTATGAAAAATATTCTTTGGATTTTTTAGTTCATATTGTTTACTCATCGTCCTTGCACAAATAAAATGAAAAATTTAATAAAAAACGAATGATTAAAGAACCATATTTTTTGCTTTTATAGAAAAAAGTTTCAATGAATATTTGACAGTAATATTCAAATATAAAGCAAATGAATATTAAATAAAAATATATAATTAGAAATGAGCAAAATTCGTATAAAGTTATATTAAATAATATATATATATATATATAATTTTCTATTAACAGACAGTAGATTTTAACAAGATTGGTATAAAATTTTTATACACTGTTATTTATTTTTTATTCATAAATCAATTTTTTATTCGATATGAATTTCTAATAATAATAATAATGTATATAATGTATTATAATATAAAAAATTATATTTATGACGATTTTTTAACGTACTTTTAATAATACAATAAATATAATATAAAACCTTTTCAATATATTTAATAACGGTTATAAAGAAAAAGAATATACGAGTCAGATTCTTATCCGAGCTTCCATATAACAATACTCAATATAAATTGACACCTTGAATTATTGGAATCTCATAAAGTTCACGATTCAAAAGAATCTCAAATCTATTGATCTTATAAGTAGGTGTAGAAATTTATGCCAACCGATCCAAATCTACGAACATACACATACAAGTATTGCTACAAATAACAGCAGTAATTCTTGCTCAAGTGATCTGTCTTTTAATTTTCTATGAATTTATTTCCGATCATCGATTCTTAAGTTTGGTCCAACGAGTAACGGAACCCTAGATTTGTTTAGTCTATAAGATAAACCATTAATTTAAACAATATGAATTTAAAGAAATATAAAATTTTGAAATATCCCGCAACAATAAAATAATAGTCGGGGAGTTGCATAGAAATTGGAGTAAAAAAGTAAAAGAATTACCGTATCGTCGATAAATGCAAATCGCGTTCGCCCCGCAAAGCCTTGACTACCCGACAGTAAATCCGATCAACAGCAGAGTGTCACTGTCTCTTCGGTTCAAAGTAAACTGGAGATTATTCCTGCTGGCGCCGACCACAGTAGGTTCCTCGCTATGTCCAACTTTGGGAACGGTTGGTAAGCCACACTACTTCGCAATAGAAGCAGAAGCATGTGGATGAACGGATAGACAAATGAACGAACGGATGAATGGACGGACGAATAGACAAGTGAATTAGAGTAAATTGTTTATGTTTATTGTTTCTCTCCCATTATCATCCAATGGCAACTGATATATTATTGATGTAAATCAAATGCATTTATTATGTTCAACTGCTGCTAATGTTTAATTACTTACATTTACATTTACATCTTTTTATGTGTAAAAGCGTTTATTGCTTTTGAGTAATTCCGTAACTTCAATTTAATGGTAGTTAACGTGAAACATTTTTTAATTATTATTGCAGTTTATAACGAAGATATAGAAATAGAACTTTTGGTGTTATACTTTTATATCTCGTAACTACGATAAATTTAAAGGTTGTCTTCGTCTACAAAATGTATGATATTAAAGTAGTACATTTTTAATTTATGATGTAATTAATTTTGTTTAATGAATATTATTATTTTTATTTCGATATAATTTTTATATATTATATCTAAATATATTAATTTTAAAAATAAATAATTTAAATATTCTATTTTTAATGATAAAATAATATTTTTTATCGTTGATTAGTAATTAGTAGTTTTCGAGATTACAAATTATAATTTTATTAATATACTTGTAAATTATGAATCCAACAAACATAATATTAATTACAAAAATTAATTTATTCTTGTAAAAATTTGGATATAAGGAATGTTACGAATGTTAATCATCTTTCATTTTTATTTTTGAATAGCCGATAGAATATAGATAATTAACATCGAAGTGTAAATCATTCATGCGATTTAATGAAAAAACATATTGTATAGTAAATCTATCTATTATATTAGAATTTAAACGTCTTTTTCAATAAAATACAATACTTTACGATATTTTATAATAAATCATATATATTTGATTGCAATGACGTATCCTCTTAAATTTTTTTTGTCAAGTTAATAATGCTGTATATTTGATTAATCGATGCTACATAAATTTCTTTTCATTAGAAATAATTTGTTCTTTATAAATTATGCGAATTAAATTATAAATAAAGTGATTAAAACTTCTCAACTACAAATAATCTGTTTTTCTAAATTGAGAATGGTCTATTGATTTATGTCGAATTCGTAGTAATTGTATATATTTATTTAATGATTTTTCGATTTCTGTACATACTATATTAAATCTTTCATTCTGTACATTGAATAACAGTGGATATTAATTAAGAGCAATTCAAAATCTCTTTGGATATAATTTAACCAATTTTCGATTCAATTTTTTCATAAAATTTAATAAATTTCCGTAAAAATGATAAATTTTGTATTAATTAAAATTTTTTTTTGTAACTGTAAATGGAGCGATTATATTTATCGTAATATAGTTCAATATAACATATATAAGACAATATAAAAAATAAAAATTACAGGAACATTTTTATTTGAAAATATCGCAAGCATAAATTTCATTATTAAATTCTTTTGAGTTAAAATCCATACGCTAAATATTTTTTAAAAAAATTGTATACTGAGTTTTTCTTTTTATAAATAATATTTTTAGTTAATGGCTTGTGTCATGTACTACAGAAAACCGAGAGGCTTTTGTTTTACCTTAAATGAAAATTACTGTTTTTTCCTTTACTCCATAAAAATATCGGGCACAAATTGAATTTTTGACTGCACACGAAAATGACGATGCAATTAAAAAAAATTTTATACGATCGTCTACTTTAAACGATAATTTTTATCGTGGTAAATAGGAATGCAAGTGAATCTATGATAAGTACAAATTTACTATTATTACACTCTCGTATTCTTGGTGATGGCTGGCTCCAACATTGGGTCGCCAGTATTCTAACTTTTGAAACTTTGAAATTGAATATGACTCATGTTCGTTAAATTTTGAGGACTTAGTGAAATATCATATAACTACGTTCCCATTTGACATAAAATTAATTTGTACATAAATTAACTCGTATTAATAATATTGCTCGGAAGAATTCTATTTTGCGTGTGACAATTTTATAAAGCAATTATCGATCATGAATATTATTTCCTACATTAAGGAAAAAATATATTGTCGATATACGTTATAATAAGCAAATTATATTTTTATTGAAATTATGGAAAATGGTAATGCAATAATTCATTTTTTTCATAAAAATCCTTTTTTCGCTGTATAAGAAATTTAATTAAAATTGTTCTCAAAAAGTTAATAATACTTTATACATTAATCTCTCGAATTTCCAAAAATATTATTTTGTTTAATGTTAGAAAATCAACATTTGAATAAACTTAAAATTTAACATATTACTATATTTGATAAATTACGAACATAGAAATACATAAATTATTTCTTGCATAGCATTAACGCACCGAACGTGCCTAAGAAATGTTGTATAATAACATTTTTAAAGTAACGGTATTTTGCATAATACGTGCCTCCTTGGTAAAAGAAGATTTCTCTTCTTGTAAAAACCAAAAAGACAATTTATTGAAAGGAGTTTGTTAAACCGTGTATAATTTTTATATTATTTTGCAATTACATATTTGTATGCCCCGTGATTTCAAAATACACGTTTGGAGTTCGAACCTTTTTTCTCCGAAAAATAAAATAAGTAATATAAATTAATGCGTATTATAGTTTTTGTATTACAAATCCCGACAAAAGGTAGTCGAATAACAGGTTTGAATATATAATTATGAATTCATTTTTTGGGTTTATTTAATCGTA
Source organism: Dolichoris vasculosae (assembly GCA_018907195.1). Lineage (NCBI taxonomy): Eukaryota > Metazoa > Arthropoda > Insecta > Hymenoptera > Agaonidae > Dolichoris > Dolichoris vasculosae. The sequence goes on along the minus strand of JACCHY010000002.1, from coordinate 17,945,248 downwards.
CTAACTATTTCATTTATAAATAATAGTATTTTTTACAAGATAAAGAGATTTATCAGCGAATATTATTCTTAACCGAAATAAATTTTCTTCCGTACATACCCGTTAAATGAAATATCCACTACTTGAATACAGTCTTTTTTAAATTTAATATATTGTAAAAGAAGATATAAAGGGGGTATTCTCGATCCAACTTTAAAAAACCGAGTCAGTTTCGATCATTACAAAAGTAACGGATTTTCGCATGAAGCTGATTGTCGGGTATGCAGCAGCGAAGAGGAAATGTTACAAACGAAGGAGAGAGTTTGAGGAAAGGGAAGTAAGTATATGTGAAGGCTTCTCAACTACACGCACACGTGTTTCCCTCTCTTTTTCTCTTTTTCTTTTCATCGTTCCCTTCGACCGCTGACTACACGCTTATGAGCTTTTGTACTTTTGTAGTAATTTGCAAGAGGTAACATCGTATTTTTCTGGTTGGGTCCGTCTATGGTTTTATGCTCATTGGCAATCTCTCTTTTAGTATTTCAGGTACCACGGAAATTTTATTTACCGTTGAAAATAAGTAACGATCGCATAACTGCTATACTTTAGAGAAATAAATACTCTCCGCGATTAATTTAACGATTAAGTTTTTTTCATTTTAATTAAAATTATCCGATTTCTGGAGTAAATTAAATTCACAAATGAATTCGCGATCTTTTCATAAAATTCTTAATCAAGATTATTTCGTTGGAAGTTCGATCGACGATGCAATTTTATTACGCGATGAAGTGCAAAAAAAAAGAAATAAATAAACTGTAGGAAACGTACCTACGCAAGTATGTAAAAGATAACTAGAGTTAGCGAGAAAAAGTGTTTAAAAGATTTTTGACGGAGAACCGACAGGAAGTGTTAAAGAAGCTATTCACGTAGAAAGGAGGAAGGGCAGGGAGGAAAAGTAGAAGACAAAGAACACGTGCGCAGGTATACGCATACCTACATGTATACGTACATTGGCAAAATTTGTAAGGAAGATCACTGTCAAAGCGTCACGACTGTCAAAGTTAGAATAGCAGAAGCGTCGTTATAGGAAGGCGCAACTTTTCTCTTTTCATTCCACTCGGCTACACGTGCCGTACTTCGTCAAGTTAGCACCTGTTATAAGCGCTGCCCTCGGCTTCCACGCATATAAATATAAATTTATTTACGATTTTGCAATATGTACGTTAACGTATGTATGAGGGAGCGCGTGTGTACACCGCAAACGGATTCTTCCCAAGCGATGCTTTGCACCGACGTTACCCGGGTTGTCGTTTACACTGTGACGGGCTATCAATTTTTTCAATTTCCGTATGGATAATTTTTCTATGCATTGATTAACAATATTTTTTGTTTATTATTAATCTTTCGTTCGAGTACCGCCAACGAGAAAAAGATCAAATATTGCTTCTTTGCGTTTTTTTTTAGCCAAGAATAATTAAATTTTATCCAAAATCAATAGAATCGATAAACTTTTCACGATTATAACATTTTTCAAACTTGAGCGTTTGTATCGAATCGTTGAATATTTGGAATTTGCATGTACAATACTTTTTATGTCACGAAATTTCTTACCTTCAATTTGTATTCGTATTTAATTCGTAAATTAAATTCAATGACTCGTATGAAAATGTTTAGAAAGCTGATAATCTTTTGTAATTTATATAGGACTGAATATTAGAAAGAGCGAAAGTCAATTTCTTGCAGCTAGTGAAAATATTTCGCTGTAATATTTTATTTTTGCATTTTGTGAAATTTTTATCGTGTCGTTTACCCAGTTCTATAACAATTTAAAGAAATTGTTCATTTAAATTGATGTTAAAATTAATACTTTCCTTTAAAAATATTATATTACACATAAATAAATATATATGAATCATTACGATAATAAAATAATAATTTTACCATGTTAAATTTTATATTAAAAGTAAATTTACTAAAATAAATGCAATGTTGAATAAATCATATCGATTTAAAGTGAAATAACTTTAGATTTATTGTATTGTTAGTATAATAAATCTTGCTGTTAATGATTATAAGTTTAAAAAAGTTAATAAGTCAAAAAATTCAGTTTTTTATTGTACTTTTCACAATAGAAATTTATTCTCAAATTTATATCATTGCATTAATTTAGATTGTATCACAATTTTTGATTTACTATTAGAGTTTGATATTAAGCAAACATTAAAAAGAGTTTTAAAATCAATGTATTTGTATTTGTCTTTGTTTTTTGAAAAACTGAGTTCTATAAATGTAAAAAAATTTATTTCTTGAAAAAATACTACTTGGTTTTATTTCTTTATTCGATTTAATAAAATATTATTGTTACGCTTAAATATTTTATATTTAATTTAATTTTTTTTTTTAATCAATTTTTTATATTACATAGTCAGCAGTAATTTCGTAATCATATATTTGTAAATGTATTCAAAATATAAAAATTGCAAGACTGTAAATTGCATGATTTATTTTAGTGAATCGTATTATTAATTTTTTAATTTGATACACATTTTCAAATTAAGATATTTTTTCTTTCTATTCGCTATCATTTTACACATTTCATAAATAAATACAATAGTTATCCAATGAATTCTGTATATGCATCAAACATCGGTCATTTTTGATACATACTTGCACTTGAATTTTTTCCTACTTTATTACCAGACCATTATCATAAAATTCCAGTAGCTTGATCGCAATTGTATACCTCTCTGACACAGATTGAATACCTACCGAGAAATGGAAGCCTTTAGAATATAAGGTTTGGTAGTTCATTGTAATACTTTTGTGAAACGGTGTCGCTCGTGTACTACATCGATATAATCAATGCGTATATGATTGGTGTTATTAAATTACAGTAGTTTAGAGTTCAAAGAGGGAGTCAGTATTGATTGTATAGAGCGTCCTATGCGATTCGATTGTCGCGTAATCATCATTCTATTCATAGTTTCGTATCATTTTTAGGCTTTACTGCAATTATATCAGAAGAGCTGGATTCTTCTTTAATATTAAATTTCATTCTGAATACTTAATTACAGCAAGAGATTAAAAGTATTACCGTAGATAGTTTATTTTTTATCGAAATAAATTCGGTTTTCTTTGTCTGATCGATCGTTTATTTTATTTTTATACTATTTATTAATTACGATACTATCTTTTTTACAAAGTATAACATTTGTATTTAAGTTTTTTATATCCATCAGAGAGAAATTATTCAAATATTTCACTTTTCAAAAATATTTATGAAAATTTACCAGTGTATTAATAAACTTTTTTAGAATAAGATCAATAATTATATATACGAAAAATAATCTTTTAGTTTTAAAAAGAATATAATTTTTTTTACAGAATATATTGGATAAGTTCAATCCTGGTGCAAGACAACTTATCAATGCAGGAAAAGCTTACTTGAAAGCTTTACACGGTAAGTTTTTCATTTTCATTAAGTTAATATATATTTCTTACAATCGAAAATATCCGAATCGTGACTTTTTATTCCATTCATGTCAAAATCATTAATTATAATAAAGTAATAACACTCGATAGATTTCGCTCTATCGATAAACTGAATTGTGTTATAAAAGGAAGCATGACACGTCAGTGTTTTATAATCAATCTTTCTAGATAAAATTCGAGACATCGTTTGGTACCATTTACACGGTTCTTCTGTACTTACGCATTAGCTATGGCAGGCGCTTGCACCTCGCAAATTACTTGAACGTGTAACGGCTCGAAACCTGACAAGAGATCGCGGCGCGTGTCCGGCTTCGTTACGGTAGATATCCGACCGCAATAACTTAGGTAGAAAATGCCGACGCAACTATTCGTATCGTACAAGAGTACAAGAGCGTTACCGGACTTTGATGCGCCCATTAGCGTTTCTTTAGAGGATGACGCGCGTCTCTATTCGCGCTTGGAATTTATTTTTATTGGCATAAGCGTATCTTCTAATGATATCTTGTTGTCGAAGATAAAATTCATCGTACGAATAAAGCATTGCTTCTAAGTATTCAACATTTTTACGCGTCGCAAATTTTATCTTACGATGGAAATTTTCCTCTGGTGTTTTCAAATGTTATATTGACGTTATAAATATAAAATAAATATTATTTTCGTAAAAATCAAAAGGTAATAAAATAAAAATCGAGGCACAAAAGTAATTTCTTTTTTATGCTTGAAACAAAAAATGAGATTGTCGATGAATGAAAAAACCAATTTAGATATTCTTCGTTCGAAGCGTTCGATTTATATTATATTTAATTTCGAAAAATTATTGTTATTGCTCTGTAATAATACCCATATATATATATATATATTTATATATATATAAATTTAATGGTTACAAAGGTAAACGTTTTAATCGAAACGATTAAGGTAGAAAATTTAATCATCATAAACTGTATTTTCATTTTTTAATGAATTCTTACATTTAACAACGAACTGTGTAAGCAATAAAGCCATGTCTAATAATTTTCAATAAATATAATTTCGTACTTTCGACAGAAATTTTACGGAAAAATTAAGTATTATACCACAAATATAAAACAATAGAGATGTAAGAGAATGTGTTATAGAGAGTGCGATTTTATCCTCTTTGAAGGTACATGGAAGAGTTGTCTTGTAATGATCACCGTCTTGTAGTGTATAAAAGTAACGATGCTTTTCTGTAAAGGTAACGTCTTTAGAAGTTGGTACTAAAGTGGCAACGCCAGGAGAAACCATCGAGCCTCTGATACCACCTTCTGAACTTTAAGTGTGTTCAATACATATGTACTTGTTAAAGCGTCGTGTAGTAATAACAATTTTAAATAAAACCAATTTTCAGTATGGAATCGTTAGTAATAAACAATTTAGACAACATATCTATCCAAGTCTTCGTATCCGATAGTTTTCGAATATTAAATTTTGATATTAACTTGTACGTTTTTTATGTAACGCGTTTAGTTCTATACATAAGCAAATTCGCATTAATCAATTTTTATTTTATAGTTTTGGTATATTATCTTCCCAATGGAATCGAAATAGCATTACACTTATATCTAAAAAACAATAATATAGGTCTTAGAAAGTTTATACTTCTTGCTGAGAGAAATCGGTTAGCTGGACCGATAGCTAAATGCACAAGAAGTTTGGTCACAATGTTGAGTAGTTAGTGGTTTATATTGATCCGAGGTTACTAGAAATAAAAGTTGGATAACTTTTAGTACATCCGACAATAAGTTTTGTTTACTTATCTCTTTTAATATAAAAACAATGATGAATTTAATTTCTTTAGTATCTGGAGAAAAATAAAGATATTTAGAAAAAATATCGTACAAAATTTTTATACGTGCACGTATAACTTAAAGTGCGAACAGCGACTAAAATATAAAGACTTATGTAAAATAATAACACGAAAATCACGTGGGTATATAATTGTTATCAATAAATACTAAGAATTTTATTAATACTAGGAAATACGTAATGATAGTATAAAATTGGAGAGAGCAGTTTGTCATAAATGCAATTATAAGAATTAAGACAATTAAATTGTTGAACGGATAATTCTTGGAGGACTGCTAGTAAAAGTTATGATATTTTAAAGATTATTATTATTATTTTTCTATGTATACGCTATATGTATTGGCTAATAAAATTCTACTTGAAAATAATAGACTAATATAATACACGCACTTTTATTCGTTCAATTTTGATCTTTCTTTTTTATATTAGTATAAGTTTTTCCTACTTTCTAATCTCATTTTTATTATAACCTAAATATTGTAATAATCCAAGATTACCTTTGAGCTTTTAAAGTATTAAGAAATATTTAATTTGAAGTATTTTTCATTGCATCATGTTCTTGTTTTAGTTTTTTTGTGCCCAATGAATTATTTGTTCATTTAAAATTTTATATTTTTGGTAAAACTTTTAACGAGCTCAGTTTATAAATGCATTATAGACATAAAAATTAATTATAAATTTTAGAAGAAAAATTATTAGTATATAGAATCACGGAAATTACATTCATCAAGAAGATATATTTAAATTCGTAAGTTTAATTTTATTTATAGATGTACGTTATATTAAACGAGTAATACCAATATACTGTATACATTATATTCCACACTCGTGGAACTGTAATAAAAAAGTTATAAAAATGACTATGAATTAATTATCAATTATCATTGAGTAACTATTTTAATGATTTATATTTTATATAAATATTTTTTAATAATGTAACAAACATTATTTGGTAATATATAAATATTATTCATAATTATATATTAACTCTCACTTTACTAAATATTGGAATAATTACTTTGGAATTGTATAAAAATTATTCAGCTTTCATATATAAATATATGAAACTATGAATAAATTTTAGTATTTTTAAATAATTTAACACATATAAATGTATTTAAAAATAAATATTTAAAAAATATATTATATTTATAATATAGAATAGTAATTGAAATATTAAGAAGAATTCATGACATGTTTTATTCATAGGTTTAATAAAATATAGGTTGTTATTTCTTTTTTAATTAATCTAAACGCTTTGAATATTTTATGAATTTTATATTTTTAAGTACTTTCTTTGTTGTATAAAAATCAGCATAATTTTATTAAATTATATGATATAGGTATTTAAATTATTTATATTATTCAAACACATTTGATATTTTTAACTATTTTTCTAACAATATATGCTAAGAAATATATTAGAATGTTTATGTAACAAATTATTATTTAATTTTTTTGAGCGAAAGCTTTTCAATTATCATTAAAATATTTTTCGATTTGTTAAGCTATAAAAAAAACAATTGCTTTATATCAATAATTGTACTTTTTTGAAATTTATCGTTAAATGAAAATACAAATATGAACTCCATTGAACCAGAAAATTTTTCACCTAAAGTACGATTGTGAAAGTGAACTTGAGGTGCGACAATCGTGTTAGTATGCAAAATCTATCCTCTACATTCACAGTGGTAACAAACATTCGGCCATAAATATCCCAAATCCACTTAAATGCATTTCGATGGCTGATCACGCACGTGTACAATCTATTCAGAAATCGACGGAAATTGTCAAAGCCTCGCCTAAACAACTATGCGTGGAGCGGAAAAAAAAAAAGAAAAATTTGGAAACACTGTTAGAAGCAATACTATTTATAGTGCAAGTGTTCTCGTAACGACGCTTACTGAAATCTCGTGTACGCTTGAAAAACATCGAAGCTCTCCGATCGTCAGAGACAAGGGATTTACGATGTCCCACTCCGGGGAATTTCTGAGTTACACTGGGGGATTCGCATACACCTATAAGTTCAACTGGATGTAATAGCTACACCCCTGGAATTTTATCTTCATTTATCCCCGTTTTTCCTTTCCTTAAACAAGTTTTTCAAGATATTTTCTAGTTGATCGTACTCAATATTATTTTTATACAACATTTTGTACTATTGTTTATGAAACTATATGTATTAATATTATATTACCGATGAATAATAATAATTGTATAATAATATTAAAAAGTCATACTAGATATTTATTTTTTATGTGTTTATAGTCTGGATTAAGAGCATTGTAGCAGAAATTAAAAAATTTTATACATTGTAATTTTTAATATTTGTTTCTATATATAACAGTTACAAAAAATATTTTAAAGATTAATTAAAATATATTTTATAGTTCAAAGTTTAAAAAATTACCGAGTGCAATCTTTTTATTTTCGAATGTATTTAGCAAAAGTTTATAAGTTATGCAAAGAAAGAAAAAATTTACATAAGTTCTCGATCAATTAAATATTCATAATTTGCGTACAATTTAAACTACAATTTTTTTTATTACGTATTATTGTACATAGACTAAAAAAAATACTACGATGTTTCTTATTTTAAAAGTTTCTTTTTATAAGTGATAAAAATTACCATTTATATCAAATATGCTTTTTTCAGTTAATATCTACTATTTTTCACTCACAATTTTTAATTTTTGATTGTACTTATTTCTTTTTTCACCCTCTTAAGAACTAATCTTATTCCATTACTCTTACATCTGTTCACTTGAATGCAGGAATATCTTCTGGTATATATATTAGAATTAAATTTCGTAAGGGTGCGATACTACTATACATATTAGATGCTATTTTGCATAGGCTGTTTTTTAATTTATTAATGGTAGAAAAAGAACAGATAAATTGTGTTTTTTTTTATTTTTCTGTTTTTTATGTTTAAAATCTTAATACGCATATTTATATAGTATAATGTTGTTTGAAATTTCATATTATATATTACACGAATTTATTCATATTCATTATAAATATATTTATATTATATTATAAGTATTATATATATTATATTACATATTATATTATAACTATATTGATTTACTAATTCGTTCCTGTATGATAATATTTGATTATTTGAAATGAGCAAATGTTTTTTTACAGAACATAATTATTTTAATTTTTTGAATTATAGCAAAAATACTAATTTATGGTAAAGCATAATTAAAAAAGAAATAAGATTAAAATTATAAGGAAAATTTAAATACAATCAAATTATTAAACGAAGAAAAAAATGATGAGATTCGATAAAGTGGTAGCATTGAAAAGAAAAACATTGATTAGTCAGGCTATAGAAGCGCGAAAGTGAAAAATTTATTGCGTGTCGCTTAGCGTGTCGCATTGACTGGTTGTCAAACGAACGGATAAATTGTTCCCTGATATATTGAATTACAAAAAGAAACAGATATATATATATACACATAAATGCAATAGATACGAATTGTGTAAGGTTATACGGAGAAAATATTTAATTATTTTTAAAGTATTATTTATATGATTTTAATATACATCAAATTAAAATTTTAAGCTAATAAAATATTAAAAAGAATTATTTAAAGAATTTTCCTTTAATAATAGTAATATATTTTGTCAGTTTCTCTTGTTGAAATTTGTAATATTAAATTTGACATATTTATTTAATTCTGTAACAAAAAATAAAAGTTACTTTAATTTACAACGTTTAAAATCCTTAGAGGATAAAAATAATATATTTTTAATAATTCTTGTTAAATAATTTAACTTCCATAAAAATGATCTTCAATATTTTGCTCTAAAATATTTCTTTCGACTCTTCCGCATCAACTTTCTCAATCGTTGGATGTAACTGTATTTCGTGCTTACTTCCCTTAATAAGCAGTCAGTCAGTTGCTAATAATTTGCCATTGCTACAATTCTGCAACACTTTGAAGTCAATTCATATATAGTCAGTCTTTTGCACAGCTTATTATACTTTCGTATATACTTCGCTGCTAAGGGTCTTGTAAGTTCTGTGAAAAGGCTAACAGTTACGTGCGGTATAGACACCAAATTTGAAAACGCAATTCATTATTTTATACTCGAAAAATTTCTGGAAAGGAAAATTTATTTAAAATATAGATTTTAAATAAAATTTTCTATATGCTTTGGAAATGTATTTAAATATGCGAAATTTTTTATTTATTTCATTAAAAGTTTAATTAAACATAGATTTTTGAGGATAATTAAAAAAATATATTTATATTATACTTCGTTATTTATAGTACTTCGACATCTAATTATTGAATAATTATATAAATAAATAAATTATATAAGAATTGACTTATTATTCAATAACAATAACTGTTAAATATAAAATGTTAAATACATGTAATAATAATTTCAAATTTATTAGCGTCTTTCTAACTAAGAATTTACGAAAAATTTAGAAAGTCGGAAGATATTTTTTCGTTAACTCATTTAGTGACTTCAAAAGAATAATTTACGTTTGGTTTTATATTACTTTTACGTATGACTTTTTGAATATGAACATATACATCTTCATTTGTACTTTATGTAGCTTCATTTTACAGTCTTTTATCTTGATGAGTATATAATACAAACAAGAAAATTCTATCGACTGGAAAAAAAGCAATACTTGAACTATATTGAAATACATTTTCAAATAGTATGAAATTTAAAAAACTGATGTCTTAAGTATTTGCATGAAAACATATAGGCTATACGAACTTTTTGTGACACAGTTTCCTTTATTTTCGTATTTTCGTAAAAGAAAAGTTGATTTAAATAGTTTTTATGCCAAAATATAATACCGAGTTTTCCTTTCATAATATTTAATTTCATTTTAATTTTTCCTTTAGATTTATATTTTATACTATTACATTTCTTCGTTTATAAATATAAATCATATATTCTGATATTCTTTAAATTTTCTTTCGAATATTTTAATAAATTTTTGGTATTTTATGATTTTTTTCTTTTTATGTAATATAATATGTTTAATAATAGAATATATAGTATTTATTGGGACTAATAAAATATTTTATCACATCTTTATTATATATTAGGAGATATTTCTGAAACTTTTAAAATTTGTGAAAATAAACTTTTGTTTTCTTATTTAAATTTGAAATTTCTGTTTTTAAAATATTTCACTATTTTTTACACTAAAAAAACTCAGTTGATATCTCTTTATTCTATTTTCAGTAGAACATTGTCAATGCTAATGATAATTATTTCGCAATTTAAGATAATAGTGTCAATAGATAACTGTAACCTCATTTATAATATTTAATATAAAACATAAGTAATATTCTTTAATATATATATATGTATGTATATTAATTTTGTACAAATAACTAAACATTTAGTTGTATATTGTAATTCACGAGTAATAATAATTATTATTATTGATAGACAATTTTAATTTTTCATAATGATAAATATGATTAAACAATCAGAAATAAGCTTTGAAAAGATTTCATAACATGCTAACGTAAATAATTAAAAAATATAGCAGAAATATTATTTTAATAATTATTTTATAATAAACTGAGATTTAAAATTTAATACATAATATAACTTAACAATTGCTAAGCTATAAAAATTACGCTGAAATGATTTTTTTATTATTTCATAATCCATAAATTCTGTATTTCTATAAATTAGAGAATATTAAAGTTATTATTATTATTATTATGTAGATAGATAATTTCTACAATATTTTAAAGTAAATTTAAAAATAAATTTTATAATAAATTTTGCATCAAAACCGAAATCTAGATTAAAAAATTTTTAAAAATATAAGAATATATATATTTATTTTCTAGTAAACTTAGGTAACTAATTAAAGTAAAAAATATTCAATTTTACAGAACTTAGCTAAGTAAAAAGTATCGTATAATTTTCAAGTAAAAGAAGTATTTTATATATGTAAATGTTATCCTATAATAAATCTTTATTTCATAATTTTGTTTATTTTAATTTATACTATTTACTTATTCATGTTAATTAACAAAATAAAATTCCGTCTACTATCTTACGACTAACTCATGTCTTATATTTTTATTGTATATAAGCAATATATATATGTACATATATATATGTAAATGTATATATATACAAAATATTTGTTACAAACAAGTTCCATAAATTTCGTTCAAGATAATTCTGTTGGAAGTATTTATTCAAGAATTATGTGAAAGTAAGGCATTCATTAATCATTTTTGAAAAAATATTAATATGCATTGCTAATATAATTTAATATTTCTTTGTTTTATATACACCAATAAATATTCATACTTTCAAATTTTAATACAAACATAAAAATTGTCTGTTATTACCAATAAATACAATTGTTCTTTGAGTTATCATAATTTTCATCTCAACGTACACATCAGCATTTTTTATTTAAAATTTTTCGGTAAAGTTCTCCATTATTTAAACCTATTATTTTTTACCTTCTATCAAATCATCTGCATACGTTTGACATGCGCCGGGTATGTACAACCGTGATGCGCGTTTATTTTTTTTTTTTACCTCGTGCATACCTCTGGGTATAGGTACGTGCAGGCACGTAGATGAGAACGTAAAGTAAGGGAGGAAAGTCCCATTTGTCCGCTCTGGCTTTATTCGAAAGGACATAAGCGAAACGTATCCATCAAAAAAAGGGGGAAAACCAACAAACAAACAAATTCATTATACAAAAGAAATAGTACAGTAATTTGGATCATCGTGTCTTTGACAACATACAATTCACTCTATTTAGGGTGACGACCGAGGGACAACGTAGCTCCAATTGCCACAATCACCAATCTAGTCTTTTCAGAATAAACGCGGATATACTTTGTCTGATCGTAAATGGTGAAGATATCGATAGTTTCAAGAGGAAAAAAAGGCAATAGAGATTTTTTCAAACTATTTCTTGTACTAATTTCTAAGCGAGTTCTCTTCGAGTTATTATTAAAATTTGTTTTTATTTTGATAAATATTTATTAAATAATGGATTAAATAAAAGAGGCAATATATCGATAATATATTTACAAATTTTCAGGAATTATCTTCGATAACGCGCAATATTTTATTTCTAATTAAATGAGTTCTAGTTAATATGCTTAGTATTTTATTATAATCTGTTATAATATCGAAATTATAATTTCCACGCTCGAGTAATATAAGCTATTATCGAGAATTCGATAACGCGCACATGTGTCTATTATTAAAAAGCTTGTAATCAAAATAATTATAAAATGAACGCTAGTTTTTATAAATCTTATTCTTTTCTTTATTAAAATTCTTTTGGTGTGCATAAAGAAATATCCTTTAATCTTCAACTAACTTCATCAGTACAGCGCATTAGAATGCTTCCGAAATAGCGACTCTGTTTGTCCTTCGTTAAGCCCTCGTCCTCGTTTCTTTTCGAGCTCGCGAAAAATAACGCTAGAGAAAAGAAAATAAAGAGACTCAACCTAGTGTGACACTTCATTAGTTGAGTTAGTTTGAAGCGTTAAAAGAGACTTAATTGTCAAAGAATCTCTACGTAGAAGGATCAAAAACGTAGATAGGTAGTTTTAAAAGAATGACTTCTTGTCACAGATTCGCTGCTTTTGTATTCAAAGTTACTGGCGAAGATTTTCATGTTATTCGTTCAAGGTTTTTGAATTTTTCGTTACATCGAGAAGCTTCTACAAAATTTACAAATTTCGATGCGTCTCAACACATTTTCTATATCTATGTATATTATACGTCTATCGATATGCACATACTTATTTGTACGAAAATATAGTTTTTAAATATATCGATAGTTAAATATTAAAATTAGGTATATTAATTTTTAGTCGGCCTTTTTTTTTTACAAATTACAATATTTTATAAATTATTGTAAGAAAAATGATTTATACGTAACGATATACATTTTTAACGAAAAATATTTAGCTATTCCAATGTAGAAAGGAAATCCAATATTTTGCAACTGTCGTATTCTCAGGAATGTCCTCGATGCATTCGTTTTCTTTATTGGTGAAGTTACAGGCAGAAATTAGTGACCGATGTTTGCTTGTGCGTACGGCTTCATTACCTTCCGGTAATCGATATTTTCTCGATCAACATGTATACCCTCCTATCATTGCAATGTGCGGAATTCACCGCACGTGCATATACCGTCTAACTTTTTCGAAGAATCCGGAAATATTGCGGAGATCTTGTGGTTCCAGTTTCTCAGTTAGAACACGTTAAGACGGCGCGACAGCTTCTGTATATTACTTTTAGTTATTGCTTTATTCTTTTTAGCACATGCCTCGTTCTATAGAATTTATGAAGTTTAATATTGCTATGGAAACGCTCGGCTAGCTGCAAAAAAGTTCACATTAGAAATTTGGAAGGATAGTGGAGCTCGAGTGCAGTGAGATGAATTATAGAAAATAAGGATGAGTGGCGTCGGATTACCGATACGCGTTTTCTCTACGGAGATTCGATTTTTAAAACGTAAGACTGCGTGATTGTAGTACGGAGATAAAAGAACAGATGTATTCAGAATATTTTTATGCTGAATTTGTAAATAAAATTCTATAATTTAAACTATTTTTTGCATCACCATTTTTATAAACAAACATTATGCTTTTATTAATATTTAGCAATATTTCAAATGATTTTTATCAACAACTGTTTGTATTTATTGAAGTTGTCACTTAACATTATCCAATACACTTTTTGAAAATTTTAAATATAATTTATATCTATTAATTGAAGTTAACCATTAAATATAGAGAAAGAGAATACATTTATACGTTTTATAAAGTAAACTAACAATTAATATTGTTTATCAATATTAATCACAAATGGAAAAAAAATGTAATTTATTTGTTTATTGTTATTCAAGAACACCGATAATATACTTGTAATTAGAGAGAAATAGTGATAATAATAAATAATTTTTAATATATAAATATGTCGTAAGCTTCGTTATTTATAATAATCATGAAACTATTTTTTTAATAAGTAATCGAATATTAAAATAAGATGAATTGTAAAAATATAATGTACTAAATTTAAATAAATAAGTTTTGAAAATCAAATTCATCAGCAATATATCATTAATCAATATTTACTGAATATATTATTAAATAATTATTATCAAAGTTCATTAGCAAATATTATTAAGAATTTTTGCGCCTACAATTAATTTTATTTGACCTAAGGAAATCTTACAATAAGATTTATAAAAATATATTTTAATAAGACGGAAATTCGAAAATATTGAAAATAAACATCATCATCAAACGCTGTATTATAATAAGTCGAGAATAAGTTAACCAATTATCTAAAAAGTTTTTTCCTGTTGTTACTCATTTATTTTTACCGTAAAAGCCATTCGACATATTTCTTAGCCATTTAAACATCGGCCTTTTTCTCATACTTGTAAACCTTCTAATCTACACGCGAATCAACTCATACGTATCGGTATTGAGACGCTTCGCCTTCCATTGCTTGTCACGAAATGATCGACCATACGTATAATTTTCCTGATTCTCTCGAATTGCGTTTCTAATCTATCGAAGTTTATAACGGTTTATCAGAATTATCATTCTACGATACAAGCGTACATTTATTTATATGCGTGTGAAATTACCTACTCAAGAAAATTATAAAAGATTTGTAAATTTTTAATCCAATGTCGAAACATGTCTTTTCTGGTGCTGTAATCTTCTGTTAAAATTTGTTTTTAATATTAAAATTTTTCTTTTTTATTTTTTTGTTGAATGATTTTAATCAATATTTTTATTCTAATTTAAACTCAAAATAAATTCATAAATAAGTAAAATAAATTTTCTTCCAATATTATTTTTCTAGAAGTTATATTGACAATCGTAATTAATTTTAACTTCAATTAAATTTTTTGAGTAACACAGGAAATCTTACTTTTAATAAATTATAATATGAATATGCAATATATTTAAAAAATAAAACGTAAAGTGTTAGAAAATTTATAAAACTGTAATTTTTTATTTTCTTATATTAAATCTCTCATCATATATATATATATATATATATATATATATATATATTCGGATTTAGGATATTTTCGTTCCAAATACTATTATTAATTGGTATTAAAAATTAAAAACACACATTTTTTAGTTAAATTGAAATTAGCATTTAAAAATCGTACAAGAATTAGTTTGATTATAAATAATGTATGGAAAAAAAAACAAATGCAATATGTAAAAAATAGAGTCCGTTTTAAGCAACAGATTTACTTAGACGGTAGTAATTCAACCTTCGTAATAAAATTCCATACACGCAAGCAAAATTAATCGAATGTATACACTTAATAATTGTAATTTCAATATGGTAAATTCTGCGATTTATAATGATCGCGAATGTAATTTCTCAATTTGATGAAAAGCAATAGAGGTCAATATAACGTTATAATTAAACAATTAAAATTCTTAAGATTTATAATTGAATCGGACGTTTTTCATTTTTACATGTCACGGGTTGTTGATTTATACCTCCGTCATCGACATCGTGAAATGTGATAAATTTTACCGACGTTAATACCCTAGGTGGATTCTTCGGAGCAATAAATTAAAGAATATGCATACGCTTCCTAAAATGAAGCTGTACGATGCACATTGAAAGAGTTCGAGAGTTGTCGGAATCAAGGGTATGAAACATTTATCCGAACGGCATGAAATGAGAAGAAACTTTATCTATATGTGTGCTTGTATGCGAATATGTTCAGAGACGTGTTTTTGCAGACGTCTGTGTACATACGTGAGAATTTCATGCGCATAAATGGTAAAAAATAATTAAATCGGTCTCGACGACCCAGTATTGTTCCATCGAATGAGTTTTATCAGTTATCGATCCACTTATGTAGGAATGTGCGAGAGTATTGTCCGAAATGCAAATACTGCGAGGAAGAATACCAGGATAATTCCGAAATGTGAACGGCGATGAGATTATCAGAGAATTACACTGTTTCTGTTAATTCAACCGTCTTATAAAATGGTTTATGCAGTTTTTAAAATTTACTTTTTCCATTGCGTATCATTCCATTGAGTATTATATCGTTTCTTTCTCTACCGATATTTGAAAAAAATGCGTTGAATAAAGCTTGAAATATTTGAAAATGATTTATCTCGATAAAAAATTTGAATTATTCTTTGTATTAAATGTAATAAAGTCTATTAAAAGAATCAATAAGTCCATTAAAAAGAAATTATTGCCTTTGGAAAGAATAAAATAATAATTATATGATTTAATTAATTTCTTTGAAACAACTTTGAAATTATTTCTTTGAAACGAAATAAGCAATTATTCCGAATGTTTCTTCGTATCTTTGAAACGTGCGCTAAATCAATGAAATATGATTTATGATTCCTTAATTAAATCGGCAGTTTTGGTTGATTTGTATTTAACGATATTTAGCGATATTTATATGATTATTAGCAGAAGTTCACTCACGGTGATTATTCTCGCTCCGTCGCTCCGTCGCTCCGTTATCAGTTATCAGGTACTAGAGAAACTCCCTCGATCGGAGTAAAAAAGCGCGCTGAACTCGAATCCTGAGCACCGAGAGCAAAGAACACCTGGATATAATCTATATAACGAAGGGCGCTCTCTTATTTTTTTACACGCAATCGGTTACCCTACGTAAGTCAATAATGCGTTTGGATAAAGCTTCGCTAGCAATGTTTGCTCCTCTATTCCATTCCTCCATTGCTCCAGCATTCAGCCTCGTTGCACACAAAGAAACAAGAGTGCGGAGGGTAACGAGCTCTCGCACCGACGACGGGGAAGTGGGAATTTTCCGTAGACAGTGGTGTGGAACGAACCGTTTGCCTGGTGGATGGTTGAATTTGTTCCCTGTTCACTCTCCAACTCCAAACGCTGATTCGGAGCGAAAAGCTCGTGGACTCCCTACGTTCCCAGCTTGCCTACCGAAAAGGCCTTTCATTTTGCCTCTTTCTGAGACTATCTATACACGCGTGTTCATATACATGAGTGCGTACACTTCCCTAGTGTTGTATCTCTTCAGAAGTGTAATGCTAAGTTGAGAACTAAAGCGGAGTACGGAGAATCGTCGGGCAACTCGTGCATTCGTAAAGGGAGTATATATTCGTATATCTTAACAAAGAAATATCTTTTCTTCGAGTTCCATTCAAAAGTTATTTCACGATTTTTGATTTTTATTTTTCTTACTTAGATAAATATTACTTTTAATTTTACTTTTGCATAATATCCGAAGATAAATGTTTGCGCCGTAAAAAAACTCTCGAAAGGTTGAATATTATCAGGGGTGAAATAAAGCTTCGTTAGCATATAGAATGAAATTTTATGTGCAAGTAATGAGCAAAACGTTCAGTAATTTCTATAAATATTAAATTAAATTTTGTCAAATAAGCGCTTCTTCGAAAAGCAGTACAGGCATATGTTACAGATTCATAATTTCTATATTATATAATTACATTTTGTCGTTTATTTTATTGTATAATGTTTCATGAATGATTCATGCTTTCGGATGACTAATGATAAGACAGAATTATCACTATTGATACATATTACATATTTTAATTTTACGCGTAAGCTAATAATTTACAAATAATTTTTGAATAATTAAATTAAAATATAATATCATGTAATTCTATAGTAATTATTATTGTAAAAATTTATTTAAAAATAGATTTCACGATGTAACGTTACGATAATATTCTAAAATTTCTACATACGTTAAATAATTTTAAACATTCGGCATACGTACAAAGATAAGTAAAATATTTTTAAAATTTAAATAAATTAATTAGTTTTATCGTCGTATTAAATTTCTAAAATGCATTTTAATGAAAATTCGCTCGTACGACTCTTAGGAAATCAGCAATTATTAAGTCAGAATAAATTTATTGTATCATTATTCTTATTTTGACGCGTGTGACATATGAATGATCTTACACAATAGCAACATTTTCAGCGTATTTCAACTTTTTAAAGGAATTCCACGTAACATTATTATAATTATCATTCCATAGAGATACCATATTAATATAGAATATGCGTATTGAACTTGATTGTTCATTATTATATTGAGTAACATTATTGGAAGAGTAATAAATTATTGTTTTTAATCACGTTCTATTTCATACAATTTTCCGAATGAACACAATTTTATTGTACAACTTTTCTAGGCAGAAATTAAAAACATTACATAATATCGATCGATTTAAAGAAAATATTGCTATCTAGAGAAAAGCAATCATAAATTAAAATAGAAATATTTTTTTGTACGAATATTTAAAAATATATTTGAATTTTTTAATTAACTATATTCCGGAAGAAAACGACAAATTAGTAATTTTAATAAATTTCATGAAAGTATTCTCGAATAATAATGCTGGATAAAAATCTGTTCAATAAATGGAGATTCATAATTTTTTCCTTTGTATGTTCGGTCTACTTCATTTCTCCTTTAGTAAACAGAAATATCCATTCAATTACATTTTCCTTTTATCAATTACATTGTCTTACGTTTTATTATTGATTTCTAATCGATAAACATAATTGTTAATTATTATCGATCGAATATTTAAAAATTTATTCGATTTCTGATAAATTTCCGAGCTCATCTCAAGTTCTTGTACTTATCGAACATTCATAAAAACTTAAAATGTATGGAATTCGTAAGTCGCGATGCACATTCAACTTCTCCACTTAACTCGCAACCTGTAAAAATGCTGCCAGTAGTACCGCGCATCCAATCTACAGCTCGTAAAAAAGAAAAGCAAAAGAAGAACAGAATTATACGATCCACTTTCCACAAAACGATCTTTCTATTCTTCGCTGACTCCTGATCGTACTACACCCTTACGACGTGTCTTCACGTGCCAACTTTCCTCATTTTCGGGCTTCGTGGCGAACCGCATCCCGCATTTCGTTGAATAATTAAGACCAATTAATATTCGCGACTCGTTTCTCCGGGAAGGGTGCATTCTTTCCGTGAAGCGGAAGCTTGCAAAACTTGTCACCTCTTTCTATCTAGCTTTCTCTTTCTATGTAGAAAAATCGAATATTCCCTCTACCCTTTTCATTTTATGTCTTCGTGTCAGCTGCAATTACAGGTTCCTACGCTTCGCAGAGAAGAAAAATTAAAATGAAATTATGAAAATGGTTTATGGATAAATTTGTTAAATAGTATTTTTGCCTCTTATTCTTAACAAATATATCATTTTATTATTTCAATGTATATTTATGTATTAAGATATTTTTTATCGTTACCTTTCTTTACGATTTCTTGCTATCGATATAATCGTTTGATTTTAATATAGAAATTGTGATTGAATCGATGTAATATAATATTCATATATTCTAAAGTATCCCTCGGTCCGAGTATTTATTAGATCCATTATTTTTTAGAATCGATAAGCATAAAATGGGAATTGATATAATTGTGTACGACCGACATAACGTATATACAATTCATAAAAATTGACAATACGATCGCGGTAATATGGATAGAGAAATATTCATTCTTAGCATTAAGTTGTGTACTTCGTTATTATTTTTTAAGGAATACAATTAAAATGGAAGTTTTTTTTGTGGAAATACTCTATAGAATTTTAATTGTTCGAAAATTAAATTTTATGAACGTAAATTGATAAAAATAATTTATTTAAAGCCGTTTAATTTATTAATAAAAATTTATGTAATCGTAAAATTTATTATAGCGAATAAACCGTATATTTTATAAAATATGGACGTATTAATTGAAATAGAAATATTAAAATATTTTTAATATTTATTGTAATTAAAAAAATCGTAAGTATCTATCAACAGAGAAGTGTAGCTTACGATTCATTCAATTTTTATAGTTCATAATTTTTATAGGACATGGTTACCCAACGGTAATTTTATCGCAATATCAACTCAAGAAAATAGCAATTTTGAATTATCGAAATTGAGAAGTGGATGAAAAGCTCGTAAATTTGAAGCGTCTATTCGTTGCTGACTCTCCCGTTAAAATAGTAGATCAGCTTATACTAATTATCGCAGACTCGAATAAAACGAATTATTATCAAAGAAGGCTGGGCCTCAAGGGAGGAACTAAAAACGGGAAATAATGAAAAAACTGTTTGTCTAGAAATTGTATCGTAGGGAAGGATGCGATGGAACGTGACGCGCAGTTCTTCGCCAACGGCAGCTCGGGTAATGACGCTGTAGCAATTTCCCTGGGGCGCTTAGGAATGTGATTAAGCGTTGATGGTTTCCTAAATGCAAACGAGCCACACAGAGTCCCGGCCGAGGTCGCGGGGGAACCGAAGAGAAGGCAATCGCTGTACTGGGAATGGCATTTAACCGTCATTTCTACGTGCATACATACGGTAATAACGTTAGATAAAGACTTCCGAAGTCTCTGCACCACCAAAACAGGTGAATCGTTCAAACTGCTCTAATGATCGATACAACCCAATGAATTTTACGCTTTACTTCAATTTTGGTTTCGCAAGATCTTTCATTTTTTGTTGTTGTGTATAGCACAATTTCTTTCATACATTTTACGGCGATCGCATAATTTTTATTACCGAACTGTACTCATAAATATATGGTGAATATTTTATTGCGAATATAATTATGTTATTAGAAGTATGTATTTATAGACGTCACCTATTTACTTTAGCGCTTAAATTTGATCAGGTACATTTGATAAAGCGAAATTACAATCTGTAATTATCGATTCGTTCGTTTATTTTAAAATATTATTTACTTTTGTAACCTTCGAGTTACAAATATTATTTTCCGATCGATCTATTTAATATGAGTGATCTGTGCAAAATATTTTAATTTATAAGAATATTTACTCTTTAAACGCATTATACATACGTTAAAACTTGAATAGTAATAATGTCATAATAAGTCAATATTTGTGTTTACAGGCATTAAATTATTATTATGGTAGAAAAATAATTGAAAATTATAAAGTAGATGTTTATTCTCCTAAAAGATTGTAGTGATATTAAATTTTTGATCTGAATATTTTGAAATATGTGAATATTTTAAAGTATTCAAATTTTGTAAAATATATTTAATTTATCGTTTTCATGAATTTTTTTAAGCGTAGAATTCTATGAGTTGTTTTGAAATCGATTAAAATATTTGTCGTGTAATGTAATGCAATGTTTATGTATTTTAATATCATCTATACTAGATATTATAAAAACTTTTCTTTGTAAAAAAAACAAATTTTTAAAAAATAGTAATTAGTATTTATATTTCTAATATACCTTTAGTATAATTATGATTAAAATATAAAGTTATTGAATTTAATTTTTTTTTTATTTACAGAAGTTTTCAATTAGTACTAGAAACTTAACTTTCATTCATTTCAACTTAAAATTAAGTTTAGAACTCAAAAGTTATTGTACCTTCATAGAACAATGTATATAGAACAATGGACTAGGTATGATTATTTTGGGACGCCTAATCCTCTAACTTCGGCTGACCGCGTATAAGTAGTATTGCTAATAAAGATACGAAGTAACTGGTACGAACTAATGATTCTAAGATAAGTTTACAACATTATTGTTGCTCATGAATTGATCTGAGAGTTTCAAACGCGATCCTTTGTACGCGTAACAAGTGAATTGCATGATATTATCTTAAGTTTATCTACAATTTTTTAACTAATTTGAAATTCTGCTATTTGCTATTACAAATAAATGTATAGTTCGGTATATTTCTATATAATCTAAACTCTTTAATAAAAAATAATAATTCTATAAGAAACGATTTACAAATAAAAATTATTACATACAATGAGAATCGATTTGTATTTTTAATTATATTTTTTTATCTTTCCTTGAAGAATTTCTTTAAGTATATAAAATAAATAATTTATTAATTTTTTACATTCATTTGACAATACTTTATTTTATTGAATAGTAGGCGATAATTATGTTATTAAAGTTTGTTTTTGTAAATTATAAATTAAATGATTCGTATTATCAAAGTGAGTTACATTGATAATCCGTACATAATAAACTAATCAACATTTATTAAATATTACAATTTTAATATAAAAATAATAGATTGAAAATTAATTTAATTTTTCTATTGTTTTACGTGCAAGTATTATATAATTCAGTGTGTAAATAATTTTCTAATTAATATTGAAAAAAATTTGAAATATTACATGATTTATTTTCTCATATAAGTAATTAATATAATTCTAATTAATAATTAATTATGATTTTTATCTATTCAATATCCTCAAGATAAAGTGTAGGAAATAACGACATATCCGAATCCACTAAGTACGTGTAATTCAGTTGACGGTGAATGTGGCGTCACGTGTATACTTTAGGATGTTGGGGTACTAACTTTCTTCCTGTTTTCCACTATCCTATCATGATATAATAATATGTATATAGTAAATGAGAATATTTTCTAAATCATAATGTTTTTAGCCATTATTGATTGCAATTTTTTTAATATAAACTCAAACAAACGTTTACGTTATGGGTTTTATATTTAATTTTCAAATATTGGAATTTTATTACTCAAATGTTTTTTGAATAAATTTAAGCTATCGATTCATTAATTTCATTCGGTGAAACTTCGTAATATCAAGTTTTAATTATTTTTAGTCAAATAGTGATTTTAGAAAAATTCATTTTATAAAAAAAAATTTTTTTAGAAAAAAAGTATTTATAAAAATAATATAATAGAAATACAAGTAAATAAATAGATTTAGGTATATTTACATACTTACGTAAATGAAAAATTAGAAACTAATAATATTTATGAAATTCTTGAGTTATAAGTTTTTCTTAGGATCGCTGTCCTTGCTACATTATATTATGTAATAAATGTTTTGTCCAGAAGCTATAAAATAGATTTCTATTTTTAACCCGTGTATTTATATATCGTTTAAAGTTATACTTTTTTATTCAAATCACGTCAATAAAAATAAATTTATTTAAATAAAGAAAATGAGACAGATAAAAAAATAAGAAATTTTCTTGTTATTTCTATATGATTAAATATAAATATCATAATATATTTTATGTAATTTGAAGTAATAATATTTTTCATCGAGACCAAATAATTGTATGAATAAGTGTAAACCTATACTATTTCATCTTATAAGTCAATAATAATCTATTATTTTTTTTTAGAATTTATTTTTTATCACTATTATTCTTATAAAGTTACATAATTAGTTTCAATTCAGGACTCATTTACTTTTGAATTATTAATGATATTTTGATAGTGAAAAAGTTGAAAGTAGTTTATATATCAGTATTTCTACGCGTTATTTATTTATATGAAAAATATAACGACTATAATTAGATGTAAGTAATACATTAATGAATAAAAAACGTTTATCCTCTTATTGAAAAGATGCATATTTTCCACTTTTCGCAAGTAAATAACATATCATAGTGATGGTTTTAGCTTACCATCTATATCATTTACAAATTCTATATACTTTGGTAGTACATTTAATGAAATAGAATAATAGAGGAGCGGTTGTATTAGTTATGTACAGTTTAAATTTAAGCGCGTAAAAAATATTCCATGAAAGCCTCTAAATAGTACCAAAGGATCATCACGTTAACTAATTAAAGCATTTCAATGCTTATACCAGGTATTTCAACTACTTAACTCATCTGAAGTAGTCTGACTCTTTCCTTTCCGTTAATTTTCGCACTCTGTCATTATTTCACTTCTCGATCATGCTCTCTTTCTCTCTCACTGCCCCGCTTTCTCTATATATTTAAATCTTTCTTTTTCTGTCTAGAACTTCATAATGATCTTTTGATCGATATCGTATATTTTTTTCTTAAATTATTTAAAACATTACACTATTTAAATTTAATATATAATATGTAGGTATATATATGTATATACATATTTTATAAATACTTATTTGTAATCATACAAATTTTAATTTATTACAATAGTAAAATAATTTTATTTTTTAATACACTCATATATATTTAAAACTAATTTAATAATTTTGTATTTATATGGCAGTATTTTTTATATATATTTTAACTTCTCGTAGATTTTTCACAAGATTATTATTTAAATTGAAAACAAAAATTCTTGATAGTTTGAAAATTTAAAAAATTTTAAATTAAATTCTTTTAAAATAGTTTTTATACATTTAAATATTTTCTAAATGCTAAAAGTTAAAATAACTAACAGTACAAAGTCAGTTATACTTTACCAATTGGACTTCCCAATCCTATCCGTTTTAGTTTCTAAACCACTTCTAAGAAGAAAAATATTTTTCTAACTAATGCTTTGCAGATTTGTGTTGCTTGTAACTTGTGCAGAACACAAGGTTATTTTAGTAAAACTTAAAGTCTGTTCAGAAAGTAGATCTTATGTTGCCTTAAACTTCAGGAGAATTTTTCTACCAGGATAAAGCCAAAAGGTATTTTTTAACTTTTATTGTGTAACTAAATCACGTTACTGTCTTCCAAGCGATTATATATTTTAGGATAGTCGTTTATTAAGATTTGTATAATTATATATATGAATATACGATCCTAACTCAGTT
Source organism: Dolichoris vasculosae (assembly GCA_018907195.1). Lineage (NCBI taxonomy): Eukaryota > Metazoa > Arthropoda > Insecta > Hymenoptera > Agaonidae > Dolichoris > Dolichoris vasculosae. The sequence continues at coordinate 17,920,365 of JACCHY010000002.1, read as the reverse complement.
GCTAGCTAATAATTGTCGTTATTCTCATAACTTACCTTTTGTTTTTTCAGATATTGTTTCAATATATATATACATACACTTTTAAAATAGAAATCTATATTTATAACTTTTAATTTCATCGTTATTTAAAATCTTATTTATACAGGAATAACTTATATTTTATTAACTAAGTATATTTTTCTATTAAATTAAAAGAATTTTTTTCAATATTTATGTCGAATTAAAATTAAATCTAATATAATCTTTCCGTATTTATTTCTAAATACAAAGCAGGGCTTATTAGGATTACTGTAAATATACTGCCAATATAATTTTTAACGGTGAAAATAAGACATCTAGTCAACGAATTAAAAGGTTTAAGGCAATTACTTGAAAGGATCGTTATTATTAATAATGTAAAGCCGTAACTTATAGCAGTGATACAGTTATAGAAAGATTAGTATTGATTCAGAGAAATCACGAAGCGAAATATCCGGATTTTATTCACGCTTGACTATTTTTTTATCGTTTCGAAAGAACATAAATATTTTAGAATTAAGTTTAAATTTAATTTAATGCAGAAATAAAGGAATAATTGCTTACAACTCTTTGTAATTGAATTTCAATAATGAGACATTTCGATTTAAATATTCTTTAATCATCGATTAATGTATTTATTTACGATCCATACAGTATGAAACTAAATTGAGTATTATAAAAGGGATACAAAAAAGGAACAAAAGAAAGAGAGAAGTCGTCTAAAATTTCTAGAATTTCTATTAAGTAAAGATCGAAAATACGAGATATTAAAATGAAAAAGAAATGTTGGCAAATAAGAGTTTCTTTAAGTTCAAAGATGTTTTATGTTGTAGTTATGTCAGAAGGAAACGCGGCAGACACGAGCTTGTTTTGCAAAAACTTCGTCTCCGATTTGTGCTTGTGATAATTATCCACGATGGTAGATGAAATAAAATCCGATAAAATAATATTTGATGCGAATTCACAAACTCAATTAAAAGCTGGATCGTTGATATAAGAGTGGGGATAAATAATAGAGAAATGCATCAAAACCTGATCGCATGGATGAAACAAATATAAAATTGAATGTTTTAAAAATTCGAAAACTCGTTTGTCTTTTTTTTTTTTGAGCTTGAATAAGGTATAAAGAAAAATAACATTGCAGGATATTTAGTCCAATAAAATTCAATTGCATAGCAATCAAAGTAAAAGAAACAATTTTTACAGTAATATTAACGTATAGTAAGTTTTCTTCTATGATTGTAAAAATATTCTATTTTCATTTATTTTAAATAAAGCAGGATTTATGAACAAGATTATAAAATCATATTTTATGAGACTACTAGTTTATCGCACCGATGGTTAAGTTATTAATTTTTCGGTAACTAACGTAACGTAAAATACAATTATTTGAAGGCTATTTTTTTAATGTATTACACAAACAAGATCATTTTTTGGAAAAAATAAAATAAGATTTTACATTGATTTATAATGTGACTATACAGAAATTAAATGTATCAAGTGTATTTTATGAAAAAATTATGTTTCTAATTGCAACATTTTTAACGTCCTTCCTATAAAAGTCTAAGATTCATACATGATACAAATATATTTTTATACATTTTACGTTTCGTAATTTTGATTTATACAAATTGCACGCATAGAAGCGAAATATTTGTGAACAGATTGCTTCACTGTCTCTCTATTTCTCTTTCACTCTCTATCACCAGCCATATATGCATATAACACATTTATACTGTCGGTATCGAATATAATAGGTTTAACGCGACGATGAGGATAACTCTTACAACCAAGTGTCATGTTGCTACATGAATGCTCGCCCCTTGATAACGAGAAGCAATAATAATAAAAAGTATTGTATCGTATATTTATGCACTCTGACGACCAAGAGGAAATATACTATAACTCCGTTTAGGAGATGTGTTTTAATCGTAAAAATCAACTTACGATACGTGAATATGAATCAATGGTAAATTTTTGTTTTACAGTTTTTATGTTGTAAAAGATTTTAGTATTTGGTACAAACGACAATTTGGCGCGGGAGATATGGATTCGATCAATTGTTCTTATTTTCAAATGATTTTCATAAAATTTTATACCTACTTTTAATAATCCGCACTTCTCATTTATTTAAATATTATAATATAGAACTGTTATGAATTAATAGTTATTATAAAATAAAATAATATATAGTATCTATAGTATCTAATATAAAAGAATTCGATTTATTTATAACATAAATAATTAGTTATAATTTCAGAAATTTAAAACATCGATTAAGTTTATATAGAAATGTAAAGATTTTTTAAATAATATGTAGTGAAAGTATAAATATAGAATAGTTCATGAAATTTACATTTAGTAATATTTGTCGATTTTTTAAATTATGCAAGTAACATATTATGTTCAATAATAACATTTCAATTATGGAATTAAAATTATTTAATAAATATAATTCATAATGTGAAAGTTCTTAATTGTTATCATTTTTAAAATAAAAGAAAAATACAAAAATGTATTCTTTTACTTACTGTACTAAAAAATAGAAATTCATTATCTTGAAAAAATCCATTTTCTTCTTTGGCACTATGTCTTTTTATTATTGAGCATTTATGACCTTGTAAATTTGAGTTTTTATTGGGTTGATGACAACTTTTATTGAGTTAAAAATAAGAAAGTAACTTGTGAGATTTAAACCATTTATGATGTAATGTGAACTTTATGAATATTTTTATCTTTCTTAAGAATAATTAAATAGGTTATCTTTTTAGAACTACATTAAAGAAGAATTTTTCATGCATATTATAAAATATTTTTATGTGAATGTTTCATACTTGAATTTCAAATGCTAAATTTACCTTTACAATAAATTGTTGTTTAATGGAATACTTTTTCATTTTCAGATATCCAACGTAGTTCATAATTTATTCTTTTATAAAATTATTTAATTTATATGCATTAATTCTTAATTTTTACAATGTATTTTCAAAATAATTAGACTATTTTATTATTAAGCTGACCTTAGAAACTTGCAGTATCTATTTAAAATTTTGTTTCCTAGAGTTATAAATCAATTGGTGTTAAAAATGTTAATAGTTTATTTAATATAAAATATCGTTTTTATCAATCTTCTTTTGAAAAGAATATATTTTTTTAGATTTTAATACTTGTTTAACAATTTTTACTAACAGCAATATCATGTACTTCAATATCTAACTTATAAAGAAAAAATTTTAATTTTCTTATTTCTTGTCATCATTTATCTTTATTAATTTGAAGTTCTTTGAAGAACTTAAATAAAAATGAAAAAAACAACAAGTTATAAAAAGTAGTTTTATTGAATTAATGGAAATGGTATCAGAATGTGAAATGAAATATCTAAGATACGAAAAGAATGATATCGGAACTTCGTTCTTGTAATCAAGCCCATAAATTTAAACTATCAAGATGTTAAAAATCGTTTATTCTGTCACCTTTCTCCATCAATCCTGCGTCATATAAATCAGAAGAAATGCAAGAATGAAAGATCGCTTAGCTTTTAAAATTGAACTCGATCGTCGTTCGTCTTTTTTGTCCTCGCACACGTCATAGATAATCGATAGCCGGAAACCTAGAGCTGAACTAAGCTCGAGAAAGTTAAAATGATTGTCAATCTGTAAATAACGAGTTGTAAAGGATTCTTGTATTTCTAGGAAACTGACGATTTCTTCAATATATTGTGGAACTTAATATTTTAGTCAATAGTCATGCAAATTTTTAAAGAAAATTTTACCATTAAATTTATATTTATAAATTTATTATGTTAAAAAAGTACAATTATCATATGTAATTTTTTAAAACTATTATTAAAATACATCATTTAAATCTATATATATGTGTGTGGATAAAATTTATTTATAATATTTACATTCGATATTTTTAAAAAGTTATTTCTTCTATTAAAATTACTATTATTACAAGATTTTTTTCTATTTCAGTCAATGAAATTATTAAGTTCACTTACTAAGTTACAAAGACTTTTACTTTTAAATAATTTTACTATTAAATTGAAATTTTTAATTTGCTTTTTCGATGTAAATCTATTATTTGTATAGAAATAATTAATATCGTGTGTTTTACTCTTATGATCAAACATATTATTAAAGCTCCATATTTAAATTTTAATTCATTCTTCAAATAAGTATTTATTTATTATTTAGAGTAAATTTTATCTGTTCATATTAAATTTCTAGTTTAATTAAAATTTTATGTGTGTCTTATAATACAGATGAAATATTTTTTTATTATGATTTATAACATAAATTATTTAACCATATTTATGGAACAACATTTTTATATATATTTTCATTACTCGTTAACGCTTAATTGATTTGTAGAAAAATTTATCGAATGCAATTACATTTTTTAAGTTTAATCATAGAATGAGTTAAATTATACATATTTTTTCAAGTAAAGTAAAATTGCACCTAAAGTAGGTAATAAATACTTGTCTGCTAGAAAGAGTATCCAACATTAGTAGTTCAGATATTGTTTTTCTTAGTCATGCAATTTCTTTTATTGTATCAAATAAGCTGTACGTTTATCTTATAATTGAATTTAAGTATAGAAAACACTTTCTATAATAGAAAACTGTAAAAAGTTATACTTATAATTTATTTAAAAGGAATGTTTTAATTTTTGTAAATTTTAAACGACAAAGGTGCAAATATAAATACATAATATTTAAGATATCTGCATTATATTAATATTATTCATAGCATTTGATATTTAATTTAGCAATAATTCGGTTAATAAAATAGGATATACTTTTATAGTAAGATTTTAAACTTGCGATAATTTTGAACGTACATAAATTAAATCATATTTTTATATATTGATGCAGAAAAATATGTTTGCGAACATTTAAATACTCGGGGATTTAATGAACATTATATATAATAAATTAAGCGAATTATTGATGCTGAAAGTCATATAGGTAAGTGTTTAATGAAAATATTTGGGATAAATTTTAATGAACAAAATTAAGAAATTAAGATAAATAGAAAAACATAAGATTATACAATATCTTTTATAAAACTTTTTAATTTGAGAGTCTTCAGTATCTTTTAAGAAATAACGCTCATTAGAGAATATTTTGTACATATTCAAAGGTTCATTATTTTTTCTTTTTATTTGAACCGTACATTTTTTATATACTTCAATTAATTGACTTATTAATGCTAGTAATGTCATAAAATGTAAGAGACAACTATGTAAAAAAACTTATGATTATTGTAATGAAGTATTACAAGTTGCATATTTTGAAGCAGTATAATTTAAAATTCAGCTGATAAATGTAAAAGTCTTTTAATTATAAATCTACAAGTTTAATAATTTCAGATTATATTTATTTTTTAGTATCATTTTTTTTAAAGAGAATTTATTGTGATTAATATCTTGATATTAGACATTTGTAGGTGACCATACAAAAAAAGATTAGCTTTTTTTAAAAAAATATACATTTATTCGTTTAGAATTATTACAATCTAGTTGAAAGTATTATTAAAATAAAAGCTATATATTTATTATATTTGAATAATGTCCAGTATTAAAATACATAGGATCTTTATTTAATTTTTAAGAGATTGCATACAAATTTATTATTTTAATTTATTTGGTCAAATATAAATTTTTAGATTAATAAGTGACTGCGAGAATAAGATAGAGAAATGAAGAGAGAGAGAGAGAGAGAGAGTGTAAGAATGAAAGAGAAAAAATTATAAAGTGAAAATTTTTTAGTAGAAATTTATAAAAGAAAATATCTATATTGCTGTAATATATTTAATAATAATGAAAAATATTGTATGCTTTTTTTATTTTTCTAATTAATTGGTTTTAATAATAAAATATAATAATCTACAGATTTTTAAGATTTTTCTGTCAAAATTTAATTTTTTCTTTATCTTTTATTTAAATTTTATAGGTAATGTAGTAAAAAAAATTGTATATCATGCTTATATTGAAAAAATATAGAAAATTAAAATTTAGTAGCGTTATTTAATAATATTGTCGTATTATTGATTTATGATTTTTAGATTCTCAATAGATATTAAATCATTCGATTACAAATTTATCATACAATTTGAACAAAATTTAGTCTATTACGTTTTCTTTCGGATGTCATTGCTCCTTATTAAGAAGACTTCGAAAATACGTGGTTTGTACAAAGAGTAAGTAACTTTCTTGATCGGGTCTTCATATATTTAAATTAAGGTAAGTCCCTTAAGAGCAGTTGACGTTCTCACGAAAGTTAATAGAAGCCAAGAGATGTCAGACAGAAGAAGAAGAACGCGCCCGAATTGTTAAATCGAATCACCAAGAATCTTTACAATTGTTCTATTTCAGAAACTGAAATATATAAAAGTACAGTTAATTTAAAAAAAAAAATAAGTTCTATTAAATGAAAAATATTAAGTATAATATTAGTAGAAAATGCGGTAAATTTCAGATGAAAAATACAAATTTTAAGCAAGTTGTAATCTAAATATTCATAGATAGATATAAGACTCGAATAAAATTATTTTACTAATATCTAATTTCATACAGAAATTTTTTAATTTTTAAAACCTGATTATATCGGAACACGTTCTTTTAACAAATTAAGATAATATTTATGCTGGCTTTTTTATGATTTATGGATCTTTAAACATTAAGATTAAATAAATTAACTATAAGCAAGTATAAATTCTCTATAATGTAATATATAGTCTTTTTAGATCTATCCGTTAATACCATTTCTATTTTTGATAAAGTTTTATGATTCTGGACAAAGCAAGATTAAATAAGAGAAAATATATATATGCACATATATAATTGTAATGTATAAATATAAATATACTTAAAAATAAACAAATTTTTACATGAATCTTTTTAATATATTTTTTATATAAATTTCATTAATATTCTTACGTCAACTTAATTTTTATATTAAAATTTATAATATTTGACATATACAAAATAAAGTAATTTAAAGTATTAAATATATTTAGAAGAAAATATAATTACACTTTAAAATTATTGTGGAAAGAATTTTATTTTTATTAAATTACGTGAAAATTTTATTCCTAAAATTATCCAATTCTTTGATATCTTACTTTGTGATCCTAATACTATAAATTTAGTTCTACGATGTATTTAAAATGTTATTATTATCCTTGATCTCCTATTAAAAAGGGTGTTTCTATAAAAAGTTTAAAGAAAGTTTAATGAACGTACAAGTTACATAGAAAATAAAACGTTTAGCAGGTTTTGTATGTTACAAATAAAGTGACCTTGCCTTTCGCTTTCATGTCTTTGGGGGTTAAAGTTACTTTGCAATGCAAATTCCGTACATTCCCACCTAAAAACGTCGCGAAGCATTTGCGTGAGGATGAAATGCTTTATTTTTTGTTAGACAAATATGATATTTGCATTTGGAGACTCACTTTGAAGTTTTCTTTTTAAATCATATATAATAAATATGACATATATTTTTCTTAATTATGTAGACTACTTTATTAAAGATAAAGCCAAATATAAAATGGATGTATGTTAAATTAAAAAACACGACATACATATTAAAACATCCATCTTTGAATTTTTAGAAAACTTTTTAAAAGTATTTATACATAAAAAATTATTATGTAATTTTAGTTATGTAATTAATAGACATAATTATATAATTAAAATCATGTCTAATTAGTATTTTATAATTGAATTTTTAGATGTATTTACATATAAAAATCACGTTGCTTTATATCTACGTATATATATATAATTGAGTTCAGTATAAAAAACGTAATAAATTGTTAGACTCTCGAAGATTAAAACTATGATGAATTTGATTTATACAGTAACGTAAAAATTTTTCTTAAGAAAGGATTATAACCTGGTGTTACAACAAATTTCTACAAATGAAATGTTCAGAAAACACATAAATATTCTTATTAATTTAATCATTAAAAGAAATAAATCTTAAATAAAATTAAGTTCTCTCTTTTTACTCGTAAGAATTTATTAATAAATAACTTAATTTTGAAGAAAGAAATATGTAATGATCATATGTTTAATAATGATAATTTTCGAAATTAATAATAGGCATATAATTAACTTATTGCCCAATGATTACTCAGTTGTAAGTAAATTTTATTATCACGAAGATACTATAATATATATATATATACTATGATATATATAAGGCGATAATCAGATTTCACTCATGAATTATAATATTAGGATGATATATAAAGAAACACACATGTATTAATTTATCAGTTCTGAAATCACCTGTAGCAAAATTAAAATAAAAATTGCAATATGCAATAGTCCGATCGTTAGCAAATTTACCGCAGTCGAATATTTTTTATTGAAAGTATATTGTTCAAAGAAGTAATATATAATAATATTTTATGCTTGATAATAAAAAATTACTCTCTTTTAACTTGATCCAGTAAATGTAGTCTCTATTATAGATTTTCAATAAGTGCAACTTCACAAAGATAAAGCCATGTCAAAATTTTGATATGGTGTACATCAATCCTTGAGGCAAGTCATAAGATCTAACGTATAGGCTACCTTCCATAACTTTTCTTGACGATATTTCGCAAAATGAAGGGTCTAAGAAAGAAATAGCAAGGAAGAGGGATAAAAACCCCGAGTCTATTCAAACCGAGCCTAATATACGAACACGATGTAGAATTCGACAACTTGAGAAAGCGAAAGTGGATTTTCATCGGATCCTCTTTACGAAGGTTAAAAAATCTCCCGAATATCGCAGAAAAAAACTAGACACTTGTATCAAAGTGTATAAAAGCAGGAGAATGGAAAAGATTGTGGCAAGATAATTTTTGAATATATAGGGTTGAACAACAGAAAGAGGAAATATATGTGTTTGAGTTTTTACTATATAACTTTTTATATTTTTATTCTACAAACTAAATTGTATTTTAAATTATTTATTAAATCTTAAAATAATTTACAGAAATTATTTTTAAAATATTGTTAAAAATTCTTTTTACATATTTTAGATTATAAAACAAAATTATAGAATTATAAAGAGAAATTTTACTAGTATATTCTAAATAAATATTATTTCATAATAAATATAAACTCAGATATTTAGAATATAAATTAGAATTGATGTATTATATTGTACATGTGAATTAAGCTGAATTCATTACGTTAGATGAAACTTATTGACAACTAAAAACTGACTAAGGTCATCAAGCAATGCAATAATAAAAACGAGAATATTTTTCGGATTTATAGTTAACTTAAAATGTCTTATTATATTTTATTATATACTCTATTAAATTTATTATAGTTATTTTTATAAAAATTGTCATACTATTTTCAAATAAGTTTTCTTTATAATATTTTTATGAATATATGTTTTATACCTCATATTTATAATATGAGAAATAGGCTTATTTTTTATAGACCAAAGACAAGAATATTTGTGAAAATTCATATTTTAAGAGAAAATAATACGTGTATTGAAAAGTGACGAAAAGTTTATAGCATAGAAAATTTAAAAAATGTTTACCTCTAAAAGTTGCCAATAAAGTAAAACATAAATAGCTATCGTAACATCATGAACGATAAGTGAAAAGTAAAAAAAATTAAAATGATAGAAATAAATTGAAGTAGAAAAATTTTATTAGTTGTAAAAGCATTTACTTCCGAATTTTTTCGATATTAATTAATACTATACCATAAAAAAAGTAGTTAAAAATAAATTAAGCTTATAAATTTATAGAAAATCGAATATATTATTTATAACAATTTTTTCAAAAATAAAGTACTTATAGTTACATTTTTTAATTAGTTTTTTAAACGAAGTAATATAAAACTTATATGAGGCATTCAGTATAAAGTAAGACATAATAAGATATTAGTTAAAATAATTGTCTAAAATGTGAATTATAATCGATTGATCATATTTTGAATATCGAATAAAAAAAATTTCATAGACGTCCTTTTTGAAAATATTCCCGCTTAGTTCCTAAATTAATATGAATTGTACTAATTGTACTAATGTATATTTAAAGATATTGTAAATATTTTGGTCACAATTTTAATTAGATCTTAAAATAATAATTAAGTTTGCTATTAGATATTTAAAAACTATTTTATTATATTAAACAATTTAATTTTCATAGTAATTCAAAAAATCGTGTAAAAAATGATTTAGTGACAGAAATAATCAATTTATTTGTAAACTGAATATCGATACAAATAATAGTAAATTCAAAGTGATAAGTACGGAAAGTAAAGTTTAGTTAACGTAAAAAATCGAATAACGTAACGCAATTGAGTCAAGTAAAGGAAACCATTCAAGCAAGTAAAATAGTGCTGAAATATAAGATTTGAAGTAGAAATAAAAATAGATAGAGAAAAAGTATAAGAAATACGAAGGGGATTTGCACGTGATACCGAATACTTTTTTTATTCCCATTTCTCTAGTTTTGAACATATATATACGAGCATTACGGTTTACATTTAATCCCAAGACAATTACAAGACTTAATACGTAGGAGTTTTTAAGTCTTTCCTTAATTTTTAAAAGACTTATTTTTTATAGGCTTATCTTATTTATTCTTTTAAGACTGTTTATTTCAAAATCTGTAATAAACATTTATAGAGATTGTCTAATAAAGTAAAGTTCAATGAAGTTTTCAGAAACTATAATATTAAATATGTTTTTTTTACGATTAAATTCTTTTTATTGCTGCGTATTTAAGTTATTTATAGAATTTTGCAAATAAGTTATCATAATTAATTTGTTTAAAAATATTTTTTACATTTCACTTAAATATTCTTGTACATAAAATATAATACGAAATTGAACGATATAATTAAAATAATAAGGAAAATTAATTATATAAAGTATTAAATGTATAATTTAAGATTTTTTTTCTTAAGGAATGTATAATACTAATATTATACCGGTATCTTTAATGCAGATTTAAATTATTTTTACAGATTAAAACAAGTATATTTTATACAGTTTATGTATTATATGATTATACTTAAAAAAATATATCTTATAAGATAATTATATCTATATATGTATAATTGTTGGGCAGTCCTTTGTAAATTCTTCTAAATTAAAAACTCTATTTTCAATTAGTACACACTTTCTCGCTATATACCCGTGGAAGATAGGAAAAGATAGTCAGCCAACCAGGAAACGAGCACAATGTAAATTATGAAGCTCTTGAGTGTTACCCCAAGTCGTTTTATTTATTGCATGGATCCTCGGTGATCTTGCGCGTAACTATATAAAATACTCTCGACTCTATCTTTGCGGTGCATTCATGTTTCTTTTTGTGCTTCCTCTTTCATTTTTTAAATTTAAATTTAATTTTTTTTCTTATAATTTTTTTCGCTTCGTGTCTTTGGCCGTCGAGAAATCTTTAATACAACGAAATTTTCCAGCATACAAGATGATGAAATAGAAAACTATGGAGGATGTCCTTCTTGATTTTTTAATTAATTTTTTCCTGTATCATTATACTTTGGTTTATTTATGTAATGAGAACTGCTCGTTTACGAAGTTGAAGGACTGTTATTCACTGTCTAAAATTGTCGACGGAATGAACGAACGATTCAGTGAAAGAACCGAGGCTTGTGTCAGCCAAGTTAGATTTTATTTTGACACTCATAGATAATTTACTTTTAAATATTCTTTATCATTCAATGTAATAATAAAATAATACTACTGAAATTTAGCATAATTAAATAATTTAAACATAAAGTTAAATTTAATTTTAGGTAAGCATTATAATATCAATTATAATCGCATCTTATATGAAATATAGATTTTCCAATAAAATAATTACATTATTAACAAATTTCAATACACTAGTTTGATATTCTCGATAAATCATTTGGCAAAAAGTCAAGTTCATTTATAGCCATTTGCTTATTTGCAAGGTGTGCGTTACTATGTGTCTGAACCGAGTTCTAATTACCTTAGCGTACAGTTGACAAAGTCTGATTAATGCCGTTCCATTAATACAGTGGTTGGTATTGCCATGATTTGTCTGGCATAATTTGCTAGAGCTATAGAAGTTTATCTGGATTAATCTTACTCAATGATAAGGATGAGATAATAACAAAATTTATTTGATAATTTTTTACTATTCTTGTCGTATTTTATATTATTTTATATGTCAATGTTACAAAAACAATAAACATTATTATAATTACACTTATTTTTAGAAATTAAAATTTCAATTTTTATACTTTATTATGCATATATATAAACTACTTATTTTTTTTAAATTAAATTTTATAATAAATCTATTTTTTAAATTATGATAGTTTTATTAAAATATAATTTCTTAAAATCTATGATTTTATTACATTAAATATCATTATTTATTCAATGCAATAATTAATTTTATTCATGTATTTAATTTATAAAGTTAATAAAACTAATTCTCTACTATTATTATGTGTATAATATCATCTATAGAAAAGTGTATTCAAAAGGGAATTCTAAATTTTAATTTAATATATTTTTTATAATTTTGAACTAATTTAAATTATATTAATTAGAAACATATACAATTATTATTTATATTTCTATATGTTATTATACATTGTAAAATAACATATGATTGAAAATTAATTTTTTTGTATTTATTTATTTATAAATTATGTTTTGAAGTGATATTTTACAAAGCTTGTCTAATAAAATATAATATTATAGAATTGATGATAGCAGCTCGCTTATATTTGATGGATACTAGGATTATATTCAAAATAGTTTTCTTTTTTATTATAAGTGCATCTCGTAGTGCGAAAATATTTTTCAATTTTATGAGATTCATTTACAAGATTATATTCATATCTATTTTGATCATAACTTTTTATGCAAGTATTATATATTTTATAGCAATTTATTAAGATTGTAATTTCTTATCTAAAAATCTTTATTACTATATATATGCAGTTAATAACATTTAATTTTTTTTTTGTACATAAATATAAAAATCTGATATATGTGTCATTTATTTAATTTCTTATTTCTAAGAATAAGAAAAACGATTTTCATATCGTTCGGTTTAAAGTTTATAATTCTTAATTAACATAAAATATGCAAAATTTATTATAAAATGATTTCATAGACATAAATAGAAAAATAATAATTTTCATAATAGCTGTAATTTATCTTTATTACGAAAATCCTCATAAAAATGATTAAAAGAACAGATTATCAAGAAATTAGAAGATATTACACTTTTAATGGTTATCATTCTAAATGAGATATTTTATGATTGTACGTTACGAATTAAAATTTTTTTATGTTATTTAAATGTCATAAGTCAAAATATATAGAAATTTATAAATTCATGTAAATTTTTATAAAAATATATAAGTAAATATATAAATTGATGTACGTTGAAATATATATGTATAAATTTAAATTTTTCATTAATTGTAAACCATACTGATTTTATTCTAAATTAATATACTGCAAATTTTTCAAAAAATATTTTTTGAAATTTTTTTCTAATATAATTTTCTATGTATTCGCCATTAATTTCAATATATTTTATGCAAATTATGTATATAAATATAAAACAAAATTTGATAAATTTTTGAATATTGAAATTTATAAATTAACTAAAAAAAAAAATGCATTTCATACGTTAACAATTTTAGTAAGCATCAAGTGACATAATATTAACTTGCCATTTAAAACTATCTTTTCAACATATTTTAAAGGGAATGAAGTACTAATCTATTTTTGCTTTATAAATTATAGTGCAAACGGTGAATTATGTAATTCAGTCAAATACATTTCACACCAAATAATTTTGCATTAGTGCCTTGAATGAGATCAAATATCGACTTTATGTTCAAATGTAATATTCTTTTGAAAAGTGGGAGCTTCAAAGTAATTATACGAAAATACAGATACATAAATATATACTTGTACTTATTGATATATAAAAATATTAAATTAGAGTCAAGAAAAAGAAAAAGAAGTGAGGGTTTGGTAACATCTCTTATTTTTGATACAACTTCAAATCAAACTTTATTTTTTTATGAAAATTAAAAACTGCATACATCATATATTAACAATATGTAAATAGAAATTATAGTGTATAACTCGTTATTTATATAGTCGTATATATTACCTATAAATCATATTACATCATATAATTTAAAGTTATTCGTTCATAAATAATTTGCTATGCCTATATTTGAATAGATTTTCAATAATTTCATAGTAATAAAGCATTTTAATGATTGAGTATTAGTATAATTTTAAATAGAAATTAGATACAAAATACTATATGAAATACTGTTTGTGTAAAATTAAAACTTTTTTTTCAGATTTCATAAAACTAAAGATAAAAATAAACTAAAAATAAGTTTTAAGTAAATATAAAATCAATTTCGAGTTAAATAAATATATAATTCAGAAAAAAAGTATTTGTAAGAAAAAAAACGTTTAGTAACATTATAAGTATGAATAGAATTATTGAATAGAATGTAACATTAAAAGAATGAATCGTAGTAACTCTAAATTTTTCTCTGTAATTAATCAAGCCCAACAAACTTTTTGGCTCATTGTAAAAGTTTTAATTGAATTTATGCGATTATAATTTGAAGGTATGGATTCAAGGGTAATAGAAGTTGATTGGATTTTTTCAAAATGACGAATAATTTGATCTTTCAATATTGAAACTTAATATTCGTCACTTTTGACAGTTTACTCTTCTTTGATTATTTAGGAATAGTTTCATTTACTTAACGTTTTTATATGTGAATAGATTTCTATTTTTGTCTCGGATAACTCACCGTTAGAAATTAACTAGTTAAAATTGAAGAAATGTAATAAATTTATACAAATATTAAAAACTATATTAAATGTTGCTAAAAACATTTTTTTAATTATTGGTTTTAGTATAAGTATTTTATTTTAAATCTCTTAAGAATAATTTTCATAAAAGAATTAATAAATATAGTAAGTTAAACAATACTAGTTAATTTTCATTATAGATTTTATTTAGAATTATTTGATAAGTTTTGGTGTCCAAATCCAATGGAAGAAGATATATTGACTGTATAAAGCGAAAGACTTAGATAAAATACTTGAGAATTTATGTTTGATAAATGTTCATAAAAATATAGCTTTTGTTATATATAGATATATTACAAAAACAAATTTTTAGATTGTAAAAGTGTTTTTCTTGAATGTCATAAAAAACTAACAGATATAAACGACCTCGTTTCCGATATATCTTGTATTCTATAATTTAACGAGTGAAGTAAAAATCAAAAAGGATTCCTGTAGCATTAATTCTATAGAATTAAAATATGAATTAGATTAAATTATTTTAAATATACGAAGTAAAATAGCATATTAAATATATGTATTTTAAAAAGAATATATAAAGTATTTAAATATAAAGTATAAATAGATAACTTAAAATAGAACTCGATAAGAATTATAATTTTTTACTGTAATTTTGAATTTAATTTATGAATAAATGAATAATTTTTATATTTAGTACTTCATAAAATGTACATCAAAATGATTTATAATAAACTTCGATAAAATAAACATTTATATATCAATTTTTTTAATCACATCATAAAAATGTTGTTTTTACTAGATTTATTATATTATCATTGTAAATATTAATTATTTTAAATTATTTATATAAATTAAATTAATCGGTCATTACAATTAATTTGAGTTAAAATATAAACTTTTATTTAAAAGTCAAGACGGTTAAAAAATTACGTCTCTTTAATAAAAATGATGCTATTCTTTACAGCCCTTCTTCATATTTTAATAAAAGAATTATCATTAAATAATTATAAACTTAAAATTATTAGCATTTGACATTTTATAGGAATATATGATAATGTAAAAATAGTAAAAACTTGGAAAAAAGTATGAACTTTATTTAAAATTCAATTATTTAAAATTGTGTATATTTATAAAAATTTTATTTTATATTATAAATATTAAACGACATGTTATAATTAAAAAAATATTATATTAATCGGTGATTATATACATAGTCTTGATTTCTTAATTTCTAAGTTTATATAATTAAAATAATTCTATTAAATATTAAAAACTAAAATTGCAGAACATTTTATTGAAAATTATATTTGACAGTTTTGCCGATGAATCAAGAAAATACAAGTTATGAGATAATTTATTATTTTATGAATAAACGGTACGTCTACAACGACTATTTACTACTTCATTTTATATTAATTTATAAGTAAAAAATATGAAAAAAAGAAATGTAAACAGATACTTTACATAAATATATATTTATAATAATTATAAATCTGAGCAAACATATGTGAACATTTATTATTACATGTATAAGAATATTAATTATTGTATTCTTTTAATATTTCATCAAAAATTGAAATTTATCTTGATTATTTAAATTTCTTGTTATTATTCAAGAATTAATTACTTTTAATTGATTACATTTAACATTTGAAATCTCAATATTCATATATTTAAGTGATAATAATGTCATTCTTTCTTTTGAAATTCATATTTTCGATAAAAAAGTCAATTATACTTAATAAATCAAATGAATCAAAAAATATTTTATAATTAAGTATCAACAAACTTTGTTTGATAATATTAGTATTTTTGAGAAGAAAGAATAATTACATTTTATTCTTTTATTGTATTTTTTGAAATTAATTTCTTAAGAATAATTAATTTTATTAATATTTATAAATCATAATTATATAATAATATCATGTTTGATAGTATAAATAATATTCCTAATTACATGATTCTTTTTTATTATTTTAATTAATTATGCGAATATAAAATCTATAAATTTATGCCTTTACATCTTTATCGATGATATGTTTAAATTTATTTAATTATATTGCAAATTACAAAATTGCAAGGTAAAAAGAAGTTTTATGTTCATAATAATTTATCGATAAAACGTGAGATTCGAGTATTCGGGTGCTTTCGCTGACTTGTAACAACAAACTTTTCTCCAGAGCTTTGAAAGTATGGTTTAGTTTACTTTATTCGTAGACACAAACAAATTTTCAGGTTAAATTTATACTGTCTGACTCAAAAATAAGCTGGATATATTTCGAAGACAATTTTATACCTTCAATAGAAAATATATTAGATATAACTGTTATATAAATAAATATATTTTTTTCTAAAATATGTAGAATAATAACTATAAATATGGGTTTAATAAATACATTTTAAATGATATTATTTATTTTCTTATTTAAAATAAGAATTAAAATAAATAATAAAGCTGTTAATATAAAATTTAAGTAAATGTAGATTTCAAATAAATTTATAAAAAGTGTAAATATATTTTTTCTGATTTTATAGAAATATTTAGAAAGGTTATATGTACACGTTGAAAATTATTATAATATTTAACAAAATTACCGCATAAAGTTCAAAAAATAAAAAATAAATTTCTTGAATCTGTGAAAAAGTAACATTTTAAATTTCTAATATAAAATTAGAGAATAATAATGATAATTTTTATTATCGCGAGATTTATTTTTTTTAACATAAGGAACTATTTGTGATTAATAGCGAATTAACGAATTAATAACGAACTATCCATTTTAACGTATACTTACATCTGTTGTATACTGATTTCTAAATCATAAAATCATTAAAATTAATTTTATTTACATCTATATTACGTAAAAAGTCATTTTCAATAATAGTGGTATCAGTAATGTAAATAGTTTAGAAGAAGTAAGAAGTCGGGATTCATGAGCAATAAAAGGACGTGACAATCTTCATGCAAAACATGGACTATACTTGAGTCTCTTACCAAGCCAAAAAATCGGATAACAGGATAAAGTTCCTTGACTGCATACTCGTTGAGGACTCGAAGAATACGCGATTCTAAAGAGGGTTGCCTTCACGAGCCACTTAACATTGATATTCTACGAGAGTGTTCGCTTAATGCTCGCCTTTTGTCTTTAGAGTTGGGGTGATTTTCAAGACAGACTAAAAATAAATGGACTTAGATGTTGTTACCTTGTCCTACAAAAGACTAACTCATCTATCAGCTTCCACATTTATTTATGCATATATTAGAATAGTTACAATTGCGTATCTGTTTTAAGTATTGTTGTCATAATTTCATTACGTAAACATTTCAAACTTTTTTATATAATTATTTTAGAGAGACAATAACATATATTTGCATTATTTTTAATGCTTCTTCCCTTTAATATAAATTCTTGAAACATTTTATTTTATAACATTATTTTGCTGTTTTTCCTCAAAGATATGTAGCCTAAGAAAATAATATTAAATATTAAAATTAAAATTTGTTTCTTTCGAATTTAATTAAAAAATTTTTCTTATAATTATTTTTATAATTATTTTTATATTATTTTAATTTTTTAAATAATTTAATTAATTTTTAAATAGCTACGATTATAAAAGTTGTGAAAAAATATTAATGCAATTAGTTAAGAATATTAACAAGTAAATTATAATATACACTTATTAATACGGAGAAACAGTTTCAACATTTTTTAAAATGATTTATTGTCTTATTTAAAATGAGCACTTTTGTAAAATTTATTATATGTTATATTTAATAAAATCGTATGAATGTCACATGAAAATTTAAATATATTATCATAGGCGTACATAATATAACAAATTAGTTATATTAATAACTTATCAAGTTAATGACATTGACTTTACGTTTAGATTATATTAGATTTATATTTATTCCTTCGTTATATTATGTTTTTTTAAAAATACAATCGTATTTTATATCCATAGTTTAAAAAGTTAAATAAACATATTTTTTCCATAAAACTTATGGTAATATTTTTAATATTTATTTGCCAATATTATATACTTATTCTAGTATAATAATTAGAGTATAAGCCTCGAATAACTTAAATTTCGCTACAATATTTTCCTGCAACATTTATTTCAAAAGATTAACTGATGCAATAGCCGAAGCATAAATAAATATAACAAAAGAACTGTTAATTAAGTTGCTACAGGCAATTCCGTTGAACGCTAAATATAAGTACGAGATTTCTGTATTTACGAGGATTACCTGCGGATATTCAGAGAAGCGTAAAATTATTGATAGTAATTGGCGGAACGGCAAACTATAGATTCTTTCCACATCGATACTTTTTCTTGATCTTGGTTTTATCTCTTCTAGAGCAGCTGTCGTTGAGTACTGTGCAAATACAACACATGACAATATAAAAGGCAAACGGTTGATCTTCTTAGATTTCATTATGTTAAGAGATATTTTTATCAGATCTTTACAAAGCTTTTTTCAATATTTTTACCGACTAATTTAATCATTTATAAAATTAATAATTTAGTTTAGATTTCTTCCATTTTCATGTGTATAATTTGTTTTTCCGTGAAGTAGAATTATTTCAGATTTACTCATACTTTTTATGTTTGGAATTCGCTAATTTACCTGCTTTATTATATAAAAGTATTACTGTATGCACAAAATCAAACGTCATAATTTTGAAAGAAACGTAACCTATGGAAAAATACGTCTGTTACAATTCATTTCGATCACTTATTCAGATAAGGTTATTAAAGTGATTTCAATATTACATTACATACTAGGAATCAGATATACTTATACTTTGCATTATAATTGGTTCTTAAGTAACAAAAAATATATGTTAGACAACGACATAATTGGCGGATACATACTATCGATATCCGGTACGTTTTTATATAATTTTGGTAAAAGTGGTTTCGAAAGTTTACAGCCCAACTATGAACATTGATTTCACCACTTAATTATTGATTATATAGTGTACATAAGCACGAGATTTAATTCTCTTTCCGATTAAGTTTTTCCTTTGCGGTTCTTTGTAGAAGGCAAATAATTAGTATAAAATCCGTTAAGGATTTCTACATCCGAAATTTATGAAATTTATCTTTTTCATTATTATTCCTGTGTTACAGGTGCCGCCGCAGCCTCTAAGGTCTACGTCGATGCTCTATCCAGGCTTGCGAGACAAGCGCAGCTTGGAACATGGGGAGGTTCTCAAGATGTTGGTGAGTAGCTTCTGAAATTTACTAGAGTGCATATGTAAGAATAAAATAAATCAAGAAGTTTAATATAAATAACGATGTTAATTTCGATGTTTTGTAAATACCCTCTAGATAAATATAAATTTCTGTTATCACGAAAGAAATAAGTAGTAATCGAAGCAACTTTACAGAACATCGATTTTAGAAAAAAGGAAAAATTAATGATATTTATTATATACTAAGAGAGGTTTCGCATTTTATTAAAACAGAATTATTTTTAAACTGATATTGAAATTGATAGTTATTACTTAGGAATTCTGCCGTCCGATGTTAGTTATTTTTCATTTCCATGGAATAGATGTTCTTAAGCTATAATTATTTGTATAGAAAACAATTTTTCCAGAAATATTTGAATTAAAATAAATTTTTCATCGAATTGTTTTATACGATATAGTCTCGATAAATCGACTGTCTTACTTTTCCATCGGTATAATATGCGATTACTTGAAAAAATACAAAAATTCCTGTTAAAATTAGTGTTGCGACTTTCAAAAGATTAAGCTCCTCTCGTTCTTATTTGACGATGGCAAAAACGAGGCAAAGAGGGCGGCTTTGAAAAGGCAAGGCTTCGGAAGCCAAGGCGACCGTAGCGATCCGTAAAATTGATGTACGCGCTAAGCTCGCGAGTGGCACGGATATGCGTTAACGAGATTATCAGCCGATAATAAGCGAATGGGGCTATTAGACTCGGGTCGGTAACCCGGGACTCCGTTTGCCTCCACAGCTTAAGAAGCCATGCAGAGGTAGGCGTACATTTCTAAAGGGAAGATGATTCTTTTCTTTCTTTCTTTCTTTCTTTCGTACAATCATTTCTGAGTTTCGATTCGATTCTAGTAGCTATTTATATTATAGCCAGTAATCGATAATAGATATTTATTACTTGTTTAGAGAGCGTACATAATTACTTAACGGATAAACTATTTTATATTACAGTTCTTTTGCGTGTTGTTATATTATTTAGATATCAATTTGCTAAACGACGATATACATAATATATAAATTATTTAAGTAATGACTACTAAATGCAAATTTATAAATTCTATAGGTTGTTATTGTTCGTATTTATCTATGAAATTATTGTATTTTCATAATTTGAAATTTATAATTATATTATAATATTGTTCTACATTCATAATGAAATAAAATATAATAGTATATAAATTTATAATTAGAATACATAAGATGAATAACAGATACACATATTATTTGTACTTATATAATAAGAAAATACTCTTCGGTATTAAATAAATTGAATTATTTTACAAGGATTATAAGTTAAAGAATACACAGAGAAATCCAGACTACTTAAGTGATTATTGGTTTAGAATTTACGGTGTACGTCTCGGTAGGATTTTAAAAATTTAACTATTCCTAGATCTAGATAAAAATTTTTAACGATAAATATGTATAGCGTATAAAATGTATATTCAATAATCTTATATAATAATAATAAATTTTAGTTAAAAATAAAAGCTTAATATAAGAAAAGTAAAAACAATGATATTGGAAAAATTTAATTCCAATATTTATAAAATAATTTCAGAAACAGGTAATACTATTATATATCGAATAATTTTTCATCTGTCTTAAATATTTAAATGTTTTCATATAAATTTATGAGTTTGATATTAAATTGTATAAAAATATCGTTATATTCTATAAATAATAAATAAATATTCTGTAATTGTGTGTCGAAATTAATTTGTATATACCAACTATGAATGTATAAACAATTTTTTGTTTTACCCAAAAATATAAATTTAAAAATAAAAAGAATTAATTTTAAGTTCTTACACATAAATCAAAATATTTTTTTAATTTATATGTACTTAGCAATTTGGTGAACTAAAAAAAATTTTTTTTAAATTAAAAAGGTAGATTATAAATGTATTGTTAAAATAATAATTATGTAATAAGTATGATTTGAAAATTTCTTTTATAAATTTTTTACTTTTATTGTACTAATATACTAAAATTATAATTTTCATTATTTAACGTTATTATAAATAAAATTAATTTTACATTTGACTAATGAATCGATATTATGTGATTTCGTAATATCAAAATAAAATCATATCAGAATACATAGTAAAATAGAAATTAGGCATTGCACTGTATCTAATACGTGAATTAAAGTTTAGAAATTGTAGTCAAAATTGATTAAAACGATGAAGTATTTTAAAAAAGGAAGAAGTTTAACAGCTGACCGAAGCATAAAGTAACATCTTAGGCGTGGAGTTTTCTCTCAAGACTTTTTCATCGCATCGTACTGATGGGGTTCTCAGCTTCCATCGAAGAGAGAATCACTTTGAGTTTAGTCCACGCGACGACAACGACGACTATACCAACTTTCCTTCTTATCCTTTCGGAGACACCGTTACGGAATCTCTCTTTTTCCCGCTCGATGGAACTTTCTGCACGGTAAAATGGGATGGAAGTTCGAAAAAGCCGGAAGCCACCATCGCCGTCGTCGTCTCATAGCTGAGAAATTCAAACTCAATTACGGATGAGATTCTGTTTTCTGTGCCTCCGATGGTTTGCTGCTCGCAAATTCTCAGTTTTATACAGTAGTGACAAGGAGCGACGATGCCCTTTAATTTCCGGCGCAAATTTTCCACATCTCTGAAGCTAAATCATAGCCGCCGGTACACCATTCAATTGATTTTTACCAGTCCTATTCATGTTGTGTAATCGGTCAGTTTTTTTATGAGTTAAAGCTTAATGTAAGCAATTAATATAAGCTTTATTCAATTTACCTTCTTTTCTGTACAATAAATATACTTTTTTTTTTATTACCTTAATGAGAACTAATTTTTTATACAATATAAATTCATTTTAAAAGAAACATCAGAGTAGATATTTTTATCTTTAATTAACGTTTAAAAGAAGATTTTAAAAAAAATACAAGTAATAATTAAATTATTGAAGTGTTTAAAACTTAATTAATTGAGATCAAACGAAGTCTAATAGGTATTATTTAATTTTTTATGTTAACGATTTTTAATATCTTATGGATTTATCAAAGTTTAAAATACTATACATAATTCATATATAAAATGATTTTATAATTATTTTACAAAGGTAAGCTTGTTAATAATTCACACAAATTATAAGCCAATTAAAAAATAAAAATATCAGTAGAAAATGCAATGGTTCTAATTTAATTTAATTTTATAATTACTTGCTTCCTTTAATATCTGTTAACCGTAACTTATCGCTAATAATGATAATAAGATAATTGAAATACACGAAAGACCAAAAATATAATGTCTCTACTTTGATTTAATGTGGAGTAAACATCCTTAATAGGAAGATTCAATGATAATTCCATCAATCGAAATCCTTGTACATTTCTCGTTCGTACAATTTTCCAGCGTCGTACACAAATTATCTCAACTAGCTTTTCACATACAGCGAAGCTAAATAATGTTTGAAAATTTATTATTTTTCGTTTCTATATAAAGATGTACTTTTAATGTAATTAGGGATATACAGCGACGAATTGATAATGAATTTTCGGAAACTAGTGATGGTATGATATGAATAATTATGTATTTACATGTTCATTAGTTCAGATCAATTGAATGTGTAACTACAACTCGATGAGTTTTAATGTATTCATAATTCATAAGTCTAAACAAATGTTTTAATTCGAAAAGATAAAATGTTTATAATATAATTGATTTTTATTTTCTATAATAATATTAAATATTATTTTTGGTTATAAATGAAGAAAGTTAACAGACACTATATTTATAGTATATAAATGGTTTCAAATATTTGTTGATTGAGTATAAAGAAAAGTTTTATTATAGTATACACGAGAAATAATAGGAAATAGACTTAGAAAACCTCAAGATTTGTCAATTTATACAAGTGTATATTTTCACGTTTCAATTTTTAAATATTCGTATAATTCAGTAAAAAAATAATAGAAAATAATAGAAAAAGTGAATCATACATACACAGATTATTATGCATAGGGTAATTTAATTATAATCAAGATCTATATGCATATATATATATATATATACGAATATTTAAAAATTAATATTATATTATAGTAAAGTATAAAATAAATTATAGTAAAATAAGAATAATTATACCTGTACTTTTAATTTTGTAAAGTTTGAAGTTTTTAAAATTCATTATTGTTTCCACGTCTATATGTTTACATTTGGTAGTAAATTTTGAACTCGTTTCTTTGCAGACTCTAAAATCTAAGTAATTAAAGTTCATATTTTATCGCGGAAAAGCTTTTTTCAGGTATAAAAATTTCAAATATTAAATATGAAATCTACTAAGTAGAAAATACAGTTCTAATAGTAATGTTTCAGATTACAATCGAATTTAATGCTTTGAAAAGTGGTACAAATCTATAACAGTTAATCTAAGGCTTATGTTATATACAATTACGATTTCTATTCAAGATGTACTCAAGAAGTTGATTATAATTATAAAGTCTTAGATACTATTATTTTCATTGTATAATTACATTGCCAAGCTCTAAGATATGATTATTCTATAGATATTCGTATCGAGACTCGTACCAGATAAACACGTATGGCAGGTATTCTTTTATACGGTTAAAGTTTTAACGCGGGAACGCGTTGTTCCGAAGTTTGCATTATTCGAAATGCTTACGCACTTTACAAATAATGGTGTGCGGATTTTGTATAGAACGAAGTTTATATGTATCCGCAAGTATTAATATAATAACGTAAGTAATTTACGTTTACATGATTAAGACATATCTAAAATATAATTTAATTATAAGCATTGCTCATTTTAGAAACTTTTTCTTCGAAGAAATATTTGAAATCAATGATATATTATGATTGGAAGTTTATTTTGTTACTTTATTAATTTTTAATACCAAATTTATCAAATATTATTTTTATGAGAAACGTATCTTTAAGAACTTCCTTTCCGACTGAATAGAATTGATGTATCATGGAAAAATAAGTAGAACTAACGTATCTAAGATAAATCAGTTAAGGTAATACATTTTGAAGTTCTTATAAGTTTCGCGGTACTTCAAAAATTCTATTTCGATATCTAGCTAAAATGTAGTAATACAGAGTCTTATAAAGTCAATAATAAATTAATGCGTTAATTTATAATTGATGCGTAATTTGTTGTAAAATGTAGAAAATTGAAATTTCAAGTTATTCGTCTTCCAATCAAATAAAACGATATTTGCAGCTTCATTTTCATTTATCCAAAATTTTCTTATGTGCAAAATCTTAGAAATATTATTATTACATAAAAAAGGAAAAAAAAGGAAAAAGAAGGAAGCAAAAAGAAAAGTTATCTTTCTTGTTTATTTTGTAAAAAAAAAAGGAAGGATTAATCGCCAGATAAGAATCTTCCGGTATCATAGATCGGAAAAGCTTCGACAGCTCGACGTATGTAAAGCTCATCCAGCCATCAATTATGCAAATGGATGTTATTCCAGAGCTCTCGTAGCCCTGCGATATCGGTCCGATTTAATCTCGACTCTCAGCTTTCGTCCTAATAGTTGCGCGGCAATTAATTTCTGCTTTCCCTTCCCCGGCACTTCAAAGTATGCACATCGTCGTTCTGTACGTTCTGTAGCATACGCTGCGTTCGCGAAAACAGCTTGCAATTGGTGCTCATAGGCTGCGTCGGTCGATGACCCTTCCAACCGTTCTCTTAACTTATCGGCTCCAGCTATCGCAGCAGAAAATTTTTCGAGTGGTCTAGCAGCGGTGTTTGTTGGCATTTGTAGTAATTAAGTTTTTTTATTATATTATTTTTTCATTCGGCTTACTTTCGATTTTACTTCTTGGTTGCGTTCTTTTCGCTCTGTTGCGTTCGAGAGATTATACTTTCATAGAACATTTTTATAAATTTCATTATTAAACAAATCGTTTCATTTTTATATAGATACGTATACAAATATTTGGTAATAGAAGAATTAGCGGCGTACGTTCAATTTTTTTTAAAGTTTTTAAAATTTGTTATAGTGAAGATAACAAAGAAATTTGATAGACGTGTTGAAAATTTCAAACATGCAATTGTAATAAAATGTACATTGCGTTAAAACATATTATATATAGTAGAACCATAAAGATAGAACTTGAACCTCAAAAATGTCCTATTTATTACTTCGATTGAATTGCCAAATCCAGGAAATAATTTTGTGCACGTTTGATGTTTAATGATCATTTGTTACGATTGAACAAACAACATCATAATAGTAAAGGAAGTATTATTATATTATTTTTTTAATACAGTACACGAAGGGAATTTAGAATGAATTTTTATTTGTGTAATTAGCAGATTTTTAATATTTAGGTATACAGAGTAGTTAATATTTGAATCTGTTTAACTTCGATAAAAATGATGTATTATACTACTGATTATATTTTGTTCAAATAGATATTTATTAAAGTTTCGTTTTAAACGAACAAAGGAAACAGCTTCTTGAACAAATTTTGTCACTTTGAACGTTTGATTGATATTTATTTTATTGCAAAAAATAATTTATTTTTGAGAATTTGAAATAAAAATTTAATAAATTGGTACATTACTAGTTGCAAAGTAAAATCAATTAAATATATAGTAAAATTTTAGGGAGGTGGAGATTTTTAGCTAAAATTATATTAAAAATAATAATTACTCTTTAAAACTATTTCGAAAAACTTTTACGAGTAAATTTCTCGATAGTAATTAAAATTATAAAGCAAAAATATTGAGAGATTTTCATAAAATATAATTTTTGACTTTTTAAAATGATCGCCTGTTTTCTTTACTTTTAGATTTTTACTTGATACACTGAGTGAAATAAACAAAATTATAAATGATAAATATAGCATAACATATATATAAAAATATTAATAAATCAAGGTATCGATTAATTTTCTAAATTGAAGCGATATCAGATGCGTATATTTATCTCGACTATATAGTTTTGTATTTTAAGTCAGTGTTTCATATCTATATCATAGGCTTACTCGGTCGAATTAAACTATCATTACGTTAGTTTTGGGTCTCATGCTTCGAAGGAATTTTCCGGCAGCTCAGAATTCTGATTATATTATTCGATATCATTTCATGGATCATAAAATTTAAGTTGATAGCGGTAAAATTTCTTTTTTCCAACCATATAAAATTGAGGATTTTTTTATATATATACAGTAATTTAATCTATATTTTTCATAAATAAAAATTTATAGACATTTTTAAATTTGGCTCCTGAAAAATAATTCTTCAAATTGAATAATACACGTTGACAATCTTTCCATAAATAAAAAATTATAAAATATAAATACGAGGATTTTTTTAATTTTGTATATTTTCTTCATAATGAAAGTTGTAAGAAAATTAATGTTCTTAAAAATTAAACAAAACATAAAATAAACCTACATGTTTATACTGAACCGATAATTTTCTAATCCTAAAAATATTATCGAGAGAAAAAGGTTTTTTGAAGTATTTTTCAGCTGTTTTTGGGAGTGTACAATGATTTCACTTCCGTGTGTATTTCGTAAAATAAAATTATGTATTTGAGAATTTTTTAATATATAATAGAACAACCATTAAAGATTCATAAGAAATATAGCTACACATATATTTATCTTAATTATATTTAATAACCAATGATTATCAATGTTTTTGTTTTTGTTACTTACCTACATTCACTACCATCTTTACTTTTTTATTACAAAAGTACGTCAACAAGGTAATCTTAATATTCATCTTTCACTCCTTGCTTAAGCGGTTTAAATAAAATTTATCACGTACATAGTGCAAGACTTTCACGCTTCTTGTAATTAAATAATGCGCTTTCGCTTCCTCCTTCATTTCAACGTTATCAGCAGGTAGCAACTCGTTTACTTTTCAGCAAGAGAAATTAGTGCAAAGAAGCGAAATTGAAGGTCGACACAGTGAAATGTTATCCTTGTATACAAAATAGTACATCGTCTCAAGAAATTCTCGTGTTCCGTATAATTGTATCTTGTTCTTTGCCGATGCGGATGAAATAGAAAGGAACAATGATAGAAGAACTAAGAGTTAATATATATTCGCACTCTGGCCCTTATTTTCGTGAATAGAATAAACACTGACTGGTATGTGTACTTTGTTTAAGGAGACAAAAAAATAACAGGAAAGAAAATAACGCAATACAAACACGAGCGATGTATAGTTAACTTTATTTCAGTCCATCTATCTTACAGGCATGACACACGATTGTGAGATTTGTACCACTTCTGAAAGTTTAAAAATTATAATTTATTTCGCTTAAATTTTTTTGTACGGTTATAACTATAACAGTAAAATAAACCTTTGTAATAATGAATAGTTAAATAATCTTGAATTCTCATTGGAATAATTTAAAACACAAATATTTACTTTGTTTGTGAAATTAATATACTTATTAAATTTATCTCAATATAAAAGCTTATTTCATTCGCTTGTGTTATCAAATTGAAAATATAATTTATAAATAAATAATAAAAATTCATCAGTTTTTAATTTAAGATTTGTATCTTTTAGCTATTTTACATATGACATAAAAATATATTGGTAGTCTTCTTCGGAAACTTATAAAGAATATTGAAATTGAAAGTGTGCTCGATACAATAATATGCGAGACAAAAATAAAGCATACAACGTGAATTTAAATAATATGTGACACAGAAAAAGGGAAGACAGAAAGAGAGAAGAAGAAAGAGATAAGAGGGAGAAGGATACGAAGAACAAAGAGAACACAAATATATGCTGGCTATAAGCGAATTCTAGCAGAGTGGGTGAAGCAAAAGCGTAAAAGTTTGCTCTCTACGAGTTCACTCACGTGCGACGTTCTCAACGGACGTGACGTACGTGGGACGTTCAAACTGCACCGGTAAGGGTACAGCCAATAAATGTATATATGTACATATGTATATACATATATGTACATAGATACTCCCGTATACGTATCTATAAATATCTGAACAAACACATCCTTATGTCTGCACGATCCGGATAATCTGTACGATTTTGAGAGAAACGTAGACATATAGTCAAAACCTGTCGGGGTTTTATGCCTGACTCTTGCATGGCATACAAGCAGGAAAGCAAAACTTTCTTCAGTTCTCTAGCAACGAATTTTTTTTTAATAACTTTTGATAGGGATATACTTTGAAGTAACTAGAAGATATTTCTTATTACTTATATTCTGCATCTTTATACTAAAGTTCTAAGCGAAGTGGAAAATTAAGTTTTTTCTAATTTATGTAATAAAAGTATGTAATTTATTTGACAATAACTATTAACAGTTTTTTCATATTGTTTCTTTAAATATTTAATTTTCTTCTTAATTATATTTATTTATGATATTTAATAACGCATCCATTAAAAACTTTATTATATTTACTATATATTTTCTTATTTCTAACGAGTAAAGTATAGGATGAATAATATCTGTATCAAATAATACTATTTACGGAGAGGTGAAATAGTTTGATATTTATATATGTATATATATATAGCCTTCTATTCTTGATATTTCAAGAAATATAGAAAAAGGATGTTACATGAATAAATATTTTGATATTATCTATTTATTGAATTTCATTTAAAAAACTAATGCATTCTTGGATTTAAATAGCAGATGTTTTGATTATTAATGTAACTGATCAGTCTTTCTAATTATATATATATATATTATTTTTATTATAAAAATGCTTTCATACAAAATCATAATTATATATACATAATAATTTCATAATTTATTTATATACAGAAAAATATATATGTCAAATATATCATTCATATAATTTGGAATGATTAAAATATATTTTTACACAATTTTTTTTATGTTAATAGAAATATTTAAATAATTTGAGTAAAATTTTTCTTTTATTTTTATAATTATATTAATATAATGAAAATATTGATAAAATTAAATTTTTTATAGACTATATGATTTTAAAAATTATTAATTACATTTTTTAATTTTATTTTTATCAAAATAAATTGAAATTATATAAAAAGTTGTAAATATATAAATATATATGCATAATAATGTATAATTATATTATTTTACAATTTTGATGACTAAAGGTAAAAAAACTAAAAGTATAATTATAATGATAAAGAATTTTTTCTATTCGGATTAATTTTATTATACATTTATTCTGATTTTGATACAGAGTCATGTATATTTTTGATCTGCTTGAAAGAAATATTTGACACATTATTTAACGATTAAAAGATGATGCTTTATGTTCATATTTTTTGACATTTATTAAAATTTGAATAAATTAACTAACAATAACTTTTCATAGTCACTATAAACTAATAATTCAAAGTATGTAAATTTTATTATGTATTTTATTATTATGAATTTATTGTGACTTTTATAATTATATATATCAAGAATGACTCAGAATACTAAATGAATAAATGCGGTAAAAAAATCGATCATAATGCTTAGATAATAGATTGTATTACCGATAAGAGCTGTAGCATTGATTTATACTCTAAGAACAATAACAATATATAACTCACGGTGAAAAATAAATGGAAAGAAACTATTCAACAATTAATATATTATACATTCTTTATAGAAAGAAATATAAAATAATAATTGAAGTAGATGATAACAAATCTGAATAACAATAATTAAACGTGTTAGACATATTTTATGCATGATTGTACTCCTGGAAAAAATACCTAACTCATGTCCTTGTCCTCTTCTTTCTGACGGCTACTTACCCGTGTTAACAAAACTCTCATTAAGGTGATTAACGATAGCAAGAGAGGAAGGAAGAAGAAAGATATTATGAGTATGAGAAAGAGTGTGTGTGGGAGAGACACAGAGAGGTAGAGAAAGAGAGAAACATGTTACGATGATATCATCCTGCTTGTTATTACGAGCTTTATTAATTACCTACGTTGAATAATTTACTTTCTAAACATAGAACTTCTTTCGTTCGATCTGATTATATTACAATCATTTTTATATATGTAAAAATTTCTACATTTGCTCATTTTTCATAGAAGAAAAAAAAAGAAAATTTGATATAACAGAGAGAAAGGAAAGTACCGGAATTAATGAACCGAAACGAATTTCTGGTGCTATTTTACATGAAAATTAATAGCTACACTCCTAAAATTAATTAGTTTTACTTTTGTGCATCATTCATTCATTATTATGAAATCGTTTGAAATCTAACTACTAATATCTATTTGTTACATTTTTAAAAAAAAATCGAGATGGCTGAATTAGATTAAATTATCTATCATTAAAAATAAATCTAGCAGAAATACATTAATTATTCAATATTAAATTTTGTTTCTTGTTTTAATCTAGGATGAAGCGTATAAATAATTATTACATATTTATGAATTTCATAACAACGCATCACAATAATAATTATTATTATTCACTATAAAATATACGTTTACTTGCTATTCTCTATTTAATAGAATTGTAATTGGAAGTATAAAACATTACAATTACAAAAATATTATTTACTTTTAACAGTTTACATTTTTTATTATTTTAATAATTTTTTCAAATATCCATTGATATATAAAAATATAATGAATATTTTATACATTTTTCATATGTATTCATATCGTTTTATAATGATCGTAAGATAAATTTTTTATTGATGTATGACATGAATTACATAAATACATTTTTCCCTCGTCAATATTATCTTAGAAAGAAATTTTTAAATGGATTTACCGATGTAGTATTATGAACTGAGCATATTCTGTATAAAGTACAAAGTAAGTGACAGATTTTTTTCTTTTGAATCAGATTAATGAACAGCTTTCCTTCGTATAAGCGTTGATAAGAAAGATACTACTTGTTATATTTTTTCTTCGATATATTTTTTTTCTTTTTTTTTACTGTCGACTACATTACTAAAGCGAACAAAACTTTCCGTTGAAATTTCAAAATAGTTGCTCTTAAACTTTAATTTTAATAAATATATAAAGTTTGATTTTCTATCTTTTCAATATAAATAAAAAATGATTTAAATGAAAAATAAAGATTCGTTCGATTATTTTAAAAAATTTGCATTAATTTAAAAAATTGAAAAAAAAATTTATTGTAAGTATTAAAATTTTGCAATGAATAATTTAAAATTTTGAAATTACAGTTATAAAAGTATTTTTCCATATTTTTAAAAATACAAATATATTTTACATATGCACACCCATATACATACATATTGTAAAAATTTGATAAAACTTAATAAAATATAACTAATGAAATTTATAAAATATTTTTTTTCATTAATACTTTATGAATGATTGTAATTTATTTAATTTTAATGAATTTATCATATGTATATTATCACATTTATAAATTAAATTTTGTATTTATTAAGTTTCATAAATTTTCACAATATCAATAAAAGTTTACATGTATTAATGAAAATAATATCTAATCAGTATGTAATCAATAATTTTATTCTCATAACTATGTTTTATTGTGAATCCATGACTATTAGATAATCAGGTATAGTATAAAGAAATTATTATTTTAATAATTTCAAAAATATTTTTGGCGTTGTTGTTAATTAAATTAAATTTTAAACAATGTCAAACACGAGGTAAAATGTTGCAAAATTGCTCACATCGTTTATAATTGTTTTAGATAAAGCCAGTTTACTGTAGTGTATGAAAAAAAAAGTACATATCAAGCTTTCTACATACATCTGGGAACGTTCTATATCCTCGAGTAAGAAACAAAGAGCGTAGAGAAAAAAGTAACGAATGAGGAACTAAATACGTGTTTCGGAATTTAATCTAAAATAGAATTACGCTCTTTAAACTTTTCTTTACTTTTTTCAGATTGATATATCTGCAAAGTTTATAAAATAAAGAGTATATGAAAGATATAGTTTCAGTTTCAAAGCTGCATTAAAATATTTTCAAATATGTTATTCCGATCTGAAATATTTTAAGATCTTAAGGTTTAAAATATTAATTTTTATACTTGTAAGTTTTACCAAAAATATACATAAAAATATTTTTATTTACAAATATTATAAATTCGAAAAAAAGTTTTAACTTAAAAAACTGCTTACTATTCTGAATATAGAATAATTTTAGAGTTAACATATAGATCCAATATTATATAAATGCAATCTATTTGTTGAATAATTTATTGATTATGAAAATAAATCATTCGATTTTGTTGCTGCACTATACTAGATGAAATAAATATCCAATAAATCAATCTGCGTAGCTCGCATAAAAATAAAATATATGTAGATTATAGAATTAATTTTGAAATAAGTTTTACAATATTGGAAATTTTAATTAAGTTATTATTTTACAATTAAAAAAAAACTTTCACATAAAAATATTCAGATTTTACTAATTATCCCAAGTTTATTACAAATTTTTGTCCTTAGTAATTAAACGTAAAAGAAATAAGTTTATAAACAAAGTATTTAGTTTATTTTTGATAACAGACGATTAAGAGTTTTTAACTATATATCACATGTTTACAGCTTTATACTAACTAAAACTTTGTATTTAAACAATTTATATATTTTTAGAATCAATCGAAGATACGAAAAACAAACGATTATTTTGAAAAACACATTTAGCTGTTATTTATTATTTGTTTTATCGTGTATTTCTTTCCAACTCTTATATGGTTTGAAACTTATTTATGCATTAGTTTACTTTCAGTAAATATATCGAGAAGGAAAAGTTTCACTGAAATTTGACCTTTATTAAAACAACCTTCTTTCAGATTCATATTGAATATACTAAAGCGAAGTTAGTTTGCTCACTTTTTATTTTATCTTACGTCGTTGCATTTCAACATGTCTGAGATGACGCGACTAGTACTTTTGTATTTTCCTTACTTTTACTAAATCTACCATTTCCACTGTACGCATACCTTCATCTACAGTTACCAATTTCAAAAATGCTCCGAGTACTGGAAAATGAAAAAATGTAATAAATGAAAAAAGAGCCATTTAGATTTGATTATTACGCTTCTTATTAATTTACAATGTAAAATAAAGGATTTCCTTCATATAATTTTTCATATGACATAATCATGAAAATAAAATAAACTAATTTTCGTTGAACTTACTCTGTAAATGTATATTACACAAGTATTATTATTTTTCAAATGTTTGCAGAAAAACTATTATAATAATTGTAATTAGTAAATACTCGCCGAAAAAATATTATTATTTTTTTAAAATGTAAGTATCTTTAAGAATTAAAATTAGTTTTTTAATAAGAATTTTTATTAAAGATATAAATGCAATTTATTTTTTATTTGCGTTTTTGGTTCTGTTTTAATTTATATTATACTCAATATAGGTATATCACTTCATTTTTAATGATTGTAATTTAATATTTCAATATTATATTATATGTACAAATATGAATACAGTCATGTTTAAACTTGTAAATATAGTAGAAATAAAATTAAATTTTATGGAAATTTAAAAATAGATAATAAGTAGTTAATTATTTCCATCTAATGAAAGTGATTTATGTTTATTTTTCATTTTTTTAAACGAAGTTTTTCGAATAGCCAAAATTGTTGAAACGTGATACAATATATAGTTAAATTATATTTTACCAATTTTTTAAAATAATTACAAAAAGTAAAGAGTGCTGAACTAAAGAATGAACTCAATAATGAAAACTTTTTCTTTGAAATAAAAACTAGTTTCTCAAAAGATTTTGAATTAAGAAAAAGAGTTTTATCTCGAAAAGGTGGAACAAATGATACAAAAATTAAAAAGATTCGGTGATGGTAATGAAATGTTCAATCAAAGGTGCGTTGAAAAAAGCGAGAACAGTAAAGAAGAAAGAGAAAGCAAACAACTAAGAGATTGAGAGTAGGAAAGGCTCTTTATAAGTCTGAGTGGATCGTATTTACCCAACGGTGATATCCAAGCTCTTGAAAACTTTTTGACTGTTAGACGCATAAGATCTGTAAGTTTACGGAAGGTAATTCAAATATCGTATCTATATAGAACACTAATGGGGTGACCATAATATTCTTCTGTTGTGAACAAATATTCTATCTATTTACATTTTTTATTATCGATATAAAAGTTAAAAATTGTACTTTATCATAGATAATAATAAATTTTCTTAGAGTTCTTATATAACATATGAATTTGAATATTAACAATTTGTAGTGGAATTAGTCATTTATTTTTTATGAGGATTTTACGAATTATTAATATTTAACTAAATGAATCAATAATATTTAATTAATTTTTTATTTATTACAAATACTAATTTTAAAAACTCGTTAAAAATTTTATTAATTTAATTGACTAATTTATTCTACTAAACTTTGAAATATGAGTCCTAATAAATTAAAAAATTTCTTTTTAAAACGGTAAAAAATTAATCACTTTTAACAATTTTTATAGCTTAAAGAAATATGAAACATCTTTTAATATATAGATATTATAAATATTAAACTTAATAATAATATAATATTCACAATCATATTTATCATTTTTATTTTAAAAGAATATTACATGTACTTTATCTGTCATATACGAAGTATATTGTATTGTAAAAGATCAAGAACTTTTTTGCCGCTTATTCTTCAAGATGTAGTTTAATATTTAAAATAATATAATTGATAAAACTATCTTCTTTAAAAAATACAAGCGAAATTAAAGCTTGAAATATTATATTTATACTAATTAGTTTATGGAAGTAGAATAAATACAAACAAAATTTCTAGAATTTTTATTTTTGATGTATTGTAAATGCTTGTATTCTTTTACAACAATAATACAAATGTCGTTAATATCTTTTACACAGTAGCTAAAAAATAATAGTTGTTGGTAATATTAAAAATATATATTTATAAAATATAAAAATCAAATATATAGTATTATAGCACAGAAATAATAATTTAAAAAATGAAGATCATTTATCTTTAAAAAGTAGATTACCATATAAATTTAATGGAATTTTGTAATATCGAATGTCATCAAATAATTTTGAAAGCTTTTATATTTTGAATAAAAATAAATTTTTTCTTTTTATTTTATTTTGTCTATATCAGAAAACTTTAAAATATATTATTACATTTTTTCAACGTATATTTTAGAAAAATTATAAGATATATTGGAATTGGATGAAAAACAAGAATTATTTTCTGTTTTTTAATTAGAGATTTACATTTAATACATTTCAAATAATCTTAGTATATATTAGAAATAGTCTATTACTATAATTTTAAAGAGAAATGATTTTCGATTAATTTAGAAAAAAATGTGTAAAATATAATCAATTAATTATTTTTAACATATTAAATATTTCATAAATAAAAGTTTTTATATAAAATTTTTTACTTTTAATAATAGACGTTCTTTGGATTTAAAAAAAAAGAATACATTTATTAATTATATAAAAATTAAAATAATTGAAGGAATAAAAAAAAATAATATAAGATAATGCATTTACAGTTAGCAGTTTGTTATCTTTTGGATTAAATTTATATGAAATTATCATTATATAATTTACCGTTTAGATATATAATTAACAATATTTACCTAGAAAATTCTTTGACTATAAGTTATTCAATTTATAAAGATAGTTATTTTAAGTATAGAATATTTATACATGATATTGAAAATATGTTGAAAATTTATACTTGAACTGCCAATGCATATTACGATAATTAATTTTTATTTACTTTCCGTAGTACTATGTGTTGAATATTCTATAGTTAGCACTTTCGCTGAGAACACGGTCATATCATCTAATCAAACATAATAACCTTGCACAAAATTTGCTACATCGGTTTATTCTTGCTTCTTAATAAAATTAAGCAAAATTTTTTCTTTTTTTCAGTAAATTTAAAAAACATGATTTAATTTCTTTTATTTATCAAGAATATATTAAATTTATATATCCTACTTAATTTATTTACATTTATATTCATTGTCTAATTTGTATGTATTAATAATTTCAATTTATATAGTCTTTTATATTCTATATAAATCTTTTATATTTAATCATGGATATATTTGAATTGCTGACATATTAATTATAAAATTTAGTACCATGTTTTAATAAGAATCATAAAAAAATCTATAAGAATAGTTATAATCATTATTTAAAATATCAGAATATTTCTAAAATATAAAATTTAAATATAAATGATACTACCAAAAGCTCTCTAAAAACTTTATTTACATTTTCATTGTACTGTAGTTGATTTTATCATTAAATGCATCATACTTTGGGTTTATTAGTATAAATATTAAAATAAGTTTTGAATAAAATTAAATCAGTGTATATTAATATAAAGGCCCAACATAATGAATTTACCGAATATTGAAAATTTTTTAACGCGAGCATAAAATTACCTTTCTAAAGATTCCATTGTTAACTTAACATCTTCTGTATAGACTACTGTAAGAACACTCGGTTTGATAACTCTAGTGTCGCGTACAGGTAGAACCATGTGGGACTACAAACACTCCTGGAATCTTAAGTCGCATTTACATTTCAAATGCTAGTTACGCTTATCGCTATTTGTATCTCTGTTCTACCGTAATCCTCTTCCTAGTTCCTTTCTCCCTCCGTCTCCCTTAGTCTCCCTTAGTCTCCCTTAGTCTAGCAATGCAATGCTCTACAAGACGCAGTTTAATGTAATGAAATGTTCCTCTGAGCGCTTTGCTGATTTGAATTGCGTTTGTCTAAGAATGCTACGAGGCTGCGTCTGATAAAGAAAATAGAATAAAAACCTTATCAACTAATTTTTGTTAATATTTTTGTTTTAAATACAGATATTTGACATAGTTGTAGTTTTATTATAAAGTATCATTATATACATATTAATGAAAAGCAGAGAAAATGGAATAATTAAACTACATAAAAGCTTGCTATGAATAAAACAGTATTTTAAACGATTATCTCTCTAAGCTTTCGGTCAAATGAACTTTTTATTTCTGGCTATAAAACACGGACAAAGGACAAAGTGAGCAAGAGAGTGAAAAAATGTCCTATAAGTTCACTTGGTCAGTTAAAGATTTCATTAGACTCTCGTAAAAGTGAAAGAGCAGGCAAGAATCGTCGGAAAGATTAAAGTGAATAAAAGTACGAGCCAATGTTCTTTTCATCAGAAAACTATTAAATTTTCGCTGGGCAAGTAGATGGCGCATATTACAGCAAACCGAAGCATTTTGTACTCTTTTCATAAAAATTCTGCTGGTCAATACCATTGGAAACGGAAGATAGGAAGAGTCAAATTATTTAGCTTTCTAGCTCGTATTTACCGCGTTAATTAGTTCGCTCTTTCTGCGAACTGTTTATCTTATCCTGGAGCTTTAGGCAAGTAGAAGTAGAATCGAGCCAACGAGATTGTTGCTTTAGTTCTTTCCTGCAGTAAAAAGTACACTATTTCAGAATATCTAAGTATATTCATATTTTAGCATGAAAATTATTCTGATATTTTGTTATAACTTGCTTTTATGTTAATTTATGAATACGAAAAATATACGAGTAATTATCATTGTATATTAAAAAATTTTTAAATAAATTTTTCAACTTTACTTTGAATAAACTTTCATAGACCTACAAAATTTAATAATTATTATGTAAAATTACTTTAAGTAAAGCCATTTTGATACCGAAAATAGGTTATTCTTAACTATGAAAAATTCATTCTTTAAACTTATAAATGATATGAAATATTTTATTTTTTTTCTGAAATAAATTAATAAACTGTTGATTAAATAAAAAAGTATCAATCTAACTTATATAGTGTAAAATATATTTTATTAATATTCTTATCCTATTTAATAAGTAAAATATTCTTTTTAAATTTTGCAACAAAAAATTTCACGATGTTGATTCTAAAAGTACCATCGAATTGTCTTAATCATAAATTATCTAAAAATATATCTGAAAATGATTCTACAATTTTATAATAAAATAATAGTTTTAATTATTTGAGAATTACTATTTTACATGTATATATATTTCTACATATATATTTCTATAATTTTTTGCTCTTAATTTTTATAAGGAAGAGTGGTTTTATTTTATTTTCGAAATATTAATGTATAAATAAAAAAACTATATTTTTTATAAGCTTTTAGGAATACGTAGTTGCGATAATATAATTTCGTATGTTGCTGTACTGAGAAATTTTTGTGTAAAATATTTTACTTGAGTAAAATGCTTTGTTCATGAATTTGTTTGCATTTTTCACTAAAAACACTAGGGACAATTTTCTCTTTGTCAATTATTTCATACTCGGCTATTATTCGTTCTACACAGTTTCAGGAGCATTGAAATAATTATTTCAAATCTATTTACAAGATCATAATTAAGAATTATATGAAGTTGATTGTAATGTAAAGGTTGCTAATTTTTCTTATCCAATTAATGCAATATATATTTTATAATAAAAATTTAATTTTATATATGTTTATAATAAATAAAGTAATAAATTTATTTTTAATACATATTATATATAAAGATATATTATATTAAAAATGTAAAACTTTATTATTTAATAGTAACATTATTTTAAACATTCTAATTTATCAGATTTTTAGTTTATTTTAATTATTTGATGTTTATTTAACTTGAGTTATAATATAAAATAAAAAACTAATAAATAAATAATAATAAAAAAACAACAAAAACAATAATAATAATAAAACAATTTCATGTTATTTTTAAAAAATTTTTTATTTTTTAAACTAAAAAAATAATTTATAAATATGATTTTACTTTTATCATTTATTTGTAAAACTAATAGCAATAGCTTAACTTGAATTGGAAATATTATTTAAATATTAACTCAACTTTTGTTTTTTATTTTCATATTAAATATAATAATTTAATTCATAATCGAAATCATGAACTCTTAGATTGTAGTATCTACACAGGAGAATGAAGTTAAGACTAAAGTGGCGATTGTAATTTAATAAATTAGAAACTAATCTAGCAAAATGCGATTTGGAGATCAAAATATTTTTAAAATACGTATGAGTAAATATAATGTATGAAAAATAAACGTAACTTAAATAGAACCAAAAAAGTAATAGCATATTAGAAGACAGAAAAGAGCAAAGTATAAAGGAAATATTAAGTATAAAAAAATGACGCTATTTTGATGAAACGCAATATACAAGTATTGTTTTTCAAACACACTTTTGACACTATTTTTTTCTGTAATGTTGTTTCAGTCACTTTTTCGCATTTATCTTCATTCATTTTATGTAAACATATACTTCATAAGTATGTACTCGTAAATGGAACTATAAAGCTTTGAATTTAGAATGTTTTATACTAAACTGCATGACACTTCGCATGACTTTTTTAGGATCTGTACAGTCAGGAATTTCATTTATCCAATTCTTTACAAAATAATTTAAAAAGTTTAATGTTTATCAGGAAAGTGTACAAAAATAAAGGGAAACTCTCTAAAATAAATTTAATTTATTCTGATAATTTTTATTTTTGTAAATTATATTTGAGATTTAAAATAGGTGTTTATCATTTTTAAATTTTGTGTAGTCCACTTAAAATTAATATTAAACTAAGTATATAACTATAAAAAATAAATCTATTTAATTTGAGGTTGTTTATGTACCTAAGTATATTAAAAAGAGATATGTTAAATCATTATTTTTTAATTTTATTTTCCATTATATTATACGTTACAGCATGATTAAGTATTTTTTTAAAGTTGAAATTAAATATTTTATTTTTAATAAATAAAATTATATAAATCATATTTAAATAACTTATTGAAATTCTGATTTTATATATTGTAAATATTTTTACGAATAATAATCTCGTGTATGAAAAAATGAAAAGTACAAAAATTTTTATAACTTAAAATACTTTCTAAACATTTTTATAAGAAAAAACTTGAAATATATCTCAATTTTTACATGTGATATAAAAATTAAGACTTTATTTAAATACTATGTAAACGTAAAAATTAAATTATTAAGTATTTTTAAACATTTTTAAATTCTGAACATTTTAAAATTATAATCTATAAATAGTAAACTTTAAACTAAATTCGTCCTCGAGTAATATCTATAAAATATTATGTCCATAGAAAAAATATAGAGAGCTTCAAGTTCGTACATTCGCGAGTAAAAAGTTTGAGTGAAATTAAAGTTTACGAAAAATCGAAGTAAAAATAGCAATGTATTTTCATTACAAGTTTAATTCGTTCTCTATTTGGCTGCATACGAAGGTAAAACTTGAAAAAAGCTGTTTGCGATACACGAGTATAAAAGTTGTGGAATATGTA
Organism: Dolichoris vasculosae; assembly: GCA_018907195.1. Classification (NCBI taxonomy): domain Eukaryota; kingdom Metazoa; phylum Arthropoda; class Insecta; order Hymenoptera; family Agaonidae; genus Dolichoris; species Dolichoris vasculosae. The sequence goes on along the minus strand of JACCHY010000002.1, from coordinate 17,878,951 downwards.
AAAGGCTCTGGTAGGGCAAGAGCCATACGTAAGTGAGTGGATTATTGGATTCGCGAGAGCACGTGACGCTTGGATTGACTTAAGACCTTCCGTGTCAGATCAAACGGAATTTACGATCTTGCTGAGCAAGAAGAATAGAAATAGAGTTCCATTCATGCAAATAGTCGATACTGTCCTGACTGATGAATGTTTCGTAGGATTGTTCAAATATTTTTAATTATTTTCTATCAAGGATTAATCTTTTCAATTTCTAAGTATTATATTTGTCAATTCTGCAATGACTATTAATAAAAGTTTACAATGATTTGATATATATTTAGAAAATAACAATTACTTAAATTACTATAGAAATATTGAAAATCTATTACTATATAGAAAAATTTGTTTTTAAATTATTATTTATATTTTTATATTAAATAAAATTTATTTATTTAATTGTTTAATGTTATAATTTTAATAAGCTAAAAGAATATTGGTAAAATATTTTAATTTTTAGAAAAATAGTTTCAATTTTTACATAAAAATGTGACGTTGGTTGGAAAATTTCCTGATTCATTGGTATTCAATATAAGTCATTTCACCATAGCTTAAGATTATTAAAAAGAATATTTGAAATATGTGGTATAATATTCATTTAGTGGAAAAGCTAAATTAAAATTAATGATGTTAAAATACTTACCGAACCAGAAAAATTTATGTATTATTAATAAATTAAGGATGAAAAAAATTACAGAATAAAAGTATCGATCATCCATGAAAAAATATATGGCAAATTCATGAAAATATGAGTATAAAATTTTACGAAAATTCTAAATATAAGAAATAAATAAAAAATTAATAATAAATAGAGTATAGAGACGTTTTTATAACATAATTTTAAATTCCAATATTGCGAAATAAAAATATTAAAAATGAATATTTTATGAAAAAATCTAGATATATACTAAAAAGAAATATACATATGTATAGATTAAAATATTAAAGTTGTTGTGGCTTAGGCTTTGAAGTTTGGACTCTGTCTCTGGTTGAAGAGATGGTTTTAGTCGACTGCCAGTCACTCGGTACGTTGAATGAATTATTTAGTATTACGTGTGCTTAGCCTTTACCACAACTTCGATGGTTTGGAACTCACCCTAAACTGTAGATTCAGTTGCAAAATAGCATTTTATCAGAAAGTTCATCGAGTGTCTTCAACTTCGATGAATGTATAAAACATAAAAAAATTTTCACCTTATATTTAATGTGCCAGGAGTAGTTTTTAAATCCAATCCAAAAATGATTTAGTATGGATGATAAAATCAAACTTTTACAACACTTAATAAAAAGGATCGATAAATATTAAGTATTCATAATAAATTTATGTAAACGTATATGATTTCAAATTATTTATTAAAGCCTCTTAATATAATTTACTATATACTTTAATACTAATAGTAACATGATTTCTTTTAAACGTTAGAAATTTATTTTCAATATTCGAAACTTAATATAAAATGTATGAGATATAGTTTATTTAGTTGTATTAGAAAAGACTTTCGCATTTTTAAAATATAATTTATACAATTCTTATTATCTTAAATAGTATTATTTTATTGTTAATATCGTTGTTTAAACTAAAGATTTTGTTTCATGATTTAGTGAGACAATGCAAACGATTTAAATATTGTGATCATCTTTTACCATTCATTTCTTCTTGTTTCGATAGGCATTGCATTTTTACTTTTTATAAGATACTACGCTATATATTTCTTGCACACGTTATCAATACCATAAAAAATTCCATTTATAAAGTATGTTTCGAGAACTGCTATCATAAATTACGACTTTGTTTATTTAGTTGGGTCTCGTATGCCATAAAATTATAATCGACTATGCTGAATCATAGTTTAGAATTATATACGATGAAAGGCAGAAACGAATGGTAATTCTATAAGTTGACGATACCGTTCCATTAATTATTTTGATGATGATTTTTTCTTTTACTTAAAAGTTATATATATCGATGATCTAAAATTAAAAAATTAAAATAGCTTTTATACACAGAAAGATAATTAACTTATTATTCATTATTACGTACGTTTCTTGGTAAACGGTATCAAACATGTAATATAATAATCATTTAGATCAGACTCGGTACTTCTAATTTTATAATTAGATTGATATTATTGATGTTATATGCTTGATGTTATAGTATTCATATTACAGTATGTTAGTAGTGTCTGATACTCAGATTCAAATTTGAATATTGTAGAACACGTCAAAGCTTCGCATTCATAGAATACTGAGTTTTCATACTGTGTTATCGTATTATAATCATAGTTATATATTCGGTATATTTTTAAATATAAATTTTTACATATTATTGTATTAATTTTGTACACCAAATTGGTCAAATCAAGTTTCGATAAATTCGTGACTTATTTTATTTAAATATCGATAATTTATATTTTCTACCTTATTCATTTGGTTACATAATTTATAAAATTAATTTTTATTATTTTTAAACCTAAAATATTTTAATTTTATTTTTAAAAAAATAAAAAATTTTGACGGCTGACCAGACATATGCTATTTCCACTTAGTACTACACATATAGGAAATTATACGGTAAAAATGATACAGAAGTATAAATACGAAAATATGAAAAAATAATTTAACTCAAATTAAATTGAATTTTAAATTATATAGTTTATATAAATTTTAAAATTATTTAAAAAAATTTATTATCAAATTAGTAAAATATAATAGTTTGCTTTTTTAAAATAGATATTTAAAAATATAATATAGAAGAAATAATGGAATTTTAACTAATCTTTTGTTTAGTATATATATACATTATAACATATATTATAAGCATCATCAATGATATATTGAACAAAAAAGCTTGTGCAAGTTAAAAAAACTGATAAATATTACGAAGGTATAATTTCCATACATATATACATTCGTAGATATATGATCAACATATCTTCTAGTTTCATTTCATATTTGTTCGTTTCTCGTACTATTTTTACAATACTTTAGCATAATAAAATTTGCTACCGGTTACGATTCTAGCCTTTTTTATTCGAAATGCAAGCGCAGAATCTTGAGTTCGTAAAATTTAAAACTTTTATAACTTGTGAACATCTGTCGATATAATCATGTAAAATTTAATTTAGAGGAAAATATTGTTTTTAGCTACTAAATTTTAGAATAAAACATTGCTAAAAATAATAAAATAATAAAAAGATTGTATTATAGCTATACAATTCTAAATAAATCAAAGTTTTAGCTTTTATTTAGATATAGTTTTGTTGTATCATATATATTTGTTATACAAAGGTGTTATAATTAAAATTATTTCCTAGTACAAAAATACTGATTTATTTATAAAATATTGTAATAATTGTAGTGAAAACTTATTCATAAAGTTTAGAGTTTTAATAATTTATTAAATTTTAGACTATACAATAAATTGAATTTCATAAAATATATATTCTAATAATAACTGAACTATAAAGTATTTATAAATAAGCATACTATTAAGGTTTAGAAAATAATAAATATTAGAATATTAAGTGAAATATAAAGTTTTGATTGCAGTTAAGATATATAGTATACTAAATCAATCACTCAATGTATATTCAGGACTATTATAATTTTGTTTTATTATGTTCATAATTTAGAATTACTAATAAAATAATAGAATATCAACAACTATTATCAAATATTTTTATGTACATTTTCGAAAAGATATTTTATTTAAAAAAGTTTAACATAATATTGTACTTACAATAAATTACTATTTGAATAAATTTATAATTCAATTGCAATTTTCTGGTTTATTCATGCAATAAAGATAAAGATAAATTTTAGCAGTTTTATTTGAAAAACGAATTCAACAATTTAACTAAATATTTACTGTACTTCTTTGAATCCTTTTACTTTTAATATTTTCATTATTTTTGAAGTTTTAATTAAAATCGATGGATTTTAAAATAAATTCTAACTTCCGTGAATTTGATATTTCAATATTTGTATTCTTTTAGCTATATAATATTAAATATATATAAATTTATTTTCATATATTTTTATTTTCATTACAGATACAAATTATATTCAATTTTCTTTACTTGAAATTGATTTTTCATGAAATATTATAAACTGAATCATATTTTATAAATTATGTATAAAATTAAATTTTGAACTAAAGATTTTGCATTTATTAATCATAAAAATCTTCCATTATAAGATTTTAAAAAAAAACCTATGCGTTCTTATTCATTTCTTTATACATAACAACTTTTTGTTTCTATAGTATACTTATATATAAATAAAATAAATTCTACGTTAGAAATAATACGAATTTATAATTATGAACCTATTATTAATATTTTTAAATCATTTTTTAATCTTTATATAAATTTAAAAAGCATATAACTTTTGTTTAATAAATGGAAATTTTTCAAATTTAAAAATTGTAATTATAAAAAATATAAATAACGTATTAAAACATTAAAATTATATGTTATATATTAAAATTAATTCATGCTTGATTCGAAGAACAGAGTTCGAAAGCCTTTAGAAATTCTATAAATTTTAATACTTCTGGGTTGTATCTTACAAACGATGCACAAAGAAATCGAGATATAGTCTTGAATTGCTTGTTTCTTCTCTAATGCTTTAAACTTTTGCCGTGAAAAGTATATTCGCATTCTCTTTTCGTTTACAGCGAGATCTTCTCAAAGCACAAAATATCTTATCAATAGGATCGTCTACTTTTTTAGTCTTGAATAGGTCAAATTTCACGATTCTTAAAGTTTTTATTATAATATACTTTAGTAGTTATTCGATAAATCTTATAAGTAATACATTATTCACATACATATAAGTGAAGCGATAATTTTTGGTTAGTTATAGTCGAATAGATTTTTATGGACGTACTGCTTATTGATTGCAATATATTACGAAATGAGATTTAATTCAAAATGAAATTCCAAAATATACGTATAACAAATACATATTTTAAATATACATCAAGTTAATAGATTACTTTCAGTTGAAAATGTACAGATTGCTTTTATTTAAAAAAGTTTTTAACGCAAGTGTATAATTTATAAAAAAGAATTGGTATTATACAATCCATTATCTAGTATTATAAATTTCTGATGAGTTTTACAATCTAGCTAAAAGAAGAAATACAATTAAATTAAAACTATATCTTAATTCATCCATTAAAACTCAACTTACATATTAAAAAAAATAAGTCTTCCGACGCTTGTATTTTCTCTATAATCTCTCGTGTTTCGATACGGTCTTTTAGATCACGTATCTGAATAAAGAAGAAAATCACGAGATAGAGTGTGAAATGTATGGAAAGAAAGTGAGGATCATACAAGAAATGTGAGTACTCTAAGGTGAGAAGCTATTCGAATTACGGCATTGCTGACGTGCTAGAAGCTGAATTATTCAGAACTGTCGAAACTTCGGTTATGTCGCTACCCTATTCTTCGTTGTTATCACCTCCAGTATCTCGTATGTAAATTTTCACGCGATTATTTAGCCATATGTAGCTTATCCATGTACTTTTCGTGTTGAGCAAGTAAGAACAAAGAATATTTCGATGTTGTTGCAATTATTTTACCATATTGAAAATGTACATAATGCACAAATAAGGTCTATTTATTTTATTGATTAGATGTACTCTTTTATGTGTTTCAGGATCTGCTTTGATGAGGATTGTGGAAGTTTATAAGGAAATTCAAGAACAAGAAATAAATATAGTAAGTAATAATTTTATTTTATAAATATCATTTCATTATATAAAATTAAAGAAGGAATTTTTTGATAATACATTTTTTATTGCCGGTAGTAATCTTATTTTGATATATATGTATTTTTATTTTTTTTTATTTTTAAAAAATTGTGAAATGTTTATAGAAATGTATATAATCGAGTACAATTAGATTTATTCTATAGTAATGTTCATTTTGCGTATATAATCGTACTATTATTTAAAACGAAAAAAAATTTTAAAATGAAGTTATCTTTTATATAATTTTTTATACGGATTAAAACTTATTTATAAAATATAAGTTAATCCAAAATATTCGTGCCAGTTCGAATACTACTTACTATCGAGGGTAAAATTGAAAATATATATATATATAAATGAATTCCTCAAAAACAGAAAAATACTTTATCTTTGAAACAAATTTGTAATTATTACTGAAAATTTAATGAATATTATCGATAATGAAATAGTATTGATAATTAAATCATGAGACTTAAAGATTCTATTTATAACAAAATTTAGATAAATAAATAACGAATAATAAAGTAATTTCAATTTTGATGTTAATATTTCTTCCGTATCTGAAATAAAATTTCAATCGTACATTAATTTGTTATCTAACGTTTAACGTTCCTTTGAAATATAAATGTTGTAAGATTATATTAAAAACATACTTCAATTAAAACGTATATCTTAACTTGTTCTATCGTAACGAAATAAAAATCAATATAAAAATCTAAAATATAGATAAGGAGTTTCACTTTGTAATTTTTTACACGTATATCATTGACTGATTCTCTTGACACGTCAATATGACTGAAGAGTGTAAGAGTTCCCGCCTTGAAGTCTCATCGGAAAAATCGATTTCTAGAACTTGAAACAAGTACCCTTCTTACATTCTTTTTGTTCGTCTCCTCCTTTCGAATTCACCTTTTATCAGTCGCTAGTAGTATGGCGTCACACGCCGCCAGAATGGCGCGATCGGTTTCGTAAAGACCCATGGCTCTTACCGTGTACTTAGGATACGAAATGGGATAATAAATATTCTACAGATAAAGAAGAGAAAGAAAGAAGATGTGCACAGGATTTTCTATGGATAGACCAATCTTCCACTCGTACGTCTCTTTCTTCTTTTTATGTTTTTATAGTAGCTTGAACCACGCTCGATGCTCGTTATTTCGTCTTCCCTGTCTCTTGCGATATTCTTCCAAGACAATTACTCCATTTTCGAAGAACTGTTGTGAAGATCTACTCGAACTCTTTCTTCTTCGATTACATAAGAATAGTTTTATTGATTCTTGTCTAGAATCTGCATCAACTGAAATATAAATTGAAGTGGACCTTATAAATTTGAGAAAGCATGTATATTTATAAGCTTTTAATTTATAGAAGGATAATTTATAGTTGCATAAATAATTTTACGAATTATTTATTTTTATATATTTTTATATATTTCTACTTTATATCAAACTATTATAACAAAATTGTTTTTAATAATTTACATTTTTTAAATTTGTTATGATAATTTCCTTTATAACGATAGTGTAAAAGAAGAGTTACTATTTTGTTTTATTAACTAAACCCTATAATTTTTTTGTCACTTTTAATTATAGCTAGTTATTCGTGTAACTTAGTTTACATATTTTAATTATTCCTACTAGATTTAATACTTCATAAACTAGTTTTATGTTACCATTATATAAGATCTCATTTAACTTTTACTCTTTCATATAAATATATTGTTCTATATCTATTTTTAATAACAATTATTTTATAATAATATAGATACATTATTTATTTATATTTTAAAAGATTATATGTTGTATTTATAAAACATTATTATTAGTATTTTATATAAATACAACATTTTAAAGTTCAATCGCGGTAACAGTATCATTTGCTATTTATCAAAATAAATATTTGAATTTTTATTACATAACAAGTTTTATTACTTATTATTTTAAAAGGCAATTAAAATTTTGTTTAGTTGAATTAAAAACGTGTATTATCTAATTATATACATGAAAATATTTGTGATACAAATTTTTTTTTTCATAAATAAGCTGATTAAAATCTGTATGCATAAAATACTAGACTAGGCTATGAAATTATTCAAGATGTAATCGAGTAAATTGTTGAAATCAGCAAACATGAATACTATCCAAAGTAACCAGGAAATATAATAACAGGAGAATAATCAGAAAATGCTGTATATCTATAACAGGTTTTATGTTATATGTTATGTATTTTACCTCCGAAGTAAAAAAACAATCCATCAATAATTCATATTTTTTTAAATTCGTTTAAAGCCGTTGATTCTTAAAACATAATAATTTTTTTAAATAATAAATTGGAAAGTAATATAACTCACAAGTATATAAGGAAATTAACGATTTATCTTGATATTTAGTTCTACGAATTGTTTTCTTCGGTTTTTTCCTAATTTATTAAAGTATTGAATTAAAATGATTTTTCTTTATTAATTTATGATTAAAACATATTATTTAACTTATCTTGTATATAAACTGTACATAATTATTATGTCTATTATATTTAATTTATTCGATTTACTGGCAGCCAATTACATACCATATAAAGGAAAGTGTTGAGCAATTATATAAGTCTATTAACTATAAGATGTATCCATTTTCTTTTCATATTTTCCGAGATAATAATGATTTATAATTATTTACTTTGAATTAAAATTTATATCTGATAACTAAATAAATATTATTAAAATTTTTATTTTGTTTTTTATTAACATACATTTTCTTTTATCGATAGATTTCTATAAAATACAATTGATTTTCAAATTATAAGTAAATATACTTTATACGACACAAAATTTCTTCTATACTTCTATACAATTTTATATTTATTAATACTTTATAAAAATAAGATCATCTATTTTATTAGTAAATTATAATTAAATTAAATAAAACTATAAAAAATTCTTTTAATTGCTTCACTATTTCTATCATTAAATACCAATAATTTAAGTTAAGCTTTCTTTTTTTAAAAATTATAGGACTATTTTATTTTTTAATGAAGTGAATTGAGATTAAAACATTACTAAACAATTACTTTGTTAGTAAAATATTTCATCTATGTATTGTAACTAAAGAATAAAAAACATTTATAAAGACTGTAGTGAACTATAAAGATTCAAAATGCAATATTTATGTCAAATATAGTAAATTAGTGAAGCAGTATAACACTTTAGTTTCATTATTCAAAAACACTAGAGCAATTTTTCATCTTCTTTTCTGTACTTTTACTATGTTATAAAAATGGCAAACTGTGGGACTTTTGAAAGGAGTCAGGGGAGTCATTTTCTTATAGTAACTCTCAGACAAAATTGCCTGTTTTACATTTGATACATTCTCTTAAAGCTTCGTAAGATTTGTAAACGGATTAAAGTTACAAAACTGTTCTTGTCAATTCGATATCTTTTATCGACAATCTATTGCTGATCATTACGAATTAATTAAATTCAAACAATGTGTCGCAACAGTAACAGACAAGTCTATAGAAAAGATTGGAGAGAATCGTAAATTCTTTCCTTTCGTGTTAGAAATAGACTTCTTCTTATAATATTTTATGATTCATTATATTTTCTCTGATGCATTTTAAAAGATTTTAAAATTTCTTTTGTCATAAGTATAAATTTGAATATTAGAATTCAGCTTCTTAGAACGGTTCTTTTCATAAACTATATTTTTTACTTAATAATTTTAATATTAAAAATGTGTAAAAGTGAATCAATAAAAGTCACTGATGGAAAATCATTTTAATATAAATTTTTAATTATATCAAAAAGGTACATACTATAAATTTTTAAAATTCTTACTTTTTTACTTTAAAAGAAATAATAATTATTGCATAAATTTTATTTTAATATATTATAGATAGATAACTTTATATTGATATATATGAAGTAAAAATAATTATTCGAATTTATTTTCGTAATTAGTTAAAAGTACTCGATAAAAAAGAAAAATACAGACCAAGAAACTTATATAGGAATATTTCGATACAGAATATTTTCCTCTATGGTATTTCATTACAAAAACATTAATCTATAAATGGTCGTATTAAGTTGAGAGTAAAAACATTTTACAAAGAATAAAAGATAAAATTGATGCCTCTTAAACGTGTATAAAAACAATAAATATAACTTAAATGAAAGCATACTAACATTTTTGTAAGAAAGAAATTCAAGAAAGTTTTCGTATTTTTAATTTTCAGATATGATACATTTAAAATGTGTGTTAAACGGAATTTGTCAAATAATTTTATAACTATAATATTTATAAATATATCGGTTATTTTATATAGATTTCTTTCATAATTTATTATTTAGCACGATACAAAAAGCTAACTGAAAAAAAAAGTTTGATTTAGTTGAACAATCTAGTATATCATAAGTATATTAACAATATATTGTATTTAAATGATTCACTCTAAAAAAATATTCACGTTAAATAAAAATAGATATTTAAGGTATGAAAACAATTTAAAATCAAAAGACATCATTCGATAAGAAATCTATATACAATGTTGGATGCAGAAAGGTAAAGTACGAAATGATTGAATGAATGCCGATCAATAGTGAAAGAGGTTTCGACTTAAAAATCCAATCTGGCTTCACGAATCCAGAACAAAAAGAAAAAAATTTTCCTTACTCGGCGCGATATTTCAAACTGCACTTACGACTCTCCAGCCCATAAGTTTTTCAGATTTAAACTTCGATTTCCAGGGGTGTAGGGGAGGGGAGGAAAGTACGTTCACGGTGAACGGGAAAGATAAAATTACTCTCGCGAGCACGCGTGCCACGAAATAGGATTCGGCACAAATGTTCATGTAAATCCTCTGCTCCGTAATGCAAGGGAGTTTCTTGCTTCGCCGAGGTGAAACGAAGCGAATTGCCACTGAAGTTTCGTTTCTCCTTCGCGGATTCTCGAGCTCATCTTGTACAAAGGTCGAACAAGAGATACGACGTCTGCCTCTTTCATGCGACTCGTACCAATGCGTCGTTTATTAGCTTTAAATTTGCTTAATTTATTGTAATGTATGAGAGCGCTCGTAAAATTGTTTTTCTATTCAATACAAATAGACAATTTGAATCGAATAAACGCTGAGGAATTAGTTAAAAATTAACGAGTCACTTTCTTTACCGATCTTCGGCTTTCCGTGAAAAGTACACCGACGATCTAATCATCATAATTCAACTTTTAGCGTACGTTGCGAAAATATCCGAACGGAAAAAGTAATGTTTTTTATTTTTAATTTTTTAAAATATAAATATGAAACATAATTTGTATACTTTTTATGAATTTCTATTTGATTTCGTTGTATTTTGAACAGAATTATAATTTGAACTCTTTTTCCAAAAACTAGATCTTTCCACGAAACAAATTTTTTAAGTTGATGGAATTTTTATGGAACTTTCATTTTAATTTTAATCTGATTTAATACTTCATGCAATAATAAGTAGATCTTAAAATTTAGCAAGGAGACTAATATTTATCTTAATCTTTAATTGAAAAAGGTATTATGTACCGTTCAATATTTGTTTATGTGAATCGGTGTATTTGCTGATTTTTAATTAAATTTTAATCTTCGACAATAAAAAATAAAACGAACGTATATACACAGCAGAATATACGTGTATATAAATGAGAAGATATGCTGACGATTAGTAATTTTGGTATATTAAGAAAATACTATAGAATAGTCGTTCAATTGTTGTACAAGGATTAATTTATTTTGTGGTTAACTCACTTATCAAATCTGAATGAATATTTAATTATTTTACACAGAAAATAATATAGACAAACCGAAGTCTTTCGATGTAAAATAAATACGAATCGCGCAAAATTATAAAGAGTCTCTCCAAATTCCACAGGAATATTCATCAACCTTCAATATTTCCCTCGATCGTGTATGTACATACTCTGAATACGGAATAACTGTCAACGCCAGCAATATCTGGATCGAATAGCTCTAATCAATGTTCATACCAAAACCAGTTTAACAAAAGAACATACACGAGAACAACTGACCATTCTAAAGCGTATATGCGAGTTTGATTTCGCACCTATCTTCGTTATAAAATAATTGATCCATGTTTCGCAATAATTAAATATATATTGAAGCGATGTAAAGAGAAAAAAGAGTAAATTTGAAAGGAAAAACATTCAAAGAGAGAACAATATAAGAAATAATAATAAAAGAAAATGAGGAAAAAAGAAGCATAAAGAGAGAGAGAGAGAGAGAGAGAGAGAAACAAGGCTTTAAGAAAGAATGAGAGAGAGAAGGAATGCGAAACAGTCAGAGATAAAAATCAAAGAGAAAAAACTGAATGTAATAAAGGAATTGTAAAAGGAAAAACATAAAAGATAATAATGTAAAAGGGAAACCGTAAGGGAAATGTGAGTAAGTAGAAAAGAGAGGTAGATAAAAAGACAAGAATAGATAGAAAAATAGTATGAACAAAAAAGATGTAGAGAGAAAAAAGGATAATTAAATAGAATAAGAGGATAAGAGATAGATACAATAAAAGAGAAAGGAGAAAAAATGAGAAAAAAGACAGTGGAAGAAAACGAGTGGGAGAAATGAAGTGAGGGAAAAAGAGAAGGAGAAAAAAGGAACATTTATTAGATTTATTCGTAAAGCATACACATAATTCAATGACATATGATGTGAATACATATAAGTATTTTCTTAGAAGAGAAACATTCCTTAGTCTTTGTTAACGATCGTCAATTTTGACATAAATATTATCACAAATTAGACTATATATTATCATAGCAATGTATTAAATTAGTGGTAAATATTCTTTTATCGCTATAATGTAAATCATAATTCTTAAAATAGAGTTGAAATTAGTTGTAAAAAACTTTTTACCGAGTCTTTAAGTAATTATAAATTTCTTCACATTTTCATTTTTTTATAACTATTCGTGTCATTCAAAACTTATATACCTTAAAAATATTATAGATTTGATGCTGTCATTCTATGTTATTTTAAGTTGATCGAGTTAATAATATATGCAAAATATTGTGAGAATATTTTTATTAGTAAAAATTTTAATTAATCCTATCTTACATTCTAGTATTATTTTGATATACAATATATTCGTAAATATATGAATATTGCAGTTTAGGTATATTAAATCTTTTCAGAAGGTAATTGATTATAAATAAGAAAAATAATTTCACGTGGATAAAAGTTTATATTACAGAAAAAATAAATATGATTGCGAAAATATTGTGATCTAAAATTATATACAAAGTTATTATTCACAATAACAAATATAAAGGGACGAAAGCAAAAAAATTTATGAAGAGAAAAGTACTAAAAGATAAAAGAAGGAAGATTGAAGGACATTAGTGTTTACCTATAATATAAACTGGGATGATTATGACATTTAAATAAATCTATCGAGATATTACTACTTCTGTTTGCTAATGTACTAAAATACTAATATATATATTTTCCTTTTATATTATATATTAATAATAGAATTACGTATCTGATTATATTAAAAATAAATTTATAATATTAATGAAATCTATCTTGATATAATTTATACATTAATATTTTAAATAATATTATTTTAAATAAAAATTTATTCAACTACCTTATTATAAAACCAATACATTTATATATTGTTATAAATTCATAATTTCTATAACTACTAAATATGTAAATATTAATATAATAAAATTCTATATGATATTACCATTTCATTTCATTTTATTAAGTATACATAATTTATAATTCTATATTATAATTTATCTCATTTTTAAAGTATCGAGATCGAATATTTCAACTATTTTGAACAATCATATCTACTGAATGTAAATATAGCAGTTAGATAAATAATATTATACATGAGCAATTAAATAAAAGAAGAGATAGAAGAATAATTAAAAAATAAAATGAAGATGAAAAAATTTTCATATGAATTTCAAAGTCTGTTTTATATACGCAAATAATTCAAAGTTATTATATAAGTTATTATATTTTAAATTAAAAATTGTAAATAAAATATATGAAAATTAGATGTATATGACGAGATAAACAAGAATATAGAATCTCTTATACCGCTAAATTTAGCTCCGAGTAAAAGTTTTGTCATAATTATAATTAATTTTTTTTTATAGCTCAAGGCTTTCTACGTAGATTTGCTGGTGCCACTAGAAACGAATCTGGAGAAAGACACAAAAGTTATTCAGGTAATTTAGCTATATGTTATGTAACTGAATTTTAAATACAGAATTTTTTTAACTAATGTACACGTTTGCTTGCAGAGCGAGCAGAAGAAATTTCTACAGCAGCATAAGACACGCAGTGAGACATACAGCAAAGCAGCTGCAACGATGAAGAAGCAAAGAAAGAAGTCACGGGGCGCGAGTAAAAGTGGACTCGCCATGGACAAAGAACTCAAGAATATGCAGATCCTCGAAGAAGAAAAATCCAAGCTTGACACTTTTTGTGAACAAAGCTTAAAAAATGTATGATATACAATTACTTCGTTTGACCTAAAAGCGTTATTTTTCTTGCTCGCTTAGGTATATCCGAAGATAATAAATTTTTTACGATTTTGTTTTTTTTAAAAAAACTGAATAGTTTCTTTCTATTTCAATATCGTAAATACTGTTTTCATAAAAAATTTCATTAAGCAATTAACCTAAAAAGAGTTACACAATTATACGTATCTTAAGTTAAAGTTATTTTAAATTGAAAAAAGGCATAGGTAATCTAATAATCGAATACAAATATTTTAGTTCGAGTTTTTTATCGATGATTAAGAAGAGTCGATAGTATACAAATATAAAAATGACCTCGGTATAAGAAATTAGTCTACAGGTTGTAAAAAAACTCGTTAAAAGTCTTTTAATATACGGATGTAATATTAAAAATTATCGCTTTGATACACTTGGACAGATTTCGGAAAATTCTCCCATGATTTATGCTCCCTGAAAAAATTGTGCGCGTATAAAAAACAGCTAATTTCACAGGCAATGACGCAAGAAAGGAGGAGATACGGGTTCGTACTGGAACGGCAATGTTCCCTAGCCAAACACTACGCAAGCTTCCATGAAGTTGCCTTGGCTGCTCTGCATCCTTCCGTCGATGAGTGGCGCGAGGTCGCAGCAACGCGCGAATATTTACCGCAGTCCGTCGAGGATATGTTCGCCTCCAGGCTGAGGGTGAGTAATGGTAATCGTTTACCTTTCGAAGGATGCGATGGGAGCGTGAATTAGGTGTTAGTCGATGCTCCAATTCTGCACTAGCAACTGCGACAACTGCAACAACTGCAACAACGAAACGACAAATACCGCCTGCGCAAAAACTGACGATAGACTTTTATTTTAAAATGTTCGCACGCGACAAATTATTCAGCCTACGATAATATTCATTGGAAATTAGAATTTGTTTGCTCTTAAGTACATCTTTCTGGGAAATGAGATAGAATTTTATTGTAACATTATATAATATTTTATTTCGGTTATTTTACTGGGAATTTTTTCTACGACTATCCTAACTCCATGTGAAAATGGTAGAGATGAAATTTAAATCTAATAAACTTCCAGTAACATAAATTTCCTTGAAAGATACTAGAATGTCTTAAACCCGCTAGAATAAAAATGATTTTTCACGCAGTTTTTAAGAAAAGTGTGGATTCCTTTTGTTAAATAAAACTGCATTGAAAAGAATGAAACTTTTTTTATATTTTATCATTTCTAAATTTTTTAGCTAAAATATTCCGAGTACAAAGATTATTATTCTACGCGTTCGCAAAGAACTTAAAATTTTTCTTCTCTTAGAGTTCGCGCACGTACATCTGTCATCGTTCATATATTTATCAAAATATTTATCCGCGCGCATTATATATACAAATTGTGGAATAAACTCCGTGGAAATATTATTTTTAAAAAAGCATATTTACCGCTTGCCACTAATTTTAAATTCGGCGCAAGTTTCTTGTCAAACTCCAATCGGGAAGAAAAGCTCCCCGGAGAAATCGTATCGTCGCGTAAAAAATTCATGCTATTATACCTGGCATTAATGAAATTATAATTTTAAAAGTACTCGAGATGGCCATTGTTTTCTATGTTGCAGCAAGTGTCGTTTTGGCCGGAAGACGAAGAGAACGGTGGATCGGAATTAACAATGAGCTCTCAACTCCGTAAGACTCGCAGCATGGACAGTTCTTGTCTCGAGTTGCGACTCGGTCCTCCACAAAGCCAATCGACCGGTACCGGACTACACGGACACGGACAAGGTCCAACTCATTTACCACCGGCGCTTTCGCGCGCTAGATCAGAAGTGAATTTGCATGCCTCCACGCTTTCTTTAGGACCCGGTAAGAATTGTCGAAACTAAGCTTCGGAGCGTCGATCATCATAACTACGGTTTCTTGTGCAGAAGCTTTCAAATACGTATACTATTTTAGCGTTAGAGACTTGATATTTATGTAACTTTGCATACAATTTTTTGGAGTTACAAATTATCTTTGTTTGCAGCCATTCGAATTCGAGCTGAAAAGTAACGCTAATATCTTTAATTAATTATTCTGTGTAATTATTACAAGAATTATAATTTGTATGCAAAATTTTGTATCGAAAATGTATAAACTTGAATGAAATATGAAAATATTTTCAGCTTTCAACTCGCATAAGATATAAAAGTGTTATAAGTTTTATGTTCATATAATACTTAATTTAATTGGCCGATGGGAAATGTTTGAATAATTTTATGAATATTTTTAGTTTTTTCTTGATATCCAGCATTAAAAGAATAACTTTCTTTATATACACTTCAAAAAATATTCGTTTTAAATTTTATAGTTTAATAAAAACTGTTATACAGTAAAGTATTTTAAGTTGACATAAAATCATTCGTGTATTTATATTAGAATACTATCGAGAAATAATTTACCGTATAAAAATTACTTTGAGATATATTTCCTATTACTTCGGAATTTTTGCATGTTTAGCTTTAAAGTAAGACTAAAGATTCGTTTTAATATATTTACTGCTTGTTAGTAATATGTAATATAAACTTAACCGAGAATCTCGCATGATAATGACAAACCGTTCGTTACTCGAAGCATATATAATTTGACGGCTCTATGATTCGTCATCAAAGTGAATAGCTCCGTAATCGTATCTAATTTTCAAGAGCGTTAATATGCCTTCATTATCGCGTCGGTTGCATATATGCCGAGTAAGGTTTGCTACTAGTCTAGACAATTATAAGCGTATGGATATAGATGTTTCCTCATTTTACTATGTGGGTAACATAGATACGCCGACGTAACGTCTTTCGGTAAACATATTTAGTAAAAACTCTTAAGTGGAAGATATTTAACGATAAAATTTAATAGGGCATACGCGACTAGTCGTAAAAGTATATACTCACTTATATAGCCTACACGAACATTATATATCAAAACGTTTTTTTAAAACCAGATATATAAGATTTATGTAGGTAAATTTGTAATAAAACTATTCTCGAAAAAACGATTTTTGGATTATAATTTTTGAATTATATTAATCTAGTCTTTGGTTCGATATTAATTAAATAAATCATTTTCCATAAAATTAAAACATTTTTTATTAAACATATATTCTACTTAAAGTTCAAACCCTACAAATATTATCGATATAAATAAAACATGGTTTAACTACTTAATTTAACATTTTGAATAATTTTTTATAAAATATTCATTTAATCATGAATATCTTTTGTTTATTTATGTGATACGCTGTTTTCCTTAAATCTTTAATGATGTGATAAAAGTTTACATCTAAAAGTACAATATCTCCTTTAATTTTCCATAAAAATACCTGCTATAAAATTATGTCATCTATGCAAAAAGTATTTTTCAGCCTTCTATAAATATCCATGACCATTCATATACTTAGAATAAGAATAAAACGAAATATTAAATATTCAATAATATTTAATAACCCTTGCAACATAGTTTCTTATCTATTATTATTAAATTTTATTTAATTTTGTATCAAGTATCTATTAAGATCAGAGTTTTCTTTATAATGTTTTTAATATATAACTAAAAATTGAATCGAATATACATTTCGAAGCGAAAGATATTTACAAGTTTGCGCTACCTAAACATGTGGCCTATATCAAATTAATAAGTCTGTTCTCTTTTACCAACTTTACAACAGAGGTACCAGAGACTCCACCAAGGCCACGATCCATGGCACCTGTTTCTCGTAACAGCGGTGGTATTAATGCTGCCCACATTGGGGGTGGATGGGGTGAGGCTCCACTTGCTCGAGCTCTTTTTGCTTATCTTAGCTCGGGTGAAAATCAGCTGAGCTTTCACGAGGGTGACCTAATTGCACTAATGGGTACGTATCAATTTTTACGATAAAAAAAAGCTTGCATTTTGAACGTAATAGAAGATTTTGGAGAGGAAAATTGATTTTAAATTGGTATTAAATAATTCTTCGCAATTTTTTCGACCTTTTATTTATTTTTATATAAATTTTATTGGTCGAAGAAGAAAATTTCAATACGATAAATAATTTCAAAGTTTTCTTTTATAGAGATATAAATATTTTTAATTCTTTATATTTATTTTACATTTACGCAGGTGATCGACAGAAGGGTTGGCAATTCGGTGAAAATCTACGCACTCAGTGCTCCGGATGGTTCCCCTTGGCTTACACAGAAGTTATTATAGATGAATCATTAGGGTAAAAATAAGTTTTTATAATAATTGTCTTCATCAAATGGTAACACTCTATAAATACGGTTCAATAAATATTTATTCTTTTAAAATAAAAGAGTAGATATAAATTTATCTCTATTAACTTAATTTATATTAGATTATCTAAATTATATAATTAATATTTATAATAGATTAAGTTGAATAAAATTATAAAATATATCAGAGTTAAATTCAATAAAATAAACCAAAAGATTGATTTCATCGATAAGAATTAGATATACATTATTTTCAATTTGATAATAATCTGAAATTCAGAACAATAAACATCGATGCAACGAAATGCAAATTAGAGGGATTACAGATATTTATTATAAAAGTTAGCTAGTTTTCAAAGACTATTGAATTTTGTAATTCAGTTTTTTAAAGCATCGAGTTATACGCGGAATTTTTGAACGTTTTTTTTCCAGATCCCCCAACCACAGTACGAGTAACGGACGGGCCAATGGATCCGAATCGAAAGTGATGCCACCGTGTAAACCGCCACCGTCTAGACCCCCAGTACCGAATGATGAATCTACAGGCGTCAACTCGCACTCTAACAGCAATGAAACTAACGGCCACACTCACAATGGTTCCATTTCAAACAGCAGCAGCAACAACAACAATGGCACTGTTCCTAGTGTGCCTAAAAGCAACAGCTCTCACAATATTACCACTCCGTCCACTCGACAGACCAAAGCAGTAAGAAAACAATTAATTAGAGTAAAAAATGGTGTTCTTGAATAGATTCCCCGATGGTCTATTTCATTTTTTTATAAAGTTCTTTTTGCATTAATACGCTATGTGTTTGTTCGATTTTTTACGAGTATTTTTTTTTATTAAAATGCGCATATTCTATATTAGAAGTTTGATTTTTTGTAAATTCAGAAGAGAGTTTTCATGAATTTTCGAAAATATAAATCATTTCTGTAATATTTGTTGCAAAAACATAAAATAGTACTTATACAAAGTTTCAAACTTTTCTAATGAAAGGTATTGTGAGGGCAGTGCCTACGTATAAAAGAAAAGTGTTTCAAAAATGTATTCAGAATTTTAATACCGACTTAACGTACTATATAAAAAGTACACGCAACAATGTACATTAAAGTTATGTATTGATTACAATATTCTTCAAATGATATTTATGGAAATTTTAGATAAAATTTTATCTCGTTTTCAAATAGAAATATTTGATATTATATACGATTAAAGAAACTTGGTTTTAAAATAATATTTTGGTTTTTAATTATTCAACATAGATTTTTATCTTTTACTTTTTTTCCGTAAAAGAATATTTTTGTAATCATAGATTCGATGCACTTTGATATTAAAACAAAATTATTAAATTTAAAAACTTTTTTCGACAGCTGAAAAAAGGATTCAATATCTATTAAACTTTACCGTATTCATAAATGATTTTTTTCATTTTTTAAGTCGGATTTAAAATACAAAAATATAATCGTAAAATTACTATTAAAATTTGTATTCTCTTAACGAAACTTAAAATACGCGCATTTTTCGTAATATTAAAATTTCAACTCGCCCCCGTAGAAAAATTCTTTTCATTATTAAACTCTCTCAATTTTAACCTTTGAATAATTATAAAAAATTTAAGAGCAAGAATAATTGTCATCGAAAAGTACGTCTCCAACCTCGCTCGAAAAGAAAAAAGAGAGAGAACCGCATATTCAGCGGAATGGTGCATAATCAAACACGAGAACTAAAATAAATAGAGCGAGAGATGAGAAGAAAGAAATGGAGTCTAGTTCACGTATTCTTCCATTTGCAGATCCGTCCAACTGGAACTCTGCCGACGGTGTTGGCAGGAGGACGTAGAGTACAGCCGCCGGTGCCGCCTGTTCCGCCACCTCAGGCTGTTACGTCACTACATAGCAGCAATGATAGCGGATTCTCAAACGAACCCCCTGTACAACCGGATATCGACTATAGTGACGATGAAGCTATGAGGTGAGCGTCTCTAAGACAGAAACAGTAAGGAGGCGGAAAAAGTAGAGAAAGAGCGCCCGAAAGCACAAAAGTTAATGACCAAGAGACAGAAAGAGAGAAAGAGAAAAAGAGAAAAAGAGAAAGAGCTGTGAAAATCTTTCATTACTATTTCATTCTTTCCTGCATAATGATTTATTTTATTACGAAAACAGATTATTTTTCCCTTTCCGTTTTATTTTTAAAGCGTACTTTAGGTATTAGGAATCGTATTGTTCCATCTACATGCTTCGTACCTAAGGTACTATTAAAGTAAAATTTCAGTCATCTTGAATTTTCGTATAAAACTTCTATGTAGGATATTTATGAATTGGAACGACTTCATATACATTGAATAATTGCACTCGAATATTTAAGTGCAGAATTCAATCATTATGCTACCTCATATTAAGAACTTGAAGTAAATTTTTCTTAAAGTATGCTTTAAAAATATGAATGAACAATTATTTGACCGTTCGCTGAACCGTTTAAACTGTATTTTCTAAAAACTGAATAATATTAAAAAGTATGAAGGATTGTGATGTTCACAGATTTATTTGGTGCGATATTTTCATTATCTGATATAGAATGATATTTTATTATAATATTATTAGTTTCAAAATTTCTTTGATCTAATCAATTAATAACGGTCATATATATAAGTCCATAATTTATAATTTTATTTTACTTATCGATTGAAAACTTATTTCTACTAACCTATATAATGTGTTGCTTGTGTATACTCACTCTAAAATTTTATTTTTCGTTGTTCATTTTGGAATGTATTCATTATTGATATATTTGTTTTAAATTTTATATAAAAACTATGACGTATTTATTAGAAACGTACAAATTCAATTAGTTTTCTTTTAGAAAATTATGTGTTGATACGATTGTTTTATATGTACTTTAGTCATGACCTAATTCTATCTTTTTAAGTAGAAAGTAGCATCGCAAAAATAATAAATGAAAAGTAATGAAAGATATTCATTTGTAATATAATCTTCTAACGAGTTTTATATTCTTTTTTATCTCCTGTATCAAAATGTCTCAGTATTTTTAATTATATTTAT
The DNA here is from genome assembly GCA_018907195.1 of Dolichoris vasculosae. Taxonomy (NCBI): domain Eukaryota; kingdom Metazoa; phylum Arthropoda; class Insecta; order Hymenoptera; family Agaonidae; genus Dolichoris; species Dolichoris vasculosae. The sequence goes on along the minus strand of JACCHY010000002.1, from coordinate 17,857,362 downwards.
AAATACCATTTAAATCCCAGAAGTAGTTGCTTCTTATAAAATCTAATGATGATTGAATGAGCATATTAACGCAAGCTTTGTATAAAATGTGCATCTTTTACTCTCTGCTCTATCGATAAATTAAAATTACATATATTTTCTTTAATAGTTATAAATAGATATTTTTAATCATTATACTGTTAAATATAATTTTCTTTTTATAATTATTACCTGTAGTATTTTATTTAATTTTCATATCCTAAATTCGTACAGTCAAAGTCGTCGTATGGAATTGAATTACTTTTTATTCGACATATTAAAACACTAGAAGTAGTTTATATAATAAATAGTGAATCAATGAATGTTTCATATTTATATTTTTATATACTTTCTTACTATTTATTCATGTGAAGACTTTAACTGCGTACAAACTATAAAGCTATATAAGAAAAGATGCTTTTAGATAGGCAAATTAAAAAAATAATGATAATGATCGCTTGACAATTGTTTTGTATATAAATATATATATATATATATATATAATATAGAAGGCTCTTTTTATAGACTAGCTTTGTATAAAAAGGTAATTTTCTTTGTCTTACCTTATTTTTGGAAAAGCTTTCACTTTTTAGATTACGTTCCGTTTTGTTTTGTTTCTATCATTCTTTGTAGATTCCGCATGCGTTACTGCGATCGATGGAATTAAATGCGACGGTGATGGACTTTTACTCACCCTATACCAAATTTTTATCCCTATCTTCTATTCCATTCCTTTGTTTTCTCCATAAATAAAAAAAAAAATTAAAAATAAAATCTTTCCTGTACCACCTTGGCACGTAGCGTCTTCATATCGTCTGGTTCTTGGTCTTTTGGCAAGTCTTTACATCTTTTAGTTGTAAATCCTCATTCTTTTTTTCTTCATTTTAAGTTTTTTTGAGTGAAATTGTGATACTTATAATTATAATTACTATAAATTTTATACGTATTTGTAATCCACAAAATTTTCAATAGGTTTAAAAAAATTTTAAATTATTTTTCTTTAGGCAACGTTTCTATTAAGGAAGATAATTATATGCTAAAAGATAAATAACACGATTATAAATTTAATACGGATCGATAATAAAATAAACCGAGTTTATTCGAATAAAATTATAAAGCGATAAAGTAATTCAGAATTTTGGGTTACTAACTTTAACTTGTATTTTACTAATGTATCGTTTGGTAATTCATACATTTCAGGAGGTAATTCAACAAATTTAATTAATTTATACATAAAAAAATAAAATATATCGATAATTTTTTTCAGCAAATACTAATATATATAATTTTTTTTTTAAATTGAATATAAAAATTATATTTCGAATAGACACAATATCACTCAACAAAATTTACGATTTTCTTATCAATTTTTTTATGTATTAGTTCACGCAATCATTTTTCTTGTTTTTTTGTTTTCTTTTCTTTTCTTTTCGTTCACACAACCCTATCCCCATAAAACAGACTAAGACGACGCAAGGCAGCTGATCGAACTACCAAGCAGCAGAAGCATCAACATAAGCACGCCCAGCAGCAACAGCAACAGCAACAAATCAATAATAAGGATGACAGTAAAACACAGAGCTCAAACGAGAGTAAAGACTGGGAAAACGATTCATGGAAGACTATACCACGCGACGAAAAGTCTTGGCATGTTTATCGCAGTGCCATGACTGAGTATTGGTCAGAGGCAAGCGTCGGTGGAGGTAATAATGATCAGCCAAATGGAAAATCTGGAAGGCATGAATCCGAAGAACGTAGAATTATCAGGAATGCGGAGATCGATTCGAATAGTCCAACGAAGAAGGAGAGAAAACAGCAGCAACACAATGACAATAGTCAAAAGAACGAATACGAAAATACGAGAATAGTAAGGAATTCGAATTCGGAAAGAAATGGTGGGGGTAAATTTTCATCCAACGATGATCATAATTCGGGACGAGGATACAATCGTAGATTCGATAGAGACGAAAGTAGGTCTAGAAAGGATAGACGGGATATCGAGACCGAAGATGATGAAATAGAAATTGAAATAGACGTTGATGAAGAAGAAGACGAAAGTTATAATATGAGTATGGATTATCGTTCCGATAAATATGAACACAAAAAATACTACGATAGTAATAACGACGAAGATCACCATTCGAACTACCGCCGAAACAACGATTCTAAGTACGATAACGTTAAAATGAGCGATTCGTCCTCATCCCAATCTTCGGAGTCAGAAGATGAAAGTACCATACCCGAAACCGGTAGAAAAGTTGAACAAATTGCTCAAAAATTGGAACAGACCGCTCAAAAATATGCGCGTGAACACAGTCCCCCAAAATTCATAGAACGACGTGGTATGGAGTATAATAAGAACAGTCTTGACAGATCGCGCGACGATGCAAAATTATCACCGGTGTCATTCAATAAATACGAACGAGATATCCGTAGTAGTAGATCCAATCAACGACATATGAATACCGAGCGCGAGAGAGACCGCGATCGATACACGGATAAGTCATTGGCCTCGTCGCGTCAGTCAACCTTAACCTACGATTGCGATAGTTCTTACGAGAAGAATTCTGAGAGAAAACGAATTTCGGAACGAATGTCTTCTCGTGGCTTGGATCGACCTCGACCTCCGTCGCAAGAAGCTCCCGAGAGACCGACGGAACAACATTTGCAGTCTAAAGAACATCAACGGTACCGCGAGCGCAGATATTCCGAAAAGGAAGATATTTATGGGGAAACAACGGTAATGGGTTTTACGAACGATTCTATGATAATCGATAAAGACCGCGGGTACGAATCTAATTTTGAAACGAAATTGGAAAGAAATAAAGTCTTGGAGCGTCACGGATATCCGCGAAATTCAAGAATATCCGAGGATCATATCGAAAGAAACGATACAAATAATAATAGTTTAAAAGACGATAGAAAGCCTCTAATGCCGAGACAGAGTACCGCGATGGGGCATCTAATACAAACTGGTCGTGGCTTTGATATAGAAAACAAGAGTCCGAAACTCGTCAAAAGGACTAAAAGCTTTTGGAGATTCCGTCGAGATTCGGAGGTTCTGGAAGGTATGGCTTTATGGCAACATAGATCCCTCGTTGATATTCCAAAAATGCTGAAAAAGAACTCTCACGAGGAGAAAACCAAGTCTCCGGACGAATCTCGGAAATCCAGCTCCGAAGGAAGTCCAGGACCGTCTCACCGAAGTCTCGAGCGCAAGAACAGTGGTTCGACGATCACCAACGAGAGAATCAATGGTATCGATCAATCGCTTCCGGACGAGCCTAAAGCAGCCGAAAGAATGCATCTACCCGAGAAAACCTCGTTGGATTACTTCGAGGACTTGCCCACTCCTGCGGAGAGGCCCAAGATGGTTGAGAGAGGCGACTATCGATCGTCTTCATCGAGACATCATAAAGAGCCGCGGCCTTACTTCGTAGGCAACGTATCAAGAAAGGCAATACTCGAGAACGAGAGGAAACGCAGTTTGGAGGCTAAGAGAAATATGATAGTAGCCGAGCTAAAGGAGAATAATCAAACGAAAAGAAATGAAAGAAGGAAAAAAGCTTACGGAGACGACGACGATGGTTTAATGATTCAACACTTTACCGAAACCGATGCATCCGACGAGGAGTCGACCTACAGCTGCATTATCGTTAAGGATCAAGCGGTACTGGAGAAGACTTTGTTGCCAAGAACGAAACTTCGAAGAGATAGCGAGCGAAGTGATCGAAACAAGAAGACTTGCGGGCCTTGGTACGATCTTTGGGGCGTTGATCAATCTGTAACTAAGAAAAAGAAAAAGAAACAGCAGTAAATTGTATAGACGATTCAACATTAATTTTCTTGATCAATCTGTAACTAAGAAAAAGAAAAAGAAAAAGAAAAAGAAAAAGAAAAAGAAAAAGAAACAACAGTAAATTATACAGACGATCCAGCATTATTTAGATATATATTCCGTTTTTTACTTTTTTTTTATTACATTTCACGTTTATTAAGTTTTTTATTTTTAACGTACAGTTTTATTTTGTTTATGACCTCATATGACATATTTTTATAGTTAATAATGTGTGCATTTGCTCGAAGCTAGAGTATTTCTGTTGTTTACTGCAACTCGATCGCTGTGTTTCTTGTTTATTTTTTTCTTAACGCAAATAAAGATTTTTTGCATTCAAAATTAATTTTCTCGAAACATATTTATAATTCTGATATTTTATATTATTAAATAAACGGCATCAATGAATGAATAAGTTAAGCTTCATTTGCGTATATACGTATGTACTTTAGCACCCTATTTTTGTTTTCTCCGGCGAACTATTTATACTTGATTTGTATATGTGAGTATCATGTCAATATTATAGGATACATTAGTCGCTATATTTATATCATTGTGCGCTATTTTAGTTTGTTTTTGTATCGAATTTCCACAGCTACATATTCGTTCTATAATCGTATACGCGTCGAACTTGTACAATACATTGCTATTTATTCATAAGTCAAATGAAATGAAAAGTAAATTACAATGAATTGATACAGCTTGTATTATAATTTGTAATTCATCGTTGTCGATGGTAGTAAGTAACTGTTTGATCAGAAAAAGAAGCTCCGACCTCGTAAAATCGTCAAACTGATAGAAGATGTATGTATAATTATTAATGATCATTAATTACCAACTTTATGCAAATTAAAGCACTTACATTGGAACAAATTTTGAAAAATGACATTTATCTTTTATAAAATTACAAAATTTTATGTTTTGTTGCATCGATTGGATTTAATACGATATATATTGCTAATTAATGTAATGCATTTGAAAATATATAAAATTAAGGTACATTGATTAGTTCGGATAATTTATTATAAAATAAATTTTTAATTAAAACAGAGTTTCAAAAATAACATGAAAAATTATAACAATCTAATTCTATAAGGTCGACCAATTTTAAAACACTATTCGATTTCAAAATGGATAAAAAAATGAATTCATCTTAATAATATAATATATTCTGGATATAAATTATTTTATGATTTGTATAAATTGAAGATACAATATTTTATAATACCTTAAGATACAAAAACGAGGAAGTTTATTCTCATATCTTTCAAAAAGATTTTCAATAAATCAATAGGCAGCTCGAAAGATTTTACAATCATTTACTCGCGGAACGGTTTAAACGGTTTAATGGCGTTTAAGATATGTAATTTCTTTAAACACTCGTAGAAAAGAGCACGTTTTCCTATACGAATAGAGCTGGTCATCTTGTGAAAACGTGTGAACATTGACTTTCTTTCAGGAACAACATTTTTGCGACGGTGAAGCTGCGCAAAACAAAGACCAACGATCGTTCGGCCCCGGCACTGTCGTAAGACTAGTAGAAAAAGAATGAGAAAAAGGAGACAAGTTTCTTCCCTTTATCGCCTCGTAGCACGCTGGCTCAAGTGGTTGTGTTGCGACGATTGTACAGTCGATTCGTAAAAAGGATATAAAAGAATAGAAGAAAAACGAACTGAAATAAAAACAGAAAACCGAACACCTTTTTATACTATATCCGTTCGTGCCTCGACGCGTTCTATAAGATCAAACGCTTCGAAAGGTTTAATATCAATATATTTGTCTATTAATGATATTGCTTTTGTAAATTTATAAGGAATTATAAGGAAGCCAGACCACTGATCACTGACCGATGAGAGATTAGGCAGCTGTAATTCAGAATCGAATTATATAATTATATAATATATCTCTTATAAGTATCGTGTTTCATTACTACAGAATCGTGTAGTTGTTATATGAAATGTTAATACTTTGGTACATAATGGAAGAATTTTTAAGTTTTATTTATACGTTCGATTAGAAGTAAATTAATTTAATCAAAAAAAAAGTTTTAAATAATCAAAATGGTTGGTTATTGTGTATACGTTAGTAAAATTATTCGCTAGGACAATAAATATATATTTTTTTGAAAGCTAACATTTATTTATATAGTTCTCAATATGTAACTTTATTTATTATAGAAATATAATTACTCATTTATATAAAATTTCCATTTTAATCTCATGGAAATTCATTTTTACATTAATGCTTGTAAATTGTATAAAAGTGTAATGTAAAACGTAATGAACTGCAAGAAAAGTACTTAACCCGTTAATATTAGTTTGGTTTTAAAATCTTTATTTACTTTAATTCAATATTGCAAAAGGATCGTTTAAATAAATATTTCAATAAAATAGTTCAAATTTAACTTTGTACGATATTTCGATAGTTAAAAAAAATGTAATACAATTTTTAAAAAGATTTTTTGTTCAGTTTATGATATTAATTTGGAATTTCCAATAACATATATCATAATTGTCACTCCATAATCGTAATGTTAAAAAATTATATAAGAGATAAAAACATGTCACGTTAGCCTGTTTTCTATAAAGACAAAATACCCTTTCGAAAAGCTTTAAATATATATATCCGCTTATTACATAACTACTCTTCGATGAAAATGAAATCATTTAATTTAATAAATTATAATATTCGAGTACTTATACTTCAATATTTCTCGACTAAAATATTTGAATAATTTTTATTCTCATGATTTTTCTGTACGTCATCTGGACGATAAACCTCGAAATTACTATAGAAATGAATTGATATCAGGCGCAAAATATCGCTGAAAGAACTTTAGAATAAACACGTTTCATAACCCGTAAAAAGCTTTCCAATAAGTAACTTATTTAATAGCTATTTCATAGTCTTTATAAAGACGAGTGAATACATATGTGGAGAAACAGGCGAAACGCGATTCCGTGATCTGCGAAACTCGCACTATCACGACGATAGATTAATTGAGGTGAAATGAAATGGAAGCTAGAGTAGAGTGGAATGCAGTAGGTGAAAGAGGATAAAGCAGATTTCGGGATAAGAATAAACATCACAGACTTACGTATATGGGTTTGCGAGGAAGCGGATTTATTCGTCTCGGTTTTCTTGAGTTCCAAAGACAGAACAGGATGAAAGTTTCATCGCTGTCAGTCGTAAAAGCATCTTTACGTGCACTCGCTTGCACATCTCGTAAAATGGCGAGACTCAGGCTCTAGTTCTTTGTGATCCTACGCCGCCTTGCGTTTACGTCTTCTGACTTTTCAAGAAACAAGGTCTCCCGATTTTTTGTCATCTCACTTACCTATTTCTCATTCATTAATTTTGTAACGCATATTTAGAGCCATAAACTATCGAGCAAAATAATAGTTTTGATGCCGGGTAAAATAAAAATTTTTAATATACATTTATTCGAATTATTCCTATGATTTACGTCATGTTATACTTCTGAAAACTATAAGGCATCGTTCTTAGCTTCACTTTTTATGCGTATAATATCAATAAAATTCAATTTAAAGCTGAGACAGATATGACTTGTTACTCGAATAATAAAAAAATTTTGCATGGATAAATTTTTAATGGTGAAAACATTAAAAAAATTTTCACTTTAAAATCATAGGATAATTAATGTATGTAAAAGAAATTTGATATAAATTTATAAATTTCAATTTTTATTTCATTCCTTAAATCAAATAAGAAATATTCGTGTAATTTAGGGATCATTTAATATAATCGAAGAAAATATTTATTCGTTTAAATTATTTTAAAATTAAATTAAAGATTTTTTTATGCTCTAATTTTAGTACGACCTATACACAATTTTTAAAATAAAATGAAATAATATTTAGGCACGTGCTCTCCGTCCCTCTTGTAAAAGAAGGAAATGCTGTAGAGGCTGTGCTGCATAAAGTTAAAAATTTTATAAAAAGAACCAGGAAAAAAAAGAGACGGAGGGAGAGAAAAATGAAGGAGAGACAAGCGTGATTTTAAAGAACCAGAGCCATAAATCTCGATTAAAGTATAAGAGAAAAGTGGTGAAACATTGCCAGGGCTATTGTCGATAGAGAGAGAGACAGGAGACAGTGAGATAGCGAGAACCGAACCCGACGCTTTAGCCGTCCGGAAATATAAAATGATCGAGAATGAAAAAGTGTGTAATTTGTACATCGAGAAATAACGATGAAGCCTGTCGTGATCACAATGCCAACTTTTGTAATGTCAATACTAAGTCCAATAATTCATCTAATTGAGAGTGTGATATTACTTTTGAATCTATCCCCTATCCAGTAATCAATGTAATGAATATTATACGGTAAACAGGTTTTCTGAAGTATACATACAAATATTTGAATAATTTTACATAACTAAAAAATACTTTTACCACACATCCAATCAATATCGTCTAATACGAGCTTATTAATTTAATTTTGTTATGTCTTAATCTGTGCAAAAGTATCCGTTAACATTTTTGTAAATTCTTCAGAATTTATTCTTTAATTCGTAACGCAGATATTTGAGATTAAAATTTAACTCACGTAATTTTTGTACATAAAGTTAAATTCAATTGCAAATTACTGAAATTTTTAACATTTGTTACATTTCTTAAAATATTGAATTATTTTCATATTGAAAATATATACGATCGATATATCTTTGTTTAGCTTCTAACATCCATACATTTAAATGTTTATTTTTAAATTTCAAATTATCTTGATTTTATAATTACATATAGAATGATACTTAATACTAATACATTACGAATAAAATATTTATAAACAATAGGTATGTAATATTTTGAACATTTATTTTATTACAGTAAGTAAATTTAAGTACTAATAAATTTAAAAATATTTTAAAAATTATTTAAATAATGAAAGTGATTAATTTTAAAATGATATCGTATTTATTACCAAAACTATGATTATAGTGCCTAAAGTAGAGTTTATTTTAAATTTAGCAAGTGCATGTTTTATCCAAAGAAAACGATTAAATGTAACGATTTCTTTCAGAAAAGGTATACAATTTTTTAATTCTCAGAAATATCCGTCTGCTGATTCCGTCTTTTACATCCGAAAGGATAATGCTAACAATACAAATCAAGTTATAGTATAATTGTATGAAAAAATTTAAAGAAATTGATTATATATGGAAAATAAAACAATGTAAGTGTTCCCGATTTTGTAATTATAAAATAGAACAAGGAAAAAATTGACGATTATATTACCTGATTGGAGAATCTATAATATTTAATGAATATACCATTACTAAAAAGGTTTAAGGGGCCGTTTAATTCTATTAATATACAATATTAGGCTAAGAATCTTATACATACAATTATTATTTTGTCATTAAAGAAGAGAAAAATATTAATATATAAAAATGCATAAAAAGAATATTCTACTTATAACTATGTATAATTCATATAGTCGAGAAGAAAACGTTAAAATTAAAAAATGAGCGATAAATCTGCGAAATCGTCAAAGTTGGTGCTCAACTTTAAAAATATACTAGATAAATAAAAAATTGAAAATTGTTGTATGGACTATGTATACATGCATATACGTTATATATTATTGTTATCATACTTGTAAGAATTGTGTTTTTATTCGATCCATTCCTATTACTTAAATAACCTTAATAATTTAATATCGAATCTGCAGAGATTTCTATTAATGTAAATAAATTTTAATATAAATTTTTACACTAAATTCTATTTGGTTGTTAATAAATTTAATTCAAAATTTATTTATGTGAATTATAATGCTGACTTTTAGCTCCGTTTGACAAGATTCTACTATATAATATTGAAAATATAAATTTACACGTTTTTAAATAATTTCTTGAATTTAATTGTCCAGAATTAGGTATAATAAAGAATAATTTCTGTTTTAAAATATTTTTTCAGACATTATTACAATATTTACCTCAATTATCTAATCATCATTATTCATGGTTACACAAGTTCTATTCTACTCGTTCGTTTCCTTTTAAACTAATTTCTTGAGTAAATATCTCCATTACTTTACTCCAATTTGTTCCAAAAAAATTTGAGTCATTATGCAGCATAATATCGTTTGTAGATTCATTTTTTATTTCATAGCTATTTAAAGCTTATCTAGTAGTTAATGCACGTAGTCACGAACAACGTGTTTTAATTAGTTTTTAGATTAACGAACCTTTGATTAATAATTCTTTGATGTTAATTACTAATCAAAGATAAAAATAGTCTGGAAATGTATTAAATATCTGGTAAAAATTTAATTACTACGTTTTCCCTTATATATCGACTTAAAATAATTTGTCATTTAGATTATGTTAATTTTCGTACAATATAATACATAAAAATCAATATAATATAACAATTATCAAAATTTTATTAATTAAGTTCCGTAATGGAATTCATTTGTAAATTGAAGTTTGATGTTAAATTAATAATACGAAATTTGTGTTGTTTACATATTAATTTATTCGATATTATATTTTAATTCTCGTGTTGGACAGTCTGAAATTTATAGTTATATTTAAATAATTGCAATGTCAGTATTTTTAAAAGAAATTATAATTTTCTATACTTTTTACACTTGATATTTTATAAAACAGCTGTATGTCAATTGTTAATTGCAAAATTTAATATTACTCATTAATACGTTCGAAGTATTATTATATTATAATTTCTAGATTAAGAATTAAGTTCTAAAATAAGATTAAGTTCTGATTCAAATAGGTACATTTTTTTTTTAATTTTATAATTTAACCAGTTTTACAAAGTTTCTTATAAAAATTTCGTGTTATACGTGATAATAAAAACTACCGTATATAATATGTAATTCATTCAATAGAGCATTGGATACTAAAAGGATCTCGTACTATCAAGATGATTAAAAATCATGAAACTTTAAAAAAAGAAATACTAAAGGTAAGTATATGTCAATAACATACATAAAAATAAATTTAATTACATATTAAATGAAATATTATGAAATTATAATTAGATATGTTTAATATTCTATATAATACAAAAATTAACTTATAATGAAATTGTTTTATTATTATTGGAAAAAATTTATCCACATATTTAATGCATATATATATATATATATATATATATACATTAGCAGGATTAAGGCTTATTAGAATTAAATGAAAGAAAAAAGTATATTATTTCATATAATAAAAATATTTTATTTCTTTGATTAATACGTTATAATTTTACTTTTTTTGAGCTAAAGTGATGAAGTACTACTTTAATTAATTTAAATCAAATTTTTATTTTCCTATCACTAAATAGATTTAAAATTTTATGATTTATAATCCTGATAGTATATTTTTATATTTTATTTCTGGTAAATTTGTATCATTCAATATTCTTTTAAATATAAGAATCGAAAAGTAATTTCGTATTTTATTTTAAATATTTTCATATTTTATTATTATAAACACTAAATAAAATAAATGATAATGAATTTATTTGAATAACTACTGCAAACTTCAAAATAATTACTTATATATTTTATCGCTAATACTATAATTTAGCTTTTAAAGTCTTTTTGACATAAGATTTATTTACAATTATTACTTTATTTATTATCATATAATAACAATAATAACAAGTCGAAGATCAATGAATTTTTTTAGTTCAAGCAAACAATATATTTTCATGAAAACCAATAAATTTTAATTTTTAAAAATAACCAATACAATATTTTACTTACGCCATCTTCATATATTCCTTAGAACTTCAAAAACTCTTACAATTAATTTTTTAATGCAATTATTCACGTTAAAATTATGGTCAAATTAGAAAATCTAGTTTGTGTAGAATACTAGAAAATTATAATTGTTTCATTATATTAAAAATATTTTATATCTTTCATTATATAAAATATAATATTTTAGTTTATTTTTGTACTTTCGTAAAATATAAGCAACTAATAGAATTTGTCAATAATAGAAATATATATTCTACAGAAAAAATAAATTTTAATAGTTTAATTTCAATTATGGCGATTTATTTAATAAAGATTATATATCCTATTTTCTCGTTAATTAGTTATTATCTTTATAAATAAATTAATGAATTGAAGTCTCTGCCGGATTTACTAAATCGATGATTGTCTCAAATACATGAAATCAAAATACGAAATACATGCACATTTCTAATGTATTTAGTGATGCGTATTATTATGAAAATCCTATTATAAACTAAAACAAATTTATACACAATTTAAAATAAGCTATTTTAAATACTACTTCTATTTTACCTATACAAAAAAATAAATTACGATAGAATTTTATATAATTAATAAGTTTAAGTTTTAATTGAATTTTTAAGATACTTCATTTATGAAATATATAAAACAGTCATGATTTCTGTAAAGTAGAAAGAATTTTTGAAATAACATAAATATCATATTTTAGCCGATATCTTTAGTGAATGAAATTTTCTTTTAAAATATATATTATTTTTAAAAGCTTATACGAAATAATTATTAGCATTTCCTTGATATTGATTTTAAGTATACATATAATCGACGATCTTGAATCTACTACAACATTTAAAAATTATTCTTTTTAAATGAGAACAAGTAATTTAAAAAATTTATTTGAAATGACGAATAAATTTCAATTAATTAACTGTTTAAAATCGATACTTTAAAGTATATGGCAATAAACAGCATTTAATAAGAATATACAAATATTCGGTTTAATTGCAATTTCATGATACTTTAGGTCAAGAGGACCGATATAGAGATAGTGTGAGTGATATAGGATAGATTGGACTGCAATAGTACCAATAGTTCAGATCATGTAATTAAGGCATTCTCAAACACTTAGCCTTTAAACTCTGAGAAATGCAACACCGAATATGAACGCCTATCTATTTGATATTGGTTAATTATTATACTGTTCGATATGTATGCCTATCCCATGCTTGTTTAGTCTTCATTTTCCTTTTCCTTTTACTCTATATCCCCTTTATATGAAGCTCTTTGACTGCATATCTATCAGCTATCGAAGTATTATATCTATCATATTTATGTATTGTTAAAATGTATCTCAAAAATATGATACATAATACTACAGTTTTATAGCAATTAATATTAGAAACAATACTTTCACTATTAGAGGATAATAATTACACTATATTCAATCAAATTTAGCATATTATACATTTTTGTTTGAAAAATATTATTTTATATAAAAGTATATATTGAATTTTATTTAGCAGAAATATTATCTAGCAGAAAGTTATTATTAATATAATACTTTGCCGATGTTCACAAAAATAGTAATTTTCTCTACAATGATAAACATATTTTTTATATTCATTTTAAGATATTGTGGTTGATCGATATATATATACATATATATAATTTTCATATATTCATGTTAATATAATATCAATAGAATTACATTTCCTGAATAACTGAAAATAAGTTTTGGCACAGAACTTTATATATGTTTTGTATTTGAATAAATGTATTACTATTATTTTTCAAACTAATAAGCTCAAACATTTACCATATTTTTAAAGTTTCAGATGTATTAAATTGAAACTATTCTACAAAGTTTTTGCATAAATGCTAATAAAATGATAGATATGACTTTTAAGTGATGTACTATATACTTCGTACATTCATATAAAGTTATATTTTTATAAATGTATACGAGAAAAATCATTTGTTTCAATAAATTTTAATTTGTAGTTTCTATATTTTTATTAACTTCAAAACTAAATTTTCCTATATTATTCTTTGCTACTGTCCGATTTAATAAAAACTTATTTCTATTTTTATACAATGCCCAATACTAAAATTAAAATTAAATAAACTATTAACGTTCAAGCGCTTCAATTATACAAATATTTTTGTTGCTAAAAAATTTTTCTTCTACAAAAAAATTTCTATCGTGTAAATAATCTACTTTATTTAGATTTATCTACACATTTAGATAGATATTTAAAATCAGGCCGATTTTATTTATTTTAATATGTATTCAAGGAGCAGATTGTAAATTAATGGTTATTCGAAGGTCATCAGCAGTTCTGGCATCAATGTCGCTTTTTGATTAACTTTCTCTCGCCGAGAGCGACAAGGTTGACGTCAAAATTGTCGGTACCATACGAACACGTCCACCTAACGTTAAACTGGAGAGTGCATTTGACAGGAACTCGGTTAAGCATTTCTCTTTGTCTCTTTCACTTTCTCTACTCGTGTTGCTTTCTTTGACTATCTTTCTTTTAATCAGTTTAACGTTGTTATATGTGTATCAATCCAATTAGATCTGTAACAATTTTAAAATTCGATTTATATCTAGTTGTTTGTATTTCTGTTCATTACTATGTGCATATTTCTTGAATTTTTAATTGAAAGAAATTAAAATACGTGTATGTAAATATGTCATGTTTCCTTTAATTAGTTTAATCGATATAACAATAATTCTTTAATTAACTGTATAATGATGTTTTTACTTTATAAATCAATAATTAAACTGTACATGTATAATATGTATTAGCCTTTCTAATTTTCTCTATTTTGTTACACATACGTGTTATCGGTTAAAAATTATAATTAATTAAAAAATAATTTTATATTTCTATTACCGAATTATTTATAATAATATTAAAAATCAAGACAGCTTCGTCGAAAGCATCATTTGACAACGTTATTTGAAAGTCAATTAAGTATCGATCATCACGAGAACTGCATAATAGATCATCAAGTCAGAGTAACAAGTAGGAGAATAAAGTGACTGATGGATATCATCGATTCTGAATATCTAGAGAAATACGAGAAGACTGGAAACTATAAAGTGGCTTTTAATAAGCTAAAAGGAACAATTAAGAGGAGTATAATAGGAAATGAATTAATTATCGGATACAATGAGACAATCTTATATAGTAGAGCACTTGAGAGTTCAAGTGGTCCCGAATACAATTAAAACAGATGAATGGATTTCGAATAGACGAGAGTTAATACCAATTTTCCCAAGAATTGGCTTTATTTACACAATCGAAATAAAATATTGGAATGTAATATGATTAGAAATTGATTAAATAAATGATTAAATTACTAAAACTATTTTGTTTAGTGAAATATATATCTATATATTTAATTGTAGATCAAGATATTTGTATCTCTATATAAATGAATCGGAACACTGTTTAATTGTCAATCAATGTAAATTTCAATTAATTATTATTATATTGCTATTTAAATAACTTTAAATATTTAAAAAGCATTTAAAGATTAGAATACTATAATATTTTAAATAAAATAAATATAAATTATTTATAAGATTGTAAAGTATTAATATAACTTTCAATATGTTAAATTGCGATGAATATACCAAGAAGCATTATATTTTTTTTACCTTCCTAAGGGCATAAAAATGATAAAATCTTCGCGAGAGAAATATCCTGCTTTAAAGAAGCTAAATAAAGTAATAATTGTCAAGTAAAATAAATGTATGCGAGTTTCAACGATTTTTAAACGGGTTGCTCGCTATGGGTCTACAAACGCCAGACAAGGGGAGAAAAGACACCTGTGGAGTTTTCTCTTGCAATGACGCGTGACATGTGCAATTCTAGCCTCGTGCGCATTGTTGTGGGGCGAAATTCTAAAAGGGCATGCGTAAACGTACGAAGAAGTAACGCGTAGAGTTATCCCTAGGAGGTGAAGTTTGTGGACAGTACAGAGAGAAGCTGATACGAGTAACCCGGTATTATATGGAGTATTATAGAGAGTCTGGTGGGACGACGTGCGAGATAGATTTCAAACCGGTAACAAGGTAAAGTACTGCAAAACAGTCAAACCCATCGCAGCGGCCCGCAGTATTCGTTGTGGAAAATAATAAACGTAATGTAACAGCTCCATGACCTTCGGGAGGGTAAGACGACCCGGAGTAGGTTGCGAGGCGACTAAAGCTCACACGTGCCATCAGATTAGTTTACGAGACTTGTTTTACGGTAAAAAGCGGATCAAGATTATCGGATAATCCGGAAAACGTCAAATTTCACGGTTAGAAAATAATATCGGAAAAGTCGATATGTCAAGAAGAAAAAGGCTTAAATAAGAAATCGAAACACGATCCGAAATAATTTATGTACGCGTTCGAGCTATGAAATAAATTATGAAATAAATAAATTGATTCAAGAAAACCAAGAATGTATATTTTATCCCCAACATCTTCTCATATTCTTACATTATAGCTAAAGTTGATATTCACATGTCTATTGATAGTTACTGTAAATTAAACAAGTTAATATCGTTTCATACATTCAAGATTCTAACACCGATAGTAAATATTGAATCACTATTTGATCAGAGAAGGATGATCAAAAAGATAGAGAATTAAGAAAAGAACTCCACTGAAACTGTTTCTTATTCATTTATTTGCAAATAGTTAGTTTGACACAAAATAATAGAAATCGACTTTACTATCCTTCTAAAATAAAATAATGGTTTATTTATTCGATCGTATAATTAGTTCCTGAATTATAATCTAATTATTAAAAGTATATCAACAGTCGAGTGATAATTAAATTAGTATAAATAGAAAAATATAAATATTTACGTAGCATTAAAATATTTTAATTATTAATTATATTATAATTTGATATTATAAATAAATATTCAAAATGTTTTAAAAACAGCATCATATAAAAAAAATTGAATAAAATTTGAAAGTATACTAAAACCAGAAAAGACTAATTTACTGAGAAAGTTATGAATTAATTTTTTTTAGAAATGTATATTTAAATCCATAAAATATGAAAGTAGTACTATATATATTTCATAAATGTCATCATAAATTAATTTATGATACAGATCCAGAGGCCAGCTGAACTTTTCCTCCGCTAACTAAGATTGTAATTAGTTACCACCTTTATTTATGTCTTTTGTGGTATACCTTACTTTTTAAGAGTAAAATGTATAAAGCCTTCAATTAACGGATTCATGATTATTTAAAATATTTTTACAACGCGAGTTAATACAAAAATTAATAGAATGTTCAATTGACAATATATTTAATTTGGAAAATAATATTATTAGGTGAGATAATTAAACTTATATTTATAAAAATTAAATTTAAGTAGTAAATAACTAATTCATAAAATAGTTAAAATCAAAATTTAAATCATTCTCTTTATAAAAGAAGACAATCTCTTCGGTAGATACTTTGAAGAATTATAAAGGTAAATTCAGATGAAGATGCCATAATATGCCACAGTGAAAATATATATGGATACGTATAAAAATAGTGTTATATTTTTGGTATCTTTATCAGTTTAAATTTATAAAAATTAATACATAAGAATGAAAAATAGATAAAATAGTATAATTAATATATTAATAGAAATTTTTTGTTTAATTAGAAAAACTTATATGTACTGATAAACCTAGTGTTTGTGTTCAGTTTAAATTTATTGATGAAGGAGATGCTGGAAATTTGGTCGTATTAATACCAAATGTTATAAATAATCAAAGCAGAATAGTATCGGTCATCGCAGCACTAGACGAAATACATTTTTTTAGAAAAATTTTTTTTACAAAAAAATGTATAATATATGAAATTATATGGTACCAATACTCTAATTATCCTATGTATAGATTTATTTTTAATATTTACTGAAAATTAGGTTTACCAATGAAACTCTGGTTTAACCGTTTTTTTATAACAGAGAAATATTTCTTACTATTTCATATTGATATATGGTTAATATAAGATTTATGTTAAAATTATATCTATATGATTCATAATGCAATAACACTAGATTCTTTTTTATGCGACATAATATACGTACCTAGGTAACTAAGATTCAGAATATCAAGAATAGTAAATATCATATAATTATAATAATGATAATTTTATTCATACAATTTTGAAATAATAACTAAATATATTCTATTAAAATTATTTCTTTGTTAACGTCAAGAATATCATAAAGTAACAATGCACTGTTTGTGTGTGTGTGTATGGCATACCAAATAGAAAACTCGTAGAATATTCTGGTACCACGATTTCATCTTGATGTAACGTTAGAAGTATAAACAAGGTGCTAAAAAAAATTATATAGATCATTCCAAGAAAGGTTAAAAATCAATAACATAAATTAAAAATATTATGAAAATAATGGAAATTAATTTTTTATGTTTTTGATATCTTCGATTTATCGTTAAATATGAATGACTCGAATATTTTGAATAGAAAAAGAATTTCACGTTTAAAATAAAACTACGAATATTATACTGAGAAATAGTTAAGTTAAATAAAATAAAGAGTAAAAATATAACGAAATAAATTGAACAAAGAACATTAAAAAATCTTTTACAAAATGGTGATCGGTATTATAAAAGAAACAAATAAAAACTTCAAATTACTTTTTTACACAAAACTCTTACATAACACTTTAATGTAAATTCAATTAAACAATAGGGATCACATTAGAAATACTCGTGACAGTAATAAAGGAAAGGATTTATCGGTGATGTGTTCAGGAACCATACGAAATTCGTCTTGTATAGACAATCGTCGAATTCACAGACAAATACCAGCGGATGGGCAAACTAATATATGCTTCTATATGCATGTGTTAATTCGCACGTGCTTCTCAGTGTGCGTGTATTTAACATAACACCAATATATTTGCGTAATTGCATGTCATTTATAAATCGAAAATATGTGAAAATACGGATCGTACGGGAATGATGGCATTATTCTTAGTGGTTACGTTTTCATTTTTTATGTATATAATTATTTATATCATCAATTATAATGAATATAGTTATTTACAATATTGAATCTCATTCTTTAACAATAACATCAACAACATGATTAAACAACGTTCCTCATTGGTACACAAATTGTAAATGTACAGATAAAAAAGCATTAGATGGGGTTCAATGAGGCATTGAAGGTGGCATTCGCTCTGCGCGCCTTATTTTTTTTATAATTCTTCCTGTATTACATTATTTTCTTCTTATTTTTATTTATTTATTATGTTTCTTTTCTAATTTTGCATTTTATTTCTTTGACCGGTTAAATTCATCTTTCTATACATAACGATACGATCGAATCATTTCTGCTTTACAATGTTGTAACATGGTTCGTAATATTTTTTCGTATTTCTGTTATTGCGCATGTATTTTCGATATTATGATTTTACTTAATTTAGTACATCTTACTTTTGCGTTCTGCTTTATTGTTTTATTAAAATTTTCATTCCTTTATAATATAATATTTCGCAATTTTACATTTTCAAATTTACTCTTTTTTTTACTTTAAATATTACATACGAATCACATACATGCAAAATGCGCACCACGATATATAATTATAGAGTGTATGTGCCGGTTCAATGGCATAAGAATAAATGAGTTGATTTTACTTAGTGCATGATTTAATTATTTATAAGAGTGCACGATTTATCTACGCTTCGCAAATACCGACGATCCTCTACTTTATCTAAGTTGCTTTGGTATCCTATTAAAATTTTTTAAATTTACGATCAAAAACTGTATGTTTAAAATTTGAATCGATACGCTAATATTAATTTAACTACGATATATTTCCATTTATATGAATAGAAAATAATTTTTTTTTTTCGTAAGTTTATAACGACGCATCGAATATAAATAATCTATATGTGTTTAAATGTCAACGTGTATATATTAAACTATCGATACCGTGTCAAATTCTAGGAATGATAATAATATTCTCGTTAAATCTACGATATCGTATCTTTTGAAATAAATAATAAATATAAATTCAATGAATATATAATATATCGATATTTGCAAAATATATAATTCATTTGAAGCAAGTATATTTTTTATAGATTAATATGAAAAATATAAAACTTATTTAGAATCTGTTAATCCAATATTCACGACAAATATCTGTTACAATATATCTATAATAAATTTGAATCGCACAGCCGAATTATCCTTGAATTCAATGTCTACTAAATAATTCGTAACATCAAAAAACAACTAATTTAAATTTATAATTTACTAAAGTTCAATTTTTTAAATCAATTTTTTTTTATAAATTATAAATTATAAAAAAATATTCGTTAACATTAATTTTATTTGAACCTATTGTAATTTACATAAAATTTCATTTAAAATATATAGCTTAATATAATATGTTGATTAAAAATTCATAGAACCTCCGATAACAATATTCTTGGATAAAATATATAAGACAACAAGAAATTAAAAACTTATGATAAATTCAGTAAATTTATAAAGAGTATTCGAGGATCGTCGCACGAATCGTCGGATAAAAATACGATTTTTCTAATAGGCTACACAAGGCTTTTACGACTGAATGAAATGTTTTAACGAATCTAATGAACGAATTTATATTTCTTTTTTAATTCACCGAGGCGAGTGAGGTCGTGATTTCAAAGCATTTCGTTAATTACTTTTGTATTTTAAACAGCCTTAGATGAGAAGAGAACAGTAAAGGGACAAATAGGAAACGAATCATTATATTCATTTTCTTTAGTTTCTCTTTTAAGAATATACGAAATGTGTATGTCAGATTTCTTTTTTTTTTTGTTTACATATAAATATTCAAAGATTATTTTATTATTTGCATGGATTTGATAATCCATACGTACTTCTTAGAAGCTACGATCGAGTTTTTGTAAGAAACTTCAGCATATTTAATTTTTGTTATTTAGTGTACGTATTTCAAATCAACAGTCTTTAGTTTCACCATAGCTACTCGGTAAATAGATTAATTTAATTATACTTTTCAACATTATAATACTTCTCCAATAATAAACTATCCTCATAAAGACAAATATGCTGTAAAATATTTTAGCGCTATTATTTACTATTAACAAGTGTCTAATTCTAGATTAATTTAAAAAACCTTCGTACATGAATTTTAAAATTTTGTATTAAAAAAAAACTTAGAAAATACGGTGCTTTAAAACTTTTCAGTGTTAAATGAAATATCAATTATACATAGATATTTTTTTTTCTTTTTTAAAGGCTTGAAACTATTCGAAATATTATAATACATTTAGATAAATTTATAAAACTTTTATACACTATAACACGTCGAAGACACGTACAAAATTATGAAAAGCAGAAAGGGCTTACAATCCATACGTAGAAGAATTAATTCCACGGTTGGTTGAACAGTCCACGATTTAAAAAATTTGGAAAAAATTTTACTTTATTCTAATTCTTATCTTTAATAATTCGTTCGAAATAAAAAATAATTTTAATTCTCTTTAAATGCTAGAGTCAGTAACCACTTAAACGATAAATCAGAATCGAGAAAAATTAATTTTCTTAATCTACCTGTAACGCGTAACATAAAAGGACAAGAATAAAAATAATAAACGAAGTACGGACAAAGTGTGTGAATTAAGAAAGAAATATAGAAAAACTTACTTGGAACTGGTATTTACAGACAATATATGAAATCGATCGCGGATTGATTATTCGTTGCGCGCTTGACCTCCTCGCCACGATGCTCGGCTGCGCGCATGCGTGTGCGTGTGCGTGTGCGTGGATGCGTGCTTGGGTGCGTGGGTGCATGCGTGCGTGCGTGCGTGCGTGCGCGTTCGTGTCCGCCTATCCGCCTATCCGCCTTTCCGGTGGTTTGCGCATTTCCGCGTGTCGGGTATTTTCGTGGGTGTTTGCGTGTTTGGTTGGGTCGATCGGTGTAGATTGAGCTGTCATTTTTATATACGTTAAACAACACGAACTGCAGTGGCAGTGAACAGTGCACGTGTATATTGCAACAGCAGCAGCAGCGGTATTTTTTCATAATACACCATTTTACGCTTTTTACTTTTTCATTAATGCATTAAACGCACACAGTATTCCCTAACGTAACTAATATATTCTTTTTTCACATTTTGCTTTATTAAGGTTCGGCACTCGGTTTGTTTTTCTATTTTATAATTCTGATCGCGCTTACAAGACGATCGACTTTAAACGCTAATTTTCCATCATTTTCTGCCACTAACATTTTGCTTTTACTTTTGCGTTCATAGAAAACCTATCTGTTTTTAAGGAGGGAAAATATTTACTATAATTATGTGCTCAATTTTTAATACACGATTATTAAATAATACTATTTATATTTATGATTATTCCTTGCGTGATTTGAATAAAAAATCAAATTCATTATTAACTATTACAAATGTTTTACATTAATATTAATTCTTAATACCTTATTACATATAATATAAATAATTCACTATTTTCTAATAGTATTCTTCGATCGTGTACTAATTAGTATTTATTTTCTACGATAGTATAATTTTTTAATGCTAAACTATTATCAGCGATACGATTAACAAAACAAAATTCTTATCATGCCGATAAAATTATTATGAAAATTATTTTTCACGATAAAAAATAATTCATCCATTATTCGTATTATTTATAAAAAAGTTTGAATAGTAGGATATTATAAGTATTGTCAAAACTAATTAAATAGATAAAAATATACTTATTTCGATTTCTCGGTGATCAAATAGTATATAATTGTATTATAGAAATATTTATAAAGGAAAGTAGTTTTTACCGAACGCCCGAGAAAATATTAAATAGTTAGCAACGTTACTGCATCATTTTTACATTTGCTCTACTTAAACGGTAAAATGAACAACGACATTCGCCGAAAACCGATTATACTCGAGCCATTTAGTGCGACATCCTCGCAATCTAAAAGATGAAAAAAAATACTTCTTCACGAGTCTATTAACAACTCTTAAAATTCTCTCCATTCAAAAAAAGATAGGTCTTCTAACTGTCTTATTATAAAATGTAATTCATATTACACTACATCTATTTATTTCGTGAATACGCGTGCGGGCATTTGTGTATGGCTTCGTCGCTGCAGTTGTCACGCGTATAAATAAACGCAGACACTTTTATATATCACGATTATCCTCGTTTATTTGCATTTTATTTCTTTGAAAAAACAAAACGGTAACATCAAATATCAATTTTTTGCTTTAACCGCCTTACTTTTTAGAAAGCTATTAAAAATCAGAACTATATTATACAATTATTGCCTGAATAAAAAATTACTCGCACTAAGAAAATAAGCATAATGAAAAAAGAATTTCGATGTATCATAAAGTAACCCAGTCTTTTTTGGAAAAAACGTGCCGCTGGTTATAAGTAGACCTGCTCGTGTATTTTAAATTTTTTTTTTTTAACTTTTTTGTTCTTTTTTCTTTGTTTTGGCTACACTTGATTTTGTGTTTTTTAAGTAATTTAATATTTAAAGATATACGCATAATGTATCGTCGCATATTATAATGAACGTTCGTATATATACACACGTGAGCTTCACAAAAATATATAAAAGAGAGAGTATTTATGTATACATACATACATACATACATACATGCATGCATGCATACACAGATATACATACATACATACATACTTACATACATATATACATACATATGTATGTACACAAAGCGTCTGCATATATTATCTATGCCGCAAATATACCGATATATAACCGATTTTTTAATACGCAAAATCGTGTGGAAAAAGGTGTTTTGCTTTTTCGTTAAATTTAATTTGTTCTTATTTATAATAATAATAATAATAATAATCTTTTTTCATTATATGCGTATATATACACATATACATACATATATAAATTTATATATACCCATACGTGTATAGAGAACCTGTACAAAGTACTTGATTGAGTGCCTTCATTTAGTTTTAAACAAGACACACGAGGTAAAGATTTTTCATATTTTTTATCATCTGTTTTTCATGTTTTGCGTAATCGCTTTGCAGTCTCGAACAATTATTTGCATCCTAAGATATTTCCATACAGGATAAAATATCTCAAAGTCGTGTGATTTTTTCACGCTCTTAAGTTAGGTTATATTTTTCTATTTTATCTCCTGAAGTCTAGTATTTTTTCAATCGTTTGTAGCGCGCTTTACGTATGTATTTTAGTCACTTTTTTCTTTTAATTTTCAATTTGAGAAACAATTTATCTTTCTTCTTTCTTATTTCTGGGGAAATTATATAATGAGATTAAGCAGATAAAGAATTTTTTGCTTGTACCATTTCATCAGCGGTTGTTTATATCATTACTAAATCAATTTTATTTTATTCTTCTTGTAACTTGTTTCATTAAAATTTGAGAAACGCCACCATCACAAGTTCATTTTGTAAGTATCAATTCCATGGCATTGTGATTAATATTTTTCGTATATATATGTATACCTTTATCTTTGCATACGTTTTATACAGATCAAAATAAAACAAATGTCATGTAAGGAAAGCAATGTGTTGCTTTCTTAATTTTTTGAGATGCATTCTGTGAAATTTTTTGGTTAACTTCAAGGGCGTTTCTCGTTAAATTAAGCATTGTTTTTTTGCTGTTTGAATTTTCTTTTTTAGTTTTTTATTCAATTGTTTTTGTTTCATGTGACCATTATCATTAATTTTATCGTCAATGTATTTTCTCACTCGATTCAATAACTCACATCGAGATGCATTTATTTATAATATTTATATTATTTATATTTGTATAACGAAATTGACCATCCACGTCTCGGAAAGCCTTCGGAGCAGTCTTTAGGTTGCAGAAATGGAAACGTGCATCACTTTTTTACTTCGAAGAACGATGTTTACATTCTGTAACGCACTTGTGTGTCTCGAAATGTAAATATCATGTAAAAATTCTATTAAATGATTTAAGTGAAGATGATTTATCGATATTCAGTGAGTAATTGCTTCAAGCAAAAAACTTTTTTTTCATTTAAGCCTGTACTTTTCATTTTAATATTATTTCATGAATATATTTGCGATACAATAATATTTTAGACTCAACTTTTTATCACATTACTTTTAAATTTAGTAGTATCTTTGATAATAGAAAGTCGATACAAATATATTAAAGTATCACTAATTATGTATCAGAAGTACATTAACATTATAAGCTTTTTTATTCCTTCTCTTTCTTTTTCATTTCAAAGTAAACGTTATTCTATTCAAGATTTTTAATTTAGTCTTTAAGTAACAAATCGCAGCTCTTTATCTTTGTTAAGCCTTATGTTTTAATATTAGAAATGGTAGTTTTTTCTATTATACAGTAATCTTTAATCTGTCGTTAATTCATTATTAATCTCTGTTATCTGCTACATTTATTAATTATGTTTTAATCAATAATTTCCTTAATTACAAAAAAATTGTTTCGATTCATCTATGAAATTTAAACGAGAATACAGTCGAAGTCCGAAAATATAACGAAACTTCTACGACAAGGATATTCCCTTTCCAGAAATGAAGAAAATAGCAAGAAGAAAGTGAGCGTCTATATATAAGTTGTAAGAGTAAGCTCCCACAATTTTCCGAGACGTAGGTGCATACGTGTTCATCTAAATCTTCTCTCTTGTTCTTTTACGATTTCTCTTGATTCTATCGACTTCATTAAATGAGGCGTAATTTATATTTAATCATTTATACGTGTAGCATCCCTCAGACCGTATTAAATCGTGCTACGTCAATATTCCGTTTCTTTTGCATATATCGTAATCGTTATCTGTAATCCTCATTCGTAATAGTAACATTCTTCTATGGTATACATGTATATCTTTATTTTGTTTTTATTCGATATTTATTCGAATGAAATTTTCTTGTAATTCGCTGTCTTTCTCTCTTTATATTCTTATTCGATCATATTATCGCTACTATCATTTTTTGAAAATTAATGTTTACAAAGACTCGTTAGGAATCATGATAATCGGAAGTAAAGTACATCAATTATAATTGTATAAAAATTGATGATATCATGAAAAATATAAAGCGGACTCATCGCGTTAAAAATTTACGATAGATTTATAAATTCATTTCAGAAAAGAAAAGAGAAAACGAAATGTTAAAAAATGAGCTTACAGACCAAAAACTTGTCATTTTTGTCCCAGATTTTTTTAATCGCTATTAACAAAGTTAAATTACGAATATTGAGAAAGAGAGAGCAAAGTAATATTTATGTAAGTATATTTCATGCTTATTTCTCTGTCGGTTATAATTTTGAGTCGTAGTAAGGAGAGGTTTAAGGATACGATACGTTGGACGATACTAATGTTTGAATAACGACGAAAACGACGTTGCACGAATCGCGTGTCCTATAGTAGCTTAACCGATTACAAAGATTCATCGATTAGCTTAGATATAGGAGTACGGTCCATCGGTAAGGGCGCTACACAGCAACAGTCAGGAGGCGTCATCTTTTCCTCTGGTACCACGGCTTGGTTTGTATTCGAGGCCTGGATCGAATTGCATGAGTACAAAAACCTGCGGAACATCGAAAATATCAGTCGTGATTGTCGATCGTATGCGAAGGTGTGCGCATACTATAGAAATGAGATGCGTCATATTTATAATTAGAGAAAATTGTAAAAATAGTAAAAATTTTAGTATATAATTAAAAGTATCGTGAAAATATTAATGCTTTATTTAAATTTTATTCCATACTTTTTAGAATGCGTTATATAATTATTGTTTTAATTAAACGTTAGTTTTAATTTTGAATAGATTTTATCGGTAACGATTACTTAGTACTTTGATACGTAACTTTAAGAAAGCAGTATTAGAACCAGTAGAAACGTGAATTATACTTTCCTTATTTTTAAAGATTCGATTAAAATAATATTAGAGGCATAATTTAAAAAAATAAAGAATTGTATTATTTCCGCGGTAAAAATTATGATAAATTTTATTCTAAGATAAAATTTATTCTGATTCAAAATTTTAAACGATAACTTACTTGATCGGTTGGCAAGAGAGTGAAGTCATCGGGAGGATTCGTAATAACGTATCGTTTCGAAGAAGCATCGCACGACGAACTTGTATCGCGAAATCTAAAATACCATTTAGAAAAATATTAACATCGCGTTCTATTTAGTTCTCAGGGCTTTTACATAAACACGCACACATATTATTTTATCTTTTTGTTTATGAAATATAGAGCAAAAGCAGAAACTAAACAAATATGTAGCTAACTAAATACTATGCGTCAGCAAACTAAATGCTAATTAAATTTGGTGAAAAAAGTTAGAGGATAGAAGACAACAAACAGTAGATATTAGACAATAGACAAAGAGACAAATACAAAAAGTTCAAAAATGATATTTTTTGGATGGAAAAACTTACTGCGCGTGTTCACAAATTATTGCATCGCATATTTTGTCAAAAAAAATTCTTTTCTTTCGCTCGTGTCGTGATGCAAAAATGTAAAATGCAAAAAGAGTGCGGCAAAAAATTAAAAAATCATAGAGCAATTATAAATTTGCGATGTAAAAGAAACGGTAAAATGTGCCGGTATGTAAATATATATATCTGAATAGTAATTATTATTGTTATAATAATTGTAATAGTAGTGATAATAATAATAGTAATAATGGTAATAATAATAATAATAATAATAATAATAATAATAAAGACAGACGGCCACAGGCCAATATTTTAACGTTGGTGTAATCCAATAAATACCATCGAAGTAAAGAAAGTCCGATACCTGTACCTGTACAGACCAATGCACAGCATTCCGTACGACTTTAATGCCGCGACAAAGAGGTCTCCATATGAGCCTCCTTCGCCATATTGAGCCAATGGCCCATCGTACAACGATATCTGACCCACCCTGCACCTATCGCGATTCGCTAAACTGTCCGCGGTACTGCAATACAAACAAAGCAAAGTTACATCCAACGCTCGATAGCTTAGAATCTATCGCAAAAGTATGTAAACTAAATTCAATTTATTCGGGAATAATTGGAAAGAATTTATTGTGCTCGAAGGAAACGTAAATACTATGAGGTAGTATTTTTTATGTATATGTATCGATATATGAATTTATAGTATAATAAAAATTCTACCGGAAATATTTGATCGACTTAGGTAAAATTCAAACGTTAAATATTATATATTTGATCATAGTTTCATGGATGTACCTGTAACCGCCCCTTAATCCTGCACCTTCGGCTAAGATTAATTCGAGTTCGGGAGTCGCTCCGCCAGTGATTAGGGATCTTATCAAAGTTAATGCATTTTGGTTGAAGTAAGTCTAAAATCAGTCGTAAGAGCATCGTTATTAAAAAAATATCGAATATTAAAAGACATGAAACAGCTACGTATTTTTATATTTTTGACGGATAAAATAGCACACAAACCGTCGACATTAGAGAATCTAGCACGCTAACAGCAAAGGCAGTGCCACAAGCAAAAGGTTGTGTGAGGTAGAGCTCCGTGTCTGGGTCGTCATCGTCGTCTTGATCGAGAAACTGAACGTTGCTATCATTTACAAGTTCTGTAACAATTACGAATTTAGAATAGTTCATTTATTTGTTGATCGAAATATAGAATTTTAAATACGTCTAAAGTTAATACGTTTAAAGTTGCGAACTAAAGATTTTATTTTTTTCAATAATTGGTTGTATTCCTTATTAAATATATTGTCGAAAATTTAAATGTAACGACTTTGAATTACCTGTTATCATCGGAACGTTAGCGCCATAAACGGATCCTCTTCTTTGAAGAACGATAGGACTTCCAACTGTAATTTAAAAATTTTCTTATTTTTTATTATTTTCGTTATTGGAATTATATTATTTACTGAAAAACAAAACGAAATTTTACGTGATTATTTTTCTAGTACTTTACAAATTTAGATTTCAGAAATCTAAAAACTATCCAACGATTAATTAGCATACTAAAAATAGTTTACGTATTTTTTAAATTTTGTTGGAATATAAAATGCGAAGTTGCAATAACGGTATTTATAAATCGACTTTAAAAATTCAAAAATTAAATTTTTAATCTTATCATAAATTTCAACTGCTTAAAATATAGTAGAAAATGTACATAAAAACATTTGCAAGTAAATATTTTATTAAGATATCTAAATATACAACTTCTGAAATCAGCGACGATTGATTTCATTACAAGAATAATATATATAAAAATACTTTTATAAAATTATAAAAAATTTGCAGAAATTATAATATTTAAATAAATGTTTTTACTTATCGTACAAACGCACCTTGACTTAAAACACCTATCGTATCATCAAATGTCATTGCCTTGATGTTGAGGGATGCTAGGATTGCTTCCTTGTCGGCGAGGGTGGGATCATCGTTGCTAGGCACTTTTGCCGACAGGATACAGCACATATCACACAGATTTACATTAACGGCACGCAGATCTGCTCTACTTAGCGGTGAACCCTACGTTTTGGAAAATTGGTTTTTACATTATTAAATATTACGAAATAACTCTCAATTTCGGAATTTGCAATGATGTTATCGTTATCACTTTTATAAAAATTATATTATGAAATGGTAAAAATGAAATATTTTAAGTTTATTCCAATAAATAAATATTTATATAATTTCAACTATTAAAATATATATAAATAAATACAATACGAAAATTTCAGTTTTTGAAAAATATATGAAACTATTAATATTGGGGAATTTTCTAAGATTTTAAATGATGAAAGACAAGTAATGTTACGTTAATTTATAGGTTAAATAGTTTACAAAATAATTTCAAATAAATATAATATTCTGAATTTATAAACGATAAAAATCTCACGTTTAAGACTGAAATCTTTGGTAGATTTTGAAGCATCTTCCATTCTCGTCTGATATAGTCCACAGAGCCAACTATCACTACGTGTTTAAGCTCATGATAATGAAAATTGGAAGCTCTCAAGGGCATAACTAAGTTTCTGAGTCCTATGAGAGGTGAGTCTGGATCCGCGAATAGGCAAACGACAACGTGACCGTTGAGTACTGTCATGGCTGCCTGATTGCGATCCAGTATACAGTCTTCCAGACTTCGAGCGGGGCTCCAGTGGAACATACCCGTCGAATCGTACTTCATCTCTGTTTTCTCAAAGTCGAAGTCCTTGGCTTGGTCATCCGCGATGCCAATTTGGAGACCACCGTTATTGTTTACATTGGAACCACCGGATGCGCGACTTGTCGGCCTGGATTTTTCCGGTAGGCAGCAAAGACAAGAAGATACGAGAATCTCGCATTATCATTTAAGTTAAGAGAAAATATAGCGCTAATTTTTCATGAAGTTAGAGGAAAAATTATAGGGCGCCTAGATATAGACATCTCTAACAATATAAGTTTACAGGAAATTTGTATCGCAGTTACGTAAAAGGTTTTGATATTTTCAAATGGAAAAAAATTTTAGAAAGTTAAATTTTACGAAGTGTTAATAAAGAATATTTTTAAAAAAAAGATAAAAATAATATATACAATTATTTATTGTAACATATATGAATTCATTTTAATAGATATATAATAAAAATAATTAACTTTCTTGTATATATAAATGTATTTTTATAGTGTTTTAATATTTATATTGTACAAATAGAATTTGTTGAGATATCTATATCTAAATCTACGAATACAGTTTTCATAATATTTATCGCTTAATATCGGTACGAATTAAAATTTTTTATTTATGCATAAAAAAAGTAAAGCATATCGAATTATTTTATGTAGTATTTATTTTTAAAGAAAAATTAATTTTTACTTGAATTATGTAATAATGTAAAATTTTATTTCTCCGTTATCGAGCAATATATCAATGTTCTTACATTTCCGGTTTGGTGCATATATTTTTATTTTTATTAATTTCTATCTTTTTTAGAAAAAAGATCAATGGCCTTATTGTGATGAGGTATCTTTATTAAAAGATATTATATCCTAGATTGCTATTTAAATTTTGTTTGTATAACTATTCTATTGCAAAATACTGTACACTAAAAGCCAAAGCAACAATTCTAATATAAAAATTATACTAGGCTTCACATAAAAATACTAATAATATTCATAAAAAATGAAATTTTAACGATAAGATATCAAAAGTTCTTTATATTTGTAATAATTATTATTGAGAATTGATCATCAATTTGCATATCAAATATGATAGAATAAATTCAGCAATTTTCAAAATAATATAATTTTTAAATGACATTTATTTTTACGAAGAAAGTTTCATTCAAAATAAATAAATTTTTAATTGAATTTATCAGTAGCAATTTAATGTCATAAAATTAATAAAAAGATTATTAATGAAATTTTTTTAAAGACTGTTTAAAAAGAGCAGCTTTTTCTCTAATAAATAACTCTAAATGTAAACAACTCTAAATTGTATTTTAATATGAATTCAATTAATATAACAGAAAATGGCATTAACGAAACGAATGTAACTGTCTTCGAACCCATGTAATTTCGCAATGTGCAAATAGAATTGGTTGGCTAGCACAATAACAGTGCAAAAATTGCTCTCTTGATTTATTTCTACGGACATGCAAGCATTTTAACAAGAAATTATAAATAATTTTTATAAATAAAAAAACTGTTTTACAATGGCATTATAAGCGTACATGAGTTTTTTCACTTCGTAGGCGAGATGGTAGCCAGCATATGCGGACTCCTCTTGTGGCGATCTGGAAAATTAGAAAAGAAGCATACGTTGTTCCAACCCTTCTTCAATATTTCTTATTTTGATTTGTACGTGTAGCGTTTATTCTTTTTTCTCTTTGGATGAATGTATTAGTTCTTGATAAATGAGAGCTAATTTTTATAAGTTACTATTAAAATGTCAATGCAAATTTAAAGATTGAATCGAATCTATAATCTAGTAAAATATTCAATTCGGATAATCACATTACATACGTAAGTTAAACTATTGAAACGAAGATTTTTCAAATTTTCTTAATAGATCTGCATAATATTTTTTTCGAAACTAATGAAATCAATGAGAGATTAAACTTAAAATCGCGTAATGTAACCTTCGGATATACGAAACAACGAGTAAACGACTTCTTGAGTTAACATGATATTACTAAATTCGTAAATACGTTTTCTCGATTATCCCTAAATTTATCTTCTTGTAACGATGCAAAAAATATAAAAAATAAAAGAAACCAATCGCGTGACGAGTGCCGTGAGTCAATGTGGGAAACATGCGTGATGAACGGAGGTAACGAGTTAGCGGAATAACAAAACTTACAAGCATGCAATTTTACGTAATTTCAGAATGCGGAACTTCTTTAATATCGGTACATATTTTAAGAAATAATATTACAAAGTGTATTCGAAGTATAAGATATATATGGAATAAATGAAAATTTATATATTTATATATTTATTATTTATTTGTTTAAAATAAATGGAAAATTAATTTTAAATTAATTAACAAATATAAATTAATTCGTACAAAAAAGTATGAGTTTCCATTAACTTTATAACTTTTTAAACTTTTTGAGATGTTTCGATTTAATTATCTCGATAAGAATTTCTCGGCAAAAATATTACTGCAAATTCTTGATAATTCCGCTAACGGTATCGACCTCACATGCGTGATAGATGTACAAAAAATAAAAAATGAAATAATAAGGAAAATTAAATGAGCTTAAAAACTGGTGAGTGAAACAAAGTTTCGTGAATGTGATAATGATACACGTTTATGCGTTTGAGGTGAATATGCTCATTTTATTTGTTTCTTTTCTCTCTTTCCCAGTGAAACAGCAATAAAACCGTGACCTTTTAATATAATCAAAGGTTTTAATATAATTAAGAAATACAGAGAGAAAGAGAGAAAGAAAGAGAGACAGACAAAGAGAAAGAAAGGTAAAGACAATGAGATTTCGGCAACGTCACACGCTTCTTTGGTACCTCGGATTGAAAGACTGATTTGGGCTCGACAAACTATCGTTGGCGGTCCTATTTACGTTCGGCTTCACCTTGTTCACCTGCTTAGTTGAATTCATTGTTGTCATTCCCACGGAATTGCGGTGGTTACTCATAGCTGTCGGACATACAATAAAGTTGAATAAATATTGCTCGAAAGGCGTGCGTATCTTTTTATATAAATTTGTACTTTGGTGAAGAAAAAGTTGTTGTAAATGGACGATTAGAAATATGAAAATAAATTTTTACAAACACTTTTTTTCAGCGAGCGAACGAATTTTATATTATCTACGATTATTAGAGTATGAATATCAAAAAAATATGTTTTCGGAAATGTATTCGCTCGAAATGTATTATATTTTAAGCGGAATTTAATTCTCTTGAATAAATATTTGTTTTAATGTATTATAAACACAATAATAACAATAACGTATACAGAAGCTATGAATTTTGTATTTATTATTAATTCATATTCATTATTCCATTAAGTTGCATTGAATACTGCAAGTTATTTCATGCGATAAATATATATTTTTATCAATGTAATAATTTTCTTAATTACGTATGAATAAATTATAATGCAGTAAAATTTAGCTTTATCAAATAAAATAATTATAGTACATATTTAAAAAAACATTTTTAGCGAATTTCATTTTATTATTTTAATAATAATTATTTTTAATAATTTAAAAAATCTAAATGCTTAAAACTTAATTTTCAATTATTAAAATACATATATACGCGTGTATTTAGAAGTTAAAAAATTTTTAATACTTACCATTTGGATCATCTCGATCGCGACTAATTTCACCTAAAATATGAATTTGAAAATCAATAATAGTTTTTATAAAAGAAAAACTGTATCACAAACTAAATAAAACAACAAGTAGTTAAAATTCATAATTTGACATTGATTATATATTTTACGTGTGGTTAAAGTTCACCCCGTACTGCGCAATGCTTCATGGTATGAGTACCTATGTGTATATATTTATCAAGTTACAGTCTTATTTACTTTTAGGAATATACAACATTTTATAGCTCGTTTACCATTCGAAAAATAAACTTTGCTTCTACGTCAAATTGCTATATTAAGAAAAAAAATCGTTACCGTCAAATAAGTGAATATATTTTTATTTTATATTCACAGTTTTTTTTTCATAGTTTACCGTGTTTCCATGTATATTTTTTACTTTTAACGATTTTAATAATTACTTCTTTAAAAATAATACAACAATTTATTGGCAAAATAATAGAATTTACACGAGTAAAATTAATTAAAAATTTGTATTGATTTGAAGGTGATTAAATTATTTTCAATTATCTGGTAATAGCTAAAGTAAAAAATAAATGTTAAAGTTTTGTATTGTAATAAAAGTGTATAATTTTTACTTACTTTGTACGAATATCTTTTAAATATTTATAATTTTAATGAACAGAAAAATATAAATAATTTTTAATATTGGATTAAGGTATTAAAAAAAACTGCAACTAATAATAATATTATTTTTCATTAAGATTAAAAAAGAATTTTTAATTAAAAAACTTTGATAAATTTGTCGTAACATAGATATATTTGTTTTGCATCTATACACGAACGTATAAAAATAAAATAATTTGTTGTTTTAAAAATATTTCGAATTTTCAATATTTAGAATATGTAAGGTATTTAACTAAATGGAGCATGCTACAGTATCGGAGAATATTGGCTTATGTTGTTATCTAGAAATATAATATTTTAATGTAGTAAAATATTTTGTCACAACAAAGAATTAATTTTAATAAAATTGAATTTAAGAATACATTCAGCTAAACATGAAAATGAGTACTACTTTTTTAGTCTCTAATCTAAACAAAAATAGATTTCTAATTCTACAACAGTTGATTCTAAAATTAGATAGAAATAAACATGAAGGTTTGAAAATAACAAATATTGAATATTAAAATTAATTAAATAATTAATCTCAACTTATGTTATGTAATTTTGGATTTATAAATAATAATGATTATAATAATAAAATTATAAAAGTGTCATCTTTATATATTAAAACCGTAATATATAATTTTAAGTGTATACAATGAATCAAACGGTATAAATATTCACGAGTTAAGTGTATAAATCGAGTACAAAATTGCCATATTATAAATATATTAAAATAAAATTGATTCGAAAATTTCCATTCAGGATCCAATTTTATTATATTATTTGTAAAATATAATTTAATAACAGAATAGAAACTAAATAATAATAACAATTAATGAATAATATTCAAAACAAATTAGTTGTTTCATATTTATTTAATTGAAAATAAAATGAATGTATATATATGTATACAAGATAATAAGAGTAATTATATATTTGTACTGTCAGATAAATTAAAAATTTTTTGTGTCTAGTATTTAAATGAATCTGAAGTTCACATTTTTATTATCAGATTGGACTAATAAATCGCTATATGATATTAATAGGATTAAAAATAATAAATTTCATAGAAAACATATTAAATTTATGATTTTTTAATTTAATTTTCTATTATAAGCTTCTTTTAATTAATAATTCATTTCTAAATAATTAAATATCATAAATTGAAATAGTGTTATTTCACAAAAATAATGAAATAAGATCCATAAATGACTTTTTAATTTTAATAAATAATTTAAATAAAAGTATGTATCTCATTGAATCTGTATAATTTAAGTACGATTTAATGAGCAGAATAAAATAAATGTAAAATAATATAAAATATGTAGGACTGACGGAGGCCTAACTATACCTCTCACGTGAACCATCTTGGGCAGTTCTGGCGGAGTGAATGTGGGGGGAGGATGGTGATCGTCTGTAACAAATTACTACACATGTTAGCTACCCTAACTAACTCACCTATTGCCTATTTTATACTACATAAACTATTTAATACAAAAAAAATATTTCAAAAAACTTTTCTACACTATTACTAATGCATTGCACAAAATATAAAGCAAACTCTTTTGAATAAATTTTAATAAAAGTATGATTCGAGCATGATGCTTTTATGTAGTCAAATCGTTTCTTCGATTCAAGTGTAATGTATACAATCGCGTATAAGTATTTTTTGAAGTGTGAAAATAATCGAAAAATGTTTGAAATTCTAACCACTGAATTCAAAAGAGTTGGATTATTGACTTAAGAATATGTGAATTGAATTATAATAAAAACAATATATTATTAAAGTATAAGAGATAGTTTCGTGTTTTTTAAAATATATATTTATTCAAAATATAGTGTTACGTATAAAGTGACTAGAAGAATTGAAAACTTCTTTATTTATTTCGAATACTTATGAAAACTCTTTTGTATTTATTGAAAACGATACAAATATATATATAAAACACTTAACTACTTTATTAGTGAAATTTATACTATATATTGATGTTTATAAATGAGCATGCAACGTGCATTAATTGAGTCAGTGGCCGATTAAATTTTGCAAATATTGAAAAAATATACTGGCATATTGTGAAGTATGTATAAAATATAAAGATAAAATCTTTAATATAATCATTATTTATTTCTAGCGTAAAAGTTAACAAAAAGTTATTAAATGCAATGTATAGATATTTCAATATTTACAAAATTAAATTAACTTTCAACAAATGTATGGTATCCTGAATAATATACTAAATCATCTCATTTCTAACTACAATAATATAAAAAATATGCATTTGCACTATACGTGAAACATTTTTAACGTTTAATATTTTAAGAGCATATCATTATTTAATATTCATTGCATTATGAAAATTGAACTTGGTATTATATAGAAATATACTATTACTATAAGTTATAATTATTATAATAACGATGAAAATGAAATAGAAACTACTAAAAATACTATAACGATAATAAAAAATTAATTTCATGCGCGTAATTTTGTGCGGAAGCATTTTGAAGTAATGCAAAATAGCACTTATGATTTCTTTAATTTTCTGGAAAAGAAAAGAGAATATAGTGCACAAAAGTTTAGAGAAGAAGTAAAGAAAATAGTCAAGTTAGAAAAGAAAATAGGGAAAAATAAAATTTGCGTATTGAAAACACATATAATTCAATGTATATCGCATTCATCATGAAGTAAAAAATAATTTGTCCATCTTGTCCAGCCTGATAAGGGATCATACACTACTAGTGAGGCAAAAAAGTTATAAGGAATCATAAAATTAAACACGATAGTAGAAATTCGAGGAGATTCCATTATTGGTAACCTTATAAACTTATTTCTTAAAGCAATACTTGCTAATATTCAGAAGTAACGGTCAAAGCGCGAAAATTCTAATTTATATCATAAAAATTTTTTAGAAAACATTTTAAATTACGAACAAGCTACTTTATTGCAAACTAAGTTCAAATAAATAATATATATATTATTTATTGATATACGAATGTATTATTAATTAACTATTGAAAATTAAAAACGTGCGTGTACGTAAATATTATGCACTTCAAAATAAAAATTTTTAAGATTACTTCTTTAATATTTCAGTCTACGTACTTTACAAAATATTTAATTTTTGACATTTATAGAACCTAAATTGATTAAAAAATAGATAACAATGATATTAGTAAGAATAGAAGCAATAACAATAAATAGTACTATAAAATTAATAAATCACGTTTAAATATTTATTTATGTTCTAAATAGCTATAGAGCCACTGTAAAGAAGCATGAAAAAGTGATTATAAAAGAAATATATTTACACGAAATATTTGAATAAAGCGACTATATATCCATTATGAAATTGCAAAATAAGCGCTCTGTAATGATTTTTTCGCTGTGTAATAACGTAAAATAATACGTAAACATTTTTAATACGATAAATACAAAGTAGCAATATACTGTCAAAATTGCGACAATTGCACAAATGTATTATCGTGATCCTAAATCTGTAATCATAGCGAAAATATGCATATGCGAGGCGTTGAGAATTGCACAGTAGAGCTTTGATTATCTTAATATAATATATATGCGCGAAGATTGCTCGAATGGTATAATTACTCTATGTGTTTCAATATTACACAGCGCATGAATTATTATTGCAAATAACATAAACAGGTAAGTTATCTGTTACATTTATAAGTGTAATAATATTATATAAAATACGATGTATCCTCCACAATTTATTTGCTGACTTACTTGCGTACGAGAAGTCGTCACCTGTGTGTGAAGGACAGTTGAAAACACAAGGAGAGCAAATAGAGAAGAGTGAAAAAGACACACAAACATACAGAGAAAATTAGTTTTGATTGATTGTTTTACATTATCGACGACCGCGTGTACTTTTTTATTTATGCGTGTATACATGAGTATACGTGAATTTTCATATGTATCAATGTTTTAGTGTAGTCAAGATAATACATGAACGAGTTGGGTTTCGTGTTTATTATCGAAATTCGTACTCTACACATGTATTCGTATGCGTACATACTTATACACATGTACGTAGAGAATGTGAATGAATGTATGATCTTGGATGTGCTATTTTGTTCAAATATGAGTGAGTATTGAACGAAAGGAATTTTTTATTGCATCCCTTAATATGAATCGAGTCATTAGTATTTGAAACCAAGTTTAGAGAGATAAGAAATGAAATTTAAAATTCTTATAAGGCTATTTATTTATGTGGAGTTGTAATATTCATAAAGATTGATCAGATATAATGAATATAACAAATAAACATGCAAAAATTAAGATTTTCCCTTATTATTTTAAATTTTAACTTACAAGCGATTAACTTTATAAATTATCAAAAAATAATTTTATCATAATAGTCTTTCATAAAGAAACATTAATCATATTATAATATAAATTCTAGAGCTTATTATTATTATTCAAAATCAGAAATTTTATTACTATATGATACATAAGTTATAAAATCTAAAAAACCGTTCAGAAGAATTTAAAGTTACTTAGGTGACTTCTAAATTAACACATACGTGAATAAACATTTTTAATAAATAAGAATTTAAAAAGAAGTAGATACATTGTTCCATTAATTGTTTACGAATATTTAACAAGAATATTTTATCTGAAAATTTAATTTTTCATAGAATATTTTATTTTTGTACTTTATATTATTATAATATTATAATAAATTTATTTAAAAAATTTATGCAGAAGGCCATGAATATTTTCATTTTTTGAACAAAATATATCCTTAACTATTTACACTCATCTTATTCTATATAAAATTTGAATATTTTAAAAATTTTTGGAATTATATATTAATTATATTTTAGATATTATAAAGGTTAGGTGTATGTTTTATTATAATTATATTAATTATTATTTTAAGAAATTTGCTTGCTTTTGATTCTTATTTCTTTTTTCTAACAAAAATAGATAATTTCTTTTCAATGTAAGATGAAATTAATTAGGTTTATAGAAAAAACTTATGAGTATTAATATTCAAAAATAAGTTTAATTTAAAAGGAAAAATATTAATTCTAACTTATTTTAAAAGTATTATAGTTTTAGAGAGATATAAAAATATCAAGAAAAAAATCACTGTAATTTATATTTTTAACTTATAATTGAAGAAATTAAAATATAATTCAGAAATATTACAAGAAATTAGAAAAAGAACGTAAGTTTAACTGTTATAATACTAATCCTAAATTACATTATACATGTATACTTATATGCATTTATAATATGTTTATATATATATATATTTAATATATACGTATTAAAGACTAAAAAATAGATTTAAAATTAAAATAAATATATTATTAATAATAAATAAAATAACACACTGATGCAAATTTTAATTAAGTTACAGAACATGTATATACGCAATAAATTTTTATCCAATTACAACATCTCAAAATTATGAATTTCATGGCTTTAAGCTCACTGATTTACCAACACTGATCATTAAAAACATTGAGAACATTTTAATATATTTAAAAACTACAATTTTTACGACATTAATATATATAGATATACATAGCGACGAAATATATAAATTGTATGCTGCAGATAACCAGAACAACACCACATCAATAAAAGGATTAAAACACTAATGTATTTGGTTTTCTACTTTGGATCCAATTGGTGATTATGTTTTGGAATATTTTTCGTATCAATGCAAACCAAACTTATACACCATAAATTTTATCAATCGTTTAAATTTTTAAATTAAAAATAATTTCTGTAAGTAATATGACACTGTTTTAAGAATCAATCGATTTGCAATAATACATTAAAAAAAAGTTATGTCAGACTTGCGTTTGATGCCCTTTGTTTCTATTATCTTAGAATAAATTTTCTATTGGGTAAATTGTATAAGTAAATTTTATATGTAATGAATAAGATATGTGAAGAGACAAAATAAAAAATTTATTTTTATATATATTTTATATATTGCGTGTATGCGTGAATGTATATGCACGCGTGTGTATTTGCGCCCATGTATGGTTACACATATGTAATCAGATTATAGCCACAAAAACAACTTTCAATATCCGATTTTCTTTTACTACTTACAATACGCAATAAAATGATTGAGTAAAACAACATGAGAATATAATTTTTTATTGTAACTATACTCTGAGATGTATATTATCAGATAAGTATCATTTGTATTATCTGGCAGAAAGCAGATGTAATATACTGAGCACATGGATATTCTTCAAGTTTTTAAATTACTTTTGTATAAATATTATTATTTAGTTTTTACGATTTAAAAATATTTCACTGGTTACGAAGCTGTTCAAATATAAATGTGATTCTTTAATTTTTTGTGCAGTAATTCCATACATCTGCTTAATAATATTTAACCGACATCAGTGATA
This sequence comes from Dolichoris vasculosae, assembly GCA_018907195.1. NCBI lineage: Eukaryota > Metazoa > Arthropoda > Insecta > Hymenoptera > Agaonidae > Dolichoris > Dolichoris vasculosae. The sequence goes on along the minus strand of JACCHY010000002.1, from coordinate 17,816,907 downwards.
ATAATATTATTTATTATGTTGCTAAATAAATAAAAAAATTGTATGCATTTATATGATGAGTGAAGCTGATATTGGTGATGAATCAGTGTCAAAATATGAAAAAAGAGTATGACGAATGATCGTAGTATATTAACGTACTTGGTTATGAGAATATGGCCTTTGATCAAATTATTTACAAGAAAATTTTATATGCATAGATATGTACTACTTTAATGTAGTAAAATCCTAATGTTTACATATTTATAAATATTTGCATAAATTTTTCTTAACAATCGATACCGATTAGATACGATGTATTTTTGAAGAAAATTCAGTTAAACGATATTTTTGAAAAAACTTTCAGGATTCTTTATTAATTTATTTTTTCTTTGCGAGAATATTTAATCATTACGTATTTTAAAATAATAAATTTATGATAATAGAAATACTGGAAATGAAACATTTATTAATTTTAATTTTTTAATAAAAATTATTAATTTTGAATAGCGATGTATAGAAATCAATTAATATTTTCTGTATATTAATAGTATATTTATCCGACCATTTTTTTATAATTTTTGCTTTTCAATATAATTAAAATTTCATTTCTTTAATAAAGTAGAATTTATCAGGGCATCTTGAAATTTTCTCACATTTTTAAAGAAAGGCCATTTTTGAGTCCAGAAAATAACCATTAAATACGTGTAAGTGGATTAAAAAAGAGTGACAGGTAAACATGTTGATGAATGCAGTCGAATGGTGATTGATTATAGTGAGATAATCTACTCTCCAGGGATACGTACTTGCTCTTCCAACCATTTGAACAGCCCGCACGCCTTTCCGGAATGTGGCCACTGCCCGAAGGGAGAAGAGAACCATAGCTGTTAGTCTTGACATTAAATTTAAGACGACCCATATTTACAGGTCAATCGAAAGATCGTCATAATTTTTTCGGAAAAAGGACGATCTTAATAAACGGAGAAAATTTAATTACTCTGATCTCAATGGATTATTAAGATTACTCAATTATCAAGAAATATCATTAGCATTATTATAAAATCTCACACTATTGCGAATACTGATTTATTATCGTGTATTCAAAATTAATTAACATTAAAAATAATTAAAATTATCCAAAAAAAATATTATTCTAATTTAAGTTAAGTTAATGTACTAAAATACTAAAATACAGTTTTAAAAATTTCTGTTGCTGACTATTGACGACAATTATTTTAGCCATAGTTCTCTCTGATGTAAAGATGAAGAAAAAGATAAAAATTATTACCATACCTAGAATGGAATTCAATAGTTATGTTTCTATACTGCTGAAGATGTAACTTTATACAAATTTACACGAGTTCGAAATGTTTTGATGTCTTTTATTGTTCATTCTTATAATAATATACCTAATATGATATGTCATGAAAGAGTTTTTATGCTGATTATTTGTATAAATATTGTGTATAAAATAAAAATTTCTGACGAATATCTTAAACTGCTGTAAAATGTAACTGCTGCATTATAATTATAGTAGATAATCAAATCTGATTAGTAATTATTGTATTGGTAATCAAGGCAAATTTCAATGGTCTCTATTATCAACTTTGATAAAGATCATAAGGTCTTTTGACAAAATGAATACAGATTTCGCAAAACTCAGTCAATGGATATAACAGAATTGGCTAAAAGTGCATTGCAGAAAGTACGATATGTGAGATTACTATAAATATATACGCTTATGATTATGGATACTTTGCATAAATATACAGCTTCGTTTCAATGAAAGCAAATTGTCGCACAAACCATTTTTATAGATTCAAAAGACTCAAGAAATCTTTGGTTTTTGTATTTATATATATGTGTATATATTTATTTACTTTATATTTATATTTATATGCAAAGGTACGTACGTATGTATGTTTACAATGTCTGTATTTATGTTTATGTAGTAAATACAAAAAAAATTGCAAATATAATTGATGATGAAAAATAAAGATTAGATGAAAAAAATTAAATCGATATATTATAAATCATAAAGGTCAGTCGTTATATTTTAATTATATATTCTAGTAGTTGAATATGCATGATTCTTTACGTATATTTTAAAAATATTATAAATTGATGATTTTCTTTCACTAAAATGAAGAAAACTATGAAAAAATATTTGATTATTAGGAAACTATATCTTGAGTTCATAGAATCACAATGTTTAAAAAGTATATCAACGTACTCGAATGTTTAAATAATAGACAATCGATCAAAAATTAAAAAATGAATCAAAATTTCTGAAATTTCATATTTGGTATAAATTTTAATGTGATAATTACGATATTGTCGAATGGAGGATTCATTACTATTTTCTACAACAATCAAATTATTTAATTATAAAAATAATTTATCAGAAATAAATTATATGAAATATATATATTTTCATTTAATTAATTTATTTATTATGTTGTGTTATATTAAGATAAATTAAAGAATTAATATATATGAAATATTTTTTGAATATTTCCTTTATTTAAACATATCAGAGATAAATTTATATAAATTTTAAACTACTTAAGTATTAGTTCCCAATGTCTCAAATATTTTTTTCTCGCCTCTATTCAAACATGAAATATAGAATCTATTAATTATAAGTAATTATATGGTAAAAATATGGTTAAACCCTGGGCATCAATGAGAACAATTATAAGTTCTGCACCAATTATATGTAATATAATTTTATTAATATTATTGCATTTATTTATCTAAATACTTGTTTATATTGTATGTATCATTACCTTTGACTAATTAATCTGATTATTATGAGTTCGATAGAAATTTCCGTACGTAAAGTTGGATATTTATATTAAAGATGAAATTTGTTTTAAATTTCGGCCACAATATACGAACTTATATATTTGAGTTACAGTCTGAAGTAACTCAGAATACTGAGAATATTTGCGTTCATAATTGAAACAAATATTAATAAATTTGTTACTAAGAATTAATATTATCTGTATAAATTAGTTCAGTATAAATATATAATCTACGTATAATGGCAAAAACTGACTTTCTCACAAGGTTTTGATTTAAAGGTACGTTATTCATAAATATTGTAAAATTCCTTCTACATTATATAATCTAATCTTTTTTTAATTTTAAATAATTGTACTATTTATAACATTTTCAATTTTTATTTTAAATCATTTCATAAATATAATTTTTAATTTATCATATAATAAAATTTAATGTTTTTCAATTAAAAATTTTATAAATAATATAAAAAATTAATTCGTTATATATTTGAATATTATATAAATAAGGATAAATAACGAATATCATATAATAATTTTATAAATTTTAGAATGTATTATAAAATAAATATGATTAAAAGATTTTAATTATATAATTAATACTAATTATAATATTAAATTATAAATTTTTTATATGTTTATCTCTTTATTATATTATTTAGCAACCTTTAAATAAATATATAAGTAATAGGAATCATCAATTCGAAAAGTCGGTTTTTGCTGGTGAAAAAAATTTGTGGTTATATAATGTAAATATTATTAAAGGAATGAATTTTAAAGTTAGTACGGAAATGTACTAAACTTGAATAAATCATAGATTTTTTGATAGCAACTATAAAACGTAGATTTTATCGTAACAATTTTCTGTTCAAAATTTTATTATTTTTAAACAGAAAATTTTTATTTTTTTACTTAAGCTGAACGAACCAACAATTATTTAATATGATAAACAATCTGCATATATAAATTCTTATCCATTTAAAAGCCACATTAGAATATTTATAACTAAAAAATAAATTAAACACATAATTACCACTGGAAAAACAATGATATAACTAATACTTCATAAAAAGAAACAAATATATGTATATATATATATTTTACATTATATATATACAAATATATATATTTCATATTCAGAAATATTTAACACTTTACAACACATTTATTTGAATCCGGTAACAATATGTTTAACGTGCTTAACGAGAGGATGCATTAATTTAATTATATTGCAAAGCTGTTGCACAGCAATTCATTGTAAGTTTTTTTTTCTCCCGAGAGAACGGAAATAAAGTTACATAATTTAATAGTAATTAGATAAATAATTATTTTAAATATTCATAATTAAATCTAGATAAATAGATTTTGGTATCTTATTCGTATTACTTAAGAAACTATCTTAATTCTTTACGCATGTATTTATATATACACGTATAAAATACGACAGAACATGTAGTTAGTAAACGGTAATTTATAAAGCGACGTTAATGCTGCATTATGGCAATAGCCGAAAGCTCTCAATGTTTGCAATTCAAACGAAAAAGCTTTTTTTAACTATTGAATGATGGACGCATTAGTGAATAGACTAGGCTTATATATATATATTTATGAATGTATATAATGATGTAGATAAATATATATATTCATAGAAATTTTTTGGTTCAAGAGCAAGTAGCTTAAAACAAGGAAAGTATGAATAAAAATTTAAGATGTATCGAAACATTTAATTTTCTGCAATAACACATGCTACTTTACTCTTTTAAAAGTCTAAATCGAGAAAGAATTGTGAGAATTACGTCACTATCAATGACAATTACTTCAATTCGAATGCATGATCTTGACTTTTGTTTGAGAACCACTTGTAAGGTAGATCAGAACAAGAGCATATAAATAGATAAATTTATATTTTTATGGAAATGGGATATTTTTTGTTATTTTTGAAACTATCGAAAAAATTAAATCTAAATTAGGAAAATATAATGTTTATTGTAATTTAGTGCATAAATAAACATGAATATTAGTTTAAAAAAATTATAAATATAAGATTTTCATTATATTTCATTATAAATAAATGTCAGTGAAGGATTTGAGTTTATAAAAATGTTTTATTTGAGTTTTAAAAACTATAATTTTCTTATTTCTGTTATGATGTGTAATTTCAATCATTTCTAGTTAAAACTTAACCGTTATTTTATTAGAAGTGATTTAAATTCAATTTTAATTTTATTCTCTATAATATCTCATGTATATTAAAAATATTTAATTTAAAAAAATTGAAAATATATCGTCAATTTTAAAGTAAATTTAATCTTTAAAGAACAATCACTTCACAAAAATAATAAGTTGCCTTACAGTTCAAGTTTTCTTCATTACTTATTTATCTAATTAAAAACGTATCCACTTCAAATATAAATTTAACCTATTTTAAAAACAAAGACGAGAGAATATAAATGTACGAAAGAGAATGAATACGGAAGAAAGAATAACGTACAAAAAATAAAAAGGAAAGATAAAAGAAAGGGGAAAAACTAGAAAACTAAAGACTAAAGAAAGAGGTACAAAAGAATGTTAAAAAAGAAAATAGTAAAAAATCAGGGTAAAAAATGGAAAAAATAGAAAAAATGGAAAAAATAGAAAAAATAAAAAAAATAGAAAAAATAGAAAAATTAAAGAAAGGAGGTAAAATAAATTATACGTATGGTTAATGAAAGCAGAGAACGGAAAAAAACCGTACCGTCGAGGTATCTCTGGAAGACGCTCGCCTTCACCATACCGGACTGCATCATCATCATTCCCACATCTGTAAAAATGCAGCGATGGCATAAAGATTCTCGTTATTCAACTAGGTATCAAGTAAAAGTATACCATTCAAGTACATTCGATTATACCTAGTACATATTGTTACAATTCAATATTTTTATTTCTGATCTCTATTATTTATTCAATTTATCTGAAATTTTATAAATTTTCTTATAGTTATTAGATCTTATATTTATTTTTTTCTTATAAATTATCATACATTTGGATGCAATGTAATCAATTCTATGTTTTAAATTTTTTTTTCACTGTTAATTTTATTAAATATGTAGTTTGACAAATGTATAACGATTAATGATCAATTAAATTTTTACTAGCTTTAACGTTTCAAAATTATTCAATACTGTTTATCGCTACCGTATAAAATTTTAATATTTAATTTTATGCCAGTTTAAAAAATATTAAAATGTTACAATATCTTCCTAACGAAATAGTTAGTGATAATGATGAATAGTTGAAATCAATATGCAGATAACAATGTAGAAAGTCTTGAATACGAACACACGATTGAAGTCTCCTAAGTTCAATCTTCTCCTTCGTTACCTGAACACACGCAATATGCATTAGCTTTTAAATATTTTTATCCAGATCCATATTCCATGCGGTTAGACCAGCCTCTAGTATTGGTTTAAATTCATTTTTTAGTCGCTTCAAAAATAGTGACTAAATCAAAAGATTAATATATTTAAAATTGTATTATACAATTTACACTCAAAATGAAGAAAAATCTAGCCGCTAAATTATGATTAAAATAAGCGGTGTGTATGAAATATATTACAAAAGTATTTTGTTCATTAGTTTTATTCGCAAGTTAAACTTGATTTTTTTTAAATTATTTTTATTAGTCACTGAGTCAAGCTTAAATAAATATTTTTTTTCTTATATTTGCTATTACTATACTTTAAAACGAAAGAAGAATATCATGTATTCGAAAAGTATTTTATGAATTAAAATAACTCGTTACAAAAGATTGGTAGAAAGAAAATATGTACTTATTTGTGATTATCTTTATTTTTTAATTATTAACTTAATTTTGTTATGATTAACTTAAAGTAATTTATATAGGGTTTCAAGTTATTATGTACAATTATATTTTTGAATTTATGGAATCATATTTTCTTAAAATGCAAATTAAAAAATAGAGAAAGCAAAATAATAATTTTGAGATTTTTATATAAATTTTATGACTGTCTCTAGATTGTGTCTAGTATTTTTAAATATAATTAGCAAGAAAAATATGTATTTGTTACAATTTGATTTTCTTCTTTCATGAGATATTTATCATTAATACAGCTAAATCGAATTATTATATTTATGAGTATTGAATATGTTATATACATTATTATGAAAAGAACAAAAATTAAGGAAATGTTTTAAACAATGATTATTTATTGTATGTAAAATTAAATTAAAAAAATATAGAAAGTTAACTATGTTTTTATTTTACTGTTAATTTCACGGTACAAGGAGTAAAAAAAATTAATTTATAACACGACCTTTACATTCTGTTTGCCCAGGGTTTATGTAAATTTATTATTTTGGTGAAATTAATTGAATATGGCGCGTGAGACAGAATGTGAAAGGACTGAATTTCATGTATTTTTGAAATATATTTAGAAATGTTTTTGAATGTTCATAAGTTTAATATAATTCGTATTATCTGTTGACTTATTGCTTTCCTTTTTGAAATCAGAAACTGATATAGCACTCGCTCGTAGTCGACTGTATTTGTAAAACATGAAGACTAATTTATAGTATCCTTATCTCTGAATAACAATTGTATATTACAAATAAGAAAGATGAAAAATTCTATAGACTCCTGTATTAGAAATCTTTTCAAATGGTGTAAGTACTCGTAAAGACAAAACCTGTAAATATAAACAAAAATATACAACTACTCGCATATATTGTAAAGTATTTTTTATCGAACTGCGAAATATAGAAATAAAAAGCAAAGACTGACTTCAAATAGTTTTAGGTCGTTGAGTTTTGAAATCGATATTCAGTCGATACTCGATAATTCGAATATCGAGAAATAGACGAGTCGAGAGGAAAATAGATGAAAGAATGTATAGAAATAACAATAAATATAAAAATAATATATAAAACAGATTTAAATTTTTAAGAGTATAAATTTATATTTTTTTAAACAAATTTGAACTTATTGAATTCAATAAAAAATTTGAAGATGAGATAACATTAAAATAAAATTGTAATCAATATTGAAAATATTTAACGTAATATGAATACTTTATATAATATAAAGAAAGAATATTATTTATTAAAAATTATTTGCATTTATAATTAAAAAATAAATATGTGCGAATATGTGAGTCTTTATAGCTTAAGGATTCAAATGTTTCATTTGTATCATTTTCGGTAAGAATAAAATTTTTATACATTTAAAAAGTATATTCTAACTATAAAGAAATTTTTTCTCGTTCGATAGAATACTCCTTCGCTAGAAACAAAATCAGAAAAATATATAAACGAATACTACGATAAATAAAGCGAACGAAAAATAACAAACTACCCAACAAAAATCCACTCCAGTAAAAATGTCCAGAAGGACTGTTACAAAGAAGTCTCATCAATTTTAGTAGGTATCCAGTGACGGTATCGCGGTATCGATACTGCTTCGATATCAAGCAGTAAAAAGAGAAATAAATAGACATACAAATCAAGAGTCAATGTCTAGAACTGACGGATATTTCGTGCATGCAAGAAGATGAAATAAATATATAGAATAATTTATATAAAGGATGAAAGACGAAAGAAGAAGAATATAGAGATAGAATGAAAGATAAAGATGCACAGAAGAGCTGCGTGAATCACTAGGGTGCAAACTAGTTTTATAAAGTTTTCTTGAAATTCAAAAAAAGGGCATTGATCAGGTAAGCTTATTCCAGCTGACTGAAAAATCTATAGTTTGAGCAAAAAGTAATACATACTCGAAATTTATTTGAGAGATATTTTCTGTTCGGTATAAACTTTCAACTTTGATATTTTTTGAATTGTGTTTTAAAAATAATATATTTGAAATAGTTAACATTTATATTTTTAAGATGTAATTTAAATTTATCAAAATTTATCGATAAGTTATAAACTTAAATTATACTTTCAATATTCATGGTTATTTTATGGTACATTTTTTAAAACAGTGATTATATTTTATGTTTATAAAAGAACTCAAATACCTCTCCAATAAAATTTTCTGTCTAATAATCAGAGAATTCGAAGTCAAGGGGAAGTGAAATGGATTTAGTTTAAGTGTCGCATGCTCATCTCAATAATAACGTTTCATTTTAGCGCAATTTGCTATTATCAAAAATGCATCGTTTCTATAAATCAGAAATTATGTTTAAATATGCTGCTTTTTAAAATGAGAAAAACAATAAGATGAATGAGTTACCGAAGAAGTAGATAAGCGGAGAGAAAAACGAAACGTCATTCGAGTAGCATTCCAGTGTTTTCATTTTTGTTTAGCTTGAGTGTTTGCCAAAAAGACAGAGTATAGTATAAAAGAGAAAATAATAGAGAAAAATGAGAAACCGAGAGAAAAATAAAACTGACGAAAAGAGAGACTGCGAGAAAAAGTAACCCAAAAAAACGTAAAAGAGAAAAAAATTATAAGATATATGCAGCCGTTTAGGAACTGAATGCAAAACGCTTCATCATCGCAAATATAATCATCGTATACATCGTCATATTATAGTCATGACGAAAGGAAAGTGATATAAAATATACATAATAAAAAACAGCTAGAAAAATCTGTATAGAGTGTGGTAAAGAATATAAACTGCAAGTGATGATTTTAATAATTACAAAGAGCAAGATATAAAAGTGAGCGAGGTAATGGAGTAGAGAAGAAAATGAGCACAAATTTAAAACTGAGCAATGAAAAAGATTATTTATTAACGAATTAATTTATATAAGATAAAAAGGTGGAAGAAAACAATTTACAGATAAATATTGGATTAATATGTTCAACTCAGGATAATAGTTTATCATTGGATTGTCTAATAACTGAACAAAAAATATCTAGAATTTAAGAAAATAAAAGTAACGAAATATTAATAAATAAGTGGTATACGACAATAAAAAAGATTGTACTAATAATAAATGTTCTATATCAAGTTTCAGATAAGGAAACAGAAACATATAAAGGGAATGTTAGAAATAGAAAAGAAAGACTTGAAGCGAGCGAGTGAGAGACATTACCTAAGTCCCGGCCCCAGGAGCGTTGCTGCTGCCCCACTAAATCAATATATCATAATTATGTTGTCACAACCATGTCACTTTTTATTTATGTGTCGCAATTATCTTTCTCGAATTATTTTAATCTGAATATAGCTTTTCTTATTACGCGATGTACACCCTCCATTATTCAGATCAGGATAAAACATATTGGATGGGGTTAAAGCTTTTTTATTTTTTTTAATCATGCTAAAGAATTTCTTTTATTTTCTTTTAGACAATTTCGTTTTTTCTTGATATAATTTTCTGAGATATCGTACGTACATTTTTTATAGAGCCATGCTAAGTCCGTATCGAGTATTTTGGAAAATTTTTTACAAAAGTGAATATATACCTGCGTATATAAAAATACAACGCGTCTTCCCTTAACCAATTTTAACCTTGTTAAAATGAAAAAGTAATCAACGATTTTGAATAATTAGAAAATTATTAACTTGTACGTACTTTTATCATTGATCAAAGTAGTCAGAAACTTATAAATACACATTAATAAATTGTTATTTTACAATAATTTAAAAACACTGGATATATGAACGTAAGATTCTCAGTTCTTTACATTTAGGAGAAAAAATTTACTCGCGTTGTCGGTAATACTATAGTAACATTATTGGCATATTACCGGAGACACTTAATTAGATAGTTTATCAAAAGAATTTTTGGAAGGTAATCGGTAAATATAGTTGGAAGGACTTACAGTTTTTGCATTTGCATTTCTTGATTAAAGTCTCGTCCTTAATGTCTTCGTGACAGGCTTTGCAGTAGAACCAAGCACTAGAATAAATTATAATCATTAATATTAATAGTACGCTGCTATATGTTTAAACAATTTCATTTCTTTAACTGAAAAATTTGTTTGGTAATATACATACTACACCTGTTGAAAAAATGAATACATCACTTGATTAATATATGAATTTAAAAATTTTATTTTTAATACGGAGCTACGATAAAATTAAATTAATAAATAGTATAGAATATACTATGTTTTAAAATATAATATTTGTAGCAAACATTAAACTTTGATCTAGCGTTAAATTCAATCTAAATTAAAAAGAAAATGATCATCGGTACGTGCATCATTGTTTCTTTAGTAATATTATATTTAAGCAAAATAAAACAACGACTCTATGAAAATATAAAAGCATGCTTTGTTCATTTGACTACCCACCGCTTGACTTCATCGGCTGATTGTGCAATGAAGAACCCCTGAGTATTGGCAGCGATCTTAGCACCACGTGGATTGATCGAGATTTTGCTGTCCGTGCCTTCTTCCCCCTTGATCTCGATCGCTAATAGCAGTAGCTTCAGTTTTGTAAAGCACAACCTAGGGAAAATCCACAGCATAATAACATTGCCAATTTTGGACCACCTAAATTCTATTATATTCGTATATCTATAGATGAAGGTTGATTTGTAGTTATTTGTTTTGTAAATTAGAAGTACAATGTTTTTGTTATATTGTGCTTAATAAGTATTGGTATAGATACAAATGTGAGGAAATCAACATTTTTGTGTAGAACTGATTTTTTTATTACTATTTTACTATTAATTTTAAGAATATTTTCAAACGCTAATAAAAATACTGAATAACAATTTTAAAAATACGTTTTACTTATGTTTGAATCAAGTTACAAAATTTAGACTTTTCAAGATAATTATATTAAAATTTTAATACGATTATGATAAACCGATTTCCTTACTAATTTATATCAGTTTTGATTAAAAATGGTAGGAGTTATAGTTTGTTTTCATGAATAACACAGAGTTAATTTTAGTATTTGATACATTACATCGTATTAAAAATTCAAAGCAAACATAAGCATTACGATGATTTTAATAAATTCATCTCTACTGTAATATCTTTTAACGTAAAAACACTAATTAGTATACATAAAAATAGAACATGACACGAAAATCAAATGTGCATCGAAATAAGAAATATTTATTTTATCGACCTTATGAATCAATTTCAAAATTAAACTTAAATGAAATTTTATAAGTAAAAGATGTTTCATACAACTTTATATACTTGCTAAATTAATTAATATTTAATAATGGTTTTGGTATTCAATATTATCTGTGCCAATTAAGAATTATCATCTTTGATGTTCTAGATTATGCAGGTAATTTGTTATTTAATAATTTTCTTATATTACATGAAAAAAAATGTCTTCATTAATTAGTTAAATCTAGAAACTTAGAATTTTACTTCAAATAGACAATATTCTAGTTATTTGTAAACTATACAAAATACTGAACTCATTCTGTATTGTTAGATAATTAAATAATTTTGAATTCAAACTATTAATAAGTTACAAGATCCATTTAAATTTGTAAAAAATTCGATGCAATTTTGATAGAGTATGGCATTAAATGATCATATATTCATGCAAATTTCCTACTATTACACGGTAGTATGCATATAAAATTAATATACATGCACACGTAGTATCGATATTTTATGTGGAAATATTTTTCTTCAAGAAATTTGAAATCATATATTAGTAATTCAATGTAGAATTTATTATATTTTGAAATTTTTGTAATGAAATATAAAAAACTAACTAATTTTATAAAAGTATATATATTTCTCAAATATTAAAAAATGTAATGTATTATAATTTTTTTATAATATTAAATAAAGTTAATAATATTTAAATTGTAAATATCTACATATAAATGTTAAAATCAAATAGTTGTGTAAGACAAGCTTTGAATATATTTTTGCATGCAGCTAATACAAAAAATCTACAAGTTTTAATATCTAATTGTAATTATCTAATCTGATACTAGACAATATATTACAAGGAAAAATAAGAAAATTATTATATACATGGAAAACTTAATAGTACAGCTGATATAATTTACTAAATTTCCTACAAAAATATAATAAAATATAATAACATATCATTTTACAAAATGAGTAATAGAAAAATTATTGTACATAATCGTAAATATACAGAAGATAGAATTCCTCTACTAGAAAGTATTAATATCTATAATTGCTGAATAATTACATTAATTAAATAGTTAAATGCTTATTAAATCTAAGACCTAAGTAGAAGGGTTGTATCCTAAAAATAATGAACTCCCACACACGCAAACAAAAGAATGGTGATAGTGGTATAGTGACAATAAGATTTAACGAAAATTAAATAGTGAAGTTATTTATAATAGAACATCAATTTATTTACAGATATTAAATAAACAATTTGTGCATAGATTTATTTATATATAACATAAATTAGAAAAATTTTTAGTAAATGTAATTATTGCAAATTATTAATAGCATTTTAATAATTTACTTATTATATTTGAAACAGATATTAAAAAGATGTATTAAAATGAAACATTAAAAAAAATTAGTTTTATTATTATCTAAGCTATATTACAATAATTTATTTATACAAAAATATATTTTAAAAAATTATATGTTAAAAAAATGAAAATGTCACGAAATAATTTAGTTACCATGAATTCATAAAGTAAATTCTTAAAACTTACATGTATACCGTGAATTCTTATTTAGATCAATAAATTGAAATAATGTATTAAAACTAAAAATATTTATAACTGTGAGAATTACAATTATTGAAATTTTGAATTTATAGGAATTTAATGATTTTTCAATTACACAGAGTAGCAATCATGCAATTATAAAGTCGTCTCATGATTACAAATATTTTATAAATATAAAAAGAAACACCTACTTTATAATGGAATGAAATAAAGTTATGATCTATAAAATAAATTTTCTATGGATTAAATGAAATAAAACTAAATAGATAGTACTAAAATAATCAAATACTAAGATAATCAAATACTAAAATAATAGCGTACTTATAAACTATATTTACAAACTAAATTTAAATATATTTTATTCATTAATTTTGGTTAAGTATTTTATTCAGAAATAAAAATGTATATACTTTGAAAATAACGTGTTATCCATAATAATGAACTAGTCAATTTTTTATTTTAATTCAGAAAAAGAATTAGAATTCTAGTCGCTATTCAATTACAAATATTTTTAATTTCGTAATTGTAATTTCCTGTATATATATCGCTATACTTTACTAGTATATATTTGTAATTATAAATATTGTTATGTTTCTTCTGAAAAAGAAATCATCATAATTGTACATCCGTATGGGAAGAAAATTTCGTATACAGTATATGTATAAGACGAAATAAAAAAATTTTCCAGTTTAAATTTCACGTTAGTGAATAAACAGTAGGTCTTTACACAAAGTGTAGAAAAGCATTGGCAAAATGTGACTTGGCGTTGTCTAAAAGTTTTATGCTCATGAATAGTCTTGTAGACACCAGTCTAGTAAACAAGAGGGTCATTCATAACATATCTGTAACTTTGAAAATGTGCCGGTAGGTTACTGGACTTAGGACTTGTGCATACGAAGAGTTAGATAACTCAGATATTTCTACCTTTGGATTCTAGAGCTCATATGTATTATCTTATTCGTTTCGTTATTTTCTCAGAAATAAAATATTAGTGATATGGTCAATGAAGATTTAGTTTCTAGAATTATTTTTACTTTTATCAAGAACTATACCGAAATTTTTTAATTTGTTTTCACTATGTATCGCGATCGCTTTTAAAGTCATAAATGTAACGAAGAAAAATTCTTGTGCAATATTACATATAAATACTTGAACTACTCCATTATTTAATTAAAATACAAGATTTTCATGGTTATTCTTTTATTTTGGAATAATTCTTAATTAAACTTATTCTCTAATTTATTTATATAATAATAATAACTTAGTTAAGTTCTACTGAATTATCTACAGCCTAAAGAATATATAAAAATCTAAAAGATATCAACGTGCATATAAAATGTACAAGTGTTGATTATTAGATAAAATTATCTACAAAATATTTTATTATACGCAATTATAATCAAAAGTATTTTCGTGTTCAATAGTATTTGTTTCTATAATTTTTAATTTTTTAAAAATTGCTTCAATTTTATTTATATATTTATTTCATTTCACCTTGAATAATGAAAAATGTATTAAAAGTCAAAGTAAATACTTTACACAGAATAAGAAAAATTTATTTTTAAATAGAAAACTTCATATAATAATATATTTAAAATATTTTTTCTGATAAAATAAGTCAAATTATAATTTTATAATTACAAATTATAAAATTTAAAAAAATAATACGTTAACTATTTGATGTGAAATGATATATATTAAGAATACACTAACAAATTCTTTATACAGTGCCTCTACATAATTAAGATCGATAGAGAATCAAATTAAGAATATATATTTGATGTCATTTTTTTTGTAGTTCAGTTATGTAACATATGAGTGCAATGTTTAGGCTTTATTACAAAATTAGTCGCTCAAAATTATAGTAAAAAAATAAAACTAATAGATCAATTACATAAAAACATCGAGATAGCTCATAAATTAAGAGAAATAAAATAGACATTGTAAAGTTTTAAAAACAAAAAATATAATTATTGCTGAAAAAGAATATAAAAAATATATAGTATAAAACCTAATTTTGTTAAAAAGAAAGAATGCATTGCTATAAAATAGAAAGAAGAAAAAAACAGTAATTAAGTGTAATAATCGTGTTTTTTAGTATACGGCATAAAATTATTAAAAAATGTACGTTGAGAGAAGAGAAATCACTATATCATACAAAATGCAAAAGTCATACACAAACGATCATGTACGTTTACAATTGTTGAATATTCTTTTAAAAGTAATATATACCAATGTAAAATGTAAAATCTTTACGGTTACGCACATGAACGTTAAAAAACAGTGGCAAGGATAGAAAATAGAAGACGAAACAAAAGTATTTTCTCTACATAAAAAAAATATACGACAAAACCAGGACAGGGTTATTTCTAGAAAGGAAGAACAGTCACGAAATGTTACGAAAAAGAAATAGAATATGGTGAAACGTAGTAAACAATAACAAAAATATGAAATATACACAAAAATAGAAAGATGTGCTTAGATACCGATAACATATTCTTTAATGACACAGGATGTGTCACGATAAAGTTATCGGATATAAATAGAAAAATAGACCAAGAAAGAATATGTTAGAGAGGGAGAGGGAGAGAGAGAGAGAGAGAGAGAGAGATGTTAAGAAGAAACAGAGAAAATAATAAATTGATAGACAAATAAAGATAACGTAAAGAAAAAGAGAAAGGCTATGGAAAGACACGAATAGAGAAACAGAATGAATACAAAGTACAAGTGACATATACAGAGAGAATCGTGATTCGTTAAATTGTCGATGCAGATATATTAGAATGCGTTATTATAAAAGAACGAGAATCGTGAAAAAAGAAAAAAAGAAAAAAAGAAAAAAAGAAAAAAGATCCATATAAGATATATATATATATATATATATAAATAAAAGTAAAATTTTTAGCGTGCTTTAGCGAAAGACGATTCACTCGAAGATATATGCAGTAGGGGTCTAAAAACGACAGTAGTGGGAGAACGTAAGTTTGCATGTGTGGCAGCCGTCGGCAGCGAGTGACTTACTCGCTGGCTTGGGGGAATGTCATCCCGGTAAAGGACGGGGAGAGGGTTTCCGTGTACATCTCGCAGCCCGTTCCCTGTAGGTAATCATTCTGCCACGCTTGAGTGTCCGGCGACTGAAACACCAACCAACCATGACTCCACGTCATCACAGCGTTCGAGAAAACTAATATTTCAATCTCTTTTTCTTTTTCGTTTTAAAAAGAAAATATTCCCAATCACGAGAAGAAACGAAACAAAACTAAACACACATAAGGTGATAATGCTTTTCGTTTCTTTCCTCACACAATAATAACAATAACAAAAATAATCCTTTCGCTTAGCAAGATTCTTGTGCG
The DNA here is from genome assembly GCA_018907195.1 of Dolichoris vasculosae. Taxonomy (NCBI): domain Eukaryota; kingdom Metazoa; phylum Arthropoda; class Insecta; order Hymenoptera; family Agaonidae; genus Dolichoris; species Dolichoris vasculosae. The sequence continues at coordinate 17,800,178 of JACCHY010000002.1, read as the reverse complement.
AAAATAAAAATCGAGCTTTCACGTTAAAAAGTGCTTTTCAACATTTCAACATTTCAACAATTTCAAAAAAAATCTTCAAAAAATGATGCCTCTTCTCGTATGTGGGATTCGCAGAATATCGTCTCTATATTATATGCATACAGATTTATATAAATAATTTTATCATTCGTTTCATCCAGTCGTGGGCAAAATTGTAGCCATATATTTAATATTCGAATTTTTATGCAACGTAAATTTATAAAAAAAAAATTATAATTTCCACGTTCTCTTTTTTGAAAATAAAATTCTGCTTGTGTTAAAAAATATTTCTTTTTTATATTCATTTTAATTTTATCCATAAATAAATTATGTACTTTGTTCAATATTCAAAATATTTATTTTTACTATAAAAATATAACGATTACAAATTTTCAGTCTTACAATGCGATCGATTTTTATCGTATACACTTGCCCACGTCTGATTTCATCGAGAGTTTAGTTAATGCTGTTTTTCGATATGAAAAATCGGGCTGAAAATTATCGTCTTTATATTAAAATTATTATAAAAAATCGGACAATACATTTTTATTCCACAAAATATTATCTGTAACAGTTCCTAAAATGAACCGAAAAATAACATCAACGTGCAACACGTACGTAACTAAACCCTATTCAAAAAGTGCTCCCATCACGAGAAGAAACGAAATGATGAAATTAAATTGATGAACCCTTTCAGATGACTTATTTAAAGTTAAAAAATAAATTGCCTAAAAGTGCAAATTTTAAATTTAAAAATTATGCCTCTTCTCGTTGGTGGGACATATAAAATATAAGCGCAAATTTCTATGTAAATTTTTTTCTATTTAAACCGTAAAGTAATTTTAAAAAATCAATATGTTCAAAAGATGTACGTATTTAAATTTAGTGTAGTGAAACTAAAATACAGCATATATATATATATATATATATATATTATTTTCGATATAAAATTATTTATTCTAGAATTTATATTGCATAATCTGTGTATATTCTTTATTCAGTTATAAATATATATGTATATATTTTTTTTTCTGTAATACATTAACATTGAATTCTAAAATTTAGCAAAAAATATTATCCGAAGAATTAGACTGAAACAAAAATAATGTTTAAGAAGACGTAGATAAAAATATATAAATATTGATACTGAATAATATATAATTTCTTATGGTTAATTATTGTTAAACGTATGTAATATAAAAAAATTAAAAATTTGTATTATATTTAAACTAAAATACTGTACATGCCATCTTAAAATGTTGATATAGTATAGTAGGATATATATCGTTTCTCCTATAATTATATAAAATAAAATTTTAAGCATCTTCCTCACGGAAAATCATCAAAAACATCCGTGCAAACTACAAAAATATTCCGTACAATATAATTCTGTTGTTGGTTTTTCATATCAAAATAAAAAATTTGGTTAGAAAAAATGATTCCTATATACGTAGAAATCTGCAAAAAATATATTAAAAAACATGCCATTTGGGTGATATATTTCTTGATCCATCTGCAAAGTGACGTATAATCTCCTCAAAAAAGTCGATACTGAAAAAAAGCATACAGCTATCGCAAAAAAAACAAATACAGCGATCCATATTCTTTTTTTAATCCGCTCATAAAATATGCTAAAATTCATTTCTTACTAATCCAAACATCCCTTCATTTTACTTAGTTTAAATATTATATAAAATCTAATATACAAATAATTTCTCTTTCCATGAGAAAGTAAAAAATTTTCTTTAAATATATGGGCAACCAAATTTTCATTTTAAACCATTAGATATTAAATACATTTTGTTACATTATCAAATAAATAACTAAATATATGAATTGAGTGAGAACGTGAGAACCATGATTTCTTTATTATATTTTATCTCGAATTTATATTTTTCGGTTTCCTTCCTCTTAAATAATTTATAAATGGTGTTATAAATATAAACGTTTGAAATCATTTCGTATGATTTTACTTCTTACCATTATAAATTTTAGAGGGAATAATATAAAAATTTAATCAATTTTTATTATTTTTCAATACATAATTGTAATTTTCATAACACGAAAAATCTGAAATATTGAATATTGGAACGCTATGGTCAGTGAAAAATTCTCGCTCTGTGCACATATTTCAGTTTCCTCAGCAAATTATAAATTTTAATATCACGATTCCTATTATATAAGATAAAAATATTATTTTAATATATCATTTTTAATTTCTGTTCACACAATTTATGAATTCATAGTGAACATGTAGTCTTGTCTTATCTCTAAAAACCAAATAATAATTTTCCTTTTATTTTCAAAATTGTTTCGATAGCCTTTTGTTCCAAGGAAAAAATAACGATATAATTATTTTCCTTATTTTTACTTCGATTAGGATTTTTATTCGATAATTATTCTGAATAAATATATTTATAATTGTATTATACTTTTCATGAATTTTAATAAAAATTTATCACTCTCATAATTTTTAATCATCTAGAAATTTATTCTTAGCTTCTAGTGAGAAACTTTTAACGAATCTCTAAAGTTTTGATTACAATGTAATTTAATATTTTATGAAATCGAATATTCGATAAATTATATTTTGCTATCTTATATCTTAAAATAACGTATATATATAAAAATATGATACAAGTGGTAAGTACAAAAAAAGAATAAATGGTACTAACTAAATTCTTAAATTAAATACAAATAGGTATGTATTTATTCGAATAGTCATTCTTACTGTAAGGAAAATATTGCTACATATGCTACTTAGAATTACATATTCTTATCTAACTTCAAGGTAACGAACAAGGTAAAAAAATAATTTAAAAAAATTAGTCTAGTCTTATGACCAGACAACGTGCTCACAGCAATGATTAACATTGAGTGATTTCACAGAGAGAGTAGCGGTTAATTGGACACATATTGATCATTACTATGCCTCTGACAGAAATAATGATGAACAAGTATAAAAAAGTAAACTTAAAAAACAATGTTAAAATAGAAAAAGTGAAATAGTACACCACGTTACTGAAGCGATGAAAGGTGGCGTCACATTGATCAGGTGTGTAGCACAAATACGCTGTTACGTTTTTTTTTTTACATCTTTAATATATTAATAAATATGTTATATGTATATATTAAGTATGTATATATTAATTATATGTATCTATATATACATATGTATATTTATTTATTTATAGTATTTAAATTGATACATATAAAAAGAAATGAAAAATACTATTAAAACTTGATATAGCGAAGTGTTGAGCATAGTGAGAGAAACATTGGCGAGAGGCGAAGCTTCATATTCCTTTTCATCCGATTCAAGAGACTGACTTTTTAAAAATACAATTTGCTAAGACTTCCCTTGCTATCCTATCGATCTCGTTCTATTAGAGAGTCTAATAAGGCCTAAGAAGGAAAAGATTTTTTTCTTCTTTTCAACTTTACTACTTTTCTATTAAAGGCAGACAAAATTAATTAAGGCTATATTGAATTTAATTTTGCAATGAAAATATACAACGTAGTGGAAAGCGTATTTTTGCTTTTTAATAATTATATATTTTAAAGAGGATAATTTTTATTTTTATCGATGCATCAATAATTAAAGGTGTTCTTTTTCATTAAAAGATACACGTTTTTGCCATAAACCTAATATCTACAGATTTCAGTTTTAAGAAACAAAATACTGCTCTTGATATATCATTTAGAATGTTTATTATTCATTTTATTACGATTATAAAAAAAAACTTTCAATAATTATTATAATGTTTAGGGCGGTCTCAGCTTTTAAGAACTATCGTATCCTAGTACTACAAATATTACTATATTATACAAGCACTTTATTTTGTATATTATACTTTAATAGTAAAATGTTGTAAATTTAATACCCTAATATTTTATCAATTTCTTTATAAAATAATTTAGAACAAATCGTTAGTCATGAAATATTGTTGATATAATTATAATATTCTTTAGCCATTGATAAATGAATTTAAAAATAAGATTTATAAAAGATTTGTTTTGGAAAAAAGAACAACAGTCTCTTCAATCGGTTATTTTTGATCCTTCGTTAGTCAATATTATCATGAATTCTTATTGTATATTCTTAATGTTAATTTTCTTGTTACTTTGATGATGGACCGACTTACTCAGTGGCTTTCGCAAAAGGCATTCCGATGAAGGTGGGGCTGAGGGTCTCGGTGTACATCTCCATGCCGGTTCCTCGGAGGTAGTCATTCTGCCAAGCCTGTATTACGGGGGACTGATACCAATCAACCAACCATATCTAAATTATACGCGCCTATGCATGTATTGTGTCTGGTACGTAAATTCGGTAACTCGTGTTTTTCTCCGTTATGGATTTTTACCGTATTTCTTATTTTCAAGCTAGTTTTTTTCGAATGTTGTGTTTTCTTTTTTTCTTACTCTATATTTGAAAAAAAGAATTTAACTGGCATGTAAGACTTAATTAGAGTACTTATTTTGTACTTAAATAGTTACAAAGAATCAAATGCAATAAAATTATAGTTTTTTAATAATTAAACTAGCAAGCCAAAATAAAAATGTTGTTTTATTTTTACGTTCATTATGGACAAAGTAATACGCGGTGAATAAAATAGTATCTTTATGTTTATTGATATATATCAAAATTTCTAAATAATATAAGATGCTAAAACTATCATAAAAATTAGAAAATAAGTAACGTTTCATCGTCTGTTAAAAAATATGTAATTAAAAATAAATGATTATGGCAATATTAGCTTTACTTTGTCGGAAATGAACGTATATTTTCTTAAGTTATAGTATAAAAATAAAGCAATATATAAATTATATCTACGATAAAATAATTGACTCGATACGTACAAAATATTTTATAATATTAAAAATTATACCTGCTTATTATATTCATTTTCTCCTTCTTACGGAAGTTCACAATAAATATGAACTTTTTCCAGAAAGAACCTAATGCATCACAAAAGGTTCACACATGCATAGTTTTTCTCTAATATACAAATATATTAAAAATATCGTTTTCACGCGAAAGAGCATCGTTTTGTCAGTTTATTATCCAATGAACGACATTTACTGACCGTCTTAAAGGAACGCATGGCGAAGAGATTGGCCATCATTGTACTAAATCCCGGCGCCAGGCAAGATTGGGCTATGAATCCCAATTTTAATTCCGCCAGACAAATAACGTCATCACCCCTCTTCCAGTCCCATGATGGAATGTTTAATAAATAGGCCTATAAATAACGAATCCATTATTACAAATAAGTAAGAAACAATGAATAACTTTTCATTATTATAAGACTAAGAATAATCGTTCAAAGAGTACTATTTTAAATATTAGGAATTTTATGTATATCATAACTTAAATTTTATAGAATATTTTAAAAATAAGTCGATAATATTCCTTTCGATCACAAAGACGCGAGGAATATAGCTGAAAATACGTTAAAATAATTTTGCATAGTATGTACATATTTTTTCTAGGCTTTAAAAAAAAATAGTTCTTATATGATTTGTACCTTATTGTGATACTGCATTAACTGAATGATAACGCGAATATCATCTGAGTAGTTTTTTATAGAGATGACGCGCATAATATTTGCTGCATCCTCTGCATCTGGATCCTGGCAATACTTGTTTGCTAAGACCAAACACGCGTCAGCTTCGTGGACCTAAAAAGTAATACACATTCGTCGTTTCTTTTTTAACGGTGGTTCGCAATTTTTAACAGGCGAATATCGTATATACATGGAACGATATCCGATTGGGATATAGGTGGTAAATTAAGAAAAATCAATGGAAATTTGAGTTACTGGGATTCAATTTGTATACAGAAGCACTCGATTCTGGAACAGACCATTATCTCAATACAGAATACAAGAATTATTATTTTCAGTATTGCTCTAATGCATATTCCGCACCATTTAAGCTTCTAAACTAATTTTTTTTATAATGTAATATTAAAATTTACGATTTGAAAAGCATTATTTTAAATATCAAATCTTTTAATTAAAAATAGTAATAATCATAAAACAAATATTATAAATAGATTCATAAATATTAGAAAATAGAAATAGTTTTTAAAATAAATATAAATATAAATTATACTTAAAAATTAATAATTGTCAAAATGCGTGACTGAATGAATTGTATTGATTGTGATTAAGGCCTGTTTAATATTGAATGGTATTAATTGTGCATTTTACAGAAATAGCTAATAAGTAAAGCTGTTTGTTTTTGTAACATATTAGAGCGATGTTTTGCATATAATAAAATAAAAAATATGAGCATGCTGTTGAAAATAAAATAAAATCTATTCTATCGATTATTTAGTAAAGATATGTTAGTATTTTCAAAGCATGTTTATAGCATTATGAAAAAATACGTCTAGCCCATTACATAATTCTACCTTGAATGCTTAGCTGGAACTCTTACAAATTTTTTTCTCTGAACTACTCTTAACATGCAAACGCTAATACCAAAATTTATACTGAAAATAGGGAGCAACATGTAACTAGATGAATAATATATATCACCAACCTCGGGCTATTGACTTCAGCATCTCCACATCATTGCAAATTTGTTGTTATTTAACTACAAAAATCTAAACTACTCAAAGGGATAAGGTATTCCATAATTTGAATGTATAAAATTACGCTTTTCGATCAAAATTGAAATTTTTAAAAGATATTAAATTATTAATATTGATCTGATATCATACATATGTTTGAAATAATGACAAAATTCAATTTGTATGTTGGATTAATAATTAAATTAGGATAACTAATTGTTTATTTAATTACTAAATTAAATAATTTAAATTTGAATTATTTAGATAATATTTTTTGACCAATAAAGTCAAAATGAAAATGATAAACACAGAGAATATAAGATAAATAAATAATACGAAATTAAAACACAGAAAAGAAAAATTCTTGCCAGCAGTGAAATTTGTAAAAATTTTTTTAAATACATATCTGTATCTTGTAATCTATTCAGACGTCATACAAGTATGACTCAGAGCTTTACTTTTGTAGAACTAAATTCGAAAATTTTCAACGGACTTCCGTACGTAAATATACATAAAAAGAAATATAAGCGGAAGAAAATGTGAAAGGCAACTTGAGATTCGAACATAAGCAGCAATTTCTGCACTAATTACTACCTTTTCTAAAGCCGCCATTCAACAAATACTCAAGCTGCATTTATCATGAACTCGTTGCAAATGCACTTACCACTATAGCTGAATCAGTTCTAATCATCTTTACTGCACCTTTTTTAGGATATACATGTCTTTCGTCTAAATCGAATCACAGATTAATTTATATAACTCTTCGTTTAAACATGTCCACATAAACAATTCTTCATTTTACGAAATTGAATATTTCAACATTTAATGAATTTTAACAACCTATAGACTCGTTAAATCATGGAAAATGCAGAATCATTTCAGATTTAAAAAACATTATTATGTCCATAGTACTCATAGAAATAGAGTATGAAATATATTAATAAATGTAGAAATAATTAAATAAATATTTATATTTATTTAAAAAAGTAATTAAAATAAAAATAAGTTTTAGTATATTTTAAAGAAATTTTAATATCTTAATCATTTCGTGTGTGACTTTGTGACTTTGCCCAAACAAAGTTATTAAAGGAAAATTTATGTTATAAATAATTACAATTAATATATATTACTTAAATTCTTTTATTTAATAAATCTTAAAAAATTAATATTTTAGCATACGTTGTTTTTTTAAATTGTTAAATTATTTGGCTTAAATATAAGAAATAAAAAAAAATATATGCTTTAAAGTGCATTAATTTTACAAATTGAAAATTTTATGTTATTTTATAAATTATTTTAAACTATTGCTGTAATTATTAATTTTAAAAAATTTTATTATTTCAATTAAATATAAAAGAAATATATATATAGTAAATGTAATAGTAATTAATAATATAATATAATGTTTTGTAGATTTGAAAATAAGTATACTTTATTCTCCATGATTTATTAAACATTTTACTTATGTCTATAACAACGCGTGAATTATAAATATTAATGAAACTAAACAAATAACAATCAAGGAGGATCATTTTAAGCGAAAATATGTACTTCTAGCTTTCAAATTTGCAATTATAATAATTACTGATTCCACAAAGCTTACAAAAATATAGGAATATGAATAATACGAAGAAAGGGGATCAGTAAAAATCCTAAAATGTGACTCATAAATGAGGGTATTAGAGTGATGATATGAGATACGACGAATGGACGACACGCAACAAAGCTTCCAGGGTGCCTTGAAGACAAAAATACTGTGCATTGATTATGATAGTTGAAAAAAAAACTTACAAACTTTAATGCTTATATATGTACACGTAGATACATATATTCAATATTTTATATATAAGGAGCTAGATTTTCGAAAATCTAAATGTTAGTTAAAGACAAAATGACAGTTTGAAAATAGAAAATAGGAGAGAAAAAGATAAAGAGAAAATATAAAAAAGTGAAAGGGCAATATTTTATAAATATATTCATGTTTACTTCTTAATAAATTTAAAAATAAAAGCGATTGCGATCAATTCTTTCATTATGATTTTTTCAGATTCATTTATAATTAAAAAATTTGTGAAGTAAAATTTTGTTCATTTATTTCAATAAATATATTTAATAAATTAATTATTAATTTAAATATATTATGTAATTTTTAGATCGATAAAAAATTTGAATTACAATCTTATTGAATAATTTTGCATTTTCAATCAGAGGAAAGTTTTGTAAAATAAGTTTCATTTTCTAATATGTTATAAAATGGTGTATTAAATAATTTTAATAATTTTTAGCTGTTAATCGTATCAAAATATATTATTTAAATAGTGAATGTAAATTTAATATTTATTATATTTATGAAATATAAAAGTTTATGGAAAAATATAGCAAATGAAATGTAAATTTTGAGTTTTGTTAGAAAATTCACACCGATACGATTACTACTATTAATACAAACAGTTATCAGTTATTTCACTTCATACCATAAACATTATGGAAGCTGTGTACAAAGATTAATAACTTATCTAAAAAGAGGATGTGATGTATCGCTTATAAGTTATATTTTAATAGACATGTATATTTTAGAAAATAGCTATTTTACTTATATAAACTTGTAAACTGTTAAGTATATATCTAATCTTATTTAAAGAAAATTTATCTGGAAAAATGGAAAAATATATTCCATTTCATGTTCCATAAAATATATATATTTTTTATTTTTCAAAAATACGAATTCCTGAATTCTATTGTTCAATTTACTTTCAAAAATAATAAAGAAGACTTGTATAATATTAAAAGGTTATATAAGTTTCATTTTTATAAAATAGAATAAAATAGTTATATAAAATAAATAATATTCGAAAGATAATTAATTATACATTCTTTTATAAAATATTAAATTATTTAAAAAATATAACTCTGTATTAAATGTAATATTATACGAAATTATTATAGGTAATATCATACGATTCAGATCCTCTTTGGACATAAACAAAAAACAATTTGACAACTTTAAATCCAATTAATACACATAAAAGTTATTTATAAATATATCGAACTAGTGTCATAATGGCAGATTGGTTCTTGCGATCGTGACGTTAATTGGACTCTGTTCATAAGGACTAACCTTAACCCTTTGCAGATCAATCGGGTTCATGATGGTACCCTGAAAGAACTCCACGGTGGTGAAGTGCCGCTTGAACAATCCTTCCAGCTCGAGATCGGGTGGCTTCCTATTGTTTCCCGTTCAGACAAAATCACAGATTTCCCCGTTTAATTTATATAGACAACATTCGTCACCTTTCTATGCTCAGCTTCAGACACCATAGTGACTAATTTTCGTTCTTTTACGTATATATGTATATAATTAATTATTTCAGAAGTTATAAATTCTAAAATAAAGGAAAAGAAGCCAAAAACGCTCATCTGTTCTCTAATACAAGAGTACTTGTTTAAGAATAGACGCATGCATTGTGCTCTGAAGAAACCAAGATGTCGGTACAATCGTTAACGTTTATTTTATTACCACGTTGAGTTATTACGTAAAAAATTCTTATAGATATTTATTTCTTTTATAAACCGTTATTGAAACTAATATCATTACTGTGCACGTCAATCTACGTGCATGTTCTAAATTAAAAGCATCAAAATTTCAACTTTTACGACGACTTCGAGTAAACCTTATTTCAACTACACTATCGTTTAAAGTATAAAACTTTAATATTTTATTAAATCCTCGAAGGAGATTCTTCGATTATTTAAATTAATTTATATGTTTTATTTTAAAGAGTAAATTTTTATTTTAATTAACAGCGTACATATATTTTTAAAATTTGTAAACTGTTTTTTATACTTTATACGATTATATCGATTAATTAAGTCATCTTATGTGGTGCAAACTCAATTTTTTGTGATATTTCTATCAAATTAGTTTCAATAACTATCAATTCTTGGAAAATACATCTTGTTCTAGCTTATATTTAATAACTGTCAATAAATTATTTATGCCATGTATATATACATATATTTTTTCATCATCCAATTTAATAAATAATATATATTTTGTTAACCTAACAAACTCGATCGTTATTTCATTACGCGTAAACTTATAAATTTAATAACTTGAAATGTATTTAGGAAAATCCTTTTTCGCACAATGCAGTCGCTAATGTTAAAACTTTATAATAAAAAACTAAGAATAATGATAATAATAATAGTAATAATAGTAATAATAGTAATAATAGTAATAATAGTAATAATAATAGTTATTATTATAATATAATAAGAAATAACAACAATTCTAATCTCTATTGCACGCTGATCCGGACTCATAGCTCAATACAACATAACCCATGCACTTCTCAGGCGATTACTATTGATCTATGCGTTACTGCCTCTCGACCGCAACTCACGCATACACAGCACTGTGTATATGTATACATATTTACAGTCCTACATGTAGATTTATACCATGTGCATATTGAGTTCGTTATATGCTGTATATGCATTAAGCTTGGTACACCAAATACAATTCCTACGTCTTAAAAGTAGGCCTATTGATATATCATCGAGATCTATGATACTCGCTCCACTCTGTTCAAATATTTTATGCGTTTATAGTCTTTATCCTTTTCTTCACGATATTTTCACATTGATTAGAAATCAATTGTGGGGTACGAGAGGCAGCTTACAAAAGGCATTAATAAAGTATAGAAGAAACTTCACAATGGCTTATAAAATATCTATAGAACATAAAAATCAGTGAGCGTGAGTATTAATTGAGTTATGTATATATTTATATATGATGAAGATGAATGCTTCAATGGATGACTGAAATATATTCTACAGATTATTCGATCGAGAAAAAGTCCTCGAATGGGTAAATGAAATCTTTTTTCGATTATATAGAATTAAAAAATTGTCGTTTTTAAAAGTGAAAGTACAAAATTATGATTCTATTAAATTAACGGTTGCGTTAATAACAGCTGGGCGTATCGACGTAATTACACAGTATTTACCATTAAGAAATTAAATATTTAACAGCACAGCGATTTTAAATGTACTTTCGCAAACTTGTCACGATAATATAATAATCAGTCATCTCGAATTGTTTCTTATTTGAATAGTTGATGCATAATAACATATATTATATAATACGTACTCGTATTAAATAATACCAAAAATATATGTATTTTAAAATGCACTTGTGTTTAAGAAAAATGCGTGTTATGCATGTATGTATATAAATGTTTAAAAAATAATAACGCAAGAACACAACAGCGCGAAACCTGCGAATATACGATCCTATTAATAATACAACTATATAAATGTTTACGAAACACGTATAAATGTTATAAAACAAAATATATATATGATCTAAAATACGTATAATATGTTATAAATATACAAAAATCGTGTGTATATAGCTGAAAAATGAAAAGAAGAAAAAATAAAACCATATAAAAGTAACGTAAGGTAACTTATATGAATAATATCCAGAATGAAAAATCGATCGATCCACAAAGCGCTTTGCAACTGCCAGGGTAAGGCAAGGGAAGCAGGACAGGTATATCACGGATCGATCGGCTCGTCAAGTTATGCTTTATCCAGCAGTTGAATGCATCGGTAATAACCTACAAAATACGTATGCTAAAAACTAAGAATAGATGCGCGCACGCGAAGTATTGCTGCCAGGTACGCGTATGGATAGTTGGTACGTACGCAGAGGTACTTCCAGAGGTACTTCCATAAGTTGCCGAGTCGGAGACTTTATTCGACAATGGGTTGGAAGGAAGAGGAGGAAAAAATAAAGAAAACTGGGATTTTACGTGTGGACCAAAGATACTTTGTTGGTTTTTTCTCATTTCTCGATCATTCGAATATTTTTTTAGATTCTTTTTCTTTTCTTTATCTTTGTGTAAGGGATAAAAATAAAAGATAGTTATCAACGTTAAAATTTCTTATTACGTATGCGTTATGTTTTTTTACGTTATTTTTAAAATATTGTAATAAAAATGATTAAAATCTAACAAAATTAATTATTTTTCGAATAGTAATATTCGATATTTCTATAATACAAAAATAATGTATACTAAAAGGATAATATAATAAAAAAAGAATAAATTTTGATATATAAAATAAAAAATAATCAATTTTAGTCGTTTGTATTATAACTAAAAAATAAATGATTAAATTTAACATAGATTACCGTTGTTAACAAATTTTAACATAAACCGACTATACGAATTATCTCATAATTTTCTATAGTTATAAATATCACGAATCGAAGTACAAGTGTGATTAAATGCATAGAAGTTATCTGGATTTTTTAAAATTAATCAACAACAAAGTATTTTCTTGTCTACGCCTGAAAAATATTTCTCAAAGTATAAAAATCTTGTGTTGTGTGGGTAGGTAGATTAAGGGTGAGGATATGAAGGGTACCTTGACACGCTCCAGGTCCACAGCATTCATCATGGTTCCCTGAAAAAACTCCACGGTTGTGTAATGCCTTTTGAGGAGACCTTCCAATTCAAGATCGGGCTCCTTCCTGCAAATACAGGCCAACTATTCTTTATACGAGTAGCGGCCGATCAATTTCGTTTCTCATTATTTTTCTTCCTAGTCTAAATTATTTGAAACTTTTAATCCTTCTCCTATTACCAAAAACTTTTTAATTTTGAAACTGCGGTTGCATAAATTTTTTTAAGAAATATTCAGCGATTTATGAAATCCTACTTTTGGAATAATAATTATTTAATATCAATACGTCACTCATTGCAATTTATAGATATAAAGCACTTTTAACGAAGGATAAAATTACTTTGAATTTGTACAATTTGATAAAATTTCATCCGATGAATATTCACTTTGACATAATTTAAATTTGAATCGTGTTACTTCGTTAAATATTTCGAATATGCTATTAAGTATTCTAATTAATATAGTACTTAGAAAGTATTTAATTGAATATAAAAACTAAATTATCTCTCATATTTAAAAAAAGTTAAACCTCAAAGTAGAATATCGCTATATTTTGACATTGATGACATATGCAAATTATTGTATAACTCGTGCACTGTTTTTAGATCAATCTCGACTGGTATTTAAATAATTTACATAAAGACTTGAATCGCATGCATGAAGAAATAGATTCAGTTATGGTATGGCATTCCTGTAATACTTCAAATCTGAGTACAGAATAATAAAGTGGCAGATATCGATGAATTTATTACTAGATGATATATATCTTCAAGGGTGTAAAATCTATTACCTTTCTTCCATTTTCCTCTTCTTATTTTATTTTCGTTTTCTTTGCTTTTTTATTCTTGGATGTCGTTTAAAATTATGTCAATCGGGAGTTTCATTTCCGTAGAATATATTTCTATAGAGCTTTATGCGTTTCTTGCGCAAGTATATCTATTTATGAAGTCTTTTTTCAACCCTTTCAATTTATAAGCATAGATCTTTATAAGTTTTTCAAAACACCAATTATTAATGTACGCTTGATTTTAAATCTAAACATTCGATCAAAGAACGCTATTTTGTATTCAGTTTTATTATATGGTTAGAAAATTGAATACAAAATCACGTATATATACATATTTTCTACCGTAGTTCCTTATTTCCTATGATATGTATAATATAGAAACTTATACCTTACGTAATGGTAATTATTTAAATAAATATAAATTTCGAAAAACTGTTGCATTAAGAAAAGATTGAGTTTATAATTTTATATAAATCTCCGTTTTCTTTTAAATCTGCAAAATTTCATGTGAATGACATACCTGTGTAAGAAAACAACTTCTACGTCAACATCTTCACGATCCTCGTGCAAAAAGTCCTTGAGGAAGTGGGAAACAGACTCGTAGGTGATGTGACCGCACACAACAATGTGTCTGGCAAACATAAAATACGAGTTAGATCGTATTTTTAAGAATGATTTATTTCATTTTAGATGATTTTATTTAATATTTTACAGAATAAAGAATTCTAATGAAATTATTACAATTGAACGTAAATCTCTGGCAAGAATAATTTTATACGTTTCTGATTGGAAAAAATGCATCTTGAATCATTTTGAGAGATTCGCAAGTATATTATATCTTTTTCTTGCCTTTTACGGATGAATAAAAAAAATAAAATAAAATAAGATAATATTGATTGCATAATTATTATTGAATAAATTAATCATCGAATAAAAATGAAATTAATTATACTTGAGAAATTTATTCGTAGAAAATTAATAACTGATGATATGAGAAATTGAACAGAATAACTGAAAATACAATAAAATTTTAATTTATTTACTCATTTGAACAATAAAAATAATAAAATACTAAAGATAAATTTTCAATAAATAATTATAAAACATTTTTTTTTATTATAATTTACAACATTAAAGTATAATATATTATATAATAATTTTAAAAAGCAAGTACATTATGAGAAGATCTTTTATTTTCAATATATTTTAATGCTTAAATCAGTGAACGATTACTTAGAATTCTCTTTTGATTTATTTGAATATAGATATAATTTTTAAGAATTTATTTTTATCTTATCTTTTTCATTGAAAAAACTTAATATTAGGTTAGACAATAATTACAATACAGGAAAAAGATAGATATGAGAAAGAAAAAGATAGAAAAGTTAGTAAAAGTATGCACACGAATTGGGACATCATTTGTTACCATTTTAGTCTGCTCTCTCAATACAAGAATAGTATATTCGTTTTTTCAGTATGAATCTTGATATTTTAAATAAATCGAAAACCAATAGGCAGACCTTAAAAATAAATTTTATATAATTTTTTTTTATATTTCAAGATTACGATTTTTCCTTTGAATTACGCTATATTGAAAAATTTGTTTTTTAATTTCATTCGAATAAAAAGTATACGTGGAGAAAAATGATCCAAGATAAAAAAATATTTCGGTATAATAGCAATATCTTATTTATGCATAATTATCGACGTCAAAATCGTTTTTCTTCACATATACGGATATTCTAATCAATCAATGACTAACTTACCGGGAACGATAGGATTTTTGGAGTGAGTCGTATTAGTATCGACTATTTGTTAATCGAACAACTAACGTGGCACCTAATGTGACTATTCTACTGGCATACATATTTGTTTGGTGATAAATGTATAAATTCATATAGAAATTGATAAAGTACAGTTAGAATAAAAATTTATTTATTCGTTTATGAGTGCAGGCTCGTTCTTGTATGCGAAGTTTCAGGCAGTTATACATAGAATATAACAAACTATGATACTTGATTAGATCTACGTAAATACTTCAAATGGGTATGTATAAGTAATAATAATATATATAACAGCAAGCAATTTTTTTAAGGCTTTAAAAATGTATGGAATATTTTTGCGCAATCTATTTCTCTTTGCAAATATTACAAGTGAGGAAAGAATAAATAGGTGTAATTTTGTATTATGATAATTATTTATATATAATGAAGTCATAATAGCATACAATGTATATAATCTACGTGTACAGTTATGATAAAAAATAACAATTAAGCCGCACAATTTTGTTTCGACTACAAAAAATGCATACGCATTGGATTCATGCTACCTGTTTTCATATATGTGAATACGTGTACGCGATGAAGTTAAAGTTTTCATTTATAGACACGTAGAAGCCATAGAAAAAATTCAGAAACTGTAATTCATAATATTTAGAAAAAATATATTTAACCGCGAATCTGGCTTTAAAATACAAAGTTTTCATCGAATGTTTAGTGTGTTTACTTACTTAAATCTCAAAGTAAAAATTAGATCGTGGTAGATAAAATGTGTGAGACTAAGTAAAAATGAAACTTAAATAAAAAAGGGTACAATGTGTTGAAAAAAAATGATGAAAAAGATACCGCGAATAACGAAGCTGGTTCGTGTGTTTAAAATGTATATATGTATGTAAGTTCGGAGGATTTTTAATATTTCCGTGCAGACGTATCCACGCTCCTTTAAGCCTCCGCGACGAGTCAACGCACAAATTCCTCGTGAGGAATAAAGTGAGAAAGAAATGGAGAGACAAAGTAGAATATACGAGAAGGATAAATTACGAAATTTCGTGACTTGTGATACGTGTATATACATTATCTACGCGTTTTACCGAATGGTTTATCGCCCGTTACACTTGTCATGCATTTTTGTATGAAGAATGGCAGTCTAGCATGTGTAAGAAATATTTTTCTTCCGATTTCGTTTGGCTTTCGTTTTTCATTTGTTCAATTTTCTCTTCTGCATCGATGTACTGTATAATCATAAAAGAAATTTTCTGCCAGATCATAATTGGAACATTATTGTTTAGTATCTCAAATATTACATTAATTACAAATATAAGAAACAGCACAGTAAGTATGATTGTGTACGAATATTGTCTAAGAAAGAAACCTGTAATAATAATTATGTACACATAATGAAAGATTAGTTGATATGTAGTTGATTTATTTTGTTGTTACTTCGCGGTGTATACTCTGTTTCGGTTTAGCAAGTACTGTAAGCACAATTTATATATATACATACATACATACATATAAACTGCATGTTCAAATTTTCTATGTTCTTTATAACGAATTAACGATGATAATAAGATATCCTGATAAATTTATATAATTTTTTTATATACAGTTGTTTTCATTGACTTTAATAAGAATCTACACTTTAAGAATATAGAATATTTTTTAAATTTTTCTATATTTAACGATATAAAATTGAATTCAAAATTGACTTTATTCAAAATATTACCTCTTAATATTTCTAATTATATATATTTACTTTTCTACATTGCAATAATTGTCAGGAGTTGAATTAATATGGAAATTAGAATATGATATTAAAAAACTATATAATAAGTATATATTTTTATATTTACAATCCTCATCATAAATTGCTTATTTAGATTCATTACTCAATTACAACTAGATTTATGGAATGATAAATAGTGATTCCAACATAATTAATCTAAGGCAAATATTCTAATCTACAATTACTGAATTTATATACATATTAATTACATATGATTTTAATAATCTTTTGAACCAACAATTTTTAAAACTCACATTTTTTAAGTACCTCACTTGTAAGCCAATTAAATATATTTTTTTAAATGTCAAATGACTGTAATTATAGCAAACAAATTTAAATTTAATTAAAATTTATATTTGAAATTACATTTCCTCAAAATTACATTTAAAAATATGTTTACTAAAAAAGTATAATGAATACATTGAAACTCTATAATTTAAAAAATATAAAAATTATTTGAAATTGTATTGTTTTAATATTCATTGTTGATACTTTGAAAATGCACCACAGATACTAAAGACAATTTTTATTTAAGAAGTAATATATAGATTTAGAAGTAACTTATTTGTATAAATGTATTTATATTTATTTTACTTATATATCCAATGATTCCTTATTTTCGTGCAAATTTGAAAATATATTGTTTTATGATTTTTCCGATATTATACGAAATAAATTTTAATATGTTTTGGAATAGTCTCAAGTATAAAAATATTTTAAAGCATTCAGCAGAATATCTTATCTATACTAAATTATTTTTAATTTAATTTTTGATACTTTCGCTATGATTGCATCTAGTGTTAAACTTAGTCATTAAGCCTATTAAATAAAATATTAATTAATAATTCGTATTTATACATAAGAGGTGTTTACTCGTTAAATTATATTTAATAAGATATAGAAAGACTTTCAAACCCATCGTAGATTTAAGATTTTGGGAAAATTTATAAAATCAACATAAACACTTATATAAGAAATATTTGACTGAAAATATTCCGAAATTTGTATGTAATTTAAAATTGTATTTTTAAAATTCGCATTCGATAGTGGCAAATGCTGTATAAAAATACAAGGGAATACTTTTCATTAATAAACGCTGACGTGATTACAACAATATATATATGTATATATATATATGCATATACCTATATATATATATATGTATACATATATATATATGGCATGCTGTACACTGACAATCTGTACAGCCCGCTAAGTAAATACCACTTATGCCTGGTTGAATTTTACCATCGCATTATTTATAACCGATGTGAAAAGGAAAAAACACAAGTTAATTATACTGTCTTGTGTATGGCATGATATTAGTTAGAAACACCTTGATTAGTAACATATAGGGCATAGCGGTATTTTTTCCTCGGGCAGACATACATTTATATGTGAGTGATTGTGAACAAACAAGCGAACACCAGTTGCTGAGTGATTATATATATGGAAATGGTAAATTTGTAGTGGTACGAAATTACACATAATAATGAACTGTGAAATGGACCAGAGAGTAAGATAAAATAGACAGAAACTAGTTATCCAACGAAAATATTTTGAGGTGAGAGTGGTTTTCTGTAATAGGATAAATTTTTTTATTCTTCAACAATCACAATGCTTAGATAATGGTAATAGCACATGTCTTTATACACATAAACAATAATAGGAACATGCAAATATCTAGGATTAGGATTATTAATATTTGCATTCGTTAATGGTTAAAGTATTAAATTGAGTTATTATCTCTATCAATATAAAATATCTTAGAAATGTAAAGAATTATAATTAAGGTTCTTAATATATGAACTATCAACTCAGTAAAAAAATATATAAAAAGAAGCATTAAAGACTGACACAAGTTTGTGAAATTAAAATAGTTTTGATATTTTTATAAACACATTCACTTAATAATAAAAAAAATAGAAATAACATCGTTAGATGGTTAATAAATTTTGATAAAAGTTAAAAGCATAAAAGTTAATACAAAATAAAAATTTAGAGCCAACGGGTACAAGTTATGTTTCAAAAATTAAAATTTTAAAAAATTTAAATTAATTGTAACATACTTATGTAACTTATAGTACTTGCATGGTTTTTCTATTTTAATATATATATATTTTATAAAGACTTGAATATATTGAACTAGATTTGTGCTAAATTTATATTTTATGCTGACCATAAAGTTAATTAAAAGTAGTTCTAGAATATAATACTACAAATAACCACTTTAATTTCTTCGTTTCAAACCTAATGTAATGATACATAATATGAATTCATAAATTCTTAAATTCATGTTACACTTGCAGAAAATATATTGAATATATCTAAAATGAACTACTTTTATTTTTTTTAATGTTAAGATATCTTTTGAACTTTGTTTACTAAATAATTAATACTTTCTACAACATTTATATTTAATGAATATATTCTAGTTAAAATTTTAAAGGTAATTTATAAATTTTCATTCAACGAATCTTGCATGAACCTTCCGTATCAAAATAATAACTGTGATAATTATATATTATATATTAATAAAAATCAAGGTTTTCTGATATATTTTTAAAGAAAATAAATTCTCATTTCTTTATTATATAAAACTATGTATTATTAACATTATAAAATAAAGAATATATGAATCTTTCTTCGTATTTTACTAATATTAAGAAATCAGTACTATAATTGAGTTGCCATCTTATAATATACTTATAATCCTTCCAAGTAGCGATTATAGTAAAATAAGATTTATTATATTATTATATGAATAAATTTAACTAAAATAAAAGTTAAATAAGTAATATCATTTTCATATTTCATATATGAAGACTTCATAGATTGAATAAAATGAAACTTAATTTTAATTTAAATGTATTTCAAAGTCAAGTTTACTATTTTTTCTTATATAAACCTTCTCTTATAGTAAAAAATGATTAAGAATCTTTATAAATGATTTTATAATTCTAACGTAAATTAATTGAATTCGTGTCAAAACGTATTTAATTAAATCTTGAAATTCCATTAAATTATTAAAAACGTAATATAAAAGATTGTCATTTATTTATTAAATGATTAAAATATAATATAAAATGTAGAGAAACTAAGCATGTTCAAAATATAGCTTTTCATAAGCTTGTTTATCTAAAAATATACAATTTAATTAATTTCTGAATGTAGAATATTTTAAAATGCAACGACACGATTAATTATAAAATACTTTAAAGAAACGTATCGACAAAAAATAGTATATGACAATATTTTATCATCGTGTGATAGAATACTATAAAATTTTTTTCTTATGTATAGAAATATTACATTAAAAATTATACTTCAATGATATTCAATGGACCATTTAACTTAGTTATATGTAACAATATGCAACAATGGAAGGTATTATACTTTTATTTTATATTTCTTTTGACAGGTTTTTATCGCTAAAAGTATATTTTAATTCAGAAAATAGTATTCTTAGTAAATTTTTATTAGATGCGATCGCCTTATTTACCTGATAAAATACGATTAAACAAGAATAATTATAAATACACTTATAATTAATTAAAAATTATAGGTAAAAAATATTTGTAAAATATTATATCGTTTAAATATTTTGGATAATAATGTCAATGTAGTATTTAAATAAAATAGAAAATGATTACAATAATTATTTATTGAATCGGTCAAACTATACATGCACTGAAAAGACTATAAGTATAAATATTAAGGTTATTGCCAAGATTAATGGAAGATTCGTTCATAATTGTAATACGTTGAAAACTCATTTGAATCTATTCCAATTTTTAAGCAGTAAGAGATTTGTGAATGAGGTTATAGTTTTTATCAAAAATATATAATATCTTTCTTTATAAGTCTAGAATATAAACATCAGATAATAACATTAATAATGTGACTTTCAACAACGACGTAAAAGAAGGAAATTTTCTAAGGATGTCACTAATATTAAACTAGTACACTTATGGCTCATGAGTCGGTTTAATTAATTGATCGAATCTGAACAATGTTTAATCACCAGCCACTCTAAAGTACGAAACATAATTTAAAAAAAAATGTGAAAGAAATTAATATTGATTCTATTGTATAACGAGATATCTAAGAGATTCAAGAACGCAGTAATGATTAACGTAATAGTTGATTTATGTATAAACACATAAGAGTGACAAAATGATGTAATGATGTAATGATTTAAATAAATACATGTAATAATTTAACTAAAAAAAAATTATAACGAATAAATTTTTAAGAAAAGGCACATCAGGCACACAAATAATGTTCGATATACTGAAAAAATTCCTTGACACGTGTTTCGTTTGTGTCTTGAGGTACTTTTCGTAATTTTGTATTTGAAAGACAGTTAATAAAAAATGAAAGAGATAGACGAAGAAAGAATTTGTAAAACAAGGAGTTTAGGATACGGGTATATTTTCTTTCTTGTGACAAAGGACCATGTGTAAACTTTGGAATAGCTAGTTTGGCTTTTTGTGTCTCACCTGCGACCTCGCTCGTTCTTCAAAGTGCCGCCATACTTGTTTCGCGTCCCGATCAGGTCAATAATCTCGGGGATACAACTGGCGAATATGGCCTACACCACGTGATAGAAAAAACAGAATACAACACTCGCATCAATACACTTAACAGTGGGCATGGTCGTTGTTTATTTACTTATTTATTTATTATTTAGTTATGTTACTAAATTTATTTTCAATAATCATTGGTCATTTTTTAAATGTGTAATCTACATTGATTATATTTTGATAAGAATGTATTCATATATATATTTTTGTCATTTACTAAATTATAACTGAAAACATCAATTTACACTGAGAATTATTTTAAAGTACGTACATCTCACTTTCCACTAAGTCCATACATCGCGATTAGCAATAAATAGTTAAGCTAATATTATGGAATTAGAATGTTATTATTTCAACTATGATCACTATGGTAAACAAAAATAATAAAGAGAGCGGCACGGTGCTTTTTTCATATCATATGAATATTTCTCGATTTAGCAATTCCGTAATTGCGCGACAACTCATAGAGACATAATTTAATATTACTCCATCGCTATGCGTGCCACGGCCTAATGATATTTTTCGTGTGTGCTTGTGTTCATATATTTCTATTGTAAAATCCAACATACAAAAGAAAACATTATACAAAATAATAGACCAAAACATATTTGGTGAAACATAAATTATACTAATAATTGAAAAAGAAATTTGAAGGTTCGAGATTGCAGGTCGAAAAATAAAAAAACATTAAATATTTACTTAAGTTTGAAGAAGGGTTTTATTTATTAAATCTATACCTAAATCCTAAATTCCTACGTACTAAGCATCAAATCTTACATTTTATTCATTATCATTTTACTCATCCTACGCCTAACTATAAAATAAACATGTCTAAGAAAACTTGCGAACTATGTGTGCCAATAAGTCTATACCTACGTATTAGAGGCAGGTTGCAAGTATACTCGATACGCATCATTGTCATCTACTCGTTAGCGTTTTTTCCCATTTATTTCGTTATAGTTTGAAATGTTTCATTTTTAGGATCGTTACGTACTAAAATCTTTTTCGACTTCACGTTCGTTAGACCGAATTTTTTTACTTTTTTTCATGTTTACTTTCGAGAGCGTTTATTGCATTACCCTTTGTCAATTATACTTAGACCGTTTCGTATGAAAGCTAAAGCCAGCTGCTCTCGACCCCTTTGAGATATTTTCTTTTTACTATATGTGCGCTTTTCACGTATTTTCGAGCCGACAAAATTTGAAATCTTACCAAGCTTACCCTTTAAAAGTCTTTTTTTTTCATTTTTTTTTCATTTTGTTTTCATGTTTGTGTATTACGTAAATATAAAAATACTCTTCTAAAATAAAATTGTAGTTTTTACTTTACTAAGTATTACATTTATTAAATGTAAACGTTACGCATCTTCAAAATTTTCTTTTTCTATGTTATTTATAGCGTACAAATAATTTTTTCTTTGATTTCGAATTTCTTTTCTTTATTTCGAAGAATTAAATGATTATTAAATGGTTTATCAAACTCATTCTATTTCGTATATATTCGATATATTAAAAAGTTTGGTCGTTAGTACTCAACGAATTGAAATTATAAAATTAAAAATGTATATTTTTAGTACCAAAAATGAATATTTACATTTATATGAATATTAATTATTTATCTCTAAATAAGCGAGTTAAGTGACCTCATTTTCTTTACGCTTCTGTAATATGCACGAGAAGTACGTAGTGAAAATATGATTTTGCCAGCGACATAATTCAACTTTTAATTTCCGTATTATTTTTAAAAATGTCGAATTAAAGTGTAAAATATTTAAAAAATATTTCCAATATTCGCTTTTGATTTGTTATTTCATCATCGCACATATATTTTATGTACAATAATATAAATTATAAGTATAAAAAATAATACATTTTTTCAAAAATTATGTAATTAAAAATATATTATTATTCTTTTTTTTTCAAAAGTTTTAATTGAAAATATAATTTTGTTTCTTAAATCATTCATTTTATAAATATATTTGAATAAGACTTTATTTTCAAAGAGATATTACCACAGAATTTTTATATTTATATTATAATTAAAAAAAACATAAAAGAACATATTATTCATATATTTATTCATAAAATTAATAAATGTGTAGTACAGTGAATTCAATAAAAAATCTTTAACCAAATTTCGCATTAAATTAATCGTTTACTTTAGTTCTTAAAAATATTAAGAAAATATATTTTTATTTATTTATTTATATTAAAAAGAGATTAAGAAACGAATGAGCAAATCGAATTCATGAAATTAAGCTCAATACTGTAATTCGTAAAAAGTTTTAATTCATTGAGTAATGCTAAACTGGCCTACGACTATACGAAATGTAGTTTATAAGATAAACTATAAATTTTATCGTACAATTGGTTCAGTTTAGAATATCGAAGGAATTTTGCATGACTCGGCGCAATAATAATTTTGAGGCCCGGATATATATATACGCAAAAAGTACATACAACGTATTTTGCGAACGATGCATTTTCTCGAAGGGTAAGAGCGAAATGTCTGTAAATTCCCTTTTCGATCATTTCTATTCTTGACGCAAATCGTATGTATATATACATATGTACAGATAGGTAATTTAAGGAATATATATATATATAAATATATATTTATTTATATATGTATATATATATACACACATTTATGTTACTAAATGGACTAAAATTAAGTATTAGCTAATCTTATATAATTCTGTTGGGTGATGAACGCAGTGAAAAAATAACTTTAAGTATATTCATTCTTGTCTATTTTCGAAGTCGTTATTAAGCATGTCAATAAAAATAAATACATTTACAGTTGAATAATTTAAAGAGTATTCAAATAGTTAAGTTAAAAATGGAATTTTTTAAAAACACAATAAAACTCTGCAAAAACTTGAAAAATAAGTCTGTATGATTCTTTTAAATAAAAATTCATTAGGCATTTAAATTATTTAAGAACAAACATGATTTAATCTACATAATATAATTTATGAAAATAAGCCACGTATATTTTATGAATAGCATATTTGCTTCTTAGATAATTTGAGTTTTTTTATATAGTATTTTACTTTAATTAAAAACTTTAAAACTTTTTTATGATGTTTCTTTACCTTAAATAAATTAATTCTCTATAACTTTCATTGAAATTTATTTTTAATAGAATTCAAAACACAATGTTCGAAAACTTTAATATCAAAAATTAACTTCATAATTGAAAATATTAGATATAGTATAAGGAACTATTTTGATTCTTTTCTTAGAGGAAATATTTTTTTTAAATTATATGATTAATGAGAATAATTCAACATTAAATTTATAGAAATAAAACAGAATAAAAATTATAAAAAAATGATTTTTTTGTAAATTCGTTCAAATATTAGGAAAATGTATATAATTTTTTGAATAAATTAAATAAATTTTTATACATATATACTCAATAATATACATAAAAGTAAATGAATAATTCTAATACATATATATATATATATATATATATATACAAGTAATATAATTATTTAAGTTTAGACTCATTTTACTGACATAAATTTCTAACTTATTATTTATAAATTTTAACTTTGAAGTATTTACTTAAATTAAATAAAACTAATTTTATCAAAGTCTAGATAAAAACTTGTATTTATAGTTGATTTTTACTCATATAATTTTTTATATAAAATATTAATAATTGAATATGAAACTGAAAATTTACATAAGAAAAGTTTCTTTTTTTATATTTTCAGAATAATTATATTGAAAAAACTTTATCATTGCTTAAATCGTTATTTCGAATTTTTTCGAAGGATCCTAACTCTTCATTTTAGAATAATTTCATAATTTTCACTGCGTTCATTCTTATAAAAAACTACTAATATTTAGATTTATTATCTAGATTAAAATACGTATAAAAATGAATATATTCGGAAGTAGCTTCTACGTCTGCACCCCAACTACTGAAAAGTGAAACACAGTCAAACAATTATATTTGGCTTACATTGTAAATTTTCTTTTCGTATTCCAGACTGTATGAGTTCATGATTATGTATACATACGTATGTGTGTATATGTATATAGTCACGCTCGTATAATATAAATTATCTACAATAAATTTTAAAGATTTAACGCGGAGTAGAACGAATCCGCGTATGATCGTACGCAATCTGTTTTACCCGACTATAAACGAATGTTCGAAAAATGTAATTGAAATATTTTCATAAATGCATTGTATGTGTATGTAAAATATACGTAGCGAGCGAAGGATGTATACGTAAAATCCATTAGAATCACTTGTAATTTTTTTTTATTTTACTAAAATATATGCAGATATTTTATTTATCACGGCAAATTTAATGAACTTTTTTTTAAAGACAGACAAAATAAGATTTTTTATATTACATCCTTCATAAAATCCTTCATATGTGATACACACCGTAATTTTACGTATTTGAGTATGTATCGCAAATTGCAAGGTATATTAATTTTTAAACTATGTACTATGATAAAATGAGCGAGAAACGAGAAATAGATGTAGTATAAAAGAAAGCAGTATTGAAGATAGAAATAGATAGAAAATAATACTCATAATTATATGCGAAACTTTCTGAATATATACGTATCAAGTATCCGAACTACGAAACTTTCTATAGTTACTTAACAGAAAGATTATAAAAGTAATATATAATCTTCTATAACTACTAATTATACAAATGACGAGTATTTACGCAGACGCGTGCGCGGCTGAATATCATAATATAACATGCGAAGCGGACGTTACATTTGTGGCCCTACATATATATGGTTCAAAAAATGTTCTCGTGTTCTTTACTTTATGTAACAGGATTTGATGACATAAAAAAATACAAAAGTGATATGAATATAAATTATCTTCCGATAAAATTAATAATGAATAATATTTCTAATTAAAGTACTGCCAGATTAATTATTTGTTTTGATAGGCAGAATCTGTATGTAACATTTTGACAAAGACTTTACATAAAATTTGTTTAGATCAATATTCACAAATTACAATTGAAATCATTTTATTCGGATGCATATTATTTATGAAGAAATTAACGTAATTTAAATATATATTTGACTCTATATAACAAATATTTTTAAATAAAACTTTTATGTTAAAATACTAAATAAAAATTGTGATTATTGTTAAATTAAATAGAATCAATTGAAAATAAAAATTATTAATATAATTTTTTTAAATATTTATTTGTGTGTAATATAAAATATATATGTATTCAAAATTTTATTGAATGACATGAGCATATAAAAAAATTAATTAACCAAGCCTCTATCTGTAAATTTGTACTTCTGATTAAAAAAAAATACTATGTCAATATATTTGTAATGAATATTTTACCGTTTGAAAGTAATGAATTTTTTATATTAATTTTAATATCGAAAATGAAAAATATACTTCACATTAACTAATATTAAATAATATTTTCTGTGTCTTTTGTTTATAAATTTTAACTTAATATATACATTGATTTCATTAACATTTTATATTTTCTTAATAAGGAACTTTGCTTATAATCACTTAAATAGATATTGACTTAAAGACACGTAATTAGTTTTATTTAATATATATTAAAATATTAAGTAACATATTTTCTAATTTTTTTTATTGGTAAGCGATTAATTTCTAAGAGATGTTTGGTAAAATTAATTTAAAAATTTATCTTGTTATATAATTAATTTCTTACATATACTAAATATATGAAGAATTGCTCTGTTAATATTTTTTTATATTTTCAGAAAATTAAGCTCTGTAACTTTTTATCATAAATCAATGCCAATATAGCAGTTAAAATACGAAGTTAAAGTAGGAATGTCGATATATTTTACAAGAATTAATCATATATTGTCGATATTACAAAATTTCAAATTTTGTTCAATTGAAAATAGCATTTAAAATTTCTATTAATATAGAGAAAAAGTAAATATGAATAAAAGACAATAAATATCAAATATTGAAGAATAATTGTAATGAACAGAATAATACAAAAGATAAATATTATTTATTACAATATCATCGCAATAATTTTAATTTTTTATATATGCACAAAAAGATATATATTAAATTCTTTTAAATAATTGATAATAATATAATGTATTTATAATAGAAATACTGTGCAATACTTATATTTATAGTTATACTTGTTCCGATAGTTGTATTTTTTATGTATTGTTTTTTGCATTATTTATACATATATCATTGAAATACAATTCAAACCTTTATATGAACTATAAGGATTCAAAATAAATGCAAATCTTTAATTTCTTATCTTTTACCAACATATATTTAAAAAAATTAGTTTTTAGTATTATTTATAACTGTTCAAGTATACTGTAATGTTCGAAATTTATATTATGTTCAAGAATGAAATACATTAATTCAACTGATAAAATATTACATTTCAAAGTTTGTAATATTACTAATATCTATCATATATTTTCTTATAGATAAAATACATTCAAACGGCAAAATTCGAATAAGTTTAATTTTTTGCATTATAAAAAGAACATTTAATAATGATATGAAAACAAAGTTAAACTTTTTTGCGTGTATCATGTGTATATATTCATACGTGTACATCAAGTGCAGATTAGTATCAGTTTGCTTATCACTGATATATCGGGTGTTTTTATATAGTGTATAATTTGTGTTCGTTTTTTAGGTGTTATTTTCAGTAATTTCATATATATATACATAATTAGTCGGAATAATGTTAACCTAAGTATATGTGTATTAAATAATTTATTTATTGTATCTTTTATATTATTTCATTTTTCTAAATCATGGTGGTATTTATTTAAAACTTATACAGTTAAATTTATATAAACATAATAATATAAGTAATTAATTTTATTATATTTATGTATTAAATACAAAATTTAATATGCATATTTATTTGTACATCAATAAGTTGTACATTAAAATTATTAACGAATAATTATTTCTCATTGCAAAAATTTAAACATATACCGCCATGAATTCTTATATACATATATGTATATTCATTTATATACATATATGCATAAAAAAGTGAGAAAAAAAAGCAGTGGTTTAACGCATCAGCTGAAAGAAAAGGAACTTTTGAGGTTCGGAAGTATTTTAATAAATGAAAAGAAATATATGTGTAAGAGTTTTCTTATTGTATATAGAATATTTTTAAATGCAATTTTGCTAATACAGATAAACGGATATCTCGGGTTAAAGGAATTTTTACGCTAATTGTGAAGCGAGAATTGCGCATAGTAGTCGTGGTAACGAAAAAATCAATTTTTTATTACATCTTTTAATTACAAAATATTAAAAAGTGTTCTAGAATTTGCTAAGGAATTTTATTTAATTTCACTACTGCGATCAAAGAAATTATATTTTAATTATTATGCATCAAATTTATAAAATATATAGTAACATACGTAAGTCTGCAGTTAATTATATTTTTAAAAGTATATTGAATAATATTATATTCGATATTAAATGTTTTTTTGTTGAAGGCTTAGTATAAAGTTCATATTCAATATTTTTTTCATAATAAACTATTGAATCAAATATAAATAATAATAAAAAATAAAAATTTAAAAAATCGAATATTCTATACAGCAAAAAGACGAGACACGTTTAATAAATTTAATAAATTATAGTATCTATATATTATATATACTGGAAAGTAAATATCGAAAAAAATTTTATAGCAGTTTTCAATACATATTTTATCTATTCTTCTTCTATTTATGGGCAATCGTAAACTGTATATATATATATATATATATATATATATATATATACACGTAAAACGATAGACGTACAGAAAATAACAAAATGCAGAAAAAAACTGATAAATCAAAACTGATGAGACTAATGACGTCAATGCAAAATTTAACGTTTCAACTGTCTGTGAAACCAATAGCCACGGGAAGTAGGTTACATACTTGATACATACTTATATTTTGTTATATCTCCAATCCATTCAATTGTAAAATGAAAATATATTGAAACTCATTGGTTAGTATAATATTTAAATATTTATATTATTCTTTTTTTTCTATTCAAAACAAACTTTAAGTCAGGTACTACAACATTACTCTTGGAAAACGTATAATTTAATCAAATGTGGACATTATCGATACATAATAAATTTAAATATTATTTTCTCATACACATATTGTTCTTTACCTTATTTATCATAAAACATTAAGTTAAATTTTTTATGATCTTACTTATTTTAATTTAAATTAATACATATTTCATAATAGTATATTAAATTGAACTTTATAATCATGATATAAAAATGCCATTAATTTTACTAAATTATACATTTTAGAGTTTTTTAAATAAAATTTTTAAATTATATTTTTAAATTATATTGTTATGAATTTTTTCACAATATTATAGTTTATTTTTTAAAAATAAAAATACTTTTTAAAATATATAGTCATAAACAATATTTAAAAATTCTAATAATAATTTTCACTAAACTCTTACAATATGTGATCTTATAGATCATACATTGTATAGGACAGTTATTTACACATATAAAAACTTAGTTTCAATATTTAAAAAAATTTCTTTAAGGAAGCCTTCAACAAAACCACAACATTAAAGATTTACATAAAAAATAAACATATTTCGTTCCACTTAACTATTCGCCACTGTTTTTCGCTTTTATCGTGAGTGTAAAATACTACCATTATATTAATAAGGATTGAAAGGGACTATATAAAAATTTGAAAGTATATTTAAAAAACATATGATGAACCAGAAATTAGTTGGTTGGATATATATATATATATGTATATATAATCAGGTATTTCATTATGTTTCTTAGCAATTCTGTATGGCTAAATATCCGCCGGGTTATCACCCGGCGGATTTGTAATCTGGGGGTACCTGCGTCCACGCTCGCGTTTGTACTGGCCGCCGTACTTGCAGCGATTCGCAGCAAGCTCCGTGATCTCGGGTATCCAGCTGGCGAACACCGCCTACACATCCCACAATCACATCCGTTGCCGTCAGAAATCAGAGGAAGAGAGACACACCCGTAACGGCTCTCATCGCAACATTCTCTAGTTTTTCTTTTTCATTAATTTTATTTTTTGTACGCTTCATTACTTTTTACATTTCCATTCATCGTATGCTTGGCTACTTGGTTTCACTTCCGCTAAGAGGATGAATCTTTCTCATCTAGCTGTGATACATTTCATTATCAGACGTGTTATTATCACGTTTCTGTGTACCTTTTCTCGATACATACTTATGTCGAATTATTCCGATTTGATATTTCGTGAAGCAAACGATGTATGTAAATGTATGGCTCGTGCGTTTTGAATTTATAGTACCTTGTGAAAGTTATATATATATAATTTAGAAAATCGGAAATTGCTTTTAATAAGTTTGGAAATTTTAAATTTTACTTTATGCAACATAATTCGAATAAAATTAATTCGTATATTTTTTCAACGATTGAAATAATTTTTTATTAAATTGATTAAGCTATACTATTTTAATATACAAAGCACGTAATATTGTCAATAAATATTTATATTTCAAAATATAATATATAGTTTCAATTTAAAAATAACTTCTTTTAATATTAAGTTAACTAATATTTCGTACTGTGATACTTAAGCAGTGCAAAAATCTCATATTATGACAATCTTTTAACTTTAAAAGTGTAACATATATTTCGTGCCGTATTCGATTCGCAGTAAATGATCTGATTTTCAATTTATCACAACTATGAATTCGTTTTATCTTCTACTGATGTACTTTTTTATGTACCTCCATTTTAACTGTCTCGATATTATCAATAATTATGATATATTTACAAAGTAAATATATTTTTTTATATTATAGAATATTTGATACATAATTTTTAACTTCCTGTACGTTAATTTTCGTGGTTTACATCATTCAACGTGTGCTAATAGACGCGACTAAAAGGTTAAAATAAGTAAGTAATATTGCTTTTATTACGTACACATTGTTCTATTTCTATTTTTAGGTAAGAATTAAACAGAATTTTTTAAACAACGACCTCGGAATTCAAAAAATTTAACGAATGGGTATATCTATAATGCGTATATATTAAATAAATTTTCTATATAAAGGCTTTAAAGAGTATAAAATTCATAAGCACAATAAAACTGATATAATAATAAGTATAATCTACGTACATATTTTTCGTTAATCTATACTACGTTTAGTTGAAAATATTTATATTACTATTTTAATATACACAAAAAAATAGACACAGAAACACATGAAAATGCTTAAACATAATTAATTCTTGCTTAAGAATATGTTTATAATATTTTTCTGTGCCATATTTGAAAAAAATATAGTTTTTAAGAAAAAAATTATAAATAGTATGCCCACGGTTGTAGATGCTACCAATTACCAGTGCGCAATTTGGTAAAACTCGTACTATCGAGTGAAAGCTGAGGTAAGACCAGTTAACGTGAATCGTAGAAAAAATTCTGCTCCTTTTAACTCGTGGAAAAGTCAAAGGTAAAAATTTAGTTAAAGTTCAAGAAACACAGTCGAATAGTAACTATGTATATATTTTAAATCATAATATTCTCTATTCTGTGAAAACAAAAATTCTATAAAAATTAATTATTTATACGTTTTCACATTTGAAATTATTATTAATAAAAAGTTTAGTACATGTTTTATATAAAGCTCGATACATAATGCATTTCATGAAGAAATATGATAGCAATTTAAACGAAACAGCTTAAATAATGGTATCTAGCAAAAAATAAATTCTTCGTAAAAAATGTAAAAAAATTTTAATCGAACAATTTTTCAAGTAAATAAATATATTATATAAATTTTTGTACATATTTATTTATGGAATAAAAATCGTTTTTAATTTTTTACCTATTAGTTTGATTTTCGAAAAGTCAAGAATAATTTATAATGATAAAAAGTAAAAAATTACTATAATTTTATTTTAATATATACATAAAGTTTACTATTTTAATATATTTCGTGAACTTTACGTTATACTTTATCCATTGCAATTGTTCCACGGGATAAACGGTCATAAAATTTTTGGATTCCAACGCACTTTAAGCATTCAACACGATGGTATGTGTTTACATGAACTGTGCACTGGGGACTGATAACTTTTCTTTTTATTTAAAATCTTTAATTCGTGATGTATCCAATATTTGCTTCAGTTATATCGTTTTTTTTATACATTATTTACATTGACAATAAATGGATAGCCAGGACTAAGTTTCTATTTCCACATGAATATTAAATACGGAAAAAACATGAATAGATGAATGTAGGAAAAAAAATTAACGCAATGTGTTATCAGTTGTACATATTCACATATCATCACAAGCATTCGTGGATGGATCATTTCATCACAAAACTAATCTTATATATCATTTATACATATAATTAAATATTCTTAATAAATTAGTAATATTAAAATAAAATAAAATGCATTTATTAAAATTATAAAAACGTAATGTATAGAAGAAAATATTGTATTTAAATGCATATTCATTAGTAATAACGGTATCAATATACTCTTAAGCAAAATTTTGTTCATCTTACACAAATAATTATTTACACATAATAAAATAAAAATCTATATAAATTTAAATTAGATTTTTTGACAGAAGAAAAGAAATTGATATCCAGAATCTATCGACATCCATCTACTCACGAATATACATATACAATTAACTAAGTTAGCTAAACAAGTCCAAAACTTAACGCTTAGCGTGTAACTTAGTACATGCAGTTGGTATCTGCATGAATATTCCTTATGCCTTGTGTAAATTATGCTCGTAAGGGTCATCGAGAAAAGAGGAGAGAGAGGGAACGAGAGGGAACGAGAGAGAAAGCGTAAATCGTAGGTTTACCGAGAGTATGTAACGACCCAGTTACGTGATGAATTGTAGAGGAATAAAGGGCTTATGCGAGGGCACGATTACTTCGCCTGACCCGAATGAAAAATTTTTGTAAGTTGTTGTATATATAGGTGGGCGTGTACATTTGTGAAGCTCTTGTGTGTACATTGGCTTTTGAAATGTTATTAATTTGCCTTGCATGAATAAAATTGGTTGTATTTCATCTTGAAAATTTTTTGTTGCTTATAAATACTACAAATTAAGAAATATGCGGATCCATTTATCAACTTATATTATACCAATTATAAGATTCATAATTATAACAAATAAATCAGTTAAACTTAGCCTCGTCTTTATATTACAAATATTTATAAATTTTTGCAAATTTTTTTAATTAAGGTTGTTTTTTTATCGTAAAAATGTATAAATATATTATCACTGTACCTTTTGATACATTTTGCCCATATTTGTGCCAGGTTTTAAAAATAAATATTTTATTTTGAAATATTTTATAAATTTATTTAGGTTATTTTTATTCAATGTATTCAATAATTTACTTTTCACTTAAAAATTAAATTATTTATTCGACCTCTAGTTTAATAAAATTAATATTTAGATGTATAACAGATGCGAAGTCTTAAGAACGATGATAATATACTTTGCTTTCCTAAGTTATGTATTATCGTCTATATATTCCTATTATCCCGAACTTACGACAAAAAAGAAATTTTTCCTTTATTATGGTGCATTTAATTTTTATGACTGTATTGAGATTTAGAAAAATGTACGTTTTAACAAACAGAAATACAAGATCTTTTGATACACTGTTAGTAATATGGATAATTAAAATTAAAATATCAAAAAAGTTATAAAAATAATTAAAAATTAAAAAATAGGGTATATGTCATGTAAGAAAACTAATTATTAATCTATAACTATTTATTTTATATAGGTTAAAATAAGAATATTTTCTCGTTTACTCATTCAAGTAGTTTACTTATTAAATCAAATACTGTAATAATTTAAAAATTTACTAAGATAAATAATATTAATATTAATAACGAGTTTCCTTCTATAAGTAAAAGTAAATATTATCATAATTTTATTATATTAAAAATTTTCTTTTATGCTTATTTAAAAGAGCCCTTAAAGTTATCGTCAACGTTTTCAGGAACAAGTTATTCAGTGATAATTCTTGAGTTGGAAGTAATAACATAATATTTTATAATTTCTTCAACGATGGTTATATTTACATTCCTTAGCATATAAATTATAATATCATTTAAAGGTAAATTCATGTCATTTTAAAACTAAAACATATATTGCTATATCCATACATCAGTGTATATTTTCAGACTAGATATACCAAGCATACCAAAGACAGCAGCGTTTAGTTTTTCTTACTGTTCTTGTTTGGTTGTGTCTTGTGTTATTAATGAACATTCGCTTTGTTTGAGCAGCAGACTAAATTGGTGAAATACTTAGGACAAGCTTAAATAGTATTTTAAACTATAGGATACGTATGTACATGTATTTACATGAGTAGTTTTGAGTATTTTTATGTAATATAATGTGACTAAATATCAAATCACGTTCTTAGATTAAACTTTGACTTTTGTTGATAATACAAATAGATTTAGTTGTTATTAAAATATTCTTAAAGTTTTCAATTTTAATATTTTAAT
Organism: Dolichoris vasculosae; assembly: GCA_018907195.1. Taxonomy (NCBI): domain Eukaryota; kingdom Metazoa; phylum Arthropoda; class Insecta; order Hymenoptera; family Agaonidae; genus Dolichoris; species Dolichoris vasculosae. The sequence continues at coordinate 17,764,602 of JACCHY010000002.1, read as the reverse complement.
AATTTCAAATTTTAGAAGGTTCTTTATAGAAATATTTTAGATTAATTTAAATAATGCGATTAAAATAACAACATTGAATAAATTCAATAATAAACTATCTTACAAATAGAAATCTAATTCTAACTTTTAATCTTGAATTTCTAAATTTTTATTTATTAACCATTCTAAGTAGCAAACAGCATTTTAATGATATATATATATACATAAATAAATAAATACATATATTTTTTTAGTTTAAAAGCATAAAATGGTTATTTTTAGATATTTTTTATTTAAAAAAAAATAACTTATTCATATATTCATGATTAAAGGTTATAAATTGTTCCATCATTTTAAGAAATACTATTTATATAAAACTAACCATATAAAAGAAATTTGAATTTTTTATTTTAAATTATATTTAGAACTAATTTTATAAATGTATTGTATAAATTTATTAAAATTATAGTATTATTTTAAGTAAAATCTAGATATTAAGAAATAATGCATTGATATCGTAATTTCAGATTCGAAACTAATTTGATTTTAATTATTGTAAGTTACTTTCTTTAAGATTTTATTATCGATTGCTATTATTTTATTATATGATTCAAATTGAAAATTGTATTAAATTTGAATTATATTACTTTTACTAATAATTTTTAGTTTATTAAATTTAAGAGCATTTTACTTTATATATATATATATTATTAATTAAGCGCTAAATTTTTATAAAAAAAATATATATGTATACAATGCAAAAATGAAAGTTTAATCCAAGATATTAACTAACTTTAGTAATTATGAACTTTATTGAGCAGAAATGTTATTAATACTAAAATATTATAATCTTTATACTTCATATAATACTATTTGAACTATTATTATGTATAATTTTAATCTCATATATATACAGGTACAAATATCTTCATCTAATATCATACATAGATGTGCGTGTGTAAATATACAAAATAAATTATTTCTAATAAATTATATATTTGTCAAGATGGCCATTTAGAGCTGCTATAATGATATAAAATCGAAAATTATCGATGTAATGAATATAAATTGATAAAAAATTAAATACACGATTCTAACGAAGTAAACAAATTTATGATTTCATTACGTACATAAAGCATAAATTTTATTAAGTGAATCATAAAAACTACAGGAAGAGTAAAGTTTGATATTATAATTCTTGAATCAATATATGCATTTTTTCAGCCTAAGAATTCAATTTCTTGAAAATATATTTTTATTTTACGTCAGACGATAAAAATATAAGAGGTAGAAAGTAATATTTTTAAACATATACGTCGGTATTAAATTTGATAGAAACTTTATAGTATTTTTCTACCACTCTATTCCTTTAAAATATTTTCTACGAAATATTTTTCAAATTAATAATTTCAATAGAATGATTTTCAAATAATTTTAACAGTATAACAAATTACATGTATTTAACTTTTTTTTGAAAATATTTTAAAGTAAATTGGAAATTTGCATTCTTATTTGAAGGTAGTCTAAATCATATCAATTTATTTTCTTACAAATAAAAAATACGATCAAAATTTGTTTACCTATGAGAATGCTGTTTATATGTAATTGTATTGTATAAATGTATTTATCATATACCTCTTTCCGTGTTCCCGCTTGTATTCGCCGCTGTACTTGGACCTATTGCCTACGAGCTCTATTATCTCGGGTATACTACTAGCAAACATGGCCTGCAAATACAAAACGATAACTGAAGAAAGAACCAATACATCTGCAACTATGTATCTAAACTGCAAAAACAATTACTAGCACTAGCAATGAGATGAGTAAGAAACGTTACACGTATGCGTACGTACGTCACTTCTCCAACCTTCTCTGTTTTGAAAATGTTCGGACTCAATTTCCTTGCAGTGTATAGATCTTTCAAGGAAGCTAGTGCAAAATTGATATCATGCTCGATTTTAACAGAATTATTATACAAATTTAAACTGAGAAATAGTTCTCTCATTTATCAATCTCAATGATCAAATAGGTTTTTCTTTGAAATGTTTTCTTTTATTTTCAAAATTATTTAAATTTTACATCTATTATAATTATAAAAAAATTTAGAATCTTTTTATGATATATCATTTTTAATATTACAAATTATTGTTTATTTCTCTTTCAAAAATATAGAATACGCATACGATTAACTGAATAAATCTAAATAAAGATCAGATTTCATTTTTAAAAAACTCAAAATAACATTCAAATAAAGTGAAGATCATTTTCTCAGTTTAGACAGTTTTTCGTGAATTTCTGAATTTAAATATTGATTTACTACGAGCATCATGCGAAATATACTGTATTTTTGTGCTCGTGTAATATAAAGTAGTATTAAAATTTATCGCCAGAATTTTGTAAATTTGATCACGAATTCGTTATAGTCCACCGGCGACGTATAAAATACTAATAAATATATTCTTAAAGTTTATTTTATACTAATACATTTATCCAAAAAATGTTACAATGATATTGAAGGTTTAAATATGTTTTAAATACGATTTCGTTTATAAGCTTAAATTATTTTTCTGATATAACATTAAATAAAATTTAACCTTTACATTTTAGTAGCAATTATTTTTATTTATATAAATCATATAGAAATTAGATTTTTATTTCATGAAATTTTCATGCACTGAAAAATCATAAAATTATTTACGAATTTACGAGTAAATTTATAGTGAATATTTATTACAAATTCTTTGACAATTTATTAAAAAATTTTATGAAAATTTATCTGGAACAAGTACTATAAAAATGAATTAATTTTTTTTATTTCTGAGTCTAGAAATTATATAAATTTTAGTATTATTTTTAGATATTTTTAAATATAAGGTAAGAAAAAATTTTATCTAATCTATAAAATCTATACATACTTTACATTCTACAGTTACAGATAAGTATACTATAAAAGTCTTAAGAAATACAATATATTACAATATACATTAAATCGTTTAAATTGTTCCTTTTATATACAAAAATACTCCCAAAAATTAAAACTGTAATATATTTAGCCAAAATGCGTAGAAGTGAATAAAAGAAAATAGCTATCAACATGCAAAAAATATTTGTGACAAAAACGACAACAATAAATTGGCTTACATTATTCGGCAAAGCAATGGCAAGAAAGAAAAAAGCGAAAAAATCATTTCAATTTATTATATCAGAATAAAAATCAAGTCAAAAAATTATATTTCAAATTCACATATTAAATTATTAAATATAAAGTTATACTTGTGCTTACTCAAATAAAAATTCTGTATTAGAATTAATAAATTTTCGAGTTTAAAAACTAATTTACCAGATAATTTTATAAATTATTTTCTACGATTAGATTTTTTTTATTCTAAATAAAAAAAATAAAATTATTTGATTATGTTGAAAAAATTTATAAAAGTATATAATATTTATCAAAATAACATAAAGCATTATACTTAATTTACTACTTTTATGATATGCAATAGAACATTTTCGACAGTTGTGAATGCATAAAATTTTAATTTTATCCAAATTAAATAATCAACTATAATTACAATTAATAAGAAATATTCTAATCAATATAATAATATAATCATATAATTTCTATTAACAGATTTTTAACCCTTTTTTTATAAAAAGAAAGATGTACTATTGTATACTGCAATACAATTTTATTTTTCCGTAAATATAGAATAAGTGTATTAGCGAGAGCGTAAAAATATATATAAGAATTCAACAGCCATAAGAAAATTAATCGAAAATTAAATTTGAAACTCTTTTTCAATTAACTTTGAATCCCTTTAGTTCATGATTACTTGACGACCTCGTTAGTTCTTATTACAAATCTTCAACTCTCGAGAACTATATTTTTCCAACTGTTAATTTAAAACGTACATTTTTTTTTGCAATTTTGCAATATATTCTACAAATACGATTTTAAATTTTACATAAGCACATGAATGTATAAAAGCATATATATGTTTGTTTTATTAATAGAATAAAAATTAGTACATTAAATTTACTAATATTATTTGTTTAAAAAGTATGCTCATTTAAATGTAGTTGACTTAAATTAGTTTGATTATAAAAATTTTTTATCTGTATATAATACAGAAACTAGTAAGTAAAGTTATAAATATGTTTTAATTAATGTTTGTAAATTGTAAAAACTGATATATTATTTTAATTATTACATACTTACGAACCAAAATTAATAGATATGTTGTACATGTAAATAATCTGTAATACGAATGAACTATTCTTTCGATATAGTAGAAGTAAATTCAAAATAGTATCAGTTCAGTTAGGAACTAAATTATTCAATTTATATTCTTGGAATGTGTAATCGTACATATAAATTTTATAAATTTATACTTAATAACTCATAAAAATAATAAATTTAGTTAGGATATTTAATGGGTGATTTGCAAATTGAATTTATCAGACATTCTTCCAAATATGCAATAGATCATAATTCATAGACTTCGCATCGTTATACATGGAAATACGAGGTTGTCGAAGTAGTAATAAATTATTAAATGAATTAGTTGAAGTTCTTAAATTCATGATATATTTTTCACATTTAAAAATACGAATAAAATAAAATAAGCAACTTGACGTTTCTAATAGTAGACACAATTAAAATCTTAGAGTTTACAATATTACGAATATAATCAGGCAAGCACTTAGAAGAGATTAAGTTATAGAGTTGCAGTGATTTTTCAGCAGCATAGTTTCTTTTCAACATCTGCAAGAAACACAGACACGCATTTAGTAGATATAGTCAAGTTTAAGCTGAAATGTAGACTGCAGAGTTTTTCACTAAATATATGCTAAAAAATTAACTAATGCAGTAATAATGTTGATATTTTCTGCACTTTCACCGATTCATACTAACATAGACATTTCATTATTTTTTTAACTTTACGAAAAGTTGAATAAGATTTAAAGTATTCGATAAATTTTTAACTATATTAAAAAATTCATTGATCAGAAAAATTTAAAATACCTAAGTAATAGATTGCGTGCAAAATATTTTAAAAATTATATTAAAGAGTACACGATATTAAAATATTTAAAAAATAAATGTTCATATATTTACCAAGATTTTTCAATATTTATAGGTTTAAAATGATGTCACCGAAATCTTCGATGATTGCAATATATTTTATTTAATTTTTCAATTTGTTTTATAACGTGTAAATTAAGTATAATATTTGATCATGTAATGGAACTTACACATGAAAAGTAAATACTAACTCGAACAGTGAGTTCTTAATTTCTATTATACCAATAAATATATTACCTTGTTTTATATAAATTAAAGTTTAAATAAGTTAAGTATTAAAATACATTTTTTATTCTCTAATTTAATGCAAATGAAAATTGATTGTATTAAATATGTTATAATTATGAAAAAATTACAATTAGTGTATTTTAAATTATTTTAATAAATTACTCGATATATTTCAGTGGGCTCGATGTGCAACTAATGATTGTTAGATAAATTAAATAAACATATATATATATGTATATTATTTAAAACTTTAAAATATACATTATTATGAATAAAATTTGATTCGAAATGTTATCCAATTTTGAGATTTGTAAAATAAATAAAATCATTATCATTGCAAAACACCGCAGTTCGTTATAATCAAATTCTGCACGCACACGGTATCTTGGACATTACTACGAGTTCGTTAATCTTCCATGATTTATGATACATAAAAAAAAACGATAAATACCATGCATATGCCTCGAGTAATTTATATTTAGCTTAAACCAATGTTAGTAATTAAAAATTCATCACGATATTATTTAAAGGTTTTATGTATGACCTACACCTGAAAGTAAACCCACATTATACACCTTTATTAGAATTTTCCATAATAAAAGCAGTCTAAGCTTTATTAGTTAAATCGATAATAATAATAAAACTTACCATAAGTAGGTTTAAATAAAACAGATAGAAATGGCAAAAAGATCAGAAGTATACAATATGTTATACAAGTATACATTATTAGGCCAGCACATAAGATTATATTTTAAAATTCAATACAAAAAATGAAAACAAATGTTTAAATGTATATTCTTTCACATATATTGCACGAAGTTTTAAATATAAATAAATTTAAAAATACGATTGAAATATAAGTACTATAGGAATCATAAAAATTTATCATTAGGAAAAGAAGAAAGGAATACATCGTGTATCTATCAAAATTATGAATATAAATAAGTATAGTATATTTATGGAGAATTACGACTTGTGTTTACGATACGTGTAAAAATACTTGAAAATAAATATATAACAAAATAAAGAAAATAGAGTAAGGCAAGTTTAGAATATACTGCATACAATAGGCAAAAAGTACCCATAAAGACGCAACGATTATTATGCTTCAAATATTTTATATCGTTTAAAAAGCAAAAAATCTTATTACTGTATTATGCAGATAAAATGTATTGTACGAAGTAAATATGCACGTGAATTTATATCACTGTTATATTATTATATATTTTGTAAATTTAAAAACTTTACAAAATATTAAATCTGGATTTTTTGTTATTAGGCTATTAAATTTCTTATTCTATTTCTATTGTATATAACATAAGATTAGTACTGAATCATTGCTCAATAAAATAATTAATAAATATTTAGATATAGTTATAAATTGACATGTTTATTAATTTTTCTTGTATCTAAATAATAAAATTTTTGAAATTATATGTTTTAATCTTTTTTAATGAATAAAACGATAATCTTCTATTATTGCTTAAATAATAATTTCATAACTTTTATAATAATTTTAATTTAAAATGTAACTATAAATTTCAAATTTCAGTTCTAATAAGTTCAATGGAGAATTTTCTGCGTGCATGGAGTACTTTACTTCGCTTTCGCGTAGTTCTCTTACATGCGTGACTGATTAAATTCAAGAAAAAACTAATGGCATTGCGCCATGTTATTTGGTATTATCGATGCGTCTTTCAAAGGGCATAAAACTGCGTTTCTTCCTTTTTCACGTACATTTTATTACAAAAGCAAAGAAACCTCGTATGTTGAATAAAAAAAATATTTATTTCAATGGTTTTATCTTTTTTTATTTAAAAATTGAATTTTCTACTTTGCAATTTTTATTGTTTACATTATAGAAAGAATGATATTTTACTATTTAATCTGTTAGTATATAAAACAGTTATTTTTATTTTCAAATAATCTAATCAAATATTGCACTATCATAAAATTGTATAAAATTTTACTTTACTTTATAGTTTATGAAAATTGTTTGTTTTGAAGTAACTGTAGTATAATTAAAAATAAGTTAGTTTCGTATAATATAAATGTTAGTTTAATTATTTTATGTGAATTATTAAAGATACCAAATTTAATGCGATTATTAGATAATAATTTGATTGAAAAAATATTTTGTGTATTAAAAATAATAAAACTACTCGAATATGCTTAATTATTAAACACCATTTTTCTATGCAACAAGAGGTACAAGATTTAATTTAATCGTGTAATAATCATATAAATAAAGTATTATAAAATTACTATCGATAAATTTATTTAGAAAAATCTAATTATAGATAAATTTAAAGATAAAAAACATATAAAGATAATACGTATTATATTAAAAAAAAATTAAATAAAATACAAAAGCATCTGCACAAATATCTCATAAAATATTAAATATCAGACAGCCATGAAAATACCGAGCACGATCTTAGTAGATGTACTACCATAAATTAAGGCAGATATAGCGAATAATGGTATTGTTTTTTTCATACGAACGAAATTTCTTTACATTGAGAAAAAAAATTCAAAGAACATCTTTGAATATTGATCTGCTCTATAAAAAATAAAAAAGAAGCAAAAAACAATAATATCATGATGCATATTTACAATAACGTTGTTTTTACCGAATATTTGTCGAAAATAAATTTCAATGCCGTTCTAATAAACAATAAAAAATTATAATAAAATTATATTTCATACATATATATATATTCTTACATATCTAATTATGTTACTAAGTTTAAATATTTACGTTTCACGCGACCCCATTAAAGTATCACTCATTGGATAGGATCGTTCATGCTTGTATTCGACAATAAAATACAACATTCAAGTACATTTTAAACTTTAGTATCTATATAGATATATAGAATATTCGCGATAGCGCAAGTGTTCGTGTTTAAAATTATTTTTTGCTCTCGTATCCGAGTGCACGAGGTAGAGTAGCAACAAGGAGTAGATGATTTATGTTTTCTGTTTTAATTTTTCTTCTGTCCTTTAAGAGACCATTGTCACAGCAACTAAATTTTTCAATAATAGGTGGTTGCTAAATGACTTTTTTAATTTGAACTTATGCATATAGAAGCTTCAACATTTTTATCATCATTCGTTCGCGAAGGTTTTATTTTCATTTCTTTGCTCGTAAAACTGATCTTTCTGGTAAAATGTAACAAGTATCGATTGTATTTGTAATCAATATAAATAATTCTAATTAATTAATTAAAGAGTTAAAATACTTTTCATAACTTAAAGTTATATTTATCGGTAGAAATCTAGCGTTGAATATTACAAAAAAATATTTTGCTGTTTAAAAATAAAACCTTCGTAATAAATTTAGGCTATTTATACGCTAAGTGTGCCCTCAACGTTTCAGGGGAGCAAATCCTTAATTTTTAGTTATTTTTCCGATGTTTACCGCGTCAGAGATATTACAAATAAATGTTTTTCGGCTTCCGTAAAACGTTACAACGCACGCGAATATGAAGCTCTAGTTTAAACGGCGATACCTCGAGTCTTGAAGTTCTCGGAAAATGAACAACTCGATCTTAATATTGGGAACTTAGCCAACAAGGAAGTTTTATTACACCTCTTGCCATAATACGTAAGAAATACAAAATTTAAAAGAAATCTCAAATTCAACTTTCTCCACGGGGAAAGTGTTTTTAGATGAACTAAAAATTGTTACACATTAATCCATTACATAGATATGGACCATTGTTTAAACGAGAGCATTCATGTTGTGTCATATATTTATAACGTTTTATAACGTTTTCTATTTTTTTGGCACACGTTTTTCTCCTTTTTATTTTAATAAAATAAATGGCCGTCTAATTTTTATTCGATCGAGATTTTATATATATAGTGAATTGACTACGTCGATATGTTATAATCAAACGTGCACCAAAAAGTTTTGGCTCGCCCTTGTATTCTGGTAATGAAAACTTTACGTCGTGCAATTGCTATGTTCCTGTAAAATTTATGACTTCGCAAAATTTATTTTAAAAATTTTCATCCATTTTGTGACATTTATTTCAAATATATTAAAAAACAGTTCAAATAATAGCAATTACCGAGATCCACCAGGTGCGTAAACTAATGTGCGATTTAAATAGACACATTCTTCATGAAACTTAAATAATGACATTTTCTACCTTCTTAATATTTATTTCGCACATCGATTCATTATAAAGTTATAACTCGACAATTTCGAAAAAGCATAAATTTACTCGAATGATAAAAGTTTGACCGATAGATCTGGATCTATCATTCATTAACGAAACAAGTAAGTAATGAAACATAAAATATTTCGAATTTGTCAAGTATCTAATTTTAGACGATCGGACATATAATCGTGATAAAAATATCATCGTAAAAAAAATTAACGCATAGGAGTAAAACCGATTTAACACGATAATATTAATAAAACTACCATGACAAGAACAATACATAGAATGAGGTGGGCTTACCAAGCCGACGAGTAGAAAAAATACTAGGAATGTGCGGCCGAGTACCGTCTGGCAGTATACGTCGCCATATCCCACTGTGGACATTGTCACGATTAGGAAGTATACGCAGGTCCAATATGAAAGCTGTTGCGGATTCTTGAACTCGAAAGGGTCCCCGGAGTTTTCAAGCTGAAGATAATAAGCTACTTCGTTAATAACGGTAGACATTTTGTTTTTTAGTCCTTCTTCCCAGTGCAATGAGCGAAGAATCTATTCTTTAAAAGTAGCGATTTTACGTTCCGAAATTTTGAACGATGTAAAAATCGAACGAATCTTAAGTTTGGAATCTTAAAATTGGAAGAATATTATTTATAAAAATTCTAAAAAAAACTGTATTCGTTTTACGGTTCTAATTTAATTTTGATATTTCAACATTTTTTACGTTAATTTATTACAATTGCTTTACATCCGGTAACGATTAAAAAGGATATTAGTAATTTAATTAATTACGACAGAATAGTTTCTATCAATTTTAAAAATCATTTTTCCTAAATAAAAAATAACTATCGACCGTAATCGTTTCCTGAAGTACTGAAAAATAATTTTAATTAGTTCAAGTTTATTTTTATCGATACTTAAGTGAAATAAAAACTAGTGGATTCAAATAATAAAAGTGATATAAAGAAAAAAAAAGGAAATTACTGTTAAATGCCTTTGTTAAAGAGCGAAAAGAAATTAGTTTAAGTGGAATTTTATATATAAATGGTTTCGAACTAAGCTATAAAAATTTTTAGATTATAAATTGCGCTTGTACGGTAAAAATAACATTACGAGAGCAATTTTATCTTAAGATTCTTAAAATATAATTAGCTTCTGAGTCTAAATTTGAAAAATTGATATTATTACATCGGATTAATAAAATTTAGAAAAAAATTAATACAAATTATTTCACTTAAATTAAATTGTAACAAAATAATTTTTTTTGTAAACAAATTTTAAACGAACCTAATTTCGATAATATTATTCTGACAAAAGTTTTATTTGATTTTACGTATAAAATAAGGTAATTTTCGTTAAATGAAACTCAAATATTAAAGACTATTATCTCTTTCTACACTTGGAAATACTCGTATAAATAAGATACTGTAAAGGTATGTACACACCAAATGAATGATGCCAGCAGCAGTAAGCCAGACGGAGATGAATATGGAGACGAGTTGAGCGAGGCGAATGGAGCTCGATGTCTTTAGAATGTTTAAGTACTGAAGGATGTCAGGGACCGTCATCAGTCGTAGGGCTCGTAGGAACCTCAATCCGATCCATGTCCTATCCAAGTAGATCGAAACGAAAGACGGTGGTATCGTAAAGTAGTCCACGAACGAATACATCTCCAGCATGAACCACAGCTTGTCACTGGCGGCGATAAACTGCGTTAAAAAGAACAACAAAAGAGATTATGTATTTTTATTAATTTCAATAAAATTCATCAAAATCCATATCCTAATTCCAGATCATAAAGTCTTATCGATTACGCGTCTAAAAATATCATGAAATAAAACACGATTCGTAAAGATATATTTTTATAGTGAAATTTAACTATGCGCATAATAAGATTCAAATTATTTTAACACACTAATGATAATAATAATTTTCTTTGGTTCAAACTTTGGGAACCAACAGTTCGAAGAAATGCATTTGGTTAAAAAATAGCTCTACCTACAAACGGTTAGCTACCCGACGAAATAAAATCATACAAATTTAATAAAATAATATAATATATTGAATAATACATAAACGATGTTATTTAGTCTTACAAAGTCTAAAATGATTTATTGCGATCTAAATTATCATCAAATATATCAATGTTCTGGAATTAGAAACAAGTTAGTGGTAGCTTCAAATATAAGTGTTATAAAAGTTAAACGAACTCTCAAGGTATTTTAATTCTATAATTTCAAATACTTATTTCAAGGAAAGATTAATATTTTATTCAAAACATTAATAATTTAATATACGCATTTCAAATATGTATAAGATTATTTCATATACTAATCAAAAGTTTATACACTTAAATTTTAAGACTGTTACGTTTGAAATATATTTATATTACGGAAATTAATTGCCTTAAATAGTTTTTGTAAAACTTTTTTAAATCTTTTATATAAATAAGAAAATACAATTCTCTTTAATTTAAAAAATAACTTATACTCCTCAGAAATTTGAAAATACACAAATACTAAAAACTAAATGTAAAGTTCATTGTTTCTATTAAATGACAGCTTTTACTAGAAATAAACGAGAATAATAGTCTACGTATCCCTTTTAATGCATTCCTGCTATAATTTCTTTTTCTTTTCTGTATTAATTTAAAAAAATCCATATTACTTGACGAGCTATAAAGTCCAGTAACGATATAAAACTTGTTGTATTGTCAACGACATAATATGTACTTACGCGTATAAAAAAGTAGACCATAAAAAATATATTGAAAGCTAAGTCTATTTGCTGAGTAATGTTGTTGCTCCACTTCTGGCAACGCTCTACCTCCTCACTGTAACATAAAGAACATAAAAATTTTTAGCTAAAGTTAAAAAAGGCGACAATTTGTTTTTGAATTCGTAAATTAACGTATTTTTTTTACATCATGTATTATTACTTTGTTCCAAAAAATGTTTTATAAATATATATATATATATATATATATATATATACATATATATTGATCTCTGTCTCTCTCACTCGGTTTGTATCTTGTATTATGCCTGTTTCTCTTTTTCTTTTCCTCTCTTTTAATAGTACTCTATTTTATCATTTCGTAGAAATTTTCATAGGTCACCTAAGCTAAATTAAATATTATATATACGATTCATAAAGTTTAGCAAATATTTTTAATATGTAAATATAACATTCATAAAGATATAATTACATAATTAAATATTTATTTTAAGCTATGTTTTTTAAGTGAAGGAAGTAGCTTATCATTCAAAATTATATCAAAGATAAAATAAAATGTAAATTTATTCTTCGACTACTTCTTTTTATAATAAAAAAATTACATTCATGTAGGAAAATAAAAATTATTTTTATGTAGAAACTATTACAAGAAATATAAATACAGATTCCAATGCGTAAGAAAATATTTATACTTTTGTACCTACTATAGAAACAGTAAATTTTAAAATTAATCTATTTATAAATTTCATAAAGGCATACAATTCTATTAAAAGAAATAAAATGTGTCAAGTTCTAGTTCAGCTCTGGATGCCAAAAAAGTTCGTCAAATTAATATAAATACATCTTAATGGTAGTCATAATAAAAGTGAAATATCAATTGATCACGACAAGATTATGTTCAATCAAACTCAGTATTTACTTTCACGTTCGAAAATTTTATTCGATACATGCTAAAGAATATAGAATAAATTTTCATTTATAATATGATTCAAGTATTATAAAAATATAAATAATTAAGAAGCAGGAACATAGAAAAAAAAATAAAAAAGTAAGTAAACAAAAAATGAATTATTTACATATGAGTAAAATAAAAAATCATGAAACTAATATTTTTATCTCATTTGTAACTGTTTTCAATTCAAAGCTAATTAATAACGTTCAAGAAAACGATTAAAACTTTTATTTTAAGTAATCAATGATAATTAAATGTATGGTTAAGACTGAATAGAATTAAATGATTCGATAAATTAACTCAATAATTCCTTGTTTTCATTTTATAACATTAATACATTATAACATAAAATATGAAATGCTATTCCATTTATTTTTTATTAATAATCAGCAGAATAAGAAATTCAAAATACGTTTATTTTTTATTTAATTTTTTTATATAAAAATCTGATAAAGTATTTAAAATTTCTTTGTAAAATTTATAGTAAAAATCATGTAAAAACAATGTATGATTCTATCAGGTTAAATTTAAAGGGTTAAACAACGTGGCTATAGTATAAGGAAATGTCTAGTCAATGAAAAACGAAAAGTGGTTTTCACGAATTTTAAATATACACTTTCAAAGAATAAATTTTCTTCGTACAAAGGCGTAAAATAATCGATACAGCAATGGTTGTGACTAGGTGTCAGTACACCACAAAAGGGTTAACGAGGTCGTACGCCCGGATACACTCGAACAAGGAATACCGCGAGTTCGCGTATATATACTTGTATACGTATCGACACCCGGCATTCGAGGAATACATAAACAATATCGCGTGCATGGAATCCAAATGACGTCGATTTACGCTAGCATATAACTACAATTGAATTAGCCGACAGTTCCTTTCATAGTATACCGTACTGTAACTAATTATACACAACATGTATGTAAACGTATGTAATGACAATCTGTTATAGACAATATGTTATAGATGGAATCAAATCAATGTATCATCGATCAAAATAAATTCGTAGAGGAATAGAACTGATTCTGATAACAGCAGAAATAAATAGAAATATAAAGTCTTATTTTGTGAAAATTAGATTCGATATTGTTAAAAAACACGAAATACATGCGTTTACAAGATTCTTTTAAAAATGGATAAAAGCTTAAATAATAATAAATAATGATGATAATAAATATTAAGTATACTATGGACCTAATTTATGTGTAATAAAAAAATTCAAATTTATTAGCGAATCACTTTATTTTATCATACAATTAAAATTTACAAATTAGTTCGTTTATTTTTAAATAAATAAAATACATCTGTACAAAGAATTTTAAAATTTTAATTATTTAATTATGTCTTCATTATATCATTTTTAATATGACCGTAAAAATATTCAATTCTCTTAAATGTTGTCTACAAATGAAAAATATGACATTTCTACTTTCGATGTTGATTTATGAAGATCATAATTTTTGAAAGTTATCAAAAGTTTGTATGTATATTTATTGATTTAAAATATAAATATAATAAATACTTATGAATAATTTTTTATGATTTGAATTGCAAAAAAATTAAATTATATGAATTATATGAAAGTAGAAGATAATATTTTATTCATCAATTTTAATTTAAACTTTCTTACTGTTTCTTCTTTTTTTTTATTTTGTTTTTACTTTCTCTCTCCTTCCTCTGACTCTATTTCTTTTTTCCCTACTGTGAAAAATAAAAATTAATAACTTTAACATTTTATAAAATATTTAAAATAATATGTTAAACTAAAAATATTCTAGGAAATGCCTAAATAATAATTTCAGATATTATTGAATTTACTTTTTAAGTAAAGTAACTCTAAATAAAAATATTTATTACAAAAAATGAAAAATTCGTAGCAATAATATTAATACGTGATTTTAATTACTATAATAAGATAATTATAAATTAAATGGCACTTTTTATACCTCTATTCTATTATATTTTTCTTACGTAGACACTGAACAAAATATAATGTTGGAGTATATCTTTTATAGAATTATTATTTCTATTAAAAGAAAAATATTTTGCTAGTAATAAGAAAAGAAAAGGATTTCACTAATAATAATTTTCTTCCTATCTATGATTACAACTTAAAAGAAAATAGATAGTCCATTGCAATTAAGAGATATAAATCTGACAGTAGTGCGATAACGAGTTAACAAGAAAGCCATACAGAAAAACCTATTTGTCGTGTACCAGTATCTGATCGTGAATGTGTTACTGTTTTACTATTAGATTACTCTTACAATGTTAATTATAGAGAATACAAAAGTATTAAATGATACAACGATCTACTCTAAAATTAAAAATATAATTAAACAATATGGTGATGTATGTTTAAAAACTTAAATAAATATCATATTTAACGTTAGTTAATAAATTTTCATATAACTCGAAAAATACGTTATCATAATCAGAAATAAACATCAATTTATAAAAAAATTTAAATATAAATAAAAAGTTTAATTAATTAAAAGCTTGAAGTAGATTATATTAAAAATGATGGTCTTAAAAATACTCATTTATAAAATACAATGTTAACTTGATATTGAATAATTAGTGAACATTAAATTTAACTTTATTATACTATTTATTTTATATATTTATTTTGCTAAATTTGCCTTATTCTGAAATAAATATATATACGTAGAAATTAGATTAAAAACTATCATTCAATCAGATGTATGTATAAATATTTAACAAGGCTATATTTTTTATTATTTTAATTACTATAATTATAAAATATAAATTATTTTATTTTGTATATATATAATTTATATCTGTATTCACTCTTTTAGTGAACAATCTTTTAATTCAATCGAAATATATTTTGGAATAATTAGCTACTTTACAGTTTTATATAATCATAATTTATTTGAAAATTATTGCATACAATATAAATCAAATATACTTTCTAAATATTTTAAATTTATGAATAAGCTCTTTACCTGGAGGCATCGATGAAGTATATTATAAGCGATGCTATGCTAAGGATGAAAACTAGAACCACCTGCAACAAGAAAAATAATGGTAATTTTAAATATTGTAGTAAAAAATAACGAATATTTGTAGATTAAAAGCAGAATTGTTATGTATATATCGTTTTAATTTTTAGTATAATGATTACAAAACATTTTTAATAAATTGAATAAATTAATACTCGTGACGAAATTTGTTTAAATCTTAGGAATGTATTATAATATTTTAACATATATCCTATACAAAATTATATATTTTTATAAGAAGTAAAAAATTTAAAATAAGTATTACGATTTTATTTTACGATTGCTAGATTTATATAACCTGTATACAAGTACATTCAGACAACACTTAAATCTAAGATTTCATTCGGGTCAAGAAATGAAATTATTTCCTTTTAAGTTCCTTTAAGGTCAGGTTATAAATTTCTAAACCATGTATCTTCATGTACGCTGCCAATTATAGTTTGCCTATTTTCAGATTCCTAAACAGGTGATAACTTGACGAATTATTTTTACTTCCTCATAAATAAATAATAACATTAATTTCAAAAAAATATTAAACTCTGAGATTTACAAGTATATTAATTAATTTATATAACTGTATTAAAATAATATACTATTTTTTCTATTATAATTTGCATTTGTATTGTGTTACTTAGGGAAAGCAATAAATATAAACAAAATACTACTTAATGCAATAACTCATTCTATTTATAAATTTTATTTATAAGTATAGTATTTTTCGTAGTTTCAAATTGAATGAATTCACTTTTTATTTATAAATATATAAGAAAAACTACATTATTTTATTTCAATTTAAAATTTTCTAAGTTTGTTTGAAATAATAATATCAAAGTGTATGTATTTTTTAATTAAATCTATTATTTTTTATATTTAATTTACCATGTGTATAACATCTTTATGTTAATGTTAATTTATACATTGCTTTTGAATTTCATAACGTTTTATCATTCTAATAGAATATTTAGTTTTTTTTACATTAAAAATTTTTTGACATTGAAGAATAACTAATAAAATTTTATATTGTACATTTTAAGATAAAAATTTTCATTATTCGACTGCTGAAATAAGAATTTTTGTTTTTTATAATAAATTAATACTACACATTTTAAAAACTTTAAAATGTATTTCTGAGCGAATTTTCACAATAATATCAACATAATGCAGAAGAATGGAAAAATACATGAGAGTAATATTTCAAAGTAAAGAAAATTTATTATGCCCCTTAATATTTCAATGTAAAAATTAATAAGAACATGAATTTTTTTATAAAAATATATATACGAAATTGCCAATTATAAAGCTTATTCAAATATTATAATCAACTGATATTTTTTATAATTATTTAAATATATGATTTTGAATATACTATACAGATAAAAAGAGATAATAGTGAAAAAATTAGTTTTATTTATTTATTGATTGTAAAATAAATATAGGTAAATAATAAATTCTTTTCTAATTATTATATCTTTTCATATCATTTTTTAATTATTTTATTAATATTAATCATATGTATTTCTGATAAAATATAAAAATTAACTAATAAGAAGATCTTATACATCTTGTTTAAGATATTGAAAATAATCACCAGTCAATAATTAAAATTAATGTTAGATTCACTTTTTTCTGTATTTAAATAGAAAAAAAGTATGTAAACGTAGTAAAAATTAGCCATTTACTTTAGGTACTTAAGAATTTTATATTGAAAAGATATTTACATTTCTTACAAATTATGTGCAAACTATATATATATCATTATTAAATAAAATTATACAATATTATATAATATAATATAATATTACAAAAAATTAACAAATTCTACTAAAGAAAAAAATATTTATAAAACTAAATATTCAAAATCTTTAAATAAAATTAAAAAATCATATCTTCGGTGATATTATTTAATATTTTTAAATTCATAATTTCACCTAAAACTAATTTGCATAATATTGCATTAATAATAAAGAACAGAAATCAAAGCAAGAGTCATTATTATACCGAATATTCGTGTCATTAAAAGGCAAACAAAAATATTTTATGATTAAAATTATAATTACGTTTACGCAGATTGAGTAAAAAAAATGGAATATTTGCATCTGGAGTACAAATTTTACGCTTCGTCCTTATAAATCAAATTTATAATACATTAATGTTTAAAAATAGTCTATATTTCTTTGAATTATTATTTTAAACTAAGCATAAAAATATCGAATAAAAAATTTTCGTAAATGACAAGTTGTGAATGATTTAAATTATGATCATTACTTTCATAATATAACATTATTAGTTTCAAAAATAAAAAATAGTTTCCATGCGTTTCTTCGATTGGATAATTATTTTCTATCATTTACTATATATATATATATTTTGTAAGGATTTCAAATTACGTAGACTGAAGATATAATTTTTTACACGCGATGCATTCGAAGAATTTCATTTAGTGTAAAATATTGCAAATAATCTCTCATAGAATCGGAATGTCAACGATTTCATTCGCTTCAATCACTCAAAAAATGTCAAGAATTTATACCCTAATATCCAATAATAATGTCCTCTCTCATCAATAACTTATTTACGCAAATGGCACTCGATAGGTTGGCCCCGACCTCGGCCTTTTCTACCGGTACAAGACGCACGTCGCAAAAATCGTATCGTCCGACACAAGGATTTTGCAAGTCGGGAACCTCCTTAGCCGTCTCAGCTTCTGCATCATCCCGAGGTTCGAGCACGGCAAAAAACGAAAAGGAAAGAGGTACGATATTCTTGGCTAAGCGCTCCTTTACTCATGAGAATGATACTAAAAATAAATGGTGCACAAAAATAGTCGGTAGGTATGCGCGCACGGTTAAGCGAAGACAAGACCGCGTACAACTTGAGGTCGTGTGAACACGTTTATCGCGCGATAGTCGTCGTGAGCATGGACCACTCACCGAGTTTCACATGATCATATTAATCGGTTGCGTGAGTTTGCTCGATGGAACTATGCTGAGTTTTCCATTTCAGTAAATCCGCACGGAGGCGCTTAGACAGTAAGAAGTGAAATTTAGTTCTCAAATTAGTGATAAGGTTCACTAATTTCTGACTACGACTGTGTAAAGTATAATTATAATGTTTAATTAGCAACGTTTGGGAATAATTATATGTTTGCTAACCATTTTCTCCTAAAAATACTTTTATATCGTTTCTAAAATTAAATATTTAAAATTAAAAAA
Organism: Dolichoris vasculosae; assembly: GCA_018907195.1. NCBI lineage: Eukaryota > Metazoa > Arthropoda > Insecta > Hymenoptera > Agaonidae > Dolichoris > Dolichoris vasculosae. Next base: position 17,745,204 of record JACCHY010000002.1, on the reverse strand, counting down.
TATGTTAAAATTATTCGGTTAAGATCTTACGAAGTAACTTAAAAAATGTAACCAAGATTAAAATTTTTTATTTTTTTCATTTATTAAAAAAGAAAAACATTTAAACATTAAATTTTACCAAATCAATACTACAATTGTATACAGTCTCGATTACCTTTGGTATGTGCTAAAAGTAGTTTTTTGATACACAAATTTAACGCGCTAATTAAAGGAATAATTTTTCAATCGATCGAGCAATTCTAAAAGTTAATACATAAATTTTTCAGTTTAAAAAATTTCAGATTATAGTTATCTAAAATGTTAATTAATTAAAACATATTTACGTATATGCGAGAAATAAACAATTCTAAACGAAACAATTGTATTATATTTAAAATAAAATAAAGTACTTCATCCCTTAAATCGTTCTTTAACGTTCCTTAAAACGCGATTCTTTGTAAGCTTTTAGGACAATTGTATTGAATAACTCTTATAAAACTTGTATAATAAGCACATCCGCATCATAATTTCTTGCTGGCTTGCTAGAATAAGACAAGGACAGCAAGATGCGCATCACATTGTTCAAGGTAACGCCATCCATTATTTTTAGCCGTTTGGTAAGGGCGCGAGCCGAAAAGCGCACGATGATGCACCTGCGCACTCAATCGATGGTTCAGGGTCAAGGCTAAATGGCGAGACTCAAGAGAGTGAAAGACACGTAGGGAGAAACAAAAACGTATGCGTGTGCCACTGAACTCAGGGCTGCGATCGATCGTCTCTTGCTTTATTATATTAACCTAAGCGATAGATTGATTTTATTGTTCTATCGCAGAATTTCTTAAACGCAATCATCGTTTAAGAATTGAGATTTCGTTAACTACTAAAATTTATGCTTTATAATTCTTTTTTTACGACAAAATTATTGAATGAGGAATATACAACTGATATATGTTTATTTGGACACTAGGTATAAATTGTATAATATTATACAATTAAACTGTTATCTATTCATCTGAAATAAAGCATTTTATACTAAATATATAATTTATATTTAATATCTTTCGAAAATAATAAATTATAATATTAAAAAATTTAAATAATATAAAAAATTGTAAGAAATAGGAATGTAAAACTTATAATAAAATAATAAAAGTACTTTAATAGTTTTCGTATTTACTTCATCCGAGTATTGTAGAAAATTTCAGTGATAATATTATATTTATTTAGCAGATAAAATAAAAAAGTAAAACAAAATTATTTGCTTGAATAAAACGTAAAAAAAATTTTTATATTCGTTTAAATAATTTTTTATATGTACATATTTTAATGTTTCGATAAATTGATGTTTCAATAAGAAAAAAATCATTTGGATATTTCTGTGCATACATGTAAGTTCTAAAACCAAATTTTAATATTATTATGAATATGCACTTAACTCGTTAAATCTTACAATATAATATTTTTTAAAATATAATATCATTGTACAAACAGATACAAAGATTTACTTTAATAATTTCAAAACCCTAACTTCAACTAAATATACGTATGATTCTCCAATATTATTAAATTAGTGTTTAAAATACTTAGTAAAAAAATTTATAATACTTATGATTTTTTTTTAAATTAAAAAAGATATACATTTGTTTTTCAATATTTAATTGCGAAAAGCAGCCAACTTACGACTCAACTTCACTCATATGCAGATGTAAAAGATGATTGTTAATATTTTATTCAATCAAGATTTTATGTCAAGATTATTTGTTTTGTAAATTCAAATTTAATTTTTTTATAAAGGAACAATCACGAAACAAAAATAATTTGTATATATGAACTATACGCATAAAAATAGAATATTTTTATTCAACTACTTGTAACAAATATTAGACATAATTGTGAGCAAAATAGTAAAAAGTTTATTCTTACGTATTCTGATTATAATGTTATTTGAGTACATAAAACTACTAACGATAACATACGTTAGAAGTCACGAATAAAAATAGATTAAAATAATATTTACCATCGGTAAGAAAATAATATTATATCGGTTTAAAAATAAATAAATTAATTAAATTTAATGTTTCAATTCTTGAATGTAAATCAAATAAATTTTTTTTAAATCTTCAAAATTTTCATTGTTTAAATAGATAAATACAGATTTAATCTAATTTAATAATTTTAATGTAAGTTAATATTATGACTATTATATCTTGAAATAGATGCATAAAGATTTTAACCGATATTAATTACAAGATTAGTAAACCATCTAATACCGTATTTGATTTTATATACGAAATTACGTAAATACACTTGAATACATATACCTGAAAACGTACTTACATTTATAAAATAAATTCGAAATAGGAATATATATCGATTCATTTATTAAAAGTCGTTTTAAATTTTTTATTTGATAAATTTTAAAGTGAATTTTCTATTTCTTTTTCTTGTATTTAATACAACGTAAATAAATTCTAAATTAATTCAAGTAATAAGTAATAATGTATCTGTGTTACTGAGAAATGAGGCACAGAAAATGAAGATTTATAAAAATAGAGGTTTCGCTTCGGGTGCGACTCATTGGCTTCTTTTTGTCGCGCCTCTATTTTATTAACATATGAATACATCATCTATTGTGAATGACGTACTTAAGTACGTCAAGTATTGTAAGGTCTTGATTGCCGGCATTCAAGATTTAATATATGGCAAATGGCAAAACATAATAAAAATAGTATCTCGTTAAATTTTTTTTTCAGTTTTGAGTTGTTTGTATTGAAATGTATATCCACATTAGTAATAATAAAATTATATGTGAGAATATTTAAGAAATTTTTATTATTCATGCTCTAAATAAAGGAGAAAAGTATATTTAACTCAATAAATATTTGCAATTTTCATATTTAGAACTATTCCAAATTATATAAATAGTGATTTCTGGTTTCCTGATCATTGATTCAAATAACTAAGAATATTTAAAATTTTAAAACAATAGTTTATTAGATTTAATTTTATATTTTTCCATATAGCCTAAAAAAAATAATTTTTTTGTTGATCATGATTATTATAACTATTATCAATTTCTTACATCCATACATTTTTTATATTCTATTTATACAAATTAATGTCTTATTTATTATTTTCAATATTTAATAAATTTGATATATACTTCTGAAAACCAATGCTTGATTATCTGTAAAATAAAGAATATAAATAAAACAAAATGAGGGAGAATTTGTATCTAAATAAATAAAAAAATAATTGAATTTATAGTCGGTTTTAGTCAATAAACGAGGAATATTGTATTATTACACTCTCGAGTAAACTCATTTTCATGTATTTAGACTATAACGAGCTTATGTACATAATAATTGTTAGCTGTATAGATGTTAAATAGATGCTCGCATTACTTTGACATGTATGAAGAATATTATATTTACGCAACGTTACGTATATATGTATATACGTATATATGTATGTGTTTCGTATTTATTTGGATTTAAAAGATTATAAAATGGTAAATAAAAAGCAGTCAGCTACATAAAATAAAATAAAATATCGTTTGTTATTATATTATACGTTTGCTAAAATGAAAAAATTTAGTTTCAGTTCTTTAAAATAAAATTTATATTGATATAACCTTATTTTAAATATTATAATCCAATTAATAATAAATAAATATATTTTTTTACATACTTCACTTCTCAATAATAATCTGGTAATTTTCATTACTCAAATATTTTAATAAAAATAATGAAAAATATAGAATATAGGGAAAATTTTAATATCTAGTTTTTATATTACATTTTAAACGATATTATACGATATCCATCAAATTTAATTATAATCGATAAAAAATAATATAGAAATAAATTACCTTATATTATGTAACATAATTTAATAAATTATAAACATAATAAATTTTTACAATAAGTAAAGTGATTCTACTATGTTATTAAAAATTAAAAGATTTCCAAAAAAATTAATTTTTTTCTGATTTATTTAAATGTTTAAGATAAAATTTTTTGTATTATTTTACTTTTGATCCAATTGAATCTCAATAATGATACTCATTATACTTTTTCCGATACTTTTTTTAATACGTTAATCTGTCGGAAATAGAATTATATTAATTATCGATTCACAAAAAGCACTTTTGTTTAATATTAATTGCATTTTTATTCATTTTTGATAGTTATTCTTTCTATTTTCTGTAGTACACTTAGTAATTTAAAAGTAAAAAAATATAAATACATCAAAATAAGAGATAAGCGACTTTCAATACTCAATAATTGGTATAATATTTGAAGTTTTAATTAAGAGAATACATATAAATAAAAGTAAAACAAGTACTTGTATAGCATGATGAAAAAATTACGTTTAGTTATTTTTAAAAAAATTATATGTCTACATAGAATTCTTAAAATCAAAAAACACATGCAATATAAGATGATGGTTAAAAATGTAAAAAATTATAGCTAATAGCTGTTGATATTAATTTCTAGTATTAAAACATTTATTTTATCTGCAGTATTTATTTATAATATTTGTATCATAATATCATAAAATGATGTTTTTGATTAAGAATACTTTTAATTAAGAATATGTTAATCCTAATATATAAATTAATTTGAATGTATATGTATTTAAATAAATTCACTTTATAAGCATTTTATTCAACTTAAATTTAATTTAGAATTATAAATCAACCTATATATATTTAATATAAAAAATTACTGTATCAAATATGCTGATGTATACCTTCTTTAATATATATTTTCTTAAAGGTCGGACAATGAGATTTTAAGGCCATATTAATATGAGTACATATTTTAAAAAAGATTATAAAGGATATAATTTTTACAGAAAATATGAAATTCTTAACATGTAGAAAATTACCATTTTGATCTCTATTATAACAAGATAGGCTTAAAATTAAATAACTAAAAGCTAATTTATAATTGAAAAAAACGCCTATTTGGTAACGTTAACATGTATTTCTTCATTGTTTACTTTCTGAACAATTTATCGTTTTCGACCAAAAAACTTCTCAATAAATTTCTTAGAGTGAAAACATATCGTATTAGAGTTTATTTACGTTCTCTGAAATTGTGTCAACACATCTAGTTATAGATAGAATATATTTCGCTGTAGCGTTTTCAAATAAAGTTTCAAATAAGTAAAATTAAATTTGATTTCATTTTCTAATGAGCTCGTATTTTTTAAATATAAACAGATATTATATCTGTACGTAATATAATCAAGAAACTTTTACTGGTCCATTATTTCCCGTATCTTATTCTTCAAAATACAAAAATCTTTAATTAACTGAAGAATGTGCATTTTTTATATTTGTAGAGAATTATCAAGATTTAAATATTATTAACTTTCTGAACGTGATTATTTACTACGTGATATTAATTAATAAATCATTAAACTTTATATATTAACAGTTTAATTATAATAAGTTATTGTTATAATAAAAATTTTAAACCTGAATAGTATGTTTTAATAAAAATTATATTTCTATAACGGCACATTTTTTTTACTTTAATTAATTTTTTTTTATTTTTATGATATTTTATTTTTATTTCTTATTAATATCTTATTTTTTTGTACTAGTTACATATATTATTTATATTTTTCAAGATATTTTTTATATATTTTGAAACAATCTACGGGAAAATTTGATATTCATCCTTTATAATAAAAATATTTAATTGAAAATGATGGTTTATTTTATTTTCCGTAATTTCAAAATAATTTTAGTACACTATTATAAAATAAATAACTTTTACAAGATTATTATACGATAATTGATTATTAAACAATATTTATATTATGGATAGATATTAAATTATTATTGTTATTTTTACTTTACAATACAAATAATATGCTTTGAACATTCTTCATTATTAACTGAATAAATAGTATTGATCGTTTTTAACATTTAATCATTGCTTAAGCTTTTTTAAAATTATTAACATTTTTTAAATTAAAATAATTCTATTATATTTAAAGATTTTAATGTTATAAAATTATATGGTTCTTAAGTATTAAATTTAGTATTTTATATTATATAAGTAATAAATATGATTCGATCATTTATTGAATATATATATATATAAATTTATTTAACCAAATCCATTTTGTAGATTCTAAAAATTTCATTTACTTTTTTACTTTTTGTAGCTCACTTTTTTTACTTTAGAATTAATAATAATTGTTGTTTTAAATAAACAATGAAATAATTTTAATATCTTTTAAATTGATATAACATTGTAAACTAATATTCAGAATTATTTTATTCGTTATTTTATAATATAAAACTTTTATTTAGGAAATTAATAATTGCATCGTTCGTTAAATTTATAATTAACAAAAACAAAAAAAAAGTTTTTCCTTTTTAATTAAAACACAACAAATTCTTTTGTTAACGTATTATATATGATTGTAAAATATGAAAAAATAATAAAACGGATTTGCAAATATTCATATATTTTATTAAATAGACCTTAAGAATATACAAATATGACATAAATAAATCAATTCCCTCGATCGATGAGATTTTTATTTTTAAGCAAAGAAGAATAGCTTTAATTTATAAATTCAAAACTGGTTTAATTTTTTTTAAGAATTTCCAGATTTTTTTTCATTATTTGCAAATACCATTGATCCAAAAGATTATATTTCACGATATAAAAGCAAAATGAAATACCAAAATGAAACTTCCAAAGTAATATATATCCAGTGCAGTTGAGCATGGTTATTGAGGAACAAAATTAAATCTTCCGTAGTTAATCTTTTAAGCTGCTGCCAATTTCATTTCAAATCAATATAAAGCTGGATAGATGTAAGGAAATAAGACAATACGAGAACGAATGTAGAGCTTCGGCTTAGACGTTGTTAACGACTACATATATAATAAATAAGGAGTTTTATTATTATTTAAAAAAAAAGCTTGCGATGCAAATTTATCTCTGTATACATATCCGAATACCAAAAGTGTAAGCTTCATGTAGGTCACTGGGTTATCGGCTCCGTTCGTTCGTCCACGTCACCCTAGAAGAGGGGTTGGCTGCTTTTGTGGGATTGTAAATCGAGACACGATTATAAGTTTCTTTTCATGATTCACTATCTTTGACATTTTAATTACTTATTATAAAAAACGATGAATGATAATATCGTAAAATAATTTTATATTTTTTAAAGGAATGATATTTTTCAATTGTTTAAATGTTATTAATAGAAATGTAGGTTTGCAAATATAATATTTCACTGCTTTATTATTTAAAAGTACATTTTGTATGAATATTATTGACATCTATGTTCATTATAATAATAATAATACGTATACAAATTAAGTAATATAAACTTCAATTTTAACTTTTAACATAAATATTGGTTTTATGGGCGATTTAATTTTAAAATATTTGATATGATATTTAAATACTTTTTTAAATTATACTACATAAATAAAAATAATATTATAGAAACATATACTTTTTAACCGTTGAAGTTATTTTATTTTGTAACAATTTTTTTAATGTTGTAAATCTTTAGGAAGAAATATCTTTAGATTTATACAATATCTATGTAAACTCTTTTTTCTTCAATAAAAAGCTACATAAGAATCTTTGAATTTTATTTACAATTTAGTAAAAATACAAACTCTAAAATTATTGATGAACACATGTACTGGATTAGCGAAAAGTCTTCCATGCAAGATAAAACGAGCATCATAAATTTTGTATAACTGAAAGTACTAGTGTTTACGTGACTTTACACTCGTTGGTGACTACTAAAAAATAGAGTCGTCGAAAGCGTCCAAGTATTATTTATAATGCAGACTACGAATAAAAACTGAAAAAGAAATATACTTTATAAGGCAAAAGTTAAATTACATGAATTATGAACAAATTTTGTTTAAAATTAAAGAATCGATGCAGAATTTAAAATTCTAATTACTGAAAATATAAATAATAAAATTATAACTTATATATTTATAAAAAAATTAATTGCATTAACAATTTTTTATATAAGATAAAGATGAATTTAAATATTGGATAAATAGTTTAAAATTCATAAAAAAAATAATTTGAACTCGAGTAAATTTGTAATATTAGGTAAACAATTATATCTTATCGTTACCTAATAAATAATATATAATTTGTATAGAAAGAAAAATGTAAAATTGTGAATTAAAAATTTTTAATATATACTTTATAGAAAAATTGTATTAAATATTCTATTAAAAGTTAATTTCTCGTTATCAAATACCTATTTTACGTAATAATTATCAGAAAATTGTAACATTTTATAGATTTTTTATTTTTCCTGTAATTACATGCTATAAAAATTTTCTTTTTACATTTTGTAGGTATTAATGATTATATTTTTATTGTAATATTCATTATTATAAAATAAAATAAAATTAGATTATTATTAAAGTTTTAGAGTAATTATTAATTAAATAAACATTATTCTATAATTGTTCCTTAATACTTCTTATTTGACTTACATATTCTTATAAGTATAATACTATAAATAATAAATTCCAATATTTTTTGTAATCATAAAGTAATAAAAATTTAATTTAATTTTAATTAATAGAAATGGATGTTCTCAATTATCAATTAGAAATTTTAAATTTAGGGCAACTGTCAAATTATAAATTATCGTACGACTTTACAAAAATAAGAATTAATATCATCTCTACCATTTCAATTTCAAATTGATTTTTCAGTATTACACTACCAAGCATTCACTAAATCAACAATCTTAGATGAAAGCAGTTTACTTCGGATAAAAGAAAACTATTTGAGAATTCGTTTATAAACTAAGGGAAAAAAGTAGAAAAAAAATAAAAAATTTCTGTCTATCCAGTTTCATAAAATAATAAACAACTTCTATATTTCAATTAATAGTTAATATAAATTATTTTATAATATAACTTTATACTTAATAAAATAATTTCTATGAACTTCAGAATATACTGCAAATATAATTTAATGATCTATATCGCAAAACATTTCTTATAAAATTGCTAGCATTATTACTAAATTTAAAGTTAAAACCTATTATTAAATTTAATAAGCAAGTTTATTAAATTTTCTGCTTCAAACTATTTATTTTAAAGATAATGAATACAATAATTTTGTATTCAGCTGATTTCTAAAATCAATCACGGTATATTTACACTTTATATCAACTTTTATCGTCATAAAATCATAACTTCTATTCTGATGAAAAGACTAAAGACAATTTTAAAAAATATTTCTTTTTAAAATAAAATTTATTTTATTCAATTCATTTTTACAATATTTTTCTGTAAATATAGTTTATATTTATATACATTAAACTTGATATGCAATGTTAAAATATAATTCTCTCGAGAACATTGTTCTGAAATAACCATATAAATTAAATTTAAATGTAATAAAATATCTATTTACTTTACTGTATATTAACAACTAAGCATTACAAAAGAATGATGTAGATTTTCAGCATATTAAATATAATTAAACTTTATAACTGTAAGAGCATAAAGTAATGCATGTAAAAGAGAAAAATAAAGAAAAGGAACTATAAAATAATTTCAATTATGTAGTGATTATTGAACCAAATTCAACTATTCTATCGAGAAAATATTCATTAGAGTGATCAACTATTATGCTCAATAGAATAATATTAATATTATTTGTGTTTCTATCATAAAATATATTCACTATATTTGTTTTTGCTCGTCATACAGTCACCATTAAAATGGTGATAGACTTTCAGTCGCCATTCTTCACATCTTCTTATGAATGCATGTTAAGTGCAACGGAAAAGCGTAAAATATTTTTAAGAGGTCAAAAATGAAAGATATTGATAACTATTATAGAAATTTATTTATTTGTTCTAAAAAGGATTTTATGTAATAAAAAATAATATTTATAAAATATATTCTGTTTGGTTGAAAATAACAGATTTTTTATTTTAATATTTACTTATCTTTTCCTGATTAAAATCGTAACTAGAATTTTATATTTTCATCCAACTTTAAGATGTTTTCAAATAAAAAAATCATATCAATGAAAATATGAAATATACCTTAACTAACTTTTATACAGTTTTATTACGCACTATTTTTAATTTTTATATTCTTCATTAAAATAAATAAATATTTTTATGTACTTGTTTATAAAAATACTCTTAATATCAAAATTATTAAAATATATAAATATATTTCATAAATATTATTAACAAATAATATACTTATCAAAAAATATATTAAAAATATTTTAATATTAAATTTAATTAAATAATATTTCTCAAACTTATATTGAAATTATAAAAAATAAATGATAATTATGTAATATTTAAATTAAATTATTGAAAGTAATATTAATTTTAAAGTTATAAAAATCTTAAATGTTAGTTTAACTTGAAATTGAATATGAAAATAACTCAATTCAAGAAGTTAAAACAATTGTTTTACTGTAATATTGTATTTATAAAACTAGGTTAATAATATACGATCTTTCAATAATGTAAAATTATAATTAAAAATGTATTCGTATAAATCAAAAGTAAATAAAAAAATCATTTTTATTCTAAATGTATTATTACAAAATTTTATTCAGAACTTGAACATCATTAAATATCAGATAATAAATGAATTTAAATTTTGCTTGAAATATATTGACAGAAAAGCTGAATTGAAGAATCAAAAATAAATGTAATGCAGTTTTTACTTTGTTTTCAACATATAAATTTTGAATAATTGAAATATATTTTTTAATAATAATCTAAAAATTTTGAAAATTATATAATATTTACAATAATATTTATAATATATTTATTAATTAAAAAAATATCATGCATAAAATATCTTCATAAATCACCTTAAGAATATAATTCGATTTACTTGTTTTCTTGCAATCTTGACAATGCCTGTATAAATATCTATCTCTAAGACTTCAAGGATTGAAATTATTATAGGAAAAAATATGACCGTATAAAAATAGAACTTAAGTGCACATTAATCCGTGTACAATACTGAAGAAAAAGTAGAATATTCCTAGAGAAGGGAAAGTTTCGTATCGTAAGAGAATCAACTCACAAATCATGGACTGATGTTTGTAGAAGAAAGAAAAAGCTGAATCGACAAACAGACTATTTCATTTCTTCTATATATATCTATACATATCTATATATATATATCTATATATATATATATAGATATATTTATACATATATATATACATAATAAAGGCCACGGATATATAAAACATGGCGCCAGTTTGTGTGACGTAAAGAAATAGTCGAGCTGGTGAATCGTTTTCATGACGCCGGGGGTAGAGAGGTGCGATGAACTTTTGTCTCGAAAGTCGATCTCGAGGCACCTTCTGTCTGATTTTCTGTCTTTTTCTAGTTCTCTATCTCTTTTTATTTTACTATATATTACTCCCTCTCTTTCGCACTCTATCAACGTCTCCTTCGTTCTTTATTTTGCTGCCTCGGCTCGATGTACATGTACATATATATATATTTCTTACTTTCTTTTTTCATTTTCCCCCTTTTCAAGATAACTGATATAAGTTATTGGTAACTGGATATATGAATGTTCAAAGATTGTTAAAAAAATATTGGATCTAATCTTAGAGAAATGACATTTTTTTAAGAAGATTTTCCTTTAGACTCAAAAGAAAATATAAATTCAACGTCGTCTTAAGATACTTGAAATGGAAAAATTCATTATTTTATAAAATAAATTCGATTTTTAATGTATATAAATTATTTTATATAATTCGTTTAGTTTCATCTGAAAAAATCTCATACGTATTTAACTCACAGGGTTTCATAAGATACGTAACCCATTTATTTATTCACAATTGTATAAAAAATACTCGTGAAACGTAACTCATTAAAAGATAAAAAGTTTAATGTAAGTTTTTTTATTATAATTATTTAATTAAAAGAAATAAAATTTTCAACTAGAATTATGTAAGAACTTTAATTCATAATATATATATATCTACGAAAGAAATAAATGATTATTTTGAATATTACCCCAATTAGTGTAAAAAAGATTCATATTTTATTGAATTACTAATTCCTATGAATCATCAATAAATTACAATAAGATAAATTGAGATATATATTTTTAAGCTATATTTTTTTAACTATAATGTCAATAAAATAATATGAGCACGTATTTTAAAATAATAGCATTAAAATAAGTCGAATTTAACGAGAGCAGCTCAAAACTTGCTGATGCATAGTAAAAGTAGTATGAAGTCTACTGATTTGTTTTTATTTCTCTTTATAAATTAAAACACATTTCATTTCATTTAAATAATACGGCGATTAAAAGACTTTTCATTATATTCGATAAGTTAGGTCGAAGGAAATTGTATAAATATTTATGTACCAGAATTTTAAGAAAATATCTCTTTTAAAAATGAAGTAATGTATAAATAGTCAAAACCATTTTTATTTCTCCCTTTTCATGTATATTTATAGCCTATCTGACTAATTTGTGTACTTCAGCTGTTTTTAAACCTGTATTGTAGGGTATATCAAGCTAGAAAGAGAGAGATAGAAATTTTCTAACATACCATGAAACTGATAACGGTAATATAACTTCATATGGCAAATAATCACTATGATAATCGTCATAATAATTAACTGAATAAATAACGTCGCATCAACTCACTCTATGCTATCTATTTGTCTCTCTTTCTCTCTCTCTTCCATACTTCAATTTCAAAGTAAAAGTCAATAGTTGCGTATATTTCATATTATCCCTAAAAATTCAGGAGCTTTTCTCTTTTTTCGACATCCCCTAATATTAAATATTATGTCAAAATACGTCCTCCCTTCTCAAACAAAATATAAATATTAAGTTAAGAATGTAAATATTTATCAAATAATCGACAATCTAAATTCATTTTATTTTAAATTGTTATCTTTTATTTATATGTATGAATATAAGTATCCTTAAAAATAAATCTTTTTACTTTTATGAAGTAAAATGGATTTATATTATATTATTCTTTAGAAATTTATAGTTCAAATTTCAGTATATCAAATAAACTATTAAATTTTAATTCTAAAAGAACTTCTTATTAAATATATTTTAATTTGAAGATACAACCGTATGCGCATTATGATACCTCATTGTACAAGAAACTTATTATTAAAAAAATAGCGATAGTAAAAGAGAGAGAGACAAGTATGTACTAAAAGGTTTTAATATCGCGAATCTTATGGCAAGTATTGTTAGTGAAATTAATAATTAAATTTTTATTGAATAAATTATATTATTCTATTGTATTTAAATTAAATATTTTAGAGTAAACTGTAAAATAAAATGTATTAATTTTTACATAAATTTATATGCACAGATTATTTACATACTATGAGTAATTCTAATAAATTAGGAAGTTAAGGTGAAAATATATTACAGGTTGGTAACTTCAAAAATAAGATTTGTTTCGTTCATAAAAATTATTATTTATATATTTTAATTTCAATTTATTTTTTAATTAACGAAAGTTTACGACTTTCTAACATTCCTCAAATGCAAACGATTAAAATAATTTTGCATAGAATTTCAAATAGACACATTTTTGATAGAAATTATGAAATAAATTGTACATTAAAATATAAATTGAATTTAAATCTTTTTTAAATTTAATAAATATTATAAATTTAAAAATATATTAAATATCAAATAAATTTTTGGTAATTCGCAATGTGCGAGGATAGCATCTGCTTTACAGGACGACAGTGCATTCGTTTATCGATGCACTCGTATGTGTGAATCGGGATTTATGAAAATAGTCCTTGGCACAGTGAATATTCGTGTCAGTTGGATGGCACAGTCTCTACCTAACATGTTACTTTAGATAGAAATAAGGTAAATGTGATTATCTTTCTACTAATATATACGTATATACTTTCATTTAAAGCATGAAAAATTTGATACATTTTTGGAAACAGATACTGGCAGGAAGCCAACTCCCTGCTAATGACTTTTCTTCCGAATATGATTTACGCTCTTGATTTCGGAATGCCGTCATTTCTTTCATTCTTTTTTCTTTGTTATTCTTTGTAACTAATTCCAAATTTGCTTTCTTCCAACGATCGTTCTCACTTTAATATTTTGAATTAAAAAATGACATTTTCAAAATTACCGGATATTTATTATAATTTCTTTACGGATAAATTAGCCATTTGAAAAAAAGCTTTATCGTTTTTATTTATTTCATTATTTTATATATAAAGTATTATTTTGTTTAAACTAAATTTTTATAGTTATAATAGCAGAATTATATATTTCTAACTATATATCATAAACATAATAGTAGCAAAAATCTAAATTACGTCTATGAATAAAATAAAAAATTATAAATTCATAGTATTAATTTGTTTTTAATATAAAAAATTTTAATACGGCTGATAAATAATAAAATATTTTCTAAATTATATTTTATCAATATATTTAATAATATATTAAATTATATTCAAAACCTCTATAAATATATACAATCTATAAATATTTTAAAAATAATAAATATATATACAATCAGATATTTTCATTTATAAAATAATAAATTTAGTGTATACATATTCTTTTTTATAGATTTAAAAAATTAATCACGGTAATAATTATGAATTCAATCTGAATTATTCGTTGCTCTAAATTAAATTTATTACAGATAAATAAAACAGAAAATAAATTCTTAAAAATCTATTTTCGTACATTAATAATTAGTTACTTTAAATTAATTTAGCTGTATGTAAAAATTCTATTCTATTATAAATTTACATTCGGCTAAATACTAATTTTCTTTATTTCATTATTCTTAAATAATCTAATTATTTAATTATAATTTCTTTGTTATCAATGTGTAACATTCAATTTTATTAGAAATATGTTTATTTAAATTTGATAACTGCTATGAGATATATTACAATATATATTATGTAATATATGATTTTAATTAAATCCTTCTATAATTGTATGACTTCATAAATTAAAATAATAATTACACAAATATGAAATATAAAATCATTTAAATCATTATGATATATTATAGATAAAAATGAAATTATAAATTCATCTTATCCAAACTCAAAAAAAAAATTAAAAAATATTAAAATTAAGAAACAAGTCAAATAATAGTTATAGATAAATTAAAAATAAAAGTTTAACATTTATTATTATTAAATTGTCATTTTTTTACAAATTTAATATAAGAATAAATAATATAAATAATTTAAATAATTAAAGATTTTAGAACTTTTCCATATTTAGAACTTTTAATTATATCTATTTCGTTTACACTTACAGCATAAATTTTGATAAATAATATAATTTAAATAAATAATATTCCTTTGATATATAAAAATTTATAAAACAATTTGATATTAGTCTGAATGATTAATTAATAAATATTCTCCATAAATAAAAAAAATGTAAGTGATCAGAAAAATTGTAATATAAAATCAATTTATTTTTATTATATTCTGTAGAATTATATAGAATATGATTATGTAAAATATTTAGTTTTCATCTGCAGTTATAATTTACTTATGAATATATTGAATTAACATAATAAATTAAATAAATAAACAGTAATAAAGTGCTAATTATTTCAAACATTTATATAAAATTTTTAAACATTTTTAAAAAGTTTTAACTCATAATGTAGTAGAAAATAATATTAAAATTAAAATAGTAAATTATTAGTAAGCTTTAGTACTACTTGTTATAATTATAGCACATAAAATAAAAAAAATTGTATATAAAAATGGGATGAAATCAATATATCTTCTGATTACTAAAATAGGAACAAACTATTTCAAAAATTATAGCTGGATCTAAATTCTATATAGATGCTATAAATTTCAAACTTATATTTCATTGATTACTTATCCTCTTGTCAGAAAATAAAATTAGAATTTATCAATGTGTATTCCAGAGCAATAGGTCAAGAAGCATTAAAATATTCATAATTAACTCGGTGCTACAGAAAAATGGAAGTTTACAAAGTAGTACAGTAACTATTTATAAATTTCAAAAAGGATTTATATAATTCTATTAAAAGAACTAAAATGTATCAAGTTTTAGTTTAGTTAAGAGTGCCAAAAAAGTTAATTAAATTAATACAAGTATATTTTAATGGCAGTTGCAATAGAGAATGAGTAAGAAATAATTTATCCGAATTATTTGAGATCTGCAATCGATTAAACAAAATAATGAGTATTGAGTAAATTTAATTTTGAAGAATATTGTTGAAAGAAAATAAATGATTTTCAAACAAGAATAAAAACCAATAATTAGAATATTTGTTTATGTGAATAGCCATAATCTTTACAATGTTAATATATACTTAATATAAAGTTAGTTTTATGATATGGAATTTTTTTAAAATTTCGATTACATTATTTTACTTAGTTTTCTTTTTAATTTAGAAAAATTATTAGTTTTTTCCATCTGAATTTAAAATATTGGCTCATTAATTTAATTATATATATATATATATATAATCATAAAAACCTTATAACCATAAAATATTATATGATTAAATATGGCTATTTTTACAAATTACATTTTCGTGAAATCTCATATATAAATTGATTAGTTTATTAATAAAAATATTTATATTACATTTTTATTTTTAAATTATTGCTCAATATTGACAATTCTTCAAGATTTATATTCAATTATTATAACGTATTACGGTTTATCTGTTGTTCTAAAAAAATTTAATATGACACTAAATTTCTGAAAGCAAATAAAAAGGAAAACTTTTTAAATGATATGATTAAAGTTGTTAAAAACCTAAATTATATATTATGGATATTATGATAAAATTATCTATTATGATCATGAAAAATTTAAATAACTATATAAATAAAGATTATAATTTAAATATAGAAAAAAATAAGAAGATCTTATACTTTTAAAAAAATAAGTTTATATTCTACTTAGCAATTATTGATATTTCTATTCTTATATTTTATTAAAAAAATGAAATGTCTACTAAAAAGTGTCACAATAATAATTATATGTTTTTTAATTAGATAAGAAAGTATAAAAAAATGTAATAATACAAATGATTACATAATTTCTAAATTAAAAACTTGTAAACCTCAATGTTCTAGATATTATATCAGAAAATGAACAAATTATAAAATTAAAATGTAAAACTACAGCTACAGTATAATGAAAATGTTAAAATAATTTTTGATACATCATAATTAAATAGGATTAATTAATTTGAATTTAAATAAATAAGAATAACTTGACTACCAAAAAATAATTTTACCATAAAAATAAGTATAAACTGAATTTTTATTTTCATCAGCTTATATAGTTTCATGATTTTAAGATCAAATAAATTTTTTATATCTTATTGACTAAATACTAATTATTATATGAACTGAACCATTGTTATTTTATATTTCGACTTAACTAGTAAATAATATTTATTAACTAGTAAAGTAAAAAATTTTAAATATCATTTAGAAAAAAATTATAAAATACAAATAATTATTGCTTCATTAAGAAAAAGTTTTAGAAGTTAAAACTCTTATAACGGTTTTTTACTTCAGCGATATTAAACTATATAATTTCAATGTATAATTTTATTCTATAATTATTTCTAAGTATAACTATTTAATAGTTCTTTTACTTTTTAAGATATTCATTTTTATATAATTACAAATCTGATGTATGCTAAAACTCAAAGTGAGGTAATGGTTCGAAATTAATACGATTTTAATCCATAAGATATCATCAAGTTCTAATCGATATTTTATTCATGTATATGTTTGCGTGAATGAAGACATCAAAAACGTCATAGTACGATAAGAAAAATACTTAATTATTGTACAGCTTATTCTGTATTTATATCACGTACATATTATTTGTGAATTTTCTTTTTACACGGATTATTCAGAAAGTATTTTAAATATAAATCAACATAAATATATCACATAATACGGATAATAAATCTTTTATGTATTAAATCTAACCAAAATTTTCATTAGTAAGAAGTTTTCTCTTTTTGTTAAAGAAGCCTATATTTAAATTTTTTGTTATTAATATAAAAATCTCAAATTGAAGCTATTTTTGTAGAAAAAAGTTTAAACTATATAATATCAGTATAGTTTTTCATGAATGTCTAGATTAAAATATGAATCCGAATAAATAATTTAGTCAATTAATATAAAAAAAATATCCAAAGGAAAAAACGAATAGCATATTAAATTCAAGTCTACATTATCTCTTGAAATAAGTATTTTTTATTTAAAAATTTTTAAGAAAAATTAAAAAAAATTGAATAAATAAAGAATGTAGTTGCATAGAAATAACATTAATTATTATTGTATTATATGAAATGAACTAAGATGTGGGAATAAGAATAAGAGAAGTAACAGACTACACTTATTCATCTATAGATAATTTATTTTATAGGTGCAAGTCATTTCTAACAATTTTTTCGAATGTTCTACTTATTAAATTTTGAAATTAGCATTATAAATAAAGTTAAATTTTCAAAATAATTAATACTGAGAGTACAAAAATGTCAGTATATTGAATAAAATTCTATTGGAATAATATTTAAATTACTCTATTACGAAGTTATAATTTCGTTATAACTCTGACATAATACGCGAATATCTTGAAATCGCGAGGGAAATCAATAAGTCATCGCCACCCGAACAAAGTAATACATTATAAGTTTGCATATGAAAGCATTGAGTTGCCAGCAAAGACTAGTACTTGCCAGTCACACAAGTGACCTTTTTTCCTAAGTAAGCGTAGCTCATTTCAGACGAGTATATAATATACAAATTTTTCAATATCCAATATACGTTTTCAGAAATGGTTGAAAATTACTGGTTCAATGATTTTCATAAACTGAACTGGTTGGCCGAATTTTCTACCGTAGTTAATTTTTAACAGATTTTTCAAATACTTTAAAATCAGTATATAAATATTGTGGATAATATACAACTTTTTAAATAATCGTGGGATAGTATTTACTTATTTTTTAATTAAAGAAATAAAATATGAAAATATTCTAGTATTCATTCATTATATCTATTTTGATGAGCGAAAAATATTCATAATGATAAAGTAACCATTTTCAAGACATAATTTTTCCTATAAATGCATATTTAATACTTTAAAGTATTTATTTGAACTATTGCTAAATTTTATTCCGTATAAATTATACTGAATTTATTATATATCGAGTTTACAAAAATTAATTATTGTAGAAAAAATGTATCTGAAAATGTAAAAAAAAATCTTTAAATAATTAAGCTATATATTCAATTACATAATTAAATACATATCAGATATTTCTATAATATATAGAATTTCGTAAATTAATAGCGTATATAATAAATAAAATATATAATTAAATATTTTTCATTAAAACCAATACATATATAAAAATGTTATTTTTGTTAAAAATTATATTTAATTTATGATTAAAATATAAATACTCCGATATTATTATCCTACATTCATGTATAGTACAGATTTAATACTTATATAAGCAAAGATATATTATATTTTATAAAATAAAATTTTAGCCGTAATGATATTTGTTTATATTAAATAAAAATTTATATTTTCCAGAAATAACAATTAAAAATAGATTGAATCGTTCAACATTTTTATATTTATATATACATAAATCAAAAATATTAATCAAAGTTAAATTTTTCTTATTTATATATTGATTAACGTATTTCTTTTTATTTTATAAAAAGACTATTAATAAATTGGAGATAAGTAAAAGATTTTTATTCTGCAACACTAGAATCTGCTACCCTTACCAAATTGACAATACAGCTGCTTCATTATACGTCAACTACAATTTTCCATATACCGGTATGAATGTACAATATGAATCGACTTTTCCTTAAGCCGTTAGCAATTTTTATAAATATAATAAAATTATTATATAACAGAATATAAGTTGTTACGAAATTACATTTAAAAATTGCATTATCTATCTTATGTACTAAATGCTATTTCTATATTAATAAATTAAAAATATACATTTAACGTTTAGATTTTTTTATATATTTAAAGATATAATTCCCTCAATTAATCTGTTTATTAATTTAATTTCGATTAATTAATGTTATTTATTAATAATTAAATATTGATAAAAATTAAAATAATTTATATATTGCACAGAATTATAAAAGTTCTATAAAAATATGATTTTATTTCATTTTTATATTTCATAATTATACTTACATGTTATTTAATTTAATAAGATTTCATTTATACTTGCAAAATTTAAATTACAGACTTAATTAATTTATCGGTTGACAAAATACTACTATTACATAAATATACATGATGGTTTTTCTTTTTTTAAATACAATTACGAATTAAATTAATCAAAATTACTCGAATATTGATTAAAAAACATAAATTTTATTTTACTTATCTACGATTTTCTTACATTTTTCCTGAGTGGCATTATTTATTTAAAAAATATAAGTGTAATAATTAAATTAATATTTTATGATTCATCGTGGTATATTATATAATTTTTTATATGGATAGATTAAATGAGCAAATAAAAGCTAATTACAGACATAAACTTTATATAAGCAGTAAAATAGTTTAAAAACTTACGAGCTTTTAAATATTAATAATATTTAATAATATTTAATAGATAAAATAATAAGATAATAATTTTATATAATTTTTTACCTAGTTTATTAATTTATATAAAATTTAATAGTATAATATTATACAAATATTAAATAGATCAAGAATATGAATTTTTAAATTTGATAAATAAAAAAGAAAATATTATGTTCTAAAATTAAAAATTAAAAAATCTTAATAAAATAAGAATGAAAAATGAACTTGTAAAATTGAAATTTATACTATGCATCTTTAATTACTAATTAAGATTTTATTAGAGACTCGCGCATAGAGAAAAAGAATTTCAATCAACATCTTGAATAGAAGTATAGATTTCCTCGTACAAAATAAGATATGAGAGATAAAGGGAGAGGCCACACTACTACAAAAGTAGGTTGGTCGAGAGGCTCCATGAGTTCAGTACGAATGTGAAGCTGAACTTCTAACTAAATATGGAAGATCGATTCGTGCATTTAAACTACGTGTATATTTCTCCAGCGTATTTAATTCTTTTTAAAATATTTTTTATTTAATTCTTTTACTAATATAAGTAAAATACAACAAAGTATAAAAAACATTTATTTAAAAAATTATTATTCATTTTTTACAATAATTTGTGAGAAAAAAATACAATGTTAACAAATAATATCTAATATAATAAATATTTCAAGTAATTATAATATTCTTTTTTTCAAAAAGTATAAAATAATTCCATTAAAAGTACAATCTTAAAATATTATATATTTAAAAAGTATACTTTCGTAGAGAAATGAGTTTTTTTTAAATAATTGAATAATTAGAATTTTTTAATGCATATTTAACATTCTTCAATATTTCAACGTTTAAGCTAAAATCCATTATCTGTACATGAAATAAAAATTATACGTAACTACGAAATGTTATTAAAGCTTCGAAATAGTTACGAATGATCGATCTCTTTAAAATATATCACTCTGTACACGCGCTACTCATTTAAACTTCATATAACCTCGTAGTTCGATTATGGACTGTTCAGTTAAGTTTATAAATAATTTAATAAGAGATATGCAAAAATAGGCAGAAGAATTTAATTTGCACATTTAAATTTCATATATATGAGTTATATAATAGAATCATAATTTTTTTTTAATTCAGAAGATATTACGATATATTTCAACAGTAAAAACCAGGAAAAATATTTAATTTCAATGTAATCAACGATAATTGAAAATATCATGGGAAATATTTTCTGTATAAAAATTCTTACTATGTACTATGAATAACTGGAAAATACAAAAGTTATATAATATTTAGTGGATACGTTATTATCTTAGACATGTATTATTGTATAAATTATTTATATATTAAAAATCAATGAAAGTTTAGAAAAAAAGTTATTAAACAGAATGACAAATATGTAAAAATATAGTATTAAAAATATAAATTAATGTTATTGTATTATTATAGAAAGATTGATATTTTCATTTATATAATGTATTTTATCGCTGTAAACTAAAATTAATCAAATCTCTTGCTTTCAAATTACGAATTTATAATATCTTCCTAAATATTAGTTTCGTACATTATATAACATTTTATTACAGTGAAATTATCTTGATAATACCCTATTTCTATTCAGCGATGAAAAAACAGTAATTAACATTAATAATTGCGACAGATTTTTGAGTAATTAAAATAAGCAGATCAAAAGATGCAATGTGCCTAAATTAAATGAAAATAATATTTCATGTTATAGTTCCTTTATAATATATAATATTCATTTTGTTTTTTATAAATTTCTGGTATTTATATTATCTACATTTTTTTTAAAAATATGTAATTTATTTAATAATTTAAATAGTAAAAAATACAATTATTTAATTAAATTTTATTTAATTAAATTATTTTAATTATAGTATTAAAAAAATAATCTTTGTATAATCGTATATTAAAAAATTTCCATACATGAAATTGATAAATCAGTTCTTTATATTATTCGAATAACTATGAAAATATAATTAGATACACAGAATTAAAGAATTCTTTATTAAAATTCTTGATATAGATCTAAATACATAATTATCGTATTTGAATAAGCAAATCCACAATCAAATTGAATAGGAATTCTTAGTTACGAATGCATCGAGATATTCTTCTTGAAATATTTATCTATTATAGCATATTAATCGACTTAACGTGATCGATCTCCCGACTGTTTTACCCCAGTTATTTCGAAGCTTACGAAATCATAAATACACTGCAATGGCGTGTATAGCCTTGCCGGTATGGCTCAAGGGGACAAAATAGGCTCGTGCGTACGGATTTAGGCACAAGCGCGAACGTATACGAATGCAGGTACGATCCAAACAGAGCCATAATTATCGCAACGACAACTCAGCGAAGAGAAAAACGAAGAGCAATGAAGAATAAAAAGAATAAAATAGCCTGATTTATTAGGAAATTGACCTTTGACATTTCACACACTCCGTTGCCAAGCCAGGATTCAAAACTACTTACATTTTTTGGCTGTAAGCCGAAACTGGTTTATAGTGCCGGAACCAGTCCAATAATCCGCAAGTGAAATACGTACGTGTAATGGCTTTTTCTTTTTAAACTTTATTGTTTCTAAGCACTTGGTACGATATTGGAATCTATTTTCCTTAACGCTAACATTTCAAAGTTCAAACAATATGATGTATATTTTTAAAACAATTGAAAACTTTGACGATGAATTGTGTGTGTGCGTGAATATCCAAAACCATTTTTCGTACAATAATTCAAGTCTATTAAACTATTCTGTAAAATTAATATAGAGATGTATAAAATATAATAGTTTATATGGAGATTCTGTATCAATCACACAATATCACAGTGACTTCATTTTTTTATTATTTTAAAAAATATTTTTTGAATAACGGAAAATTAAGTGGTTTTCTATATTTATATTATAATTATTTGTAAATTATTTGTAAACATGCTTCATACATGTAAAATTAAATGTATATAATTTAAAACTAAACTTAATTCATTTTTCTAGGCTTATCAAATTGTATTTTACATGATATCTAAAATGAAAAATTTAATTAACAATGGCTTTTCATTGCATCTACTCCAGTACTTTTTATAAATTACAAAAGCCACTTTATTTAATTGAAGATTTTTTAATTCTCTAGTGTAATTATAAGTTTGCAAAGTTCTGTTTAAATTTTGTTTTAAAAGTTTGAATGAAATTACGATAATTATTTTTATAGATTACAATTTAGAATGTACTGTATATTTTATATTTATAAGAAATTTATCACATAGCAGAGACTTATAATAAATGATATGAAAAGAACGATCAATTTAAAATTGGATTGCTCTGTGAATTCCAATCATTTGAAATAAATTGATTCTTATCAGTAAGTACATATGTGTACATTTCGTGATGTAAAGATACTTTTTCGATTCTATAGAAAAATAAATCTGTGTCTGAAACTTATATTCAAGTAAATTAAGGTGAAATTGATTGAAATATATTTAATTTTTTTTGAACATATTAAACGTAATTGTAATATTAATTCTTATTTTTAGTTACTCGTTACAAAAATTTAAGATAAAAGATTATTCTTTGAAATTATACTGTTTTTAAAAATTTTTTATATTAATTTTACAAAACTCAGTACTTTTTTATTATCAATTTTTTATTTGAATACCTATACATGCTTCTTTTAACTTAAATAAATCAGATATTTTTTTATTTAATTATCATCCTCAATTATTTCTTAATATTTTAATAATACAACTATTTAAATAAATAATGGAATAGACACTTGGTTAATTTTGCTTGATTCAATTGAATATACTATTTTATTATTTTTAAAATATATTACGTTACAATAATTTTTGCGAAATAAATATATTATTATATATGATAATGTAATCAATATGAAAAATATTTAAATCATTAAAATTATACTATTAATTGATATAAATTATCAACTGATACAAATAATTATAAAATAATAAGTATGCAAGTTTTATAATATTTATAACTGATATATGAAATTAAATTCTAATAGGATTTAAATATATTTTCATATATCATTTTCATTAATAAATAAGTGGCATCGATATCTATTTATAAATTATTCTGAACTAAAATACTAAAAAATATCGTAAGGAACGAATATATCATAAATACATAAATACTTTTAAAAGTTTTAAAGATATGAATTACCGTATAAATTATAAAAATTATTTTTCTTTAGACATAAAATAAATAAATAAAAATAATACATTTAAAATTTTAAATTATTGGAAAATGATCAATACAAAATTACCTTAAGTGTTTTCTTTATGAATTCAAAGTTAAATTTATTTTAAATTATAAACTAAGAATAATTTTCTATTATTAAGCTTCTATCTTTAGAAATAAATATATAATTAAATACAGGGTTGTTATTGTAAATTCAACTATAAATTATAATTGTGTTATAAATGTTCTTATAATATATAGATATAGTTTTCAATAATAAAACTACTTTTTGGAAACACTTTAAAAATTTATTTTTGTTATATAATTAATATTATGTTTAATGTACAATTTTATATACGTAAAAATAACATTTTGGATATAGTTTATTTACGATATTATTTTTTAATTTTACATTTTAATATTTAAAATAAGTTTTAATCATCCTCAATCTTAAATAAGTTTTCTTAATTTTATCAAAATTAAACTAAATTTTTTATAAAAATTAAGCTTACAGTACTAAATAAAAATATAATACTTCACTTAATGATTTATAAACTCACACAATGTATTTCTAATTCAAATTATTTTATAAATACAATAATATTATATACATGATTGTAATTTTAATAAAATTATTGAATTTGTTTCAATTTTTTCCTAACTGTAATACGTAAAAGTATTATAAATTCATATTCGAAAACATACATTTTTAATAAATATTTATTATTTTCGTATTCATGAATTGTATATCTGAATAAATCTATTAAATTCTTATTGTATGTAGACTTCCTAGAAATCACACTTTGGCTTTAGATTACAAGTCATAAATAAATAGGGTACAACTATACGAGAAATTTTAATTGTATTTCATGTTGTTGTTATATTCATAATTGATCGCAATTCTAGAAGAAAAACTTATGGAACGCAAAACGACGTTAAAAGGCAAGGAAAATGAGGTGAAAGAAAATTAAAAAAATTAGAAGAAAGTAGTAACGTATTAACAATGGCAAAGAAATAGGAGAATCAAAATGAAAAAGAGCGAAAAAGAGAGAAAGAAAAGAAGAAAGAAAGAGGCAAACAGACAGAGTAAGATTACTATAACAGAGAACGTGTAACGACGAACGATGAGTCGTGAGGGTGAGTCGATGATCCTCTACGGAGAAAACTCAGCGGTGCGCTTCTCTCTCTCTCTCTCTCTCGCTCTCTCTCTCCCTCCCACCCTCTTTTTATCTCAGTCTCTTTCTCTATCTCTTTGAATCGCCCTCTCTTTGCGAAGTACACACTAGATAGAAAGCTATCCTCTTATTTTCTTTCCCTCTCTTCTTTACTCTCTTTCTTGGTGACATCTACTCTCTCGGAGTCACCAGGTTCGAACGAAACTGGGTCACGCGATCCTCGACTTCCACGGGCTTCGCTGTACTGGCGTTTGCTCGTGTGTCGGAAACTCAGGAGCGCGCACGCGTCACTCCTCTATCTCACTATTACTCTCTCTCACTCTCTCTCTCTCTCTCTCTCTCCCTTTCTCTCTCCCTCTCGTTTATTTTATGCCACGACACTACTCCCAATCCAGATATGTATGAATTCACGAGGATCTCTTAAAGTTAAGTACCCAAAACTGCGGATGGCTGATATTTCCTTTCCATCTTGTACTAAAATAGGGCTGCCATAATATCTACATATGTAGGTATAAAAATAACAATCGTAGAAAGATATTTGTATTTTAGTTTAAGAATTTTATATATGCAGTTCTAAGATTCCGCCAAAAATTCTTACTTTATTAAGCTCGATTTTATCAATCTACGATCTTATTAGTAGTATATCGTAATTATTTTAAATACTTCAAAGTAGATGTTGAATGATTACTTTGTAAGCTTTTGTAAAATACATTAAAATTGCCTATTAATGTTTTATATATATTACGTAAGCATCTTAATAGATTTAGATTCATAATTAGTAAATATTTATAAATAAGATATTCATATATTTTTAACAACCACATTTAATGCTCGTAATAAATCATTATGCATCATATATTATATATAATTTATTACATTTAATTTTATTTAAAAGGTTAAATTCGTTTTATATTATATTATACAACCAATTAAAATTTTATTTTCTCTCGATACTTTATGAAATTAACGTAATAGTTTTAGTGATAATTTATTCACATATAATGCATAAATTTATTCTACCGTTCTGGAATATTAGAATGATATTCCCACCCTATAAATATATCGTTATAAAAATGCTGAAAGTACTGCACGATCAGCAAAATTGTAAACACACGCCTTTAATAATCAAGTGCTCAACTATGTCGAAAGCGTACTTGCTAGATCCACTCTTGTGATCGATTATTTCTTCGTTACTAGTGTGCGTGTATCATCGAATGTGTACGTGCGTTCGTGAATTTATATAGACTCGTCACATATAAATGTACATTCGTGTATTATATTGTATCAAAATAACCTTTTCTATCTGTATAATTGAACTAATACATTCACTTACATTGTAGTGGAAAAAACTTCAAAATAAAATATTTAACAAAACAATTATAAGATAAAATACTTACTCGAATTATTTTCTTTTTAATTGCAAATTCAAGTAAATATTTTATTATTATTTATAAACTAGAAAATAATTGATTTTAAAAATTATTATTATTTATCCTATTATAAATATTATTTTATTCTAATATTATTATTGAGATCGAAAAAAAGTACAGTTTTTAATTCCTGAATTTACAAAATAATATTAGCTCTGAATAATATGTAAACATTATTACATTCATGAAGCTTAAATTTTACCCCTGATCTATAGCTAAATAAATACCGTTACTGTTTAATTGCTTTTAATGTTATTTTTAATATTTGAAATTAATATCAGTAAATTTAATATTTTATAATATCGATAATAATTCACTAAACCACTAATTTATATGAGATAAAAAAGATTCAATAATTTCAAAACTATTTTATAAAAGATACTTAAATATTTAACGATTTCCAATAGAAATAAAATACCATGAAATATTTTAGCTTTAAAATTTATTTTGCATACTAATCAACATTCAGTATTTATTGGAAAATTCTAGTACATTAAGTTACTTATTGATGTAAAATCAAACTTCAAAAACTTCGTAATTTTTTATTATTTACTTCGATAAAAGTTTGATAATATGAAATACAGAAAGTATATTACTAAAATATATAAATATATTTTTAGGTCAGTATAAAACTTACAATTTCTATTGAATTATAAAAAAAGTTAAATTTATCAGAATATTTTATGTGGTTTTTCGATTGAATATTTATGTATATGTATAAATATTTTACCTATATTAATTAGATATTTTTCTTTTCAAATTAGGAATTGTTAGTCCTACTATTAATACCAATACTCGAAGAGTTTTTGTAGCATTTAGTATATATTCAATTATAAATAACTATGATATTAATTTATTTAGCAAAACTACTTAGAAGAAATCAAACTAAAATTAAGAAATACTTTCTCCGTATGTATAAATAAAAATATGTTTCATTGCTCATATCTACAAGAATAAAAATATTCTCATACAAATTTTAATATATTTGAAATTATAATAAATGTTTGATAATATTTAGCTTTTTGAATATTTAATTTTTCAAAATACATATTTCAAAAAACTACTTTAATTATACCTTTTTTTGAAATATAATATATTTAAATTTAACATGATATAAAGATCTTTGTCAGTTTACTTATTTATTTTGTCATAATTAATATTATCAATTAAATAAAAAATATTTAATCATTAAAATAATATTATATAAAGTTGTCCACAATATATTTATTTTGCGACGTTTTATTAGAATATAAAATTATATGAATTTATTTTAATTTTCATTTAATTTTTATAATGAATATGGATGTAATGTTAATTAACATAATATGAAAGTTTAAATAACATTTATTCGAGATTAATATAAATAAAAATATTGTTTAATTATACGAAAATTTATTATTATTATAATTAATAACTTTAGCTTACATTTTATGTTTAATTTAAAAAAAGAAAAATTAGTATTTTTAATACTAATTTTAAGATGAACGTCGAAAAATATATAAAAAATTGTCACTAACTTCTTTTATATATCCTTCGGTACATCTTTATTCGAGTTTTTTTATTTTTAAATAATTTTACCTTATTTAATATTTGGTAAATATTAAACAAGTTCTCTTCCACCATATTAAGATTTCTCTTACAATCGTACTAAATTATTAACTCATAAAATAAAATAAAAGACGTCCACTTAAATACGAGAAACGGTGATATTAAATCATCCATCCAATCCAAAAACCCATTTCTCTACAATTTAATCATCCGAAGTGCTTTTACCGAAAACAAATCGATTATCGCTATAAGTGCCGTTAAGTCCATGATTTTTCATTCTAACTCATAAAGCGGAATAAATATTGGTACGATAAGCGTATAAAAAGTAAAGCCAGTGCTTGCGCAGGTAAATTTTCCACTACGTTAAACCTCCGAGTTACGAGCTTACTGTCGACCAAGACGACGCCCTCAACGTAAATCACACATCTACCGCAAATTAAAAATTTGACCACTCTATCGCTTCAGTGTCTTTCATCTTTCTGTGTTATGACCCAAAAATAATTAGCCACTAGTGCCACGTTAATTTTCGGTTCTCTCGGAAAGTCGCCGTGTTTACATACATACATTAGAAAATTATGACCGACTAAGCGACAACTAGAGAAGAGCTTTTCAAGAACTCGACAGCTCAAAAAGAAATACCTGGTATTAGCCATTCTATTAAAAAAATATTCGATTTATTTCGAAAATATATTTTTAATTAATTCGTTATGTATTACGTAAATTATACAATATTATCAAATATCCGTAACTGCCCATCAAAATCTGCGTATTAATTTTTTTAAAGGATCAAAACTAAATGCTTCGAATAAAGTATTCTGTTATATCTACTCATGGTTAATTTATTTCTCGTTTCGTATTTGGTTAAACGCATTTTATGTATCGTTTAATATCCGTGAATGAGTAATGCATAATAACTTGAAAAAGCAATTCCTTTTAATCATTATATATTCTTACAATTTAATTCAATATTATAATTTAATATTCACGTGAATCTTTACCCATTATTACTATATTATTTACTTATGATTAATTATATAATTATAATTGTAATGAGAAAAAAATTTATAGTTACATATTTTCATAATATAAAATATAAATAAAAGTACATTTTTGTTAAAACTTATATTAAAGTTATGCATAAATTATTTTGGTGAGTTAAAATTCATGTTATTCTATCTTAATATAAATATGAAATTATGAAATTTAGAAATCCTAAAATTGCCAAACTATGCTAAAATTTACAATAAAATAAGTTAAAATAGAACTTTAAGTTAAAGAATATATAAATATATAAGAGAATTAATAAACAATTCATTTGAAATTTTTTGTATAATATAAATAAGGTAATTGTTAAATATTGAATTAAGAAAATATTCCTTAAAGAATGTTAAATTCTCTGTGCGCGGTTAATTAATATTATCAGATAATTATAATTATCAATATTTATTCCTACTGTCTATAAATTTTTATAGAAGATTTGAATACTGTCTCTTTGTAAGCAATTAAAGTAGCTCGTGATTTTAAATAATATCTTATAGTACGTTTCAAATAATGAATTTTATATTCAAAATTAGGAAAGAAATTACTATTATAGTGATTATAAAATGAACAATTATAGAGTTTGTAAATTTCGTCAATGAAATGGGTTAATAGAATTAATCTTCAATGTCTCGAATGAGTTTTAGATGAATTTGGTAAAATAAACGAATTAATTATTGTCTAAAAACAACAAATTCTATATTAAGAATTGTAGTACTAAATTTGAATTTTTTCTTTATCGATAAATGTATCAGAAATTTAAAAAAGGTATTATAGTATAGTATTTTATTAAAATATCTGTTAATAAAGAAACTTAAATATTTAATTGTTTCCAAAGGAAATTTAATTTTAAAATAATTCCACAATTATTTTATCATTATTATTTCATGTATTTACTTAATATTTTAGTGTAAATTTGATAACAAAAATAGTCTGCTGTTAAAATAAAACGTTTTGATAACAAAAATCTTTGTAGAGTATGTTTTTAAATACCGCAATATTACTTTTAAAAAAGGAAATTTAAATTTATACTTTTTCTGTATCACATTGCTTAACATATGATCGATAACGATCTTATATTACCGAATAAACGATCAACAATCTAATCGCGTGCACCGTTCAACGTATGAATAACCTTTAATTGCATTAAATTTTTTATAAAATGAATTGCATTACTATTTAATCATACGTAGATATATATTCAGAACTCTCTTAAGAAATTCACTCTCTTAAGAAAAGTAAATATATTCTTAATATTGAAAACAAGTGATCAAAACGTATATCTGAAAATAAAAAGAAATAAATAAAAATAGTAAGCGACCGCAAAAATTGTAGTAAAAAATATATATTTTAATAAAAAATAATTTGATATTTTGCCCAATACGCTTTTGTAACTCGTTGAATAATTTAAAGGAAATCCTTATACATTCTTCCATTATTATCGCAAATCTGTATTCGGTTTTGGACTATAACAGTTAAGATCGCAATTCTATAAAAATTCTTTAAATCGATGCGGTTACACAGTTGCTACATTCTCAATATAGTCATCTGAATCTTTTAAGGATCAACTAACTATTCATACATTTCTTGCATCGTCGAAAAAGCAAACGAAAAGGTAAAATTTGTTGGAGCAATCGGTAAATAATTCTCGAACTACTCTTCGTAAAATCCCAAGAGTTGGAAACAGCGAGTAAAGGTAAATAATAAAAAACGGTACGATCCCAGCGTTCGACTTTGGTATAAAAATTGGCGCATTCGAGTTTCGCAGCTTCGTTCGGTATCGGAGGATCGAGGGTAGGAAACGCGAGACGGACAAGCCGAAAACGCAGTCGGTTTCCAAGCTAAACAAGTGGTACTCACGAGGATGCGTCCGGTGGTCGTTTGTCCCGATATGAGCTCACCAGCCCAGTCTTTGGCCTCGGTCATGAACGTCCCCTCGAACTCCTTGCTCTGACGAGCGGCCTTTTGTTCCTTCTGCTTGGGGTCATTGGGCGCGAATTCGGGCTCCTTCCGGCAGCAGAGAAACGCAAAGGCCCGCCATAGGAGGACTATGAGCAGGCCCGCGAGGAAGGTGAAGATGCTCGAGAGCAGGAAGCACCACCACCTCCTCACCTTGAGGCAGTCGTCCACCGGGGGCTGCTCGCTCGTGTCTTCGCACGTCATCGTCGCGGCGCCTTATCCCACGCGGCCGCGCTGAATCAAGCCTTCGCCCGTTGTAGTATCGCTGGCGCTCGCCACCGCGCCGGCGCTGCAACCCCGTAAACACGGCCAGCACAGCAGCTGCTCCTGCGACCGCTGCCCCCGGATCGCACATTCACCGCCGCGTGCGAGGCCCGGCTTTCGCACCGCCCCTCCCGCCGGCGCTGCCTCTGTCGCTGCCGTTGCCGCCGCTTCCGCCTCTGCTGCTGCTGCTGCTGCTGCTGCTGCTGCTGCCGCTGCCGCCGCTGCTGCTGCTGCTGCTGCTGCTGCTGCTGCTGCCAAGCCCGTCCTTCGCGCGCTTCATAATTATCGGCGATGTCGGGACGCGCTGCGACGGCCTTGACTAATCTGCATCCAGCTTCCGCGGCTGGCGACGGCCGGGCCTTGCTCGTCCGTTACTACTGCGGCGGTTTACGCTCTCGGTGCTACTGGTGCGCTTCTTTCCTTCCTTCCTCGTTCCCTTCCGCCCGCCGACCGATCCAGAGGACGGGAGGAGAGACTTCTCTTCCGCCTCCGAGCCGAGAGTCCCTCGCTCTACGCTCCCGCACTCAAACACCAGGATGCAACACTCGCGCACTGTCGAGAAAGGGGAAGAAAAGATAAGAAAAGAGGGCTCGACCACCCGACTACCCGGGTGTCTGTGTTTCAACTATCCTCGCCTCGGGGAGGAGGGACCGCTTCGCGCGCGGCCGCGCGCCCCTGAGCTCGCCTCGAGGTACGCAACTTAGGTTGTCTATCGGGTCCGACGAACGATGATCTCTCGAACGTCTCCGACGACGGTGGCACTGGCTCTGCCACTACGAGCGCCTTTACTCCTTCGGTACTTCCTCGGGTTCGGTCTCGCTTACTCGTTCTCTCCCCGACGGAAATATACACAAATAGGCGAACGCGCGTGTGAACGGAGGAGATCGCCTGTGAGATCTGTGCCTTCGATCGAGGGTGCTTCCGCGTTGGGACGAGGACTGCGACGACGACGACGACGACGACGACGACGACGACGACGGCGACGACGACGACGGCGACGACGACGACGACGACGACGGCGACGGCGACGATCCGTGCGCTCACGGAGCGTTGCAGCTCTCGTCTCTGAGAGTTTGGCCGAGTCCGCGAGTCGTCGTGCATGCGCCCGAAACGGTGCGAGGGACGGCGGAGGATGGAGAGAGGGAAGAAGATAGAGAACGATGAACGGCGAGGGAGAGGAAGATAACGAAAGGAGGGGGTTAGCGAACGCGCGAGTCGCGTTGCTGCTTCTGCTGCTGGTACGGCGGTGCGCAGGCACGGCTGGCAATCAATACGCAACAATGGACCGGGACCAATAAGCTTGCCGAGCTTTTCCTGACGTAGAAACGTACTTCTCTATCTCCTTCCCTCCCGCTTTATCCCTCTCTCGCTATTCACACACACGTTCCTTTCTCTCTTTCGAGATTCTATTTCCATCTCTCTCGTTTTCGGTATGTTCGTCGCTTCTATCTGTTTTTATTTCGTTTCTACTCTCTTTTTCATCGTGTACTTAATTTCTTTCCTTCTTGCTTTCTATTTTACGCTTACTTTCCTCTCTCTTACTTCTCTCGCTCGTTCGCTTATTTTCACTCGCTTATTTTCGGTCCTAATTAGCCTCGATGCGAGTTCGATTCTTAACTCTCTATTTATGCGTTATATTAATTATAGTCCGTGAATTTAAAAATTCCAAAACATAGTTGTTTACGTTCGTCTAATCTTCCTCCTTTTTTACCTCTCTGTCCATCTATTTCTTTGTCTGTTCCTCTCTCCTTCCCTTACCCTCCTCTTACCCTCGCCTCGTTCTCCCTCGGTATTTTTGCCCCTGTCCCTTTAATTTTCTCACCATCCAGCAAAATCGATGGGATGTATTGGCCAAGTAACATATAAAATGTAAGTAGTGAATCTTACAAGCTCGAAAAGTTTAAAGTAAAAGGGGCACGACTCTATTTCCGTCTATATCGAATCGTGTGTCCCGCTCTTCTTCTCTTCTCGTTCATTCTTTTTCTCTTTCTCTCTTTCTCTCTTTCTCTCTTTCTCTCTTTCTCTATCTCCCTCGTTTTCGTGTTACGGTAAAAGGCGGCCACGACTGCGCGTGAGAACGTCGCGACGCCGACGCGTCGCCCTGACGTCCCCGGTTACGACGATTCTGCGCCTAACGCGTAAACCGAATATTCAATGTGTCGGTACGTTTGCACTTTTGTACGTACGTGTAAACCATTTATTCAACGTGTATTAAATTAAAGTCATGCATATGTATATTTATTTTATCGAGAAAAAGTATTATGAAATCCTTGGCAGAACTTCCTTTCTTATATTTTAGTAAATCGGAACATTCTTGCGTTAATTCTGACTTTATCGAATGATTTACAGTTTTCTTTTATTTTTACTTTCTCTTGCATTCTTTTGTTCTACTAATTTTTTATCTTTTACTATCTAATAAATTGTAGCGTTAAAAGAATATGAGACTCCTCCAAGACAATCCGAATATGCGTTGGATCTCTTTTAATTTCCATAAAACGATCTTAAGAATACGAAAGAAAATAAAAACAAATAACTTATTTAAAAACCCTGTATATTTTTAAAACTACAACTATATTTAAAAAGAGTTTACTGCTCTAATAATATAATGAATAATCTAAATTATGAGCGAATGGTATTTCCAGGCGTTGTAGATACACTGATTACGGAAAGATGACAAAATTGCCATGCATACAAAATACACTTTTACTTATTTGAATGTA
This sequence comes from Dolichoris vasculosae, assembly GCA_018907195.1. Classification (NCBI taxonomy): domain Eukaryota; kingdom Metazoa; phylum Arthropoda; class Insecta; order Hymenoptera; family Agaonidae; genus Dolichoris; species Dolichoris vasculosae. The sequence continues at coordinate 17,710,195 of JACCHY010000002.1, read as the reverse complement.
CAAGTTTGAATAAATAAACAATAATTACTCAAGTATATAGAGTTTATCATACATTTATGTGTGGAAATTTTGTATTCAAATCTACTTTTAAAATCTAATTTTCTATTTGTAAGTTTTAATTTAAAAGATTAGAATTTACATTTTAAAAATAGAACTATAACTTTTATTTTAACTGAAAATTGACTTTTTTGTCTTACGATAAAATTTAAATATATTTTTAATTAACGGAAATAATTTTTTTGTGATAATACTTTGATTATAATAATTTTAAACTAAAAATATTAAAATATGAATTTATTCGATTTGTGAATCATTTATAATATTTATTTTGTTATTTATTTATTATTATATTTTTTCTGTAGATAATTAAAGTAAGTATTTTAATTTCCATATTTTCCATATGTTTAATATTATTTTATTGGTTTTATTTAATTATTTTTATCATTTTTAATAATTTACTACATGAAAACGTATCGTACAAGAAAGGGTAATTTTTGTCTATTGATAGCATTCAGAATTTTACATGGTAATTTAAGTTGAAATAATTGTATTATGAAGAAAGAAGTTGTCATGTCCTGAAATATTTTTCATTTAATTACAAAATATTCACAAAAATTTGGTTGTAATAAAAAAATTCTGTAAATAATGAAGCAAATTATAAAAATTAGTAAAATTTTTCGTGCATAATTTAAAAAATAAATTAAAAATTTAATAATATGATGAATTTATGATAATAATATATATATAATATTTTATTTTTAATAGATAAAAATATGTAACTTAAATATCTGCAGAATTTCAAGAAATAAAAGGTAAAAATGAAAAACGGAATTTACATTTTCAATAAATTGATTTCAGTATACTAATAAATATTATAAAACTCAATCATGAGTAAAAAAATCTTTGTTACAACATAAAAATGTAGTTTATTAACTTAGCTTTTTTAACGTTTTTCTGTTTCTTTGAATATTGATTCAACATATTGTATACATTTCTTATGTTTTGAATAAACTGAAAAGATAAATATTGCTTTTATAAAACCCAACTGATTTAGACTCAGTTTTCAAAAAATTATTTAAAAAAATATGTTTGTAGTAATAAACCAATAATTTTATTTAACTACAAAATAATTTAATATATTCTTTAAACTATAACAAATTATTTTATTCTTGTAAGATAAGAAAATGTCATGATGTACTTATTTTATAAAACTATATATTTTTATTATATAATGTAAATATCAATTATTTATTTATAATAAAACACTACTTCAACAAAAACTAATAATCGAGAGTTCATTTATCTTTTCTTGTTGGCAATGAATTGCAAGAGTGCTTCTGTCTATCATCAAGAATATTGATAAAAAATATGTTACTTTCTAAGTGAATAATTAAGCGATGCTTCAATACCGTAGTAATTTTCAAAAACATTGAAAATCACAATAAATACAAAAAATTAAATACAAAATATATAAATCATTTTCATTATGAAATTTCTAATTTTGTTATTAAAAAATTAGTCAAACCATTGTGAGATACTTGGAATTATACTGAAAATGGTAAAAACAGAAATACGAATATTTAATTGATTGATTGATTGCTTGAAATGCAATTTATGAAAATTTAAACAACAGAATATAAAGTTTATTCAGATTTCATCTAAATTAAAACCACGTTATAAGTTTATAACAAACCTTATAATTTATAGAGATACCGATAAAAATATAAAAAAATTCTATTAACATTTAAATAAAAGTGTTTTTAAAAACTATGACATTTGTATAATAGTTTTTTAATGCTCTAAGAATAAATAAGAAAAAAAATAATTCACAATTTCTGCTACTATCTGCTTGATAAATAATTCAAATATTTAAAAAATAATTGTTAATTAATATAATTAAATATTATTATTTAACAATATATATATATATATTTAAAACATATAATACAATAAAAATTAAATTCAAAATAAATATTCGGATGGAAAAAATTCATATGGAAAAGAATAAAAACGAACAAACAAATATGGGTGTAATATAAAATATTTTTAATATTTTCTTGTTTTATATAATTTTTTGTAAGTATCTTTTGGCGACGCTTATGCAATTCAAATTTTTAATTATAAGCGGAAAATTATATTAATAAATATTAATATTAAAATATTACTTTAATTTTTAAGAAGTTTTGATAAATTAATAAATCTTCCTATTATCTTTGGTTGATACAACTTTAAAAAAACAAGCAAGTTAAAAAAAATTGAGAATTATCGTATCCAAATTAAAAAATGAAATTTAATTTAACGAAATAATAAATTTTAAAAAGGTACACAAAATTTAAATATTTGAAATATTTACTGATACGCATTAAAATTTGTTATTGAAAATTATTATGCTTTATAATAATTTATATTTTAACACTAGTTAACTACCAATTTTCAAGATTTTATAATTTCACAATAAAGTATAATTGTAAGTATTATTTAAAAAACTAAAAACAAAGTCAATAAGGTTTCTTCAAAATCAGAATAAGAAATCTCGTTATAAACTACATTTTCTTCAAAATACGAAATCAAATATTTCTGGAATATAAAATGAAATTGAGAATTTAGTAATTTTGTAGAAATGTAAAAGTATAAATATTCCTGGTAATTATTACTTACATTCAGATAATAAATTATCAATAATTTTATGAATTATATTAAAATTTGGTAACTATACGAAATGTATTACGTGAAAATAAAAATAATTGATTGATATTAAATTTGAGTTAACATATTTTACAAATGTTAGATATTTATATAAATAGGTCACTTTACGCTTAATATACGCGTCGAAAAAAAGATTTCTAAAAATGTTTTTTTTCAGTTCCATACTAGGGCATAACAATATTATTCTCTGTATTGTTGATCTCGGTATATCAAGAATTTTATTTATTCCATATTTTGCTTCAAACATGTATTTATTTATTACATTCTATTGTTAAATTTTTAAAAAGTGCATCAGTACATGATTGTTTAATATTTTCGAAAATACTTTTCCAAGAAAATTAAAAAAACATATATTATTGAAAAAGGTATGAAAAGAGTGTTTTATTTTTTATTTAAAAAAATAATACTTTTATAGTTACAAAAATTTTATTTAATTACATTTTTATAATTAGATATTGAAAATCTAAATTATAATACAAAAATAAAATCGACAATTTCGGCATAAAATAATTTTATGTCAACAGCTATTACAGTTGCGAGCCTCTATTTGATACATTGAATGCCTAATATTTTAATAAGGAAATAACCTACGGTGATATTCGGTTTAATTAGAGTGAAATATTTTAATTTTTATGTGTATAATTAAAATAAATAATTATTATATTATTAGACAAGGAAAATAATTTGTAATAATGATATTAAAATTGTAATTTCAATAATTATATGATTCATTTTGAAGCTTATCATTTAAAATAATTGTAATTATTAATTTAACAATGTAATTACAGAAAAATATATAAATACAATTTTATTTTAATGTACATCTATATAAAAAAACTAAAGAATTTACAGAAAAAAATTATATCTTATCATCATCAAATTTAAAGAAAAGCAGATTTTTTTATTTAAAAACTACAAGTTTTATTACGTTATTTTATTTAGATAAACATGACTGGTACATAAAGACTGATATAAAACTTTTTACATTAAAAAAATGACAATGTGTTTAGAGAAAAGTAACTTTTTCTCTGGAATAATGAAAATTTTGTAGTTTGAAAAATTTCTTGCATAATATTCTAAGCAATTTAGAAATTACTCGATGTTTTGAATAATTTAAAATAATTAAATGAATTCGTAAATATTTTAATTACATTATTTAAATTTGCACGTTGTAAATTAAACATAGTAAAATTTAATATTTTGTAAATAAATTTTATTGTTTAATTGCTGTCATTAAATAATTAAATAAAATTAATTTAATGGTTTTAAAACTAGTATGTATGATACTAACAATAAATCCAAGGCAATGCAAATAGCGATATAAATAGGTGAGAAATATACATGCACGCTTCCACTAGCTAAGACTGGACCAAACCGCATGATTTGGACTATATATTACTTAGTTTCGCAATTTTTGAAAACTGTTTCCTACAAGATTTTGCAATATGTTTTTCGCCTAATAAATTACCAATAGCAGATTATATTCGATCTATCAAATTTATATTCAATCATATAAATACATTGCTTATATGATAAAAAGTATCAATATATGCAATTATTTCTAATAAATAAACATTATTCTTTCCTATAATTGAAAAATCTTATTAAAATTTTATAATTAAAATTCGTATCATTTCAAACAAAAAATTCAGTACTCACAATATCTAACCAATAATATTTATAATCAGAATCACATATTTATAAATATAATAATATTTAAAACTTTGATTTTTAAATACAAATATTTTTTCTATAAATCATGAGATTTTTTAAATTAAGAAATTGTATATGTACAGATTACTGATTATTTTTACCATTGTAATGTCTGTTATTATCGACCTGTGATATTTTTTATTTATCTTCTGTAACTAATCACTAAAGATTCTAAATTTATATATTGTCCTTATTGATTAATAAATTAATGAGCAAAAATGTACTTAAAAATGAACATATATGACATATATTTAGAATATTTTTAATCAAAAAACTAATCCTAAAGCAACGACGGAATAAAATGTTTAACTAAATTTATGTTTTAAAATAGTATAAATATTGATACTAAAATTAATAATATTTTATTTATAAAAATAATCATATTAATTTTAATTAATTGAAATGTGAAAAATAAATAAAATTTGAAATTTTTAAGTATATATTAACAAGTATTTATAGTTTAATATTAAAAAGTTTTTTTTTAAAAGTAATTGAAAAATTCATAGATATTAAAATTTATAAGAACTTTATACATTAGTAGAGCATAATAATATTTTTTTTAAGCTATAAGTTTAATTATTTATTTATTTATTTTATTTACTAAAACCTTTTTATAATATATTAAAATTAAAAATAATTAATTTTTGTAATTATATTTATAAACTCCTAAATTAATATTATTATAAAAATTTAGTCAAATTTAATGTTATTAACGACAAACTTGAATCGAAACAAAGTTAGGGAAAAACTCTTGGAAATTTGTAAACATTGAATTTAATATACAGATCTGACGCTGTTTAATCATTATTAATCATAATAATATTTGATTACAATAATAGTATTATATTGAGTTATAATTATAACGTCACCAAAAAAACTTTATTGGTTCAAAAGTACAAATAAACTTTAATAACGATTTTTAGAAAATTAAATATGATTAGATTAACAAAAGATGTATAAATTATTATTAAAATTTAATCTTATTAAATTTAATCCAGTTTTTCTTAGTATATTATAAGTTTCGTAGACTAGAAATTTAGCAATAATCATCATAAAATATTTATTGATCCGTAATATTTGATTCGTTTAAATATAATCCAATAATATTTTTATACCTATTTTCTTAAGACTTTTTGATTTTTTAGTATGAATTATATATAATAAATTTTAATCCGCTTGTGATTTATTTATTAAGTTAAAGGATATATTAAATTAATTAAAAGCAATATTACGAGGACAATAACATTTTTCCATGGTTTCGATATAATATTTTTCGAATTATATTTATTCATTTTGTTTTAATCTTATTACCTTTTTAAATAATTTTTTTTTTCATATTCTAAATATTTGTAAGACATACCATATTCACATAGAATTATAAATATTATTAGCGAATAAGTTCAAACTTTCTAATTTTTCAATAATTCAACGATAAACATTAAAATATTTAATAAAAATATTATTTCATTAATATCATGCTGATTTTTTTCATTTATATAATTTTAATGGTTAAAATGTTTCATTCCATTAAAAATTTCCTAAGCAAATCGATAAACTCGGTTAATATCATCATTATATAATCTTAAATTATTAATAATTACGTATTCAAATATTTACTTGTCAACCCTATATTTATTTATATAATAATTAGATTTATTGTAGAATTATATAATAAATATTTATCATTTTCATTTATTAATTATTCCAAGTATCGAGAACCGTTCGATTAAGGATTAATTCACAATTCGTTATTCGCAGATTGAATACGGAGCTTTTACATAAGTTTCGATCTATAGATATAGTATAAATAAATATACGCAGTTACGACTATAAAAAATTAATCATCGCGACACGTACAATCGATTTTTAAATATCAATCGTACGAAAATATTTGTATCTTCAAAAATAGATTTCGAGAAGACGAGATTACATGGTAACGCCAAAAATTGTATCGAGACCGTTGGTTAAGCTGAAATAAATAGCAATAGAGTCGAGGCATCGATAAGGATCAAACGGTTGATAAAAAAATCCTTATATAAAAACTCGAAGAATGCACGCATGAATAAAAGACGTATATCTTTGGCGATTTCCAATTTGGCTACTCGGGAACGACGCGGTACCACTGGCACTCCTAGCGGACGGGTAAAGTATTTCCCGAAGTAGCGCAAAACTATACCGCGTTAAACTTCTCTCGTTCTCTCGGTTAGACCGATCGCGGACTCTGTACAACTATGGTTGGCTATGGCTCCGATGTTCGCTAGATATATACTAACTATATACCTGTTACGATTACTGTACTGCTACGCGAAAAGGATCGACGACGGCGACGCACGACGGCGACGACTTTGTAAACCGTTCGCGTCTCTCGTTATTTCTACCTTCTAGTTCCAGTTCCTACATGCAATCGTCGATCGTCGTCAGCGCAGTAACGAAGCAGCAGAATTTTTCTCGGGATAAATGACAAGGACACGGGAGAAAAAATATTCGACGATCGACGCAAGAGAAGAAACGGAAGTGATCGATCCTTTAACTATGCGCCGTTGTAATTATTATTTTTAATCTATTTTCGACTTGACACTGGCTTAAGTCACGTTCGCATCGGAGCCAATAAGTTTAAAGAAGAAAGAACACAACTGTGTTCTTCATAAATAATGGCAACGGCGAAGACGAGGATGTAACATCACCTGCTGATTTCGCCGAGGGCATAAAGGGGTTAGAGAGAGGAAACACCAGCCCTTTTTTCGCATCATTTTTCCTTTAAGAACATTCGGAGTAACACCACATTAATGCAGTTTCCAGCACAAAAGCTTCGTCCGGGATGCCTTGAACGGGGCTACCGATCCGTCACAAGCCTCAACATCTTTCTTAACAATAAGGTATTGTTTTTTATTTTCTCTCGTTTCCCAGTTTATTTTAAATGTATGATTCTATCGTTGCAAACATTTTATTCGTTCGAGACTTCTAACGTTCTTTTTTTCACAAAATAGAGATTTATGTATCGACAATTGTTAACCTTATATCTTGCTTCGAACAAGTGTTGTAAGTTATATTATGACTCACTAATTAAATATTCATCTAAGTCTTTTGTTATTTCATTATTTTTGTAGTATGCAACGCTGACTACGCGTTTCCATATATCTTTATGTAAATATTCATAATATTTTGAAAAGGACATCTTAATATTTACATTCGGTTTATTCGTTGTACCTTTTTCTTACTTGGTTCGTTGTATCTAATTCATTATCTAATAACGATATTTTTATAGACTTTGGAAAGAAGGTGGTATTTATATAAAGAAATTTAATATAAAGCGATAATATTCGACTTCTTTTTTAATTAATTTGAAATTATTTACATTTATCAGCTTTTGATTAAGACTGCCAATTTAAGACTGAATTACTGATGCCAGGGACAATTGCTGTTGTTATTGCATACAGACAGCATCAATGGGAAACTGTTTTTCATGTTTTAAGGTGCCTCCCCCACCATCTACAACCAATCAGTCGACTATTTTGGAGCACAAAGATGGTACGATTTTACTTAGTAGAAATAAAACCAATATTATTAGCGGTTGTATTTACAAAAATATTTTACTCGAGAAAAGTATAATAAATATATTTTACTAATTCTAACCAATTTTACTTCTTCGCCGTGTTTTTATAAAGTTAAAAATGAATATGATTACATATTTACTATTGTAAACAAAGCAATTTAAACGTATAAATTTATTAATCTTTTAACAGAAACAATGGAGTTACGTACTTTGTTTCCACAAAATACAAGCCAAAGCCATCCTCACACAGCCGTAGAATCTCATGCCAATGGAAATAAGAAATCATCGTTAAATACAATGTCAACATTTAATGGTCTGGGTTCTGATAATTGTGGTTCTGTACCTATAGTTCCAGGTAACTTACGTTTATCTCGTGGTTTTTATTCGCGATTACCACCGCTGGGAAGATCAGGAACAAATTCTGGCCTAAGTTCAGTGATCGATTGTAAACAACAAAAAGAACCTTCGGAAAACAAAATCAACTGCCTTTTTGATCAGTATAAGGTAAACATTTATTCTTTCATTTTAAGACATATTAATTTTTATTAATTATATTCAAACAGTTTTTCTTGTAAAAAAGAAGTGATATAATAGAGATCTTTAAATTTAACTGCATATCCTTGAACGTATATTTAATTTATTTTTTATTTGTAAAATAAATTTTAATTGAAAAAACGAATATTTTCACCTTTACGAACAATCTCATAATGTATAATTTAAAATGTTTTTAAAATTCGATCAAAAATATTTTTGATTTGAAGTTTAAAAACACATCAGAAATTAATCATAATTATTAATCATACATTTTGGATGTTAAGAGTTTTAATTGAATTCTGTATTAAGTGATCGCAGTTTAAATAATTGATCAAGTTTGGGAAAACATTGTTAATTATATAATGAAAGAGAATATAGAATTCAAGCAAACTTAATCAATTTATTAATAAAACTATTACAATTATTTAGTTACATTATTTTATCATTGTATACGATACTATTATTGCAATTTTTTTCTAGAATATTATTACTATTATTAATTCAATTATAGATGAATTTACTTTATTGATTTATAACGATAAACATATTATAATCTGTGAGAAATTTGCTTCGTCGATAAATATCAGTCGCTGAAATTAATAAGAACAAATTTCTAATAAAGAAAATATAGTTAAAAATACTGTATAAAAAAATCTTAGTTTTGCAAATAATACTAACAAATAATCTTAATAATTGATCGTTTTTCGCTTAAGCACTGAAATTTTTGTATTTTAAAGGATCCACACGAAGACATTATACTAGCAGATGGAATTGAAAGACTTTGCGATGATCTTCAGTTATCTCCAGACGAGTTCAAAGTACTTGTACTCGCATGGAAGCTTAATGCAGAGCAGATGTGTCAGTTTACACGTCACGAGTTTGTCCAGGGATTACGATCTATGAGGGTAGACAGTATACGCGGAATCCAGTTACAACTGCCCGAAATCGTTCAGGAACTATCGACAAATGGCGAGTCCTTCAAGGATCTATATCGATTTACATTCCGTTTCGGGCTTGACGTGAGTTCGGGTCAGCGTATCTTACCCGCCGACATGGCCATCGTTCTTTGGAGGCTCGTTTTCACAATTCGCGAGCCTCCACTGCTTAGTAGGTGGCTCAAGTTCCTCGAGTTTCATCACGTTAGGGGTATACCAAGGGATACGTGGAATATGTTCCTGAATTTCGCGGAAAGTATAGGCGACGACTTGGGAGCCTACGACGACGCGGAAGCCTGGCCAAGCCTCTTCGACGACTTCGTTGAATACGAAAATGATCAGATGAACCAGAACATTACCAAGGATGAATTTATGAAAGAATCATCGGCTGAGAACGAATAGTCATTTGAAAATTATTTTCTGCTAAGCGTTCATCTCATTTTTAATATTTTTTTTTTATTTTTGGAAGGTTTTAAATCATTGAGTCTAAAAAACGAGCTTATTTATTCGAACCAAATTTAAACCATCTTTTAAAATAGATAAAAAATATTTTCAATTTTATCATTGTTGATGTTTTATTATTTAAATTTCGAACGAATTCGATGTACAGGTAGAACTAAAATTATTATTAGTTTTAATTTTAAATATATTGAAGGATATTAAATTGTTACAAAGAATTACTTCCTAGTTTAAAGAATTAACATAAATAAAATATATACATTAAATTATTAATAGGCCAATTTTTTTTAATTATTCTATTTTTAACTAATATAATCATATAAAAATGCTGCATAAAGAAATGTATGTATATATAGCTAATATTTTGTTGCAACTAATATTATATAATTAATATAAAAGAAGTATTCAAAAAGTAACGTCAATAACTTAACAATATTAATAGAATATTAATGCTAGTAAATAAATTTATATTTATTATAGTTATTTAATTAAAAAAAAAGCATTTTTTATTTTATTTAATTTTTTTGATCTGTTTTCACGGATAATCATTAATAGAATACTAATCTAAAAATTGTTTTTGCTAAATTTGCAGTTAAAATCAATTGAAGAATATACGTGTGTGTATATACCGTGGAAACGTAGAAAATACTTTGTATTATTTAAAATTTACCATTGCACAGAAAAAATATATTTTAAAATGGACCAAAAAATTGTATTTATTAAATTCATTGATAAATGTTTGCACAAAAGAGTAAATTAAAACAATTAAATTAAAATAAAATAAAAATAAACTGCTCGTTATTTTAGATTCAATAATAAATACTTCTCTAAAGTCAAAATAAATGCAAGCTTTGATTAGATTCTTTTAATGTGTAAATCTTAGCTTGCGGTCTCTTCGTTCTTGTCTATTATAGGATTTATTTTTATCTAGAAAAAGTTTACGACAATTTTATAGCAATCTGATAATCGTGATATATATACAAATTAATTTTGTTTACTTTATTAATACTGTCCAATGGCGATAATACGTCATTATAGCTAATTTTGTGAAATATAGTATCGATGCCGGCTATTTAATTCAGAGCATGATATATGTATATGTATATGTATATGTATATGTATATTTATATGCATATGGATATGTGTATATATATATAACTAAAATAAGATATTCTTAAGAAAGGCTTAATTTAAGGCAGCGAAAAAATCGTGGTTCTACAATAGCAAAAGGTTTAATGAAATTGACGCGTATACATATATATGCATAACATATATAAATATATATGTAGGCCGTGAAAATTTTGTAAAAGATATTTTAGCCACGGAAAATATCTTTTTCTTAAAGGCTCTTGTTAATATTTGATTAAAACATGAATTTAACGCATAATTTATGTTTATGTTGTGTTTTTAGTGTAATATATTTTAAATTGTACTATTTGGCTTTTTATAAGCTGTATTTTATGTCTTTCCATTAAGATTTAAACGAAATACTTCCAGTCCATGATAATATAAAATATTATTTTATATATATTCTATGCATGTATATGTCTAAGAATATATATAAAGATATATTAATAGAACAGTGCAGATATTTAAATTAAAATTACACTGATCCAAACTTGTGATACACATATGCTCGAATCTATTTATCATTCACTTATTGTGTCTAAGTGTAAGATAGTTTTAAAAAAAAATTAGTTAAAGCTGTACAGACAAAAAAGTCCAGTGATTTATGGTATTTTGTATAAAAAGGACTAGTTCGATTCAATCGATCCTTACAATTATTTTAATAATGTAAATGATTACATTTAATCGCGAATATATTTCATTATAAAACGTTGTAGCTAAATTATTTAGGCCAATACATCAAACGTTTAACCCTTTAATCTACGATAAATTCTATTTAATAAAGTAAAAATTTAGTGACGTAAATAACTACAAGAAGAATGATTGCTTAAAAAATTAACGAATCTGGTAAACAATGTGCAATTTTTCTTAAAAGTCCTTCTAGTCTTCAAATTCTAAACTATTTTTCTGGCGCTAATTTTAAATAGAATAATAAAAAATATGAAAAAAATATTGAATTAAATATAATTTTAGTCAATTATTTATAACAAATAAACAAATACTCATTGAACATAACTTTGACATTTAGAAAATTTTAACTATAAGTTTTTTATAAAATAAAGTCAGTAATAAATATAGCATTATAAATATATTACATTTGTTTAGTAATCGTTTGATTTAAAGGGTTAATATGTTGATTGTTTTTATTAAATGTAATTATCAAAAATATCTCTTCCATTTCGTTTCGAATTTACTGTAAACAATTATTTAAACGGAAGATATCAAATAAATTAGATGAACGATTTATTTAAAGAGGTGCTACCAAGGACTGGCCTTAATTTCAGTATAACTTAATATCATATGTACCTAAGATTATTATATTTTTAATGCTTATCAAATTCTTCATAAAAAAAGAAGAACTAAACATTTTTCTACTGCCAGAATAAAAATAAAGATATAATCCGGTTATGACTCAAGAACACGTTGAGAAACATAAAAATCATCTTGCCAAATTAAAATTTTTCACAGTTCTTAGATTCTAAAACCAATTACATTTTATTATCTACCTATACTTTTGATCTCACATAATGATGTAAATCAATCATTTAAATCATATAATCATGGTGTGTGTATTTTAAATTGATTGGAGTTAACTTAGAAATATAGAAAGAAAGCTAATAAATACACTGCTTAAATTTATTTTCAACTTTACATATTTTTTATAACGTAAATATCTATATAATAAATTCAAAAGAAAATAGTTATAGATACAGTAAAATTATTCAACTAAAGATTTCAAATGTATTAATTTATTATAAAATATTATCTAAAAAAAATGATACACAAGAAATCTTTATACTAAAAACTAAATGTGTGATTTTTATAAAATTAAACATACTATCATTAAATTAAAACGTTTGCTTTTAACTTTCTTATTCAGATTTTAAATTGCCATTATTTTTTAAATATACCTACAGTTTGAATCGATACAGAATGAATAATTTTGAATTATATCAAAATTATTTTTTAAACTTGTCTATATTAAGGAGTGTTTAATTTCAATTTATACGACTAATGAAATGCTTTTAATAGTTTGCATTACAATCTTTAATATATGAACGATTATGTGATAAAAAACGAAAAATATATTAAATAAATTAGATATAATAGAAAAAACAAAATAGTACAGATGAGAAAGAAATTTTTAAATAATTTATTTTAAATAAAATAAGCATATATGATTAAATAAAAGAAAATAATTGAAATGAATTTTCAAGTGAATTATTTTTAATGCCTATGTAAATAATGTTTTATGCAAATTAATCAGTTGTATGTTATACATGTCGTATGAAATCAAAAATCATTTTTATTCGTTATATTATTGTATTCTATATAATGATTTTCTCATTGCTTATTTTAACCAACAACGTTTTTCAAGCCTTAAATCATATATGCTTATAGTTATTATTCATGAAAAGTAATTGTATTACAGCTTAAAATCGAAATTTATTTTGCATTATAAGTACTAAAGTCAAATTAGAATTTGCAGCTTTATAAAAATTAGGTAGAATTTAATAAGTAATATATTTAATTCAATTTTATATGCAACAGTTTGCAAAAACTTTTCCTAAAGTTTTCAGTTCTGAAGAAATATAATATTTGTATAACTGAATAAATATATTTGCTGTAAATATACGTATTTTTCTGAGATTATAAAAAATTTACCACGTAAAACATCCTGATTTAGACAAGATAAAAACTTGAAACATCACGTTAGTTCGATCCCATGTAGTTAGAAATAATTAACTTCCCTGTTTACAAACATTTGTGGCCTTTATCATCACAGATTATAATAATGTGAGCGAAAAGTAAAGAAAAAAAACGTATCGGCAAAAAGAATTGTATTAATATTATACATACATATACAAATACACATATGTATAAATATGTATAAATGAATGTATGGGCTTGAGTTTGATTGTCGTGTATAATTTATGTGCATACACATGTATGTATGTTGATGTGTTGAGTGCATACGTGGTGTGCGTAAAATATCCTAAAATTTAATTTAACGTGTACCAATTTAGCTTGGAAAGGTTCTTCGAATGTAAAAAAGTTAACTTGATATAAGAAGAACACTTTGAGGGACGAAATTATTAATCGGAGCACAAAATATAATTGTATATTCACATTCTATTACGGAAAGTGCCAATGAGCTAAAAACAATTTTAATATTAAGCCTACAGAGCAATGTGTGCTTACTAATTAATATATTACATAATACATGTGTATTTATAAAAGAAATTGTATATTGATTTTCCATTTCCTTTTTTCTCCCTTTTCTTTATAAATCTGTACATACATATTTAACTTTTAATTTTTAGCACAAATATATTATCGATTAATCTTTATTATTTTCAATTAATATAAAACTTATTAATTTAAATTTAGAAATAATATTATAAACAATTATTTTTTTTTAAATATATATAAAGATATTAAAGCTGATTAATGAATAAAATTATAACATATGGGTTAATATTTATAAATTTCTGGAAATTTAAAAATCAGTTCTTGTAAAAAAATACCGAAAGGCTATTATCGGTAAAATAATATATTTTTAAAACAATTTTCTAAATACATACTATTAAATTGTAGTTGATAAGAAAAATTATTGTTAATATAAATGATTTTACATATCTATTTAAATACGTATTTTTAATTTACGTTAACAATACTAACAGTAAATAATATTTGATGCCAAATTATGTCCTTGAAGATTTATTTATTATATAATTTTTTTTATTAGATTTAATATGTATTATTAATAATATAATATAAATAATAAAGATTGCAAAAAATTAAGATAAAAATATAAAACTGACGTACTTAAAAAAAATTTAATTCAAGAATAATAAAATCCGCGCGTTAAAAGTAATATGAGCGCAATACGTTTACAAAAAAAAATGAAAGTAAAAAAATTTATGCTGTAAGGTATTTAATAAAGTATCCGTTAATTCCGTTTTAATTTTTATATCCTTTGTGATATTTAAGTTGTGTAATAGAAACTAAAAATTTTAAACACATATATTTGATTTTGATTTGCAATTAATCATCGACTGTTTATTTCTTTTAATTTTTTTATCGAACAATTAGACAAAATTAAAAGTATTTTAGTATTATTGTTAGTTTAATTACCATTAAAATAAAAAATAATATTCTAGACATCTATAAATAGATGTTAATTTATTATAAACATTATAAAAAATAAAAAATTAAAAATATCTAAATTGAACAAATTATTGTACAGAACAAAATAAAAATTTTTATTTTATTTTCCTATTTTTAATTTTATTCTTCATTTATATTTTTAATTATATATTATATTACAATTTATTTACATCTTAATAAAATTTATTAACAAATAGAAATCACAAATAGCATACTTTTACAATTTAATGAGTTTTCAAGAAAAATATAATATTCACAAAGATCGCTATAAAATAAGTTTAATTTAATTATATAAAATATTTAAGAATAATGGAGAATGGTAATGCAAAGGATACTTATGCAAGATAGAAATTAAATATGGGAAATGTATGTAAATTTTCCAATACTAAATATGATAATTATAATCAAATTTTTAAATAAAGCTTTAAATTTAACTAAATAATATGTATATAGTTTAAAAAATTTTAATATATTGTGATAGATTATAATGAAAAATTATCTGTCTTTGATACGATCATTGTTATTTAAAAATACAACAATTTTTTATTCTAGTTGATATTGGTTAATAATATCAAAGAAATATGTATTAAACAGAGATTTAACACAATAACTATATCCTATTTATATTTTGTATACGTAATAAATAAATAATGTATAAGTAATTTATTTAATTTTTTATTGAAAAAAATATATGATAATTATAATCAAAATACTAAAAACATTAATAATAATGAATAGATTTTTTGTTAATGTATTTTAAAAATTTTTTTTATTTTGAGACGCTGTTTTTGGGATATTGGAAACAAGAAAAAGTTTTAACACAATAAATAATAATATTTATTTGCAGTTCAGGATAGGTTCTGACATGACCATCTATTATACAGTTTAATTGTCAGGAAATAAAAGAAATGATGTTAACAGTTTATGAACATCAATTAAATATTTTAATCAGGAGTCGTTTAATGTCTATCATATATTCAGATTTACATACTGCAGAACTCCGCGTATTGCTTGATCATGTACATATATTATTTTTCCGGAGGCATGAATGCAGCCCAATTTTCGTTTATAATTCTGGAAGCCTTGACGCTATTTATGTGATGAACATATGCTGCCTTCATTTGTATTGTAGATTTTATTTACATATAATAAAATAATTTTTAAACGCTTTTAAAAAAAGAATAATTTGACTTAAAAAAATAAGAAGTTCATTTTTCATCTCAACATTGATAGCATTGAACGATACAAACATAAAATATTGAAAATCTACAATATAACTTGACTGCATATTTTTTGCATCTCATAAATTCACGAGCTTTTATAATGTGGAACAGAAACGTTATTAAAATATATAAATGTAATTTATTTTGTTACAATAGAATTTGTTGCATGACTAAAGTTAAAATAACAAAATAGTTTGTTCAGCGGTACATAAAAATAATAATACAAAGAGCCATTTTATATATATAAGATTTCATTTAACTTAGCATAGGCATATTATAACTTATAAATTAAAACAGTTACAGATATTTCTTTTCATTTATAATCACTATCGTAAATCATACATTCGCTAGACTAGAATTGTATGTAAACATTGAGATCTCTGTACTGCACAGGGGCATCTCTTATTTAACTAGAATAAATGTGTATTGGCTACATTAATAAGTATATTTTTTATCTTAATAAATTAATTATATCGCTTTCATAAACATTTCAATTTTTTGTTTATTTTATACATGCTACAGTAATAATGTCCATTTCAATGACTATACTTGTTTCTATTTTCATTTACATCGATGCAAATGATGTACTTCTTCCATGGATCAAAAACGTTACTAATTATTTATATGAACACAACTTGAAAAGATTGAAAAGCATTCGTATGAAAAATGTTTGAAATTCGTTTTTATTTGTCTGACGCTCGTGAAATATGTAAATAATTAATTATTAACATAATTAATAAAAGATATGTTAAATAAACGCTTTAACATATCTTTTGTCCTACGAATGCTTTTCAAATTACGTTTACTTAAAAGTTTGAATTGTGTTTGATGATGCAATGCTATTTAAAAAAACATGTAAAAAATGCATATGTATAAACTCAAGATTATAATAAAATTAAACTATATAATACTATTACACTTGATAATTGGCTTGCCTTAATTTCAGATTTTCACACATTAGCAGATGCAGCACTATAATTTAAATTAGAAAAGAATATTTTATCCGATTCAGCGCTTTTTAGTAAATAATAAATTAAATTCGTCGGTAAGTTCAAGTTAAATATCTGTGCTCGATGCAATACCAAGCGATATCCTTTGAATTTTATTGTTTATCAACTTAACTAACTTAAACTGCAATATTTGTAGTTTTACTACCTCGAGATTGTCTATAATGTCATATTATTAAATCATAGACCAACCAAAAATCATATTTTTATAAGATTTTGTTGTCAAATACTATTTTTCTATAAATTATTCAACTTTTTATAATTTTCCATTCCAAACAATAATTTAAACACAAAAAACGAATATTCAATAGAAACTACGAGTAATAACTAATTTAATGTTATATAACGATATAAATATTCTTTTCGTATTAGTTATTTAAAAATATTACTTTTTCAAGTAAATTTAAATATTAAAAAATATATATTTGCATTAAATATTCATAAAGAAAATCAATCTTTTAGAACGATAAAATTCATGTTTATTTTAACTTAGATAATTAAATTCTATATTTCAATATTTGTATCATTATATACGATAAAATGTATATTTGGCAATAGTTTTACTCGTGATCTCTGATAACAAATATTTGTATTCTAAAACATAAATTAAATAAATTATCTCTTTTTTGACAACGCAGGATATGTGCATTTTAAGTAGACTTATAACGATCACTTCGTTGATTCTTTTTAAATATCACGCAGTATTAATTTATACATCTCGCTTGTGAATACTTTGAACACGTCACGACATTAAAATATACATAGCTGGTGCATGTACTAACATTGAATATTAATACATACGTATTATCTTTGTTTTTAATGAAAAATGAGGTTGTTTTTATATTTTTGTATTAGCTGAGAAATGGTCATAGTTTTCTTATAGTGCCTCACATAGTACATTTTAATTACACTGTATCTTTTCCCTTCCAGGCATACAATTAAGTACGACTTACAAGTGGATAACAATCATTGCCATCGTTCAACAAATAGGTTTTCTTGATTTTTTTATCTTGCTATGCAGATTTAATCTAAGACCAATATTAATAGCGATCTATCAGCGACAGGAGTAATTTACTTCTATGAGCAAATAAGCTCTTGTCAGGCCTTTAATATCAGCTAATATGCAAAGCAATAAAATCTGGATACCTTTTGTTACTTCTTCTTTACCTACTCGTACCACATATCATTGGTATTCAAAACTTGATAAAAAAAATATCAAATAAAATATAAGTACAATAATATAAATATATAAGAATAAAGTAAAAATTTTGTATTAAATAGTTTCTTATTCAATAAAAACATACAAACTTCGAAATTACATTTGTACAATGTTATTATGGATACATAAATATAAATAATCTTAGAATATCTGTTACAGTAACAAAAGATTATCCATATCTGCATGTACGTATGAAATTAATATATAGATGATTGGCGCAATGGTAAATACGGAGAAGTAAGTTAACTCTTGAAAAATGTTAATACTTTTTTTTAGATCACTATACCCGATAGTATGATATTTGTGTTACAGTATTTTGTTTAAAACTCCAGATAACAATTATTAACAAATAACTCCTATCGTTATTAGTTCGCTGCAATGGCCTTGGAATATACATTTCTTATAACGACTATGGATGACTTTAATAAGCAGGAGCTTGAAAGTCGCCCATACCTCTTTGTTGTTGCTGAGCAAATGGAGGCTCTTGATAAGCAGCATCGGTAGCATCCGGATAGCTTGTATATCCTTGTCCTCCTGTTGGATCTGCCTCATAGCTTGGGGCAAATGCTGCATCCGTTCCTTGTTTAAATCTTTGGAATGCAAACCATGCACACCCTGCCTGCAATAAATTAATGCATTTCGAATATTAGAAGCTTTTATGGTTAAACAAAAATAACACTATACATTTATTGAATTATAATATTTACAAATTTTTTATTAAATTATAAAATAATTATTATAACTACTTCGATTTTAGAGAATTCATTTTCAATAAATAAAACTAGATGATACAATATTTGTGATTGCGTCTTTTATATTAAATATTATTGTTTATTTGATTTACCCAAGTAAAAATAGAAAAGAAGCAGAACGCAATGGCTCCTTGTACATTATTAACACCATAGCCATCTTTTGGTCTGTCAGATTTGTTCCACGCATTGGTCAAGTAGCAGAATCCAACGAAATAAAGAAATGACCAGAATCCAGAGAAACTATACAATTAATGGAATAATAATTAAAAAAACGTAACATACGTTAAGTTAATAGAATAATTTATTTAATTTTTTCTCTCTATGAAAAAATTACACTAAAATTATATTTATACGTACCCGAGATCACCAAGAACATAGTGTTTTCGAGTTTTAACAGAAGACATTTGTTCAAACAAATATTCGCCTGCTAAGAAGCCAATACTCGCTAAGAAGGCAATAACACCAATTCCTGTTCCATAATTACAAGCATTTTCATCATTATTATATAAACAGACTTCTTTTCCTCCTTTCTCTATATAGCCTTTGCTGCTTATGCACCCAAATACAATGATTGCAAAAAGCTGAAAAAAAAATCTGATTTTGTAAATTTTTTTCTACAAATAATTTTATTTTTAAAATATTTTCATTATAATACATGAGAAATTTTTAATTTAGTTTATGTTACATGTGTTGAAGTATCTACTTAGTCATTTATTAATAATAAATTAAATATATTGTTTGTAATTTAATTAATTTTATATTTTAATTAAACAAAAAATATTTTTAACAATCAACGTTATCTTTCATTCTAATTTAAAGTATAATTTCGTAAATATTCTTTAGAAGTCCTCGAAACTAGAGTACAAGTCAATTTTAATCAATATTCAACACCTAGTTACAGATATTTTATTACAAAATCTATTTTAGAGACATTTTTACATTAAAATTCTTATTATTTATTTAATTTTTTATACTATATTATAAGTGAACAAATTAAATCAGTTATAAATAAATTTTATTTTAATATACTTTTTCTTTTGTAAATATTGAATTTTAACACTGTATCACATATTTTCCATCAAAAGATAAAATAAAAACTAATGTATTCTAAAATAAGTAACAAATTAAAAATAATATAAATCTTTAATTTTTTTTGTTGCATAAACTTAACAATTGATTAACAGATAAAAAATTGATAAAATCAAAAAGTGCTTTTTTTATTTAGAAAATATTTTTTCATTTATCTCTGCTGTTTATGATTAAGTAATATATATATACATATTAACTTAATTATTAAATAACCATTAAAATAATAAAAAACAAATTAAAATACATTTATAACAAGTTATATAATTTTATACTATTTACATAATTCAAAACAACCTATTTAAATAAGTTAAATTAAAAATTATAAAATATAAAAAAAAATATGTAACATTTTTCCTTATCATTAATTTCTATACATTTATAATTACAAAGAAACATAAATTCATCAAAGGTCAAACTTAAACATTTTAGACAATTAATAAACAATGGTACATTCATACTGTAAAACTCTTAGAAAAAATGCTACAGTTAACCATTCGATATTATCAATTTGTATAATAATCCAAATTTAAAATATGCAATAGTAAATTAGAATAATATTATCGAGCGATTCGAGTGGAATATAAATTTCAAAAATGAAACCGAAACATTGAATGTTACACGATACAATGAAAAATCAATCAGCATAGAAATTCTTTACACATCCATATATATATAATAAGTAAATTAATAATTTAAAATTACTTCATTCTCTAAATACATATTTTGCATTGTATTATTAAAATTTAATCTACAAACTTGTCTTTCAACAAAATTAGTTTGCATTACTAAATAATAAATAAATAACTAAATAAATAAATAAACAACGAGTATCATTAAGTTTTTAGAGCACATGCAAATATCAATCAATACTCGATGGCCAAGAGTCACAAACGTTTCCCAATACGCCCCTAACGTCCTTTTAGTATCAATATAAATTCTCGAACGCAAGCAAGTATCAAAATTAGGGCTTTCTAATAAAAAGATATGCATATATTTCGAGAGAAACCAGAGTTATCTCGATGACAGCAACAAAGAAGTTCTACGTTTTCCGCTCCTCATTTTCCTTAAAATTCATAAAAGAATGTAATTGAAGAGAAAAAATATGCCGCGATAATAAACGCTACCGCTCTCTTTCCCTTATCTCTCCCACTCCTGAATTTTTAAAGATTTTTCGGAGGCTGTTCCCGTTAATTGTGTCCCCGATCTTGAGGGTCGGCAAGGTCACTTTTCAAGTCATACAAAAGTGAGCGAACGAGCGTTCGCGGAAAATTATTATAAGCGAATGCATCCTCGTAAGGACATGCGACGACAAGCGCGTGTTCGATCCCACATCTTCCTATAATTTACGGAAAATCAATAAAGAACAACCCCATCAACGACATTAACTCGCGGCGCTGTTTCGCGTGGAATTCAGACCCACGCACGCACACGAACGCGAGTAAAAGTGGCAGCAGAGGGGAGGTTTCCGTCAAAATCGATATCACCTCGTACGTTGTTTTCCGTTAAACAAAAAAAAAAAAAAAAAAACAACAACAACGTTTCGGAAGACGAGGACTCTGGGGAGGTTCGCGTTCGTTCGGAGCAATGACGACGACGACGACAACGACGACGACGACGATGACGATGACTCACCAGACACACCGCCCTGAGGATGACTTGCGGCCTTTGCACGAAAGCAATGGGGTCGAACGGGGCTCCAGCCTTACCACCTCCGTAAGCTCCACCGCCGTCCATTTTAACGCGACTGACGATTCGATTGACCAGTGGAACAAAAATTTTCGAAAGCTCGCTGCGAGAGGGAGCTTCTATTCCTTCGCCGGTGCTAAACCAGTTTCACCCGCGGTTGTTCTATAGATCCACTTGGACACTCGAATGTCGGGGATACGCGGAGTCGCGTTCCGAGGATGAGATCGATATGGCGACGAACCGAGGGTTACGGTGGGGTACGAGGACTCTTTATGCAACGTAGATACAGATATACGAGAGCTGTTCCTTCCAATTCTACCATGTTTAATTTCTACTTCACCCAAGTTACCGTTCGCTCTTCTAGGTTGTCTTACCTGCCTGGGTATCGTAGTTTTGGCGCATGTCTAAGAGTTTCCCCGGTGAGAGATGATTGGCGTATGATTTTTCAAGGTTGCCAAATTCATCGAAGCTCTTCCAACGTCGACTGCTGCTTTAGATATTTTATTCGACGCTTTTCTTCTTTGAAACGTTCAAAAACTTATTTTCTTCCGGACCGTATTTGGTTTTGTGTGCTACAAAATTTAAACGTTCCTTCGTTCGACGCAAATGGATGTTTTTTAATTGTTGTTACTTTGTTTTCCGTCAAAGTAGATGCATATTTTTTAATTTAAATGCATTTTTCTTAGTAAATACTAAGGTCAAAGAAATTGTAATGAAATATTATTTGAATGCATACATATATGCAATTACAATTAATTTATGTACCTTTGAGATTAAAAGAATTTTAGGAGACTGTCGATTGCTCCAAAGAAAGACTTTGTATAACGAAATTTAAAGTGAGCTTTTATTTACCTACGATATAAAATTAAGACGAAATAATATGATTTAAAATAAACGAATAAGTTAAAAACGAATACAATTTAGTTTTCTAAATGCATATTTTTTATATTTTTGATTTAAAAGTTCGCGCGTTAAGAACTCGGTGCAATCTATAACCAATAATACGAAGTTCAAATGTGTTTGACAATTTTTGATGTTGCTACGTAGCCATTCAGTTTTTATTTTAAAAAATGTGAGAACAATTTACATGTTTAAATATCATAGTTTTGTGTTTTAGGACAAAATCTCATCGACTTTATCAAGTTTTGTATGAAGGAAACCGATAGCGTATCTTATCAAACGCAAAGTCATGCTAAGTGGCGAATAATTTAGTCGTGAGAAATTTGTACAGTGGATAAGCAACACCTAAAAACATGATTATTACTAGTTTATTTCGACTAATCCATGAAAAATGGTTCAATGTTCAAAAAAAAACAACGGAAGGGGTTCAATCGGCAAAAGATGCTGTATTTCGAGGTGGATTAATAATTGTATGTGGCATTCTTATAGTATGGATTTCAATTTTTTTATACACTGCCTTTTACTACGCTTATATGCCAAATATGATCTATGTGAGACCGGTTCATCTACAATTTGAGTAAGTTATATTTTTTATTGTAACTATTGATTACTTGTGTATTTTAATTAAAAGATTAAATCTTATCGTTAAAGATCTTGCGACGAAGAGAAAGGAGTGTGTAGTTTTCCATCGGCTTATGTTCAATTGACAAAAAAGCAACAATTATTAATGGTTGGACAACCTTATAGAGTGAACTTACAATTGGAAATGCCTGAATCTCCTGCTAACAAAGAACTTGGTAATAATCTGTGAAATATGTCAAATTTTATTATTTCATATTTAAATATTCAAGTAAAATAATATTTTAATGATTATGTTTTTTATAAAAAATTAATTTGAAAGATGAAATTGTGTACGGTATATCGATTCAAATTATCGATGATGTTTCTAGGTATGTTTATGGTATGTGCTCAACTGCGCAGTCGGGATGGAGTATTGGTTGAACACGCGTGTCGATCGGCTATGTTACATTATCGAAGTACTTTACTACATTTGTTAACAACTTTTACTTTTTCACCCATGATGATATTTGGAACAGTTGAAGAAAAACAAAATATCGTTCTTGAACTATTTGGTAATTTTGAAGAAGATCAGGTAATTATATAATATAATATAATAATCACGTACAGATGTAGGACTTATTTTGACAGTACTTAATCGAGACAGTACCTAAATAATTAATAATATTTATATTAAATAATAATACTAAGCAGAAATTTGTATAGACTACGTTAGTTTTAATTTTAATTTTTCTTAATTAATGTAGAATAATTTTAATTTATTCTTCTTTACAGAGCCATCCTGTAACAATTATTTATGTTGAAATTCAATCTCGTCACATTGAGTTTTACTCTGCAACTATAATGATAAATGCTCATTTATCAGGGTTACGTTATTTAATGTTTCATTGGCCCCTACTGTCAGCCATTGTTGGCATTGGTACCAACTTGTTTTTCATAGTCCTTATATGTATATTATCATATTTGCATTTTGCTTCTGAAGAAGAAAATTTTGACGATACCTTCAATTATGAAAAGGGAGAAATAGAAGATGAAAAGAAGTTAAAACTAACCGGTGATTGTAAGTATATTGTTTTGATTTGTTATAGAATAAATATTTATTTAATACTTATTAAAAATATAAAATTTTATAGTGGATGCAGATACTCCTTCTACTGAAGATATATCAATAGAAAATATCAACATGCCAGAAGGTGAAAGCTCATTTCTTTCTTCAAATGATCCCATTTTATCTAAGCAGGACTTTATTGAAGAACTTCCATTTTATTGAAGAAGAAATCAGAATCAACAGCAGAAGAATTGATCAAATAATGACATTTAAACTGTTATCGTTACAAAATGTTTTGTATATTTGTAAAAAAGAGTTATAGACTGTTGAAAACAAAGATTATATATAAATGTTATTTTATATATTTTATATTCACGTAATTAAGGTGTTTGACAAGTTTATCTTGATAAATTTGCGCTATGGTTGACTATATGTGATATGTATTGTTCAATGTTGATGATTTTGTATATATTACGAAATATTTTCTATTTTAAGATGTATTTACTATTTATTTACTTATTATTGTAATTTAAAAAGTAACATTGATTATAATTAATAATTAATTAAATAGTTATTAATTTATAAAAAGAAAGGAAAGATCAATTAATGTAATCTAATTATACATTTCGTGATTTATAAATTATATTTCTATTTTAATTGAATGATAAAAAATTGTGCAAATCAATTATCAAATAAAATTTTAAATTTATTTAAAACTTATTTTTTGAATACAATTTTTAATTTATTGTATTATTAATGCAATGATTTAAACATTTATTAATTTTTTTATTAGAATTATCCATATGAATACAAATGAGATAGTTAATAATGAGTCAATGTTAAATATAAATATATTTATATGCAGTTGATACAGTAATATAATATCATAGTCGAATTAAAAAAAAAGCAATTTCGGGTATATTGACTTGACATTTTCATTACTTAGTTGTTAAAAGGGTAGCCGAAATTAATACAAGTTTTTTCTAGTGTTTTATTTATAAATAATATAACAGTGTTCTCCCTTTTGGTAGTTGGTAATTTATATTTTTAAAATCGATATTTTTTAAAATATAAATTTTTGATTCAATCTTGTCTATACATAAATGATCGATATAAATTATTTAGACATTTTTCGATTCAGTTTTCGAAGTCTGCTCAAAACTTATAAAAATGCATAATGATTAAATGATCAGTAATTTTTATTCCTATATATTTCTTTATGTTGAACAAATATTTTTAATTAATATTGATTAATAAAATTTCAAATTAAAATTATATCATACTAACCAGATTTTGAAAATGTTTAAGTTAAATAACACTGAGGATTTTAGCCTACTCATATTAATTTTAAAAAAGTTTTTGATAAGGGATTCACATAAAATTATTTTTTATAAATTTGTTGATATCCATATTATAATACTTCTTAAGAACAGATTACATAATGTTTACAAATACAAGCCGAATAGAAATACGAATTCGTTTGAATAGCTTTTTATTAACTATTATATATTGTTAATATTCATGAAAATGTATTTAATCTTCGTGAATATTATACTACAGTATAACGTAAGATAACAAATTATTATACTTTGGATAATATAATTATAGTTTTATAAAATTGCTTATAACTATAAAAAAATTAAATTTCTAGCAAAATTAAAAATTAAATAAAATAATTAATTCTAAACGAGTAATAATAATATGTAAAGTATATAAAATTATATTTTTTGTAATTGAACTATTTACTAAATCTATTTTTCATAATAAAATATGAAAAACTATATAATGATAGTATTGAATTATATATATTATTATTCTTTAAAAAAAGTTATCCTTTTAATTTAATTTAGACGTAGCAATATCAAGACAAATTCAAATAAGAAATTCAATCTACACTCGATTCATTAATAGAACTATTGTAGATCTTTGAACGCGTACATGAAGCAGAAGTTAAAGATTAAATTCTTGTTTGATTAGCGATGATCGGATTCAGTAAATCTTTTAATAAAACAGTACTATTGCAATAAGATAACATAGAAATTAGCTCTTTGAAAATTTAAATCCTTTTCAGCTTTAATAATCTAAATAAATAGTTTTGTTAATGAGTATTGAAATTGACTAATAGCAAGTTGTAATTTATATTATTATCCATAAAATTATTGTTACTTTATTTTTCTTCGAGTTATGAATTTCCACATTATATATCGTATTATTATTCCATTGTTATCTAAGACATAATAAATATTGAATAGAATATTTTGATGTCTGGTACAATAAATTGATATATAATCTAAGATTATAAATTCGGTAAACGGTGTAAACCAAAAATAGAAATTTTTCAAATGTATTTAAAAACATTTGAAGATTATAAAAAGGTGTAAAAGTCGATTAATTGTATAAGAATATATTTTATTTTACATTTATTTTTTAAAACATTTTTATATTTATAAAATTTATTAATACTCAATATTCTATTGTTCTTCTAATGAAATTATGCAATATTTATAATAAATACAGTTATAATTTTGTCAACAAGTCGATAGAATTTATTAAAAATTTTATATTTTGATTATTAAATAATATACATATTTTATACAGAATTTGTACATGTTAAATTATTTTTAAATTTTCTCAATAATGTCATTGGTTTTGACTAGTTATAATAAGAAATTATTATTTTATAAATATATATATATAATGTATATATAATTAATCATTTCTAAAAAATACATTTATTCTCACACCTTATATATAAGCTTTACTTCATAAATCTGTCGTAAAATGTGTTATTAGTATTTCTAGTATATTTATTACCACATATGTGACGTAGCGCAAATATATGGTTTCGCACTATCATTATAATGTAAGGGCAACTAGAAGAAAGAAACTTATATGGATCGGTAGCTCGACCAAAGCAGCATCCATTACAGAAAATATTGGTCACGGGATCAATTTACAGACCAATAAAGTAAATTGTCGCTTTTTTCGATTTTTTCTCTACAATTTTTGAAAATAATTATACGCGACAATTTTATTGTTTATTCTAATTTTTTACATTGAATTTAAAATCAGGGATACACAATATTTAGAAATAAAATATATCTATTACAACAATTCATAGTGTCAAATAAATTATATGTACAAGGATTTGATTTATTTAAAATCCAGTATTCTAACATAAATATTCTCTCTATTCTATGTAATAAAACATAAGTGAACAATAATATACAAGTCAAATTTCAAATTTATTGTAAATTCAAACAGTGATTCTACAATTTTTTTCATTATTTTCATTTATACTTCTTTACAAATGACCGTACTTAGACAACTGAATAAAATATATGATTCATTAAAAAAATAGAAATTAAATATTGTAATTTAGTGGAAGTTAATATAAATTTATAATTTTAAATATTGGTTTATATGAGAAATTCAAAAAGCAGTAAAAAATATTTCAATAAATAAAGAATTAGAGAGATTTTTATTTGACAGGGTAGAATTATGTAAAGAGAATAATATCTGATCTGTATAAACGACCTGAATAAAACTTATAAATTTAAATATATTATTTTGTTAATCGAATATAAAATTTTAATTATTATATGTGTCGAATTTTAGATATTAAAAAATTTCATATTATTTACAGTTTTGTGTGAATACTAAATAATATTAAAAAGAAAAAAAAGTTTAATTTTAAATAGATAGTGATCTGAATTTTATACAATTATTTATGCTGGTTTCATATACCGATTAACGACATTGGTAATTCTTTCAACATTTACTTCACATTTTCGAAGATTCTCTTGAAATAATACTTGAACGGTTTGGTAATCGTTATCTACTAACTACGAACCGAGTTCTAAGAGGAATTAATATTCATGGGGTGAAATTCAAAATAAAAACTGAAGCGACTTCTCTGCCTTCGATTCGAAAAACGATTATATATTTAGTTTTTTAATTAGTTATATTTAATTAAGTTTTTTATTTATAAAATTTTGTCTAAATTCACGATTTCTTACCGGTTCCCTGAATATTATTCGCATGCATTATTAGCTAAATGTTTTAATAAACTTTTTTATTACTATTTGCATAAAACTCATGTATGTTAAGTTTAAAACTGTATATAACTTAGTATTTCTGTATTATAATTTTTTTTTAATAATCTGATATTTACCTTTTTATATTAAAATTAGTAAAATTTCCTTTTAATTAATACTATTTACTCTATAATTTAATTCTTAGTTTCGTAATGTTCGGCGTATTACTATTTTTAAATTTATTAATGATAATAAATACTTTTCATGCAACAAAAATCGAGTCAATTAATTCCATACTTCATTCATTCTAGATTGTCTCACTGATAATTTAATGCAGCTATGAAACGAAAATTGCTTCAATAAATTTTTGCCATATATTTTTCAGAAAAGACTCTGGTTTACATTTATGTTTTTAGAAGGAATCTTGGTTGTTACAGCATTCTAAACAGAATCTTGCTTAAACTTTTTTACATTTGCTATAAACAGATATTTTACGCTGCTTCAGTTGATATTAATATAATTTTTTGCACTAAAGATAGTATCTTAATGTAAACCGAGTAGTTACAGATATTTTTTGATGTAATGATCTAATACACTTACCCGTTTGAAGAATAAAACATAAGTTTTTTTTATAGAACTTAGATATCTAATTATAGTGAAAATACACTCCAACATTACGAAATATCTTCCTATTCATCGGAAACACTTTATTTTTATGTTTCTAGTTTATGAGCATGGAATAAAATTTTAAAGGTATTATTACGATTGTAATAGGCACCTTATAAAAAATTTTAATTTATTCAGAACAATATATTTGAAAATATGAATGTAAATCAAATTTCATTTGAAAAAGTATTAAATCGTAATGACTGCATTTTATCCGCTTATGTATTGTATTATCGGTGGGTATAGAATTGTATGCATTGCTCTCAACTAATGCGAGTACGTGTCCTGTAGATAACATATGACAATGTGACACAAATATCGTTGTTTTAGATTATAAGTAAGAGACGAACAATCTAACTGGTAGCTATTGATATTGGTCTCGATAGTTCAATTAATGCTGACGTAGCACAAGTAAACTTTGTACGTAATGGTTTCCGAGTAATAAATAATACACCTTTATATTTTACATCCGTACTTGCATCGGTTAATTCGCTAAATCCTATCCCACGGTATTAAAAAAAATTTAAGATAAAAAATAAATCGAAGAATAAATTTATTCAAAATATAAATATTTATAATAAGTTCTACATAATTTGATAAAATCATGATTATTTTTAAATAGATCCAATTTCAATTTTAATTTATAAAATTTTAACCGAATCAGATATTGTGAACATATTAAATAAATATGTATCTATATTTTATAATAGCAGCCATTAAGATTCAAATATTACAAACTTAGAAAACTTATTCTGATTATTATTCATATTATGAGATTCTAATAATCATAGCTCAGTATAAGAATCAAAGTAACTTTAAATTAGTTGCAATCTCTAAATGAGTTACACTAACGATACGATAATTCTAAATCAAAAGGAAATTGCATCTCGAAATTCTCAGGGATCGATTAGTAAAATTAGCATAGTATATTTAAATATACCATAATCATTTATAAATAAAATAAAATGAACATGTTACAAATTTTATTGCTTGTTATCGCTTAAGATACTAAATACTGTAATGTAATAAAAATATACGATATTACATTACAAAAGTACATTAGAATTACAATTCCTCTAATTATAATAATCTTAACAGTGTTAAAATAACTTAGAAGAATGAAGTTATAAGCGTTACATCCAAGATTAATTATTAAATTAATTTTAATTTGCGGGTTTAATAAAAAACTTTTAATACAATATTTATCACTGGAAAAACTATTTAAATATTCAAAATTTATAAATAATTAGAAAATAACAATATTATCAAAAAAGTAGAATATCAATAATTAAAAATTATTATTCAAAATTTTTAATTTGTAATAAATTTATTTATAAATACTTTTTTCAAAAATATGAACGAAATTAAAATCGAAGTAAAATTGAACTTAAATAATGCAATGAATATCTTATAAAAGGTATTATAACCATTACTTTTTAAAATATACAAAAATTAATTTCAAATAAAAATTTATTCTATAAAATAGCCAAATTGATAATAACTTAAAAACATCAATAAAAAGTATGCATAAGAAAAAAATTAAATCACAATAACTGTTTTACTATTCGGTTGGAAAGTATCCAAAAGAAAATAAGATTTTGCGATGGAATTTATAGACTTCTAATGCAGAATAAACTCACATTCGTATCAACATGAAACATTTAAATACTAGACGCGCAAGACAATTTAAATAACAGAAGTTATAAATTTAGTAGATTTAATATTTTTATATTAATATAGTACATATATAATACATTCACGTATACGTTTTTAAGAATAATATGTATCAAACTACAGAAGCTACTTAAATAGTATAGTAAAATGTATTAAACATTTTTTACTTTAAAAATAATAAATTATATAAACACGTATAAGAACTTGATTAATTACATAGATTAATAAAAAAAAATTTTGAAATACACATTAATTAATTACAAAATTAACAGGAAATAAAAAAGTCCGGGTTGCTTATGATGTGCAAGTTTAAATACCCCGAGAAACGTAGTAAAATTAGGTATATAACTAGATCAAGATCTTTAAAATATTATAAATCGTTTAAAGAAATTTATTTCCACTTATCGAAACTGAAAAATACAATTTTAATTTAATATTTATTTATATAATCATACGAAAATATTTTGCATATACAGAGTACTGCTATACGCACTATAAATATTTCGATCCATTAAAAGAATATAACTTCTTTTTTTATAAATATTGCAGTTTAATATTTTTACTTAAAAATAAAATATTGTTTCCTTTGCATAAAATTGTATATTAATATACATATCTACATATTATACCCTAATTGGTTCAGCGGTTAATCCGACGGTACAACTGACATTTAAAATACTTTTCAATGTCACTGTAAACAAGTTTCAACATATGTTACTGTATTTAAGATTATTAGGTCTAATTATATGCATACAATTACAATAATATATGCGTATAACGCTTACAATATACGAGTCCCCGCAGTGAACTAAAAATAAAATGAAAAAGAAATTGTTAAGACCCCCTTTGTTTTTTTTTTTTGCCGAACACGATACGCGTACTTCGTATTCCATGACACGAGTTCTGACCTATCAATCGTATCAATTTTAACGATATTCGCTCGGTTTCATCACGCGTCTTTCACTTTTTCTCTTCGCTTAAATATTTATACACGTATTTACAATCGGTCTCTCACCGAGGAGGATTATCGGTCTCCTAGTTTCACAAAGTCAATTGATTTTTAAAACTCTTCCGATTTACGTAGAGACCCCTTACCCTCTCTTCCCTCCTTTTTGCTCATAGAGCGAATTTTCACGCATACGTGTACCGCGATACACGTAACTTTTTCTTTTCGCTTTTTCCTCGTTGTCCGCCCGTGTGTACAATATTTCATATACAACACACGCGTCGCTCACTCGTGCGCGTACGAGGGATGCACGTGTTCGTGGGCTCGTATACGCGGATCCGTGTATCAGAACTCGCGGTAAGCTCTGATTCGCTCGATTGCACCTTTAAAGTCTCGACAAAGAAACGCATAACGCTCTACATGAGGAACGATCGAGCAGCTACGGAGGCGAAGGAAACCTTATTTATTTATCCTCGTCTGTGCACACGCGATCGAGGAACCGGTTTCGTACCTTCTCGATGAGGCCCTCGTTTCATCCCAGGGGCGCTCGAATACGCACACGCGCACTTATACAGGGCAACGGAAGCAACGTAGCTCTCACGCAAGGCGCGTGTAAAATCCACGCGGTACTTCAAACCGGTAAGCCAACTGCGATTCTCGATTCTTTATCCATGACGCCGCGATTTCGTTGTTGCGCGCGTCAACGAGAATTGGGAGGTGTACGTTCGTATTTGCAATGAGGTTCCGTCTTTTATTTTTCGCGCATGAATCATCTGTGTTTTTGTTTAATGTTTTCACAGCGGAGCGGAGATCGATAATGTTACGAGGATACAAATATCGAGTAAGAACATGACGGTACGATATCTAATGTTGCCGATCGAACCCAGGCATTACGCATTTTTAATAGTTTTTAATAATGAAAAAGATACGAGTTATATTTATTTTTGTCAAATTGGTCGATTAGAAAATTCGACGATGATTTTTCAATGGTATAAGTTTCACCAACGTTTTCGCTAACTGAAAGCTAACTTTTAATCACAGCTTTAAAATAAAAATGATAACAAGGTTAGCTTTAACGATATTTCTTCATTACATAGTTAATTATATCCCGATTAAATTAAATACGGAAAATTAAAATTTTACAAATAATAACTACTTGTTATGCTGTTATTTTACACAAATCTTATACTCTGATGGCAAGCCTTTCTATATTGTGTTAAAACAACGCAGTTATGATTCGACTGTAAATAAAGTAATTTTACGTATTTAAATATATATTATGTTAAATATTTAATTAGTGGAAAATTTAATAAGCCGTCTTTCAAAAACGTTCTGTTTTTGTAGCAATTTTAGACAATTATAAAATTTCGTAATTATTTTATAATTATTTGGTGCTGCTTTTTGTTAAGTAAATTTTACCTACATCGGTATAAGAGCATTTACGGATATTAAAGTTATTTAAATTAAATATGCGTGAATTGTTTTTTTCAATTTCGGTAATTCTTTTGATATAATTTAAAAAAAAATTTTAACTATACCTTCACCAATATTCTGAAATATATGATACAAATAATTCTTGTAACTTTATTTTTCTTACATATAAAAACATAATATATATTAATATTTCAAAGACATATGTACATAATATTTTGCATATATTGCAACATATTAGAAAATTAAAATTATAGTTTTTTTATTTTATTATATAAAAAGAAAGTTTTTATTATATTTTAAGTTCAATATATTTTACTATCAAGCCTACCAAAAATATTCTCTCATATTTATAAAATATTTTCTTTAACATCTGTATCATGTTTTAATTAACTTTAAAATATAGTTTTAAAAAAACTAATAATGAATATATACAAGCAATTTTAAACAAAAAAATCTTGAAAGGTAAATGGAATAAAGATCTTCTTAAGTACTTCTTTCATTTATAAGGGATCATAAAAAAGGAATTCTTATGTAAATAATTAATCGTTACCGAGAAAAAAATCTACATTTGTATTTCCTCTTCAAACGGACCAAACTTTCGAAAAAAGATTATCAAAGTAATTGTTGATGTATCTACTATAACATAAAAATCACGATTAAAATCAGCGACTACGTTTGCCTGTTTGACAAAGAAGAAGTCGAGTGTTCGTTTAAAGTGCGTACTGAAAAGGTTTCATCTTCTCTCTCGCTTCATCGCCCTCCAACGAGTCACTGTAAATTCGTAAGGTCGCAGACTGTTTCTTTCTTCGGACCTTGTTATTTGAGATACAGACAGGTGTTCCAAGGCACAGATCCGAGACTCCTCCTACCGGCTTTTTTCTCACATACGTCGAATAATTAAGGTACAGAAATAGAAGGTTGGTATTCGATAAATTAACATTTACTTCATTTTTATACTCCTTGAGTTATGTCTATATTCACTTTATAAGAAAAGGGATCTTCCGTTTAGTGACAACGTTATAAGGAACCATAAATTTTTCTTTATTTCTTAAATTATAATCCGTTAAAACTTTATTATAATTTTATAGCTCACGTATAACTGGAACTGAAAAGGTGATGTATAAGATGATAAGATAAAAATTACACTATATAGTTTTGAAAATGTGAGCTCTATAACAAAATCTCAAGTTCTTATTTTCTTGATCCTGATAAATGTAAGTATTACGATTACAGAGGCAATGCAACTTTTTATACGTTAAAAATGTATTTAATTTCCAAGTTATAAATAATTAATTAGACAAACATTAGCCTGAATTAATTATAATAACAAATAAAATAATTATATAACCTTTATTAAAGAAGTTTTAGATATCAAGTAGCTAACAACTTTTTTACTAAAACAAGATCTTGAATATTACGGAAGGCAGGATTTAAAAGATAAGCTTTGTTTGTCTATAAAAAACATTTGTAGTTTTATGTGCTTATCGTTACAAAGTAAAAATTTGACTTGATTTTAAAGTGAGACAAAGACTATCGTTGCATAAGATAGAAATCAAATAAATACATTAAAAATATAAAAATATTTTCGTTTTATATCGACAATTTTTTATAATAAAGATTTAAAATTAAATTGAAAGAATAACAAATATAATTAACGATAATATGAAACAATTTGTTCCGAATAGTAATATGTAACTTACATATTAAATTAAATTACTTTTTTTTAAGAAAATTTTTTTGATGTAGGATAATTCGACTTCTTATTTGACTTAAAAAAATAAAAGTATAATTGATCAGATCATCCCTTTTCATTCATGAAAATAATTATGCAAAAAAATTATACGTATTTCATTAATCTATTTGTAAAATATTATAAAGATATAATAATATAAGTTATCTCAAAATGCTTTTAATAAATTTTGAGATATTTAAAATTTCAATAATTTTTTAAAATTAATATTTGCATTGGAGTAAAAATAAATTATATAATGAAAATTATTAATATATTCTGTACAACTAGATTTATTTTTAGAAAATCATTTAAAAAGTTAAAAATATCTTCGACAAAAAGTTTGGAATAACATTGTAATTGTGTACAAACACATTTCTAATAGTTAATAGATAATTTCTAACAGCATTACAAAATAATTTCTTTAATTAAAAACATTATACCAGTTTGTACAAAGATTAAATTCAAATTCCCCATATCTGAATTTTTTATTTGAGTACATCGTTATAAAATATAAAAATATGGACCAATTAAAAAATTCTTGGATAGCCAACCTATCCAAGAATCTAGCTCGTAAAAAGGATCTTGATATAACAAACCGTTTACGAGTTTTGTGGCAAACACATACACGTACGTATACTAATGCACGTACATACGCATTTGCGCACATATTAGACCACTTCCAAAATAGTATTTTTCAACACAACAAGAGATTACGTAACAAGATCCTACGATGTTATTCTATGAATTTCTTTTATTTTCTATAAAAGAATTTTGTATATTTTTAAAACATAGATCACATAAAAATTACTTTATGTGTCAATAATTACCTTATAACTTTTTTAAATGTTTTAGTTATTATAAAAACGAATATAAATATTTATAAAACCAAAAAAATTCTTTTATATTACTTAAAATAATATATTTTGTATATATTAATAAAAAAAATTATAAATGTAATATATTCAAGTAAAATTCTAACCGAAAAATATTTGTAAATTCTTTGAAATTAAACGGTACGTATGTAATATGATTATTTTCTATTTTAAAATAAATACGTAGAATATTGAATGAATACATGAATTTTTATTTCGCACAAGAATAAATTTTTAAAAGTAATTTTTCAATATATAAATAAAATACAAAGATTGTTTTGAAAATATTGAATTGCGCTATGATGTATGAATTTTACCATGTCTATAATAAATTATAGTGTTATAAAAAAATTTTTTGTTTTATTAAAATATTGAATAAAACTATTTAAATTGTCATCGTAAATAATCATAAATAATATTCCTTACGAATATTTTATAAAATATTTGTTGACTAGATATTTATAGTATTTTTATAAATTAAGTACTAATGAATTAGTCTTATGCGTTTTACTTTTTATCTTTGTTATTGTATTTATAATTATATACATTTTACAAACTTAATTATTGTATATTGACACTTATTTTATAAAATCCTAAATTTTTCATGTAATAATTTGTATATGTATTAAGTAAAATTTATTTAATTATAAGTGATTTTAATTAAAAAAGAAAATAAATATTCTTAAATAATTATTATTTATATTTTTCTATTTTCGCTTGATTAACGCTGTAGATTTAAAATAATTTTTATATTTTTTATTAATGAAAAGTATGTTATATAATTTGTAAAGTTAGGATTTCATTCGATTAAATTCATTAAATTGATCTAACAAAACGTTGAAAGGAATATTAATTACTAAATTATAAAAACTTATCTTAAGTTTTTTTTGAAAAAAGTAATTATCCAAGAAAGTTGGAAATTTTAGTTATCAAAAAAGTTTTATCTATATGTAGAATTAAATTAATGAGTAAAAACCATTATATTATATAAGATAAGACTAAGTTGCGTGGATGGATAAGTTTATCAGAAACATTTTTATTATCTGTAACAACTGAATAAGTAAACTTAAATATTTTGCCATTATATAACTACATTAAAAATAATGAAAAGCATTTGGTACTATTCTTGTGGAATTAGCGCAGATAAGTAATAATGCGATTATGCAGCTCGTTTAATATTATTTTACAATCTATCTTTTAATGTTTGGAAAATATGTGAATAAATCAGCAAATTTAAATGATTAACCATCAAAATATCTCTATCATGTATTTTTCTTTATATTATCTAAAATAACATTTCATTATTAAATTTTAGTTACATATTTAATTACGCAATAATACAGAATTTTTAGTCCTTTACAGAGTATTCCGATTATCTGTGCTTTTACAGTTAGGTATGTCTCTGTCCATTTATATGTCTTTCTCTCTTTCTCTTTCTCTTTTCCTCTTGGTCAAAAGGACGGATGCGTCTCATCGTTCGCGGACCCGGATTAACAATTCCATTTAACAAGGGCTTTTCCATAATCGGCTCGACTATGCGGCTCGTTTACTGCTTTGTCACGTGTTACGCGCGTATATCTGTATACAACGGTTTGCGCATCTGATAAGGGAAGTATAGAGAGTTGCTCTTGCGAGATGATACATGTGGATCGTATATGTGTACGTAAATGCCGTAGAACTTGATTCTAAGCGGACGGAAGTGGAGCCGTTAGGCTGCTTCGAAGATTGGATATACTTAATATTTCAGTGAGCTCTAAAATTTCTTTCGCATTTCGACTTCCTGTAACATATTATGTAAAAGTATACCGGCAGTACTTTATATATACAGTTACGTTGTCTTTTCAAACTCAAATGATTTTTCCTTTTTTATGCAAGTTTAAGTGTATTCCGATATTTCATATAAATTCGTCAAACTTTGCTATTAATTTCGAATGATTTGAAAAATGTATTTGCAGAATTCATTAAAACGGAAGGAACTTATATAAAGATGGCTATTTTAACCCAGAATAAAGTGCTGCAATTTTAACCGGAACGATGTCACTGAATTTGTAAACCTGATTTATCCTTGGACCTCTAATTCAATATTTAATGCTACATACTTTCGTTGCTTCTTTTATTGATATAGCAAACAACATTAGTTGATTAATTTAATATTTGATAGTAAACTAAAAGTAAACGCTTTCTATTTATTTTTGCATTTGGGCTTAAGAAAATGAAATCTATATTTAAAGATTTAACTGTCGATCGGCTACACGATTTTATTTGAAAAAATATTATATTTTTTATTAAATTATTCCACTGCAGAAATGTTCTTGCATTAAACAATAAATAGTATCTTTTAGTCAGACAGGAAAGTATTTGAATGAGTAATTTATCCGTAAGTATATTTATTATTAAATAAATAGTTTTAAAATTTAAATTAACTATTTAATAAAAATATGTTTATTAACCTTATTTTCAATATATAGCCAACTTTTATTATTAATATACTTGTTAACTTTTATATATTATTAATATCTGGACTAAATTCCAAAAGTAAAATATGTCTACATATAATACCATAAAATGAACGATTAACCCTTATCAACCATTATTCGAGAAAATTTATCCACCTCAACCATTTTCGAAAAGATAAAAAAACATATCACTTACTTGTGAGTTTACTAAAGCCTATTTGAAAATTAATTAAACCGGTACTGAATATCTGAGATACCTTTCCCGTAAGTACAATAAAATGATATTAGAATTTATATAATAATTATTTCGTAAAAATATTATTATTTAAGACTTGAAAATAATTACGAATATTATATCGGTGACATATGAAATAATAATAAAGAATATGATAGTAGAACAAATAAATATAGTAAAAAGCTGTTTCTTAAATTCTAAGTCAAAGATTATATTTATTTGCTTTAAATTTTTTAAAAACTAATTTGAGTTCTTAATTTTGTCAAATAAAAAATTTATTATGATTACTAAAATAATTAAAATTTTACATGTAATTTAAAAAATATAATAATGTAATAAGCTTTTAAGCAGAAAGTTAATTCAGCTTAAATTCATATATCTGAATTATAAAATTATTAAAAGAAAAAATCAAATAAAATTTTTATTATCAATTGAAAATTAAAGAAAGCTTATTACTAAACTCAATTAATAATATCAACTTATTGATATAATATAATAGAGTATCAATTTAGCGCGGATAAGAAAATGCTATTTCGTAATAAATATTTCCATATATTATTGCCATATTTCAATAGTAATCAAGAGATTAAAATTATGATATATGAAAAATATTATAAAAGTAAACAATTTTAATATTCATATTTCGTTTACTTATTTTTTCAACTCATTTATACTTGATTAATGATAAATATAATACTTAATGTTGTATATTCTATTTTTGATATTATCTACTGCGAAACATTTCATAATTACGACTATTTTAAACATTCAATATAACTTAAGATAGAGTTTGTATAAGATTTCATACTGTTGTAATACGGATTCGATAACAAAGTTTATTTGTTGTTGGTTACCGTAGTTTTCGGGTTGTAGCCTTACTTAAATATCGAGTATAATACGTTATAGCTATCGAAAATAGGATACTCATGAACATTTTATTTAATAAAAGCAAATATTCTTTTTATGCATCAGGACAAAATCTTCCATTCAAAAATATTACTCTAATGTTGCATTATATTATATATTATATAATAAGGTAGGAATATAACTGAAATATTAATACTTGATTTATTATACTATAATATCATAACTATATTACGTTAGCATTATAGCCATAATTATTGCGATATCATAATATTATGATGTATGCAGTCGTAGTAGTATTATTTTTCAGATAAATTATAATATTATTCTGATGTTACAATATTATTGAAAATTTATAGTAAGTATTATATTACATTAGTTATTACTAAAATTTATATCAAGTAGATTTTAAAAATTATTTCATAATCTTAATTGTATTTTTAAAGTTATTTAATAAAATAATAGAGAAATTATTGATTTAAGTTAAATATTAAATTTAATGAAAAGATTTTTATTTAGTTTAATTATTTTAAATATGTATATCAATAGTGAATTAATAATTTTATTTGTGAAATCAAATGTACTTTACCATATTTTAATGAAATTTAGAAAATATATATTTACTGATAATTTCATCTCTCGATAGAGGAAGCATATTTCTTAATTAATAGTTTAAAATTCGTTAATTACGTATTTGCATATAACATTTCAATTAATTATTTTAAACTAAATATGAAATAGTATAATTTATTATTTTTCAAATAAAGTAAAAAAACTTCATTTTATAAGTTTTTATTATTTATGTACGAAATATTTCGAGCTGCAACAAAGTAAAGCGAAATACATACATTAAAATAATTTTCATATTTTAATATTAATATTAATTAAAGAGTAATAAAAAATCTTCTAGAATATATTAAAATTGTTTCGTTATAAGATTAATAATTTTTAGAATGAAAAGTGAATTTATTGTCAACATTTTAATATACATGCATAATAAAAATATTAGGTTATTGAAAAATTATATTATTATGTACATATATTAATTATTTATCTAATTATTCAAAATTTTAATTTATTTATAACACAAATGATAAAATAATAAAATACCATGAATCGAGTACACAATAATAAGCACAATTTAAATAACAGACGCTAAAAACTAAAAAACATTATAGATCTCCTTAAGTTTTATGTAGATAAGTTTTGTGCGTTCGTTCATTTTTATTATTCGTTATAAGTTTTAAAAACGACGAGAATAATCCAAAGAGAAATCTTAAGATCTAAGCAAAAAATAAGCTCAGTTTTCGTAAACTAGCAAGAAACTTGATCTTAGACCTTGAAAAGTTTGTCGAAAATGATGAAAAAAATACGAAGAAGCACCATCGGGAGGAGATAAAGCATTGCACACAGTGAAGAGTATAAAATTGTGAATCGGCCGTACGTAGAAAACTTGGATGTTATCCGATCTTAATTCGAGTCTGCCAGCCTCAAATCATGTCGATTGAACTTATAGAGCTTCTCTCTCCTCTACCGTTTCTCGACCCTTTAGAAACCGGGATGCCATTTTAAGCCACTGGGAATTCAAACTTCTTTTGTGTGTATATTTGTAAACTACTTTTGTCCGATTGGAATGATTTAAGCTCCATGTTGATGTATTTTGAATACAGAATTTTTTCTTTTACTTTCAAGATATGTAAAGTTTGTTACTTTTCTCGTATATCGACTTTAAAACGATTCGCGCGAAAAGCGGGAGATAATATATTTTATCTCAATGAAATTTATTTGAATTTATATATATAATTAGACATTTAATAACATTTAATGTAAAATATTATCATTAAAATACTTGTTATAATATCGAATTGTTATTAAAAAAATTTTTTTTGTAGGTTAAATTTTAGTTTTCAAAATTTTAAGACTATTTATATTAATAATAAAAATAGAGATTTTATTAATGAATAATTATCTAATTTGTATAATAATTTTATCGATAATGTTAATTAAAATAATAATCATTAACACAATTTCTATTATCTTAGAATTTATACTTTACTTTGAATTAAGTTTATATGTTATTTTAAGTATGCTTATTTTAACTAGGCAAGATTGTTTTACCTAATACTGGCTTTTATTAATTTTCTAATTAAACTGAATTTCTATTATAGATTATGATTTTTTCGGCTATTATGAAAGATTATATTATGGACTAACCTTTGTGTAAAACAAAATTTATTTTATTGGAAGTACTTAAATGATGTCAAATAAATGTTCATAATTTTATTCTCTAAAAATCTGTGAGATTAAATTATTTTTTATTTTTATTTAATTTATAAATTTCTTTTAATTAAAATTATTTTTTAACGAACCGAAACTTTTTTTCTTGCAGAATATATATTAGCTTTAAATTTAAATCGGTTCTTAATTTAAATACAATTTTACTTAAAAATTGAGAATGATATATAGAGTACAAATATAAAATGGTGAATTCTAATCTCTACGATTGTCGAATAAAATAAGTTTTCTAATAAATATCATTTTAGTGATATTATCATTTAATTGTATTATCTCCTCAATTTTACTAAATAATTCATTCACTGACACTTTTTTAGTAAAGACTAAAATATATCTTCAAAGCTATAAAATTTTTAACGAACATACATCAAAATGTTACTTATCTTGTCGCTTGCATAATGTCAGTAGCTGAAATTAAATTTGATTTTATTTCCTATATATATGAGTTTTTTATTATATTTTATTTAGATTTATAATTTTTAATTAGATACTTTAAAAAATATGCATACATGTATTAAAAATGTTATAGAAATAGTTTAATGAATAAATTTTGAAATAAAATTTATCAAATTTAAAAAATTAATCTTATAATTTACAACTATATATTAATTAATAAAATATTTGAGAAGACGATTTTAATTTTATTATTAAATGAAGTAAATGACATATTTTTAAATAAAAATAATTAATGTAATTCGGACGCAAGATTTACAATCGAATAATACTAAAATAATTATAGACTTTATTTCATTGTATTATATGCAATGTGATAATGAACGTTACCTTATACTTGTAGTGATTTACAAATATAAGCTGATTATTTATTTTTGTTCATAATGATATATAATAATAATTGTTACGAACATAAAAATATAAATGTTATTATGAAATGCTTATTGATAAATATTGATAAATGTTATTCACGAAATTCTTGAACAATATTTCATAAAGTTCGTAAAAGTATTGGAAAATTATTTAAAAGCTGTACTTTATATTTACAAAAATACAGGAATTTTGGAAAGTATTTTGAAAGTTATTTTAAAGATTTATATTTTCTACAGAAACTTTATTTTATTTAAAAATTTAATTAAATAAAAGCAAAATTTTTTAAATAATAATTATGTGAAATTATAAAAGAAAATATTCTTTATGCCTTTTTAGCATATTATCATATAAAGTTCTTAAAAATCTAATTGATATTATTGTTGCAAAAATTATATAAAATATTTAAATACATTTTCTAGTTATCTGAAAATAAATTTTAATTTTTTGGACCTTGCATCGAGTGATTTATATCGACGTATTAAAAATTAATCAATTAACTTCTTTATTCAAATATAAAATATTTTTAATTAATAAGAACTAAGAATTTTTAATATAGAAATTTTTCGATACTATCCGGTAATCATGAAAACCATTCTCGACAATTTTATTTTAGCTTGAATAACTAAAACGTATAAATAAATATTATTCTTTATATAATATTCCACAATTTTTTAAGCTCTGTGCAAACATCCTGATTCAAAAAATCCAGCTTAGGGTAGATAATTTGAGACGATCAATCGTCGAGCTTAAAATTGGTTTTCTTCACACGTAATGCCTTGCATTTAAAGTACAACGGCAACTATCGCACATTTGTATGTCTGCTTCGTTTGAGTTAATTTGAAAAAGAATCTTATATAAGCGAATGTTACTGTAGTGCAGTCGCCTGTGGGGAGACGATAATTTATCATTTGATCATGCTAATGGTAAGTCCCATAATATCCGCGACGTTTATCGAGGAAGCGCGACCACTACCGAGTTTAATCATGCAGTGAAATTTCTGTCTCTTCCACATACGTATCTTTATATTCGTGTATATGTGTATGAATATATATAAAGGTACACAATAATCTATAAGACTTAATATTCGCTTCGGATTATATACTCGTGTTGGAGCACTCGATCGAGGTATTATTTCGGCATTGATATATATTAGGCATTGTGTTGAGTAATTTAACAAAAAAATAGAAAGACAAATAAAAGAGTGATAGATTTTAGTTATTAAGGGCTTCATTATTAAGGGTTATTAAGCGAATCACTCGAAGTTCCTCTTAAGTTTTATTTTTTAATACAAGAATACAAAATTTTAATAAAAGACGGAACAAGATAAGAACGCAAATTTAAAAAAGGAAGTGTTTAAATGACTATGTAGGTTTAGATTTTATTAATTTATTTTTATTTATTATTTACGTGGATAAATTTAATTAAATGCAAATGTGAAATAAAGCAAAATAGTGAATAGAATAGAATGCTTTTGATTCTGGTAGCATTCGTAATATTTTTTCTTTTTTTTGGTAATAAAATAATTATATCGAAACAACATTTTATTTATATACAAGATTTTTTTAATTTTTCTTAAAAATATGAAAAAGAAACATATTTTTTAAGATTTTATCTTCATGAATATTTAATAAGTAATATAACATTGAAGTGAATTGACGAACCGATTAAAATTTAAACATTTTTATTTTGTTAAGTTAATTAATGAGAAATGTTTATCTATGCACATATATACATATTTAATAAGATAAATTTTACTATTAATTAGTTTTCAGAAATATTAGTAGTGATATTCGATAATATTAATTATTATTTAATTATTATTAAGAAATTAAAAGTATCATTTTATCGGTAAAAGAAGTACGACTCATCCAAATAAGGAAATGAATTTTGATAGAAATTGAACTATATATTATGATTTTCGATTCATTTAGTTAATATTCTTTAAATTTTATCTTGGTTATTTTTTAAATATTTTTATTTTATATTTATTTTTCGATCTGAAAAGTTGGTGTTGTCATTCTATATCTATTTTATATAATACATGCATGTTAGGTACATTTCAGTTAACAAAATTAAATTACTTTGT
Organism: Dolichoris vasculosae; assembly: GCA_018907195.1. Taxonomy (NCBI): domain Eukaryota; kingdom Metazoa; phylum Arthropoda; class Insecta; order Hymenoptera; family Agaonidae; genus Dolichoris; species Dolichoris vasculosae. Next base: position 17,665,372 of record JACCHY010000002.1, on the reverse strand, counting down.
ATCATTGAATCAGATATTAAATTCTTCTATTGTTTGATTACATAATTTCACTTTATTATCTACATTCATTTTACTGTTGATTTCTAATTTTATTTTAAATAACTTATAAATTTTAGTATTTCAAAATTCTTTTTATTATTCAATTATGTTCATATAGAACTGTTGATAATATTTTTTTACTATTAAATTATAGATTAAAATATAATATAATAACCAAAAGTGCAATAGTATTTTAATGGAATATAAGATACACAAACATAGGCAAAGGCCTGAGTGAATGTGTGTATATAATATCAAAAACTTTTTCAAATTTCTTATTTTATTTTATTTTCATTATTGATAGAAATAGAAAAATTTATTTATTAATATAATCTTTATATAAATATCTTTAATTTATTCTAAATATCTTTTAATCCGGTATAATCATACAATTTGAATAGCTTAAAATAAAACTAAGTCAATAAAATAAAATGTGCGTTAATATGTTTTAATAAAGCATAAATTATTAATGATGTATATTTATTTTTACTTGTGGAATATATTATTCAATATATACTTATGACTTTTTAATTAAATTAGATACGTATAAGTTTTAATTTCTTCGATTGAATTATATATAATATTTGAAAAAATATATTTAAAAGTTTTTTTCTTAGATGTTAAGATTACTATTTTAACTTTAAAAAATTTTTTCTCTTTTATTGATATCTTTCATATAAATGGAACTTAGTTTTTTTTTATAAATATTTCGTGACAACGATTACTTTCTTACTACAATTTAAATTATTACTGCCTTAATCTGATTAAAGATTTCGATTTGTTACATAATAGTTTTTTTCGTCAAATGAAATTATTACACTCATCTGATTACTAATATTATTTACTCTTAAGAATTTTCTTCTTGTATCTAGTACAGAAAAATAATCTGAATGTTAATCTGTACACTTAGAGAATAAGTATATAAAATGCTTTCTTGAGATTGTTTATCGATTATGAAGTAATATTTTTGAGTTTATGTAGTCTCACATAAGGATATTTAGATATCTATGTATGGATTAATGATTACAGTAGTATTACTAATAATCAACTTCTTATCTACAACACAATCTACTACGGTAACAAATTATTGTATTCACATCGTTTCTTTTTTTTATCCGATTAATAGTATAATAAATTTTTTCGTTCTTATATTATTTATTTTGAAGTCAATAAAAATTATTTTCGTATCAAGTAAGTAATGATATAATAATCGCTTAAGTTAACCATAAAAACCTTTTTATCTGTTTATTACATTTACAAATATACATCTATATTATTTATAATGTAAAACAACAAATTATATTACTAAATGTAACACTCTATTTTTTCATTTTACATACAATGACTTTTATTCGTATTCTCATTTTAAAATTTATAAGAGAATGTGTAAGAATAAAATTATACTTTTTTAAAAATAAAAACTAATTTGACAAACTTAATCAACGGAGGCGAAGATTATTCGAAGTAGGCAATTATATAATTTCTTCTAATACAATATTTCTTTTCAATACTTATCTTGATTATGATTTAAACGAGAATTATTTTATCGTTGAAATATTTTACTTGAGGACATTTATGTTCATACTAATATGTTTGTCTTGATGATCTATAGTAGTTTTATCCATACCAGTTTCAACTCATCGGAAATCTGCTTTGTCTTTATCAGTAATCAGCGATTCCTTATTTGTATTTGTATACAACATAATTTCTATTCGATACTTTGAATAACTTCAAAAAATATATTATTATTATACTTTATAATTAAAAATAGAAGTATTTTATATATAATACATGTACAATTCGAAATTTTTATGTAAAATAGATTATTTTATTTTATATTTCAGTTTTCGATATCGTATTTTTCAATTATTTTATAAATTCAGATAAATATATAGGTATTTTAAAATAGGGCTACTCTTTCTAAAATTGGCTAAATAACAATTTCGTAAATGCAACTTCTATCTTTGATATTATAGATAAAAGTAAAGATCAGATATGAAAAATTGAATTGAAAATATGTATTCTAGTCTAAATTATTAAATGTAAATATAAATGATTAAATTGAAAAATTTAAATTCTGATAAAAATTTAAATATGATAATTTATTTTTAAAACATATATATATAAATTTTTATTATATTGAAATTAAAAGTACGATAATTGTAAAATATATTAATAATAAATAAAGAATTTAATTTTTCCTGTTAACATAAATTATAAAAAATTGAAAAAAATTACAACGATAAATTAAAAATAAACTAATACAAAACAATAACATAATCATTTTAAAAATATTTTAATTTAATTAATAACTTGAATACAGTAAATCTTATAAAAGGTAAATTTTATAGAGTAATTCCAATATTATTACTTTAAAAGAAATTAGAGATTTTTAAATTTATTGAACATGATAATATACATAAAATTAGTTTGATCTACATTAAGAAAATAAAATAAATCTAAAAATATTAATTATTACATTTAAGAAGAATATTAAATATTCAAAGACTAATTAAATATTCAACTATAAAATTCAAAATATTCAGCGGCTTTTATATCAATGAACGAAATTAATTTAATAAAATAGGTTCAAATTATAAGAAATTAATTTAATATAGACTATTAAAACAACAATAAATCATTTTTATATAATTTATACAAAATAATAAAATCTTAGGTGAATTCATATATTAAAAATCCATAAGACATTATAAAGTCCTTAATAAAGTTCGACATAATTTAAATATTACCTTACATTGATATACGACACTTAAATAATAATAATCGAATTCATAATAAATTAAAGATTCATGTATATTTGTAATACACTTTATTAATCATTATTAATTTATACAGAACATAAATAATCTTTTCTAGATATATTTTTTAGTAAACATATTATGCAAAAATATCTTGGTAGATATCAGTAATAAAACAAGTTTGTATTGAGTAGACGGAGAAACACGTTCAATTATATATAATACAACTAGAAACTGCGTAACTCACAAGTATCGAAGTTTACATTCTACTCGAAGACCTTAACTATTATTGAAATATATGTGTAAATAAATCAACAGTGTATATGTCTTATATTCAAAATAGTTCTTATACATTAATACACAAATTACATCGATAAAGTAAAAGCATATAAACATTTATCTTGTTTATTATTTCGTTTATTAATAAGGTATTTTATTTATAATTATAAATTTTATATTTTAATTTAAAATATAGAAATGAAACTGAATCAGATATTTTATAGGTTTTCAAAATAATATATCTGATATTTAAAAATTTAAAGGGTTTATTATATGATATTACTTGTCAATCGAATGCAAGAATTATATAAATACGTGCCTTTTCAATATTCAAAAGCTTATTTTTAAAATAATGATATACTTTATAATAATATATTTCATTATGTAATACTTAAAATCATGATTTTGTGGTAATCGAATTTAATAAACACTACCGAGACTTTAGCTGTTAGCAAGTGTAAACCAACAATAATATTTTCAGTTCTAAAATAGCTAAGCAATTTATTTTAATTAAAATAGTACATCGTACGCCTATATAACCTACTATAAGCGGATGTTCTATTCATGGTATTACCTCCGTTATTACTTTGATGTGAATAGGCCTTTCGCAAAATTAATTCGTTTACTTGTAAATACGTATAGAGTAAATTTAATTGAATTTTCTTAAAATTAAATTAATTATTCAAAATATAATGAAATATTTTGATACATGGTAAGTGAAATAAAAGTGTAATTTAAAAAATTTCCAAAAGTACCTGATTATATCGTACTAATTTTTTTCCATATTTTAGTTATTTTTATAAATATTTTTGTGCTACCAGATAGAACTAAAATTTTCTATCGTCTTCAATCAGTTGTTGGAATAACCTTCAAATAAAATATTGCAAAGAATATAAACTTATAAAGTTAACTTAATAAGCATATTGTACACAATATAAAATTTGTGTAATTAAATTATAAAATATGTAGATTAGTTATGAAAATTATTAGCAGGTTATTGAATAAATGGAGTAAGATATTATATGGTGAGATACTCAATCTTAGGTTTAGTTATATATAGTGTATATATTGATTCTAGCGAAATTTTTGTGTAGAAAATTTGAAATAATATGAATTGATCTTATCTACGTCAAGTAAATATCTAGATGTACCTTAACAATAAATAAAATTATGATGTAATTATTAAAAGATTGTCTATTAAACTAATCCGTGATTTAATCAAGATTTCATAAATATGTAAAAGTGCATTCATAAAGTATCCAACTTCTTAAAATATCTTGTGAAAAATGTTTCGTCTTTTGGGCCAAAACAAGAAATATAAATTATTTTAAATTCGATATTAAATGAATTGGTAGAGAGCATTTATGTAATTACAATCGTACTTCAAGTGTTATATTGCAAGCAGACAAAATTTAATCTGCTAACATCATACGCTCTAATGCACGTAAACCTCTATTGATATTTCCCCGGGTGTGTATAATAACATTCGTAATCGAACAATAAAGTCGAATTACACGTAAAAGCTTATGCTTATTCGTACGATTTAAATTATTGTCAACTTACAAAAGGAGATAGTCCCGTTGCTTTATAGAAATTCTTTAATTATACATAATATGAAAATGATAAAAAAAATAACAAGAAATGCTGACGAGGAAATTCATAAATATAAGTTGATCCTATAATTTAGTTGTAACCAAACTTGATTCTTGGTAAAAATATCTTCCTAAATATCATAATTAATATAATATGTTTAAATAATTTTTGTTCATAATCCACAAATATGGAAGCCTTTAAAATAATGTAAATTGCGATTCAAATTTTATTTGCACATTAGATAAATACCGTAAATATTTTATAAGGGTAAAATCTTGAGATTGTTAGTGCATTTTATCATTGTCGAAAGAAATATTGTATAATAAAATATTTTTGTTGTCATTTTATAAGATATCAAAATTTTTTAGATAATATTTTTTAAAGTTTAACTTATTTAAAATAAGAAAAACATAGGTAACAGTTTCAAATATTTTGTATAAAACTTTGACTGAATTTAAATGTAGTTATTGCATGATTGAATTATTTCAGTAAAAGTTATTTTAATATAAATAATATCATAATTTTCTGGATATTTATAATAATATTATTATTTATTATTAATATTAAATTAAGTTTAAGAAATATTTATTTTCAATTTTTTAAAAATTACATGAATTATCCTTATATAAGAATTTTATTTATTAATATTATGTACATTTTTAAAATAAAGAAATTATGAATTACAAATTCATTAGTTAATTATAAGTAGTAATTGAATAATAGTAGTAATCTTAAAAAATATTATTTAGTTATATAAAATAATATTTTCATTTAGTAGAGTAGATTTACAGATAGTATATTTAGTACAAAAAAATAATCTACATATATATGTTTTAAGATCAGAAATATACTATTTTAATATATGACAATTGTAAATCTATAAGTTAAGTACATAAATCTATTTATCTGTATCTAATAATAATTAAAAAATTTAATTCATATAAATTTTATCTAACTAATATTACTTTTAAGTATTATACAAAAAAGCAGATGATGTATTATATAAAGAATTTAGATTAGGATATACAATAAATCAACAACATTTAATAGACATAATTTAAATTATAAAAAAATATGTTGATGATTAATTTATATACCTAATATATCTTAAAAATTTAAAATCAAATAAAAAAGTAGTAATTTATTATGTTGCATGAAAAATTTGAATAGAATAAAAAATGAAGTTCAATATTAATTTAATTCCTTCAGTATGAAATATTTTAATAAAAAATTATACACAGAATCATATTAAATTTAAAAGAATTTCATATTTAATATAAATTAAGGAAGATGAATTTTCGCAGTTTGTAATTTCTTTGTATTTTATAATGTTTAATAAAATACAAGTAATTGAATTAAACTAGAATATTTGAAATTTCATTATCGCATTAATCGAGTTTGTTTTAAATTTTCATATATGTGAAAATTTTTTCTTAAAGCAACTTTTTGTTAACTATATTATATTTAAATTTGAATTTAGCTTCTAAAGTATTCAATCTGCTTTCAAGACATAAAAATCTAAATTAATATTGAATCATAAAAATTTTGATTTTAATGTTTTATCAACATTTACATGTTTATGCAAACTGTAATTAATGATTATAGTACATAAATGCAAGATATTTATAATTTTGTGTTCATATATATAAATTTGTGCAGAACTTTACTAATAAAAAATTCAGAAATTGAATTTAAAGGAAATTCACACAAAATTTGGTGTAGTTTTATCAGTGAATCCCATATTTTCAATAAACTAGTAGTGTTCCGCGAGTTTTTGAAAACTGTAGCGACACAGATTGTGTACGAATATAAATTTTTCTTTTTGTTAACAGTAGAAGTTTCGATACAGATCTACTTTTTTTCATTTTACGGAATACAATAACAGTGGTCTTCATCGTAATAACTTATAGTCTCTTCATACATTTCTTCATTTCTTTTGCAGAGTATTCTTATATTAAAGAAAATTCATTTTAGAGATTTTCTTGGTTTCCTTATTATTTTATTTTTTAATATACGTGCATATTAATTTTATTCAATAGCTTACCCAATTTATCACATTCTGATATATTTCTAATAGTTATATAATATTTCATAAAATATTTTCAGTTAATCAAAATTATTTAAAAAAGTTTTTTTCTAAATTATTCTGATAGATAAACACGAATTGTATATACTTTCACACTTCATAGTAATATATCTATAAATTTTATATTTGTACATATTTTCGTAAGTATTAATTTATATAATTATATCAATCAATGTTAAATTTTTAATAATCAAGTTTATATTTATTATAAAAAAATTTAATTTATTTCAATGGTTAAAATTTAAAAAATTCAGTAATTAAGAATAATCCTTAAGATAATTCTGTTCGATATTTCATTAAAATAGATTTCAAAATAATATAGATATAAAATCTAACATAAATATAATTAGTACTTATAGTTCTTTTTATAAATTTTATAATATGATGCACTAGAGAAACGTTTAATAGTTGTAAATAAGAATTATTTATAAATTAATTGATTAATTTTTATTATATATTGAGTAGCTGTAATAATAATAATAAAAGTAGAATTTTCTAATTTTCTTAAAATATGATATTGATACATACATTTTTCATTTAAAAGATAATTTAATTTTAATCAAATATCATAAAGGTTAAGTACATATTTTCTTACATTTCTTACAGATATTGTCTATATAAATTTGTCCAAAATATTAATTAAGTTATTCAAGTTGTTTAATATACATGTTTATATTACACGTTATTTCTTATTTTATATTTATATTCTATGTTAATTTAAATGAACATGTTTTTATAAAAGTAAAAGTAATAAAGTTATTACCTGTAAAGTCTTCATTGTATATAACATATTTCCTAGGAATAATAAAATTCAAACTGACTATAGAGGAACCTTAAAATTTTCTATAAAAGAAAGAATCGTAAAACACTTTCAGAAAGTAGTATAATACTGTCGAAAGTAATAAAATTTACTAGTAAAGGAAAATTTGAAAAAATTGTGTTATATGTGATCCCTTTTTCAAAAAAAATTTCCAATTGCTAGAAATTTAATACTTTAAATAAAACTTTAAATAATTAAGTTACCATTTAACATTGTCGAAAATATTATAAAATCCTCACTACTAATAAAAAATATGAATTTATAACAAAATAAATAGTATTTAAGGTAAGAACGAATATGTTCATACTTAATACACACGTATTTATATACAGTGATAAGTGTATGACTAACTAATTGCGTAAGTAGAAATAAATAAATAATTTTTGATATATATATACACATACACATTTGCATTCATAAATATTTAAATTTTCAGATATATATTATAATAATTCAATCTAATAGAATTAATATAAATATTGAGGTAAACTAATTCAATATAATCCACTTTTAAATAATAGATAAAGGAATGTTCGAGCGTAAAATTTTTCATAAATTTTATTCGTACTTACTATACTTTTACTATATTTACAATGATATATAAGCTACTAAAAAACCACAATCTTCGCCATCTTTCGACATATTATTCATTGAGTCATTCGTAATACGAAGTTATTTATTCACTTAAGATTAGCATTTATTCAAGAAGAATGTTTCCATTTTTTGCATTAAATAATCAATAATATATTTGAAAATTAATCTTATATTTACTTATTTATAAACTTTAATAAATCTCTACTAAAATAAATATTATTAGTAATGTAATAATTAGTAAATACAAAATAATAAAAGTAAATAGATTCATCTTATTTTTTAAAAAAATCATGATTTAAAAATCTTTATTTACTTTAAACTATAATTAGTTGAAAGGTAAAATATTTATATATAAAAAAATGAATGAATGAATAATTATTTACCTTTTCTTATATCGTTTCATAAGTTTTTAATTAATTTTACGAAAATCAATTTTTATGTTGTAAAGGTAAGCTTTAAAGAGTATTATCGCATTTTTCTCGCCTCTCTCTTCCCTTCTGCTATCGCATTCAATTGTAGAATAGATGAAAAAAAATTATTACGTAAGTTCTACTCTAGCACAATATTATATTTTTTAAACGAATAAAGCTATTTCAAATTTATTTTTTTAAATTGAAAATATTGTTATTTTCTTTTGTATTTCACTATAACTATATATATAATAAAATAATTTTCAAAGATATTTTACAGGAATAATAATATAATATCATGAATTTTAAGAATAAAATATTTAACATTAATAAATATAGTTTTATTTCATTTATGCTTATTTTTAATCAGATTTCTGAGTGTTTACAATTTTAAGAATATTAAATTTTATACAAACAAACTCCTGGAGTAAGTTCATGGTAAAAGTAGCAAATTTTTCGAATACCTTGTAATTTTATGTGTAACCCTATTATACTTTAGGTGAGTTGTTTATAGACTATGATAAAGTTTTCACAAATAAGTGGATAATTTATAAATGAATATTTATTGATTTCTGATTTAGATAAATCTTACTTTCTTTAGCAAAATTTTGGAATTGTATTCTATCAATATGATATTAGATAAAATATTTTTCTTATACATTTTCTATTAATCAAATAATTAAGATTTCGAATACTGAACAATCAAAAACATATTAATAGCACAATAAATTAATTATTAATAGATTTATATATTTTTATCATTTATTAAAAAATACAGTTATTCTTAATTGTAAGCATAGAATTGGAAAGAATAAAATGTTTTAGTAATTGTATTTTAAACTATAAATGATCTTAATTAGATTCTTCTTATTACTTTTATATTTCAAATTACTTTGAATATTATAATTTAATTATCATAATTAATATATAAAACAGTTAAATCTATAAAGTTTTAAAAATAATACTAACTATTTTAAAAAAAAATTGGAAAAATTTCGTTTTAATGAAGTTAAAATTGGAAACGATTTTATACTTCTTAAAAATTTATAGTTACTCAATAATTCATATACATTTTTATGCCAAATATACTATTAAAAAATGCATTTAATGCAAAAACACATGAAGTTTTATAAATTACTTTTATATTATATTGTTATATAGATTATTCTTATTTAACTGCTTATTTAAAATTATGTAATAATACGAAAATATTTATAAATACTATAATCATTAACTTAAAACTTATAACATCATTTCGTCTTGAGTTCTAAAATTACATACAATTCAAAATGATGCATAAAATTATATGAATATTAACGAAGTCCTAAGGGAACAAAACTACTTACATATTCATGTAATTTTGAGCATTATATTAAATCATACGTAATATTATAACTAATAAGATTTTTAAAAACTATTAAGTTTTTTGTAACAATTTTCTATATGTATTTTTCTTTTATTGAAAAGATTTATATTTTGAAAGTCAAAAAATCTTTACTAATTATAAAAGTATAAAAGAATATTAATGCAATTCTTTTCTTATTTTATAATCGTTATCTAAGAACTAAGAGATTATGCGACGTAATGATTAAGTCTAATTAATATTTGCTTCCTTATCGTTTACCGCTCTTTTGTTGAAAGTCTTTTCTCTTGAAAATAATAACGAAACTGATGTATTGATTATATTTTTAAATATTTATAATATTCTTTTAGCTATTGTTTAATTTATAATTTTATTAAATTTATAAATTTAATATATTATCACTTTTTCAAGTACATTACTGTAAGTTTTTAAAATATATAAGCTAAATAAAGTTTGATACCTAAATAAATATTATAAAAATATAAATATTCTATCAGCTTGATTATTATTTAAATTATATGATTTATTTTTCAAAATGTTACGGAAAAAAATTGAAAATTGCTCTTCTAAATAAGCAATAAATTTAATTCGTATATCTAACTAAAGTTGCTTTTATTTACTGCAAATAATATATTTTAAACTTTAAATCTAATCTAATACATCAATCACTCATTTATATTCTAGAAAGATACGTAACAAAATAATAAATGTTATAGTTACATTATCCATTTATCAAGAGTTCACGAGGCGTCATGAGCATTTTATTTACTGGTACTAAATCTTTACTGTGTGCGGTCATTTACCGATTGATTAGGATCGCATCTTAATTTTTCTTCCACACGCGCGTAATAAATAATGCCTTCAAGGGACACGTACACAATCTCCATTAACACTGTGATGCACATCTTTTTTATATTTTTTATTAGGGTATAAATTTATACTTCATCGCAATGAAAATAATGCTAAGGATACCAATGCTCAGAAACTTCGAGGTAAAGAAATCATTCGTGTTTTATGTATACGAAACATTCAATATTAAATCTGTAAATGAAAGAATTTCAATTACTGAAATGTGATACCTTGAAAATAAGGTTCAACAAAAATATTAAATTAAATTAATAAATTAATTTTTCGATACACACCTTTTTCAAAAATAAAATATAATAGGTATCCCTTTTCCAGAAAATCGATATTATTGAAAATATTTGATATAAAATGAAATAAATTAATAATTAAAACGAAGTGAAATTTAATGCCAGAATATCAATGGCTAATAGGATTTGATTACATATTCAACAGATATGATTACATGTAATTTAATGTCTTACTTTGAAAATATTTTTAATAATCACATTATTAGAATTCGTAATAAAGTTTTTCGCTTATTTATACAGTTTTTATAATAATAAAATGTAAAACTTAGAAAAGACGAATTTATATTGATTATTTACTCAAAAGCATAAATATTCTGCGTAAAAATATTTTAGTATGTACCATTGGATAATTGTTTCGGTTGTTAATTGCATTATTTAAATATTGAACACTCGATATGTAAGGTGATTAAAAAAGAACCGTAAAAGCAATAAGAGTGTTCAGTCCTTGTGGTGATAATCTGCGTTGGCGGTCGAGTCGTCGTTGTCCTTCGCTACGAGAATGAAGCCGCCGCATTAAGGATATCGTTAACGAAGCGAAACGATCTTTAACGAAGATGCACGTATATGTATACTAAGAAGAGAAGGAGACTCATCATGTTCTCTTTCATGCAACATTATTTCATCCATCCAACTGTTTTATCGTGAGAAGGTACAACGAAGAATCTCTTATTTCGGTCTGTAATGTAAAACAATTTTTAGGTCTGTAGTGTCAACTCCGTATTTTATCGAAGTTTTATTCAGCCTTACATATTTTAATCGGATTTACAGATTAGTGAAAAAAATCTAGTAGATTTACAATAATAGAATCTCAGTCTCCGTACACTGAAAGAAGTAATAAGAGAACCAATAATTTCTATCAGAATAGTAGTAAACATATTTTTGATTTTCTCTCTCTCTCCATACGGTGTTTGCATATATATACATAATTAAATGTATAAATAGCTTATATATATATAGCATTGTTTCATTTAAATTACGATTATTTTTTCGTTTTTTTTAAATGATACAAGAGATTTTACTTATCGCTGATAATTTAAATGAATTAAATTAAAATCATTAACTAATTTATAAACAGGATTATCTTTAAAAAAATCCTTGCACTATTTTCTAATAAATTGGGCGTTATGTCTGAGTTTTTTCATTAACTTTTAAGAATATTTAAACTTTTAATGTAATTTCGTATAATATATTTATCTAGTTAATACAATTCAAATAAAAATTTTTCTAGAATTTATTATTTTCATTGTTTATTAATAATGAAAAACTAAAACAATAAATAAAAATATTTTTGTACATAATATTACTATATTTTAAAAATATATCTAGAAAAATATTTAATTATTATAATAAAGATTAAAGTTTCTAGTGAAATTAATTAAAATTCTAATTAAAGTGATATATTCAGCTTCTAGAATATGATATAGTCAAATTGTGAAATCAAACGTACATATACTGATGTAATATGTATCTACTAATTTATTTGCATAACCACACAATTTATTAGAAATTGCATATTATTGCAAATCTGTAACGCTATTTCATTAAACATTCGGTTAAAGCTAATTTCTATAATTGGATATTAAACTTAATAAGGATTTTTGTATTATGATATAAATCCAATCAAATAATTATTAAGTTTGACAAAATCTGGTGTCATTTGTTGATAAAAGAACATATATACAAAATAATTGTAATAGAATGGTACGATAAATATTATTGATTAATAATAAAATAAAATAATTAGTTAATAATAAAAGTTATAAACAATTAATTAATAATTAATAATAAAAAACATGTAATCCAAAAGATTATATATATAATTCATAAATTTTTTCTATTACATTATAGTTAAAAAGATAATTAAATCGTTATTTTAACTTTCTTGTTATACTAAAAAATTCTTTTTCATATTCAAATTTTTCTAAATGAATATTATTATTAATACTGTTTTGGTTTGTATTCATCTTATAGTTTACAATTTTTCTATTGAAACCCTAAGTGATCCTATTTCAGTTACCAGAGTAGCTACAGACACAACTCAACTTAATATGTGTTATTTAATATTACCCTTATATTAGATGTAATATAGGATTTCTTTATCACATAATTACATAATTTTATTTGTTCTCTTTTACTTTTTATAAGCATTTTATATTTAACCACTTTAAATTTATTTTCTTCGTATTTTTCCCTGAGGTCATATTTTATTTTCATATAATACTATAGATAATATTAATGTTTCATAAATTCTAACTTTTAAATTAGGCTATCACAACGGATAGCTAAATAGTTTTGTGGTCGAGTTACAGTTTTTAATTTAGATTTTAATTTAATTTTTAGTTTGTATTATTTTCTATATTTTGTTAATACTTCCTTTTATGATCTCAATTAAATTTTTGCATTCATAGTCACAATCTATTTACTGTTTTTTTAAAATAAATATCAAATTTATTCAGGATTTCTTACATTAATACTGAATTTAACTATTTTACATTTTTTAGCACGAATGTGATAAATTATTTAAAAGCTAAATCGTTAATTTAGAAAATGATTCCCTACTTTTATGTTTTTATACTTAACATTCCAACATATTCACATAAATTTAGCTATTATTTTCAAAATTTATAAATAACTAAGTATTAGAAAGAAAGAAATTAATATATAATTCTCTATTAATGAGTTTGTTTATAATTTTGAATATTTATAATATGTTTATTTTACAAAACTCTAATTATTATTTAGTAGCTACCTAACAATATATATCTGATACATAAAAATATATATTTTTTTATACATGGTAGGTTGCAACAATAAAATATTAAAAAATAATTTTTCAAATTAGTTTTATAATTTGGACTAAAAATTTATAATTTAAATTTTTTGTGTATTATTTAACATATATTCATATTACGAAGTTAATTTTTGATATATATTTCATTATTTTTTTTAATCCATTAATCGATTTTTAACTTGAAATTATTTTTCTAATATTATTGATATTTTCTATAAAAATTGATGCATTTAAGTATACGATCTTATGCAATATATTCTAAAATTTTTTTCTAGATAATAAAAGTAATAAACTCTTTAAATTACTCAAAGTAATAAACTACTTAAATGTTTTGTCAGTGTAAAGTTTTTTAGTACACTTTTTATTGTTGATTATTATTTTAATTTTCTGTAAGTTTGTATATATTTTGTGATTGTCATATTTTACAAAATAACAAAATGCAGTATATGAAAATTTAACGATAAATTATTTATTATTAAAAAGTTGTGAAAGTTGTAGTAAAACAGTTTTTAATTATTTTTTATATATTTAATGTATTATTTCATACGTTAAAACATATTTATATAAATGTAATTTAAAATTAAGTTTAGTTAAAGATAAGAATCGGTTAATATATTTTTGTAATCCGATAAATGAAATGTTTTACACAGAAATAAAATGTAATTAAAATGATTTGAAATTTCGTTCGATTACCTATGTTAGTTAAAAATGATAATTTACTGTAAGACGTATCGAACTTTGCAAAATGGTGACAACTTATGAATTTTCATTAAACAGCATCGGAAGTTTGGCGCATAAAGAGCATTGCGGTAGATTATAACAGTAAGTTGGCTGCTGTGAAAACGAAAACTGCATAATAAAAAAGCTCCTCTTGCGCATGCCGAAATGATGCCAACGTAGCAGAAGAGCAGCGCGCTCGGATCAGCCTGTCTTATGCAGGTACGGTAATGGCCACTAGAATAATATCATGGGGGATGGGGTATAATATGCGCACACGCAACAAGCTGACGGCAGCTCGCGGACATAAAATTTTTTATTCCACGAAACTGCGGCCACATAATGAGTTGCACTTGCAGCTTTATTAGAGCGAGAATCCGTGCCTCATCGCTCTCATTTTGGCTTTATGGTTTATAGCTGTATATTTATGTATATATTTATGTATATATTTATGTTGTAGAAATATTGAATTCCGAGGTCAAAACTCAACTTTTGATACTCATTTGCACATTTTTTCCCCTCTAAATACTATATTTAAATTTTCTTTTCGGCTCGATCAAATATCATTCGTGTTTTATGCGCAAAAAATTAATAACTTAACCTTTATATTCTACGATATATAATTTTGCCTTATTTTGTAATTACACGATTTATGTTTTATGCGAATATTATTTACTTTTAATACTTTTTCGGTACGTATTTGTATAGAGGTATGATCCCGTGACGCTTCCTCTTAACATTATGTTAAATATATGCAAACCAAACTTAGATGTAATAATTTTGATAGACTTTAAAATTTTAATGATTTTACTAATTTAGTCCATGTCTTTTAAATACTTATAGTCTGGTAATATTATATGTCTTTTACAATGTAAAAATGATTTTCCGTCAATTTAAAGTGCGTTGAATTTCAAGTAAATTGACCAAATATTGTATTCATTAAGTTTATATCAATTGAGCAAAAACAAATTCACGATCCTTTACTTTTATTATAAAATATTACAGACGTAAAACGATAATTTTTTAGTAATAAACCATGAAAAATCAGAAAATTAATTTTTTTATTTATTCGTTGATATTATATAAAATTTTATTGTAAGTACTAAATGTATAATAATAGCATCTTTAATTAATTATTCTCATGAATGAAATTAAAAATTTTTTAAATAAATATATTTATGTACGCGAATATATGATTTACATATTATTATAATTATCGCTATTATATGTATATACATTTATTTCTATAATTAAATAATGTAATTTGAAAAATTATTACTCAAGTTAATGGAATTCCGGATATGGCGATTTCCCACCAAATCTACCAGAATATCAAACTTCTAAAAATAGAAGTTTATATTAAAAAATAGATTATGATTTATAATGTATATACATAAACCACTAATGCTTTTTATAAAGTAAGATATAACAGTTGTAAGAAAATTTTTTGTTAGTAGGTTTATCGTAAATTATATTATTTTACAATTAATTCTGTTTAAGTTTTAAAATAATTTTATTTTAATTAATTAACCTAATCACTATGAATAATACCGAAGCTCATATTGCTCCATAACTGATTTAAGTTAATTGCTGGTTTTATAACTAAAATCATAGAGTTGGTCTTTGAAGTAGATTTTCTCGCTTTAAATAATAATTTATGTTAAAATTAAATTAATTAGATATTTCTCTTGAAATAAAACGATGTGTGCTCTATTCTTTTATATTTCTTAAAACAAGATTTCATAAAAAAACATTTTAATAAGGATTTAAAATTAAGATTAAACTTCATCCGATGCAACAATATAAAAATCTAAGAGAAAAGAGAAAAGAAACATTATAAAGAATTTTTAAATAATTCTCAAAATTTTTATACTTAATCGATTTTCATCCATTTAAATATAACCTTGTCCTTCGAATGAGTGATTAATTTCCGGAATCGAAATACATTCCCAAGTAAACCATAAGTGCCTATTTTCCTGTTGTCGTTTCTGTTGGATTACACTGGAAGTCTTTTGGCATGGGCTAATGTAGATTGAAGTTTATAGATGTACTCTGTGAAAGGACTCATTCGCTCGTATTCATTCATCAAAAATATAATGGACTACTATACGTGTCATTGAAAGGATTGGGGAATAGGGGATACATATGTGACATGTGTATATTACAGTGTAAAGGATGATGTTCAACACGATGAGTACGACATGCATAATTTATAATTGTTGGAAGATTTTTGTTCAGCTAACGAAGCCTGCGATGAAAGTTCATTTGCAATTAGTTTTATGATAGTGCTGAATTGTATTATTAGTAACAAATTTTAAAAAGTTTTCAATAGGTTGGAGAATAAAAGTGTGTAATAAAAGCCGAAAAAATAAACCTTTTTTTAGCTGTCATGAAAAATATTTTGTAATATTTCCAAACATACAACTTTTGAATTTTATAAATTGAATAAAAATTTGATATGTGATTATTTATTTTAATTTAATTTTAAATTAACACTCGTTTAAAGCCGTCGATAAAAATTTATTTAAATATAATGATTAAATTGTCATATGTGATTAATTACACGTTTAAAAAGAGTTTTATGAGAGTGAGTGAACTTCTTTTATAATGATTTCTATTATTAGGATATTTATCTTACATAAAAATAAATAAGATAAATCTTTTTTCTGTTACTTATGCGTTTTTTCTTTGAAAGATATACAGGGCTCTAAATAGTATGATATAAATTATTATTTGCTTTACACATATTTTGAATAGTAAAATATCGGATCCAGAACATTATGTACATTTTGAAAGCTAACTACAATTTAAAATAAAAAACTTGTACTAAAGTTTTTGCAATAAATTCGAGTATCGCATTAAATTTGATGTTCAAATTTAGTACTAGTTTTTCAACTCCAAAAAGTTGCAACTTGGTTTCCAGTAAATTTTGAAATTTCTGCAGTTCAATTTCAATTTTTCTACATTTACTTTTTATTTGTATTACATGCACTGAACATGAAATTTTGTTATATTTCTTTGTAAATGATTTATATCTTTTTGCATAGGCTAATTTTTAATTAGTACTAAATATGTCATAATTTCAAACTTTTCTCTATTCGAATAAACTATATCTGTGTTTCATTAATAAAATAACTTCAGAGTTATCAAATAAAAATAATTTATAGAAATATAACATTTTAAATACATTTATAAAAATATTCAAACAAATTTTTATAAATAAAATAATTAAATTTGTATAAAAAAAATGGTTATTCTGATATCAAGCATTTTAAAGAAAAAAATATGATTACGTAATAGGCTAAAGTATATTAGGTCCAGGCACAGTTTACTATTTCCGCATTGCCTCATCGCATACCTGATTTTTCATCTAGGTTTGTTCCACGCAGAATTAGCGGCGACGAATGAAGTGTTGTGCAAAAAACGATAGTAACAGAGAGAGAAAGATAGAGAAAAGGAGAAAGGGAACCAGATCCGGGCAAAGTACTCCTGTTTTGAGCAAAAAATAAAAGTGAGCAAATCAGTCCTAAAAAGCATAGACTTTCTAAAATCGGCATAAGAATATCATAAAAAATTATCTTGCATATCGATTATCTGATCTATACAACTCTGACTTGTAAGATGCCGCCAACTCGTCTCCACACCTCGACTACTCCTTATCTTTCACCGCCCTTATGTTTGCGTCTGACAGGAATAGGCGCAGACGAAATTTCTCTAAAGCGGTATCACGTCACCATCAGTAGAAACGTATAAAGTGTTACATTAATTTTCCGCTTGCCTAATAAACTCTTTCCGAAGAATGAACCGTTAACGTCCAAGTTCACGTAAGGTCAAAAAAGTGACAATAGAATAATTTCGTATGTATTCATCAACGAAATAATTTACATGCATTTGAATTTTTTTAACTTAATATTTAAATAATATTTAGTTAATAAATGATTTATTTAACGCATTCTTATTGCAAAATTTCAATTAATTTTTTGTACGT
The DNA here is from genome assembly GCA_018907195.1 of Dolichoris vasculosae. NCBI lineage: Eukaryota > Metazoa > Arthropoda > Insecta > Hymenoptera > Agaonidae > Dolichoris > Dolichoris vasculosae. Next base: position 17,646,779 of record JACCHY010000002.1, on the reverse strand, counting down.
TGATATTGGTCTGTTGACGGATATAATAAGATCTTTAAGAAATATTTATTAGGAAATTTCGTTGATACACTTCAAAAACTATAATTGCAGAAACGTATTCCTGAATAAACTATATATATATATAAATCATGCTATTAAATAACTTTCTAATTTCGCAAACTTTCCGAGATATAATTAAGATTATTTATTAATCAAATAATTACAATATAGAACCAATTGTGATTTCTGTAGCTTTAAAAATATATATGCTCTACCATTTGCTAAAACATTGCTCTTTCGTACAAAAATTAAAGAATTAAATTTCTACATTTAATTTTTTATATCTTAAAAATGTATATATTTATATTTTTCCTCTGAATATTGAAAATGTAATTTTTATTAATATATTTTAATTATTTATATAAGTATTATACAGCACCCAAAGAATTTTTATGAAATGAATGTTAATTTAAAACCTTCAATATATATAGATATAATTTATACTTTCTTGATAATTGATTCCATCAGTTCTCAATAGAGGGAACTGGCATCTATATTTGAAATAGATAAGTATTCGATCTTTTAGATATTTTTTTCAGTTTCTATTTTTGAAGTATAATAAAAAACCATAGTTCATAATATTAAATTAAATATTATAAATGGTAAAAATTAATATTTTATATTTCTAATTACAATTATGGAACGAATGTTTGTAATAATCTTATCTAAAAGTTTTTAAATAATTCAGACGTTGATTTAGAATTTTTTCACGATAAATGGCAACTAAAAATATATTATGAAAATATATTTTTATTTCATTATTCTTTTACTTCATTTCAAATTGATAAAATATAATTATACATTAGTATTAATTTCAAATATTTTAAATATAAAAACCCATTTTAGAGACAAAATAATTAATATAATTTATAAATCTGAATATAAAAATATTTGTGCATAGAATTAATGATGGGACAGGAATTAATCCAATTAAAAATTTCTCTGAACGAAATGTTTGATAATTTCAAAATAATTTCATACTTATATTTACATATTCGGCTAGTTATAAACACATGTTTCTATTATTATTATTATTATTATTATAAGACAAATAGCGATTCAAACAAAATGCGAATAATTTAAAAATGCTTTCGGTATACCAGTTACGAAGTTAAACGCAAAATAACGATAGGTGTATAATTAGATCATGCAGATGTATTTAGATTTAAGAATTTTTAATTTCGTATCGGGTGTATAAGTATATGTGCGTAAGGACACGTACAAAATGTAACGCGATCTACAACAAAATACACCGATTGAAACAAAAATTTAGGACACGAAATCCATAAATAAATCGATCAATTTCATGAAATTCAATTTACCACTGCATTACTATACATACAACGCATATAATGGATGCGCATATAGTTCGTTTCGTATTTCAATTGATTTCCCTTCACTGTTTTCTACTTTTTTTTCGCAGCATCGGCAAAAGGCTTCGTCGGTTAGAAATGGAGCGAATGAACGCACTTGGCCGGCCAAGATGCAGTAGCTCTAGCACTACTCTAACCTGCTTGGCTTGTATTATGCACTTGGCTTTTACGCACACGTATATTCCTATATATATGCAAAAATTTATACGACCGCATACGAAATACGCACATTTACACAGAAGCGAAAGAGTACTTTTTTCATATTTTCGCTTAGGATATATTTTGCGTCCTCCCTTTTTTCGAGCGCAAATGTATCTTTGCAGCGTCGCTCGTGTCAAATATTCTTCGAAACTCCTTCGACTTCGATAACGTATCGAAGACGTTACCATCCGTCCTTGATCAAAATGCAAAAATTATGAAAAAATTAGTTACCGACTATTCTAATTTTAATACTAAAGATAAAATTATCGAGGCCGGCTATTTATTTTTAATCTGATTTATCGAAAAAACCTTTTGTAAAAATTATTAAATTGTGTACTTCCACAATATTCAAATCGTACGAATAACTCGTTTAAACTAAAGCTATTGAAAGCTATTGGGTATCGCAATATTTTATTATCTATAACGTCGTATAATCTCATTCGAAAGCTTATTCAAAGCTCCATTTCTCAAAATTTTTTCAAATCTTCCGTATCATTCGTAAATTGTCTAAACGTTTCGTAGTATGTTTTGGACACATACTTATAAATAACGACACTAGAATCTTACCTAAATTAAGTTTAACTTGCGAACTGGATTCTAGTTTGACAGCCTCTACCTGTGCTTCCAACAATATACAGCGAGAAAGGCTCGCGCTTTATATAGAGATTATTATAGAAGATATATATTAGACTATAGTCCCTAGAGGAGGAGCAGGTGGAGAATATTAACAAGTTGATAGTCACTGGTTTGTAAGCGTGGCCCTGGATTCCTGGACCGGTTCCTGCGTCCGTACGGCGCGCGCCCGCGAGATCAGGACTCCCCCTCTTTTCGCGATTCTCTTTTCTCCTTCTTTTTAAACCCCCCGGTCCCTTTTCTTTGTCTCTCTCTTACTTTCGTACGTATTACAGGTACACTATATATATATATATATATATATATATATGTATGTATGTATGTATCGCAGAGGCTGGTTTCTCTTACCTCTCTTTCTTTCATCCTCTTGCTCTTTCGCTCTTCTCTCTTTTGCTACTTAAGCAGCTCGTAAATCCTATGTGTCTCTCTCGTTTATGGTGAGATCAGCGCATCGTATCTCTCCTACCTGAGAAAACGAGGAGCGAGCCAAACGACAGGTGCCAGTGGCGTACGCGCAGGACTTTAACTCTCTCGAGTAATGACCATCGATATTTATAGAATGCTCTCGCAAAGTCGAAATTCTCGCGGTCTGTCTCCATCTTGCTTCTTCATTCTTTATTAGTTCTTCATATCGGCTTCATAGACCTATTCGTGTCTATGGTTTCTACATTTCTCATTACTTTCTTGACGTTTGAATAAATTTTTTTACAAAGATGTGAAAAATCCAAGTTTGCTTTTTACGGCTGTTATTTTTATATGAAAATCATTTTATGATTATAGTAAATGTAAAATTATACTTTATAGTTTTAACATTTGATTCTTGTATTTATCAAAAACTGATTTTACTTATAATTTTAAAATATTAAAATTGAAACTATAGTTGTGAGTAACGTACGAAGAAAAATTATATTTCTTATTCGCGTTCGTATTAAATTAATTATTACTATAAGAACGAACTGATACTACAGGAATTAATTTTTTATATCGATATATTATTTAAATGATGATTACGAAATAATTTATAAAGACACAAAAAATGAATAAGTTTATTAAAAACAAGTTTCCATTATTCTTTTGCTTTTAGATATTTAAAAAATTAAGATTCTATTTTATATGTTATTCTTACAGTAAATAAAAATGTTACTTTAAAAACCGAGTTACCATGCATACTTTTTAAGTATTCTAATTGATTTAATCAATTAATTCATAATTTCAAGTTTATCATAAAATAAATTACTTATTATTTATAATTATTGAAATATATTGATTTTTTTTACGTTGAATCATATAATATTCAGTTATATACAATTTAAATAAAAAACATAAAACTTGTATTACTGTACAGACTAAATAAAAAATTAAGTTTATTTAATTTTCAAAGAATCTTAATATGTATCAAATCAATAACATATTTGTTAACAGAATATTATGTAATTGCTGTAAATAATATTATTGGAACTATTTTTAATTTCTACGTATTGAAATATTAATATACAGTTTATTCACTGTATAGTGAAATTAAGATAATTCGACTAATTTAATTAAGTTTTATTGTAAATTCTTTATATGTCTGTTTATTTGTATAAATTAAACGTACATATTTTATACTTTTAATACAAAAAACAAAATTATGTATTAATCAATATTTATTTATAAAATAAATTCCCTTATTCAATGATTTGATTTCTCTCTCTCTCTTCCCTCTCCCTCTCTTTCACTCTCACTCCCTCTCCTCGTTCACTCTCTCCCCTCTCCTATCTTTCACTCTCTCTCACCCTCTCTTTCTCTTTCATTCTCTCTCCCTCTTCTTCTGTTTCACTCTCTCTCTCTCTCCTTCTCTCTACATACATATGTGTACTAATTTATTTGGAAAAAAGTTTTGAGTTCTCGTTTAAAAAAAAAATTATGCCTGCGGTGAAAAATAATTACAATACAAATCACATTCTTCTATTCTCATAATGTTTTGTACGCTTAGCTAATTCTGTGAGCTGAGAAACTTCATAATCGCTATATTTTTTCTATCTTGATTTAAACATATAATCCTTCCAGCTATCATTTATATAAATGAGAAATTATTAATTGTTCTGTTTTATAATATTGATTTATTCAAATTTATTTGGAAAATTCAGGGAGCAACTAAAAATTAAATTCTTGAAAATACGAATAAAAATAATACACTTTAGTTCAGACTTAAATAATCTATAAATAATATATATACAATTATATAATAATTTTTTAACAATTGTCTTTAATTTAATACAATTTTTTTATAGATAACAGCACATTAATTTTTAATTTAAATAGTATAAAAATAATTTATTTTATTATGCTCTAGAAATTATTGTAAATTTATTTTATTTTATTAAAAAATCAAATACATAACGTTATGAGCAGTCACTAACAGATTTTATAACTACAATAAATTTAACACTTCTATTATTTAGTTATACAAAAAATTATTGATTTTCTGGAATCAAATTATTAGTAAATAATTCATGGGTGTTTCATGTTTGGATTTCTAAAGAGATTTATAGTGCTACTAATTAAGGATAAATAAAATTCTTGTAAATATGATGCTGTGAATAATGTATGTATGCAATAAAGAAGAAAGATATTTTCTTATGAAATATTAACTAAAAGTTCATAAAGATGTAATTTATGCAGAAAATATTTGATATTATGAAAATTTTGTATGTATAAATACTTATTCTTATTTTTTCATAATATGTAATTTTATAGTTTCTTTATTTATAATTTAAAATGTTATAGTAGATAATAGAATCATCATTAATGTATATTAATACAGGATTTTGCAAAAAATTTGTAAAATGGTTTATAAATGGTCGAAAATGACGATAGAAGGATACTATTAGTATATTTAACACAAACGACCTTGACTAAGACTAAATGACTTATTTAGATTTGATGCAAAATATAAACGAATGGAATAAGCAAACCGATCGGTCTGCGAAAATAATTATAAAATATTTAATGTAATTAATGGAATATTTAAATCATAAATTTTTTTAATTAAATACGAATAAAATTTTTATGAAGAAACTCCATTATGATTATTGTATAAACATCGTTTAACTTTCTGAAGTTGCGATAATGCTTCTTTTATTTTAATGCAGAGGTTTGAATTTATTAGAAGGAAATTTATTTCCATTTTTAACGAAAAATATTCCGTGGCTTCTTAAAATTCAGTCAATCATATTTCTTTCACAATCGAGGCGACGAATTTCTATCCATTGGACTCTACTTTTTTCTTCCATTCTTCATTCCTTACCTCTATGATGCGTGGATACAAACGTAAAGGGAAGAGTCCAAAGTCGTGCTTTGTGTCGTTGACATAGTGGCGTCGTAGTAGCGCAAGGAAAAAGGATATTTTTATACACCGTTGATCAGAAGAAAGAGATGCATTATTGGCCACGGTTCAATGCCTTATCTTATATCAAGATATATCTATCTTGAGAATCCAATTCTCTTCTACTTCAGATTCTTATTCCTGTTGAAGCGACACATGCATATATGTATACCAACACCTCCCTGAGTCATTACATCTGTGTACGGGCACACGTATATCTACCCACAGCTACATTCGTAATTTCACAGACTCCTACAGAAGAGCTTGCATATATAAAGCAATACAGCGTGCATATATATTTTAGAGAGAAAGAAGGTAAGAGAAAGAAACACAAGAGGAAAGGAGAGAAAAGAAGACAGAATGAGAGATAGAGAGAGACAAAAAAACAAAAAAGTTAGAGGGAAGATACGAACGTCTGATGCTCGATTTGTGAAAATATAAATTTCCCAGGTATTTGAGAATTCGATTGATTATTCAACTGTGCTCGAAGGGACTTTTCTCCTTTTTGTTATGCGTATTCTTCACGACGTACACACACACATGCATATGCACCTGTGCATAGGTGTGTACAAGTTGCTTTCATCGAACCATTCTCGGGAGGAGTTCAATGTCCCTTGTATTTTATATACTGATTTTAAATAATATATGCATTAATAAACAACTATTTCTCTTTAGATTTCAAAAAATTTTATTTCCGAAACAAATTATAAAAGTAAAATTAAAATTCTACTGGAAGTTGATTGAACTTATTTGATACAATCAATTTTATATATAGATTATACATCTTGTAATAATTCAACTGCTAAATTATGCTTAAAACGACTTTCATTTGTGATGAGTGGCATACAGTGTCAATATTATATAACAAAAGAAAAACTAATTTCCTTGTTAAATTTTTAATTAATTTATCATAGATAAATATTAATTAGCAATTTAAACCGTATATTCTTTATAAAACTGTATTTACAAATTATAATATTTTTTCTTACAAAGTTGAGTAAATATTTAACCGGGTAATTTATAACATCGAAAACAAAATGCTGCAGTAAAATATCAGGATTTTCTATATAATACTATTTTATTGGATGACAATGGAATTTACTGGAAGTATTTTTATTGGACTACATTTTCAAATTTTTTAAAATTAAAATTCATATGATGTCATTTAGTATACGAGGAATTTAAAATGACGCGAGAGATAATATAAATATACGAAACGAGTTTCTAATACGAGGAACATTCGTGGTAGTATTTCTCTGCGAAGTGTAGATATTGCCGTAGGGGTGCCGTGTTTACATCGTTAGCGCGCCTATAAATCGTAAAGTCAAACTTCGTCATGTTTTTGATTCTTCAAAATCTATTCGTATGTGAATTAAAACAATCATATTTTAAATAGAATTATCCTTACAATAAAAATGTAAATTCATCGGAATGAATTTTTTCCTTTTTCATGCTCATTGTTGTTATTAAAATAACAATTAGTTTTTTGTCGTAAATATGAATTTTTAATTTTACAAAAAAAATTATGATAATTTACAAAAATATTTTATATAAATAAATTTTAATAACTTCATTATATATTAAATAATATTGTTTTTATTATAAGATTCATGTCTGTGTAAAATTTTGTAATTTTTATTTAAATAACGACATTTTATTTGGTACTTCTTTTAGACCTATTATGTAAAATAAAATTCCTACTATGCATTTATAAAATTAAATTTTGAAATTGCAGAATTTTAATTAATCTATAAACTCACCTAAAGAGACTAAAGTTATAGTTTTCTATAAATCTAATTGAATTTTAGAGTATCTCTTTCTTAACTTAATTTTTATTTTTGTTGATCGTTGATTTTATATGAATTCAGCACTAAATAGATTATACATGTATTTAAAATTTTTAAACAATTGTTTCTTTATATATAGTTTAAAAATTAATCTGGTCAATATTTTTAAAAATTATTACTTATAATTTTGTAATAAAAAACGTAAAATTGAATATAGAATTATTCCTTGCGGAATTAGATTTATACATGGAATCGATTATATTCGAATATTGATACAATTTTTTTTTTATTATATAATCTGATTTTTGTAAATTTGTAAATTATTTTTCATTTCTATAATTCACAGTAATATTACATAAAGTTCGTGTAATATAACTCAAAAATTCTAATATTCTATTAGAAATATTATAACGAATGATGTATTTTGAGAATGATGAATGATTAAAAAATATTTTTTATTTTGTATACAATTTATAATACTGAAATATTAAATTTTTTTATACTTTCCTACACAATAAATAGAATATAAGTATAATATTATAAAATAATATACTACATTTATACAATTTTAACTATTCTTTAATTATTTCTTATCTTGAGAAAATTGTATTAATGTAATCGGAAGAGAATTTATGAATTTAAAATTACAACATTTAATTTCTATTTTACTCATCAACGCTTCATTTATTTGAAATAATTTCTTTGATAATAAAAATGAGTAAATTGAAATTTTTAATCACATTTATAAGTGATATATGTGAATAAAGCAAGGAGCAAAATAATTACATAATATTAATGATATCGCAAATTATAATTAAGTCATATTCTTAATCTATTTCCGTATAACTGTAAAACAATTCTTTGGAAACTACAATTAGTCATTCTTGCGTGTCTATCATCAATATTTGAATCGCACGAAAGATGATGATTCCATCCCTGCAGCTTCTACGGATACATTTTATCTATATTTCTCTTATTGCACGTTGGACGACTCTCCGTTGAGAAGAGATGTTGCGGATCGCTTCATAAACATGCTATCGCATACTGGAAATATGAGATCATCATGGTTTTGATAGAGCTCGCAGATTCACTGCGAGGATATCTATATGTAGACACTAACGCAATACTTCGCTTTACCTCTATCTAACACACACACACATGTGCGCATCCACACGCATGGCTTGTGGTACGTGAAATTTGAGTTTTATTCGGTTATTCTCGCGTACGCACGCGGTTATCGTACACGCATAAACTCTGTGAAAATGAACCGATCAGATTAAGTACGGCATAGGTAGCCTACGACATGTGCATGTGCTCAAACCACGAGGAGAGCCAGTTTAATGGTTTAGAAAGTCGCTTACGATTACTTGCGGAGTGGATATAGGCTCGCACTGCTTTATGTAATTAAAATGGATATGGCAGAGCACAGCATGTATCTATGTCAGAATTTTTTATTGGTTTCATTTTATTAAGTATAACAGCGCCAAAAGAAACTTACTTATCTGGACGCGGGATCCTACGAATCTACTTCATGCCGTCAAACGACTAAGAAATCCTTAAGAAAAATTATTGGCGGCAACAGATTCTGTAATATAAAGATAGTAATTTTTATTTTTCGTTATATTAATTTATAATCATAATTGGAATATATTAAATTGTGGCATTTTAAAAAAATAACTTAATTTTTGTGCATCCCAAATTTTTTTAGAAAATTTACTGCTTTTATAATTTACTGAAATTTTTCAAATTATGAAATCATGGTATTCAAAATTATCGATATTTATATATGAAATTTAAACGAAAATCAAAATATAATCTTTATTTAATAACATATTTAAACTGTAAAAATAATTAACTAAATTTACGTATACTTATTTATATACTGAAATTTATTCTATAAATAATACTCATAAGTATGTCTAGATTATGAAACATTCGGTAATAAATTTATTTAGGTCATTATTAGTAATAATTTTGTTTAGATTTAAAGTTTATCGTGGTTATAAGAAAATACCAATTTTTTAAAGATTTAAATACATACGTATATAATAATAATATATCAGTTATTTTCCGTATTCAGTATTATAGGTTTAATAAAAATCATTCGGTAATAAAATCTCCAAGTAGAAGTTATATTTGCATTTACTTTATCGAAATTCTTTATTGACTTATCTTGCTTTATTAATCAGTGTTGGTAAAACATCATTATATTACTTATATGACGAATAATTCATAATATAAAATCGAATATGTTTTCTAAGATTTTTCTTGAAATTATATGAATAAATTATTATTAATAAACGTATCGTGAAAAATATGAATGTCATAAAATTTACTTCTGCGAGTAATACTTTTTCAATATTTTCTTACCGTTTACAATATTTTTAAAAATATTTAAAATTTAATAATAACATAAATAAAATACTAGTATTCAAAATATTTTTATGAAAATTATTTTTTTTAATATTTCACATCATTTATATTTATATGAAATAATAATATATGTTAATAATAATTCATATTGTACCTTATTATAGAAATATTTGTAATTAATGTCTTGAGTATTATGGAATCAACGGACAAAAAAGTATTTCATTTTATTATAGAAATTTAATAAATTTTTAATCGACCTTATCAAGAATAGAGTAAATTTTAAATGAATATAAAGTGCATTATTCTATCCTTATAAACATAACAAAAGAAAATAAAAAGTACAAATAATACCAGTATAATATAATTTAACTAATGAAACCGTTATGAACTAATTATTCTCTTACTCCATTTTTTCCTATCTTTCATTCCTTGTTCTTACTGTTAGCAAAAAGTATAGGTAACTTTATAATTATAAATAAAGAGAGAAGAAAGTATAGAGATGCAGTGAGTGGAAAAGGAAGATAGAGAGAGAACAAAATTGATATCCATCTCTACTACTGGTTTTACATAATGACCACATAATTGTCTATAATTCAATCCTTTCCCATCTAGTGATTGATTTTGAAAATATTCGCGAAAATGCATATACAAATGTAGGCATAATTATACATTGAAAAATGAAAATAGAAAAGTATCACCGTCGCCACTGTTTCAACCAATCAGGATTTATATCGTTTAAGACAAATCTCAGAGTTGCACTTGGGTAGAGTAGCCTCTTTAGCATTCCTCTGTAAGTATTGGACGCAACTGTATTACTCGTTCTTCTTCCCTTTTTCTCCTTCTGACATTATAATACAGAAAGGAAATAAAAAATACAAGCCAAGCGAAATTTCAATGCAGCAACATTATCTTTCCAGTTTTTCCTGCCGTTTTAGATTATTGATAAAGCTTTCTACCTTATTATTTCCACTTCTTTCATGCGTTTATATGTAACCCCATTTCCCTAGTTTGCTTATTAGAATTAAATATAGACTCTAAGAGAAACAACTTCTCCAAAATATAAACATAGATCCACGTTTTACATTTTGATATTTTACTACTTTATTTTTAATAATTTATATATGAATCCGGAAATAAAGTTTTATTTGTAAATAATTATAAAATTATATCCAATATTCAAATATTATACGAATTTAAACAAAGATATTGTTATTAAGATACTTTAAAATTATAGTAATAAAATAAATAATCTATAATACTATTCTACTTTCCAATTTCTTTATATAATTTGATTTGTAAGACATTAACACCAAAAGTAAATAAAATTATTAAATTTTAGACTGTAACTAATTGCGATTTCTCTTGGAAAAATATATTAAATCTTCAAATGATAATTTAAATTAAATTTCTTTTTATATTGTTTAAATTAAGATAACGGCATCAGATTAACGTATACATGAAGTGAATAATTAATTGAATGATTGAAATTTATTTTATTTATTATACTGTTTTATAAATGAAATATAAAAACTAAATTTTTATATTATAATAATAAGAATATAATTTAATGTAAAAGGTAAACTTTTATATTATAAATAAAAATGTAATTAACATATTTTTCAAAGATAAAATCCTAAAAACAATGGAGAAGAAAATTATATTAAATATGTGCATTTATTAGTAAAATTTTTAAAATTCGTGAAGTAAATATTTTATGCTTCACATGGTTCGATTTCTATAGTATATAAGTTTGAAAAATCTTTTTCTATATATTCATTTAGCCTTATTCATTTTATGACATAATATATAATTTTATAACAATCAATTTTTCAATAATTATTCATTTCATGCATATTACGAGTACTATAAAATTATTATTTTTAATATTAAAAGAACGTAATATTTTTTGAAGAATATTTATTATTTTGATATTTATCACATATATATTCAACTCCGACATTACATTTCAACGTTATTTAATAGAAATTTATTTTGAAAAATTAAAGAAATATATATGTATAAAAATTAATTTCGGCGAAAACTTTAGTTTTATATTTAAATTATGTATAAATTAAACTCGGAACAAAGAAACATTTGTACTTTTACTATTTTTTTGAATAATTAAATATCCTATCAATTACTTGTAAGAATTACAGCTTGCCACTGTATTATCTTACAATATTATAAAAAATGGTAACATAATATTTCGTATTCTATATAAAGAAATATACTTATACAAATTAAATGAAAATTTTATAAACTTTTTCAAGTAGTCACCCAGATTTTTATGGATTATAAAAAACAAAATTTACAGAAATGATACAGGAAAAAAGAGACGGAGAGGAAGAGAGAGAAAATAAGAAATGAGTGCAGGAAAGAAAAGAGAGACAAGCATCTGATATGTACGAGCATCAAAGTTTTAAACGAATGAGCCATATTTTTGCATGAAAGCCACATTTTGACATGGTACGCATTCAGTGATATATACATACTCGTTTCGAAACCCATTGTCGCACATAGCAATATTCCTACCGTCATCGTTGTAAGTATATTTCAATGTCGACACAGAGAAAATTCAGTTCTACGACATCTATCGACTATATATCTCGCCTCCACGTTTTCCGTGGCGTGAGAAATGTCATCGATACACGTACTCGAAAATATATATGTCATGACCTGATTCGCTTTTATGATCGTTGTTTCAAGCTCATCTCTTTTTTCTTCTATCATACTGATTCACTTTCTAATATTTTCCCTAAATTATTTTTTATATCCGCTCTGATTTTCATTTTTTCTTTTACTTTTCATCTTCGGATGCTTTTTCTTTCACTGATACAATCTTATTCTTTATATTTGTGTCTTATACTATATGAATACTGCGTAATTATAGATATTCATTTACATTAATAATTTATGAATAGATTTTCTCTATCTTATATAATTTCTGTTCATTTATAGTTATAAGGGCTATTCAAAATATTCATCAACAATGAAGGAATTTCTTTTAGCTTCTATATTATGTTGTTTTTTTACTCTAGTTTTCATTTTCAAAGGCGCTTATATTATTTTGTATATCTTTTTAACTATGTAATATGTAATTATTTATATATATATAATCGTTCTTGCATTGTATTCTTCTTTTATAATAGACGACAAAAAATTAATAACTGAATAAGTAAACTCTTATTTGTAAGAAAAGTTTTATGATTTGAAAATGACTGAATAATAACCACCGTATCAATTTAAAAGACTTATACATTTTATTATAGCCTAATCAGAGTATTTTAATATAATAATATATTGAGATATTAATTAAAAAGAAGCTATTAAAGCACAAATTATAAGGAGAAAATTATAAAGCACGTATTATGTGCAATTATAAAATCTAATTACCACTTAATATATTTTACTCTCATATGATTTTCAATTATCATTAAATTAAAAAAAAATTAAAGATAATTAATCTGATATTAACAGATATTTCGAATCCGATAATATGATTCAGTTGACTTTTTTTTATTTGCATCATTTAAAATATTTACAGTATTATTAATATGTAGTGTAAGTGTGAATATAAATTTTAAGAAGCTATCATTTTATAAATAATACCAAATATTTATAAAATTATTTTTTTGGTGACATTACTAAATTTTTGTTACGAGTACTATAAATACTATATGTATAAACGTTACTTCAAGGCAATGAAAATGAAAAAAGAAACGAAGTAAGTGATATTAAGTAATATCATTCAATCAAATTGCTTATTTTTCATTAATTTTAATATAATCTTTTTTTAGTAAGAAACGTTTTAAATACATTTCTTGAAGAGTAGTTATAATTATTTTTAAATTTATAAAAATTTTAAACTTTTATAGTACTCAAATTAAGATTTAGAATTTTTTAAAATTAATTTAGAAAAAATAAGAATAGAATTTTTTATCATATAAAATGTAAATTTTTTTAGTTACTATATTACGTATTGCCTGGTATTCAGAGAAAATTTGAAAAGAAATTTTTATAGAATATTTATTGTAAAAATATATGGATATCGTAAAAAAATTTTGGAATAATTTTTTTTATCGTATACGAATCAATCAGATTAAAGTTACATAAGAATTTTAAAATGTATTATATTATTTGAAACTTATCTAATATAATAACAATAAGTAATATCATTTAAGTACTAAATGAAACACACAATTTCGATTAATAAGGTAAAAAATACGTGTCATTAACTGCATCGAAAGTATTTTTGCAATATCTTGTGATATCAGAAATCTCTCGTCGCGTTAAAAAGCCGCAACGGCATTAATTGTAAAATGTCTATTAATTATCAGAGATTAATGGTCTTCTTAGGGCACGTAGTTGATGGCGGGACGCCAACGCGCGTCAAAAGAAAAGACTAATGAATCGTGCGCTTTCAATTCGAAAAGGATAGTTTTATAAAAGGAAAATTCTCCGGAATTGCAAATTAATGATCGTTTCGCTGTACTTGAGACCTATTGAGAAAAGTCTAGCTATGATTGTTGAATTAGCTTCGGTTAATTAAAAAGCTATAATCGATTTCATATATACGATAGAACATAATAAAATATCCAATGATTATCTGAAAATTAGTGGTGTCTATTTACGTTGATTTTTACCAATTTACAAATCGAAAGAAAATATCTTCTATGTATGATATTTAAGAATAGCAGGCAATATTAAAACTAATGTAATATAAATAAAATTTATAGTATAATCGGTATATTAGATTTAAGTGTAATTTAAGAGGTAACGAGTATAGCAGTCATTTTCAATTTTTGAATTAAATTTTTTATTTTCCTAATGGATATTTATAATATTTTCAGAAGTAGATTTAGATCAAAAAGTTTGGAATTAAAATATTTTTAATATATACGTTTTATATATTATGGATTTACGATTGTTATGAATAATTTAAATACGATTTTAAGATTTATTTTTATATTTTTAAATGTTACAGAATTAAATCAACTAAAAAATCATCAAATACATATCTAAGAAGAGTTTCAAAATATGTCGACGATTCGTCATTTTAACGAATGGGAAATTGATATACTGATATTATTAAAATTAACGTGATATGAGTTTTTGAAAAAATTCTTAAATATTGTGAAACGATTATTCCAGTAAATTACTATTCTTATAATGTCATTGTCGTAAAAAAAGTTTACAATTCATTGAATAGAAGAAAGGTAGCGAGTTGTATGTTCTCGTAGTTTGCTAAATATGTTAAAAGAAACAAAAAGTAGGAAATAGAACAATGAAATGGATAAAAAGACATAAAAGAGTGCTTATGTCGAAGACGAAATGAAAGAGCAAGGAAAAACTATCTTTCACGCGCGCATTAAATGCAATCTCCGATCGCGCGCTTCTCTTTAACTTACCTCGAACAAACACAGTTTGGCCCAGATTACGACAGAAGTCGCGCAACGCGTGAAGAAGAGGAAGAATAAGGAAGTGGGGTAGAATAAAAAAAGGCCAAAATGTCCGTAGGGGCACGTAAAAGTAGCAACCTTTATCCGTACAGATCGTATCTTTTAAATAAGCGTTTACTCTCGCGCAGAATTTTACACGACAACACGGAATATTATCGTTTCTCGTATATGAGCTTCAAAAATGACGTAAGAAGATATATGCGAATATATATCATGCATATCTGCAAAGGTAAATATAAATTTTACAAATTTTAATTATTAGATAAATTAAATTATTTTATTAATAGATGATTTTAATTTATGTTTTGTCAATACGGATAAAGGGCTAAAGTATTTTTTATTTTATATCTCCGTATAAATTTATGTAAAACTTTTCGTCAAAAATATATAAAGTTGCAAATAATATTATCAAAGAATTGTTTATTATAAAAATTTAATTTAATTGTTAAATAAAGCTTTTTTTATTCATTCAAATTTTTATTTTTGGATAATATAGAAATAGAAATACAAAAAGATCTAGTTAATATAATTTAGAAAAAACTAAAATATACATAATTCATAATTTATTTTATAAAAATAAATTACTTTTCTAGTTTCTTTTTAAGTATTTGAGATATATTTTGAAACATATCGTTGGAAATATCTTTATCAAATGTATATCTTAAAAATATTAAGCTAAAATAATATCAAACTAAGGATCTTCGAAATTATACAGTGACTTCCTAAATATTTTTAATCAATGTTCTTATGGATAATTAAAAATTTTAAATGTGTAATATAGTAATTGAATTACTATATTAAATATGTGTGATATATTATTCTTTCAATGAAAGTTTTAGATTTTATTTAAATATAATAATATAATTTCAATAATTGATTTATGAAAATATAAATTGTTTATTATATTGATAACTTCTCTAACATTTCTACATTTTAATGTCCATTAAAATTTATTATATACTACAGAATTGTATACATAAAAATGTGTGTATAAATTTGGAGTTGGTAAAATATAAATAAAAATCTACTCGTTAAAGTTGTTGTCGAAATATTTTATTATTTAAGGAAATTATAAATTTATAAAAAATTATTTAATAGTTGAAAATCATTAATATCGACTTTAGAAGGTGCGTTGACTTTATGCTGATAAACATGCTAAAGAAAATAAAATACTATTCATTCGAAGCAATTTTACATATTCTCAGACGACTTGATACAAGAGCAATAATAGGGAGAACTCGCGTTGTTTATTTTTTACACTCGTGCATTGAATAATGATCTTTTGTCTTTTATAAGCGAATAAGAAGAGGAAGCTAATGTCTATACTTCACTTAAATCACTCTCTTATATAACAAAGTCAGCTTTATTCAATTGTGCGAAAGAAATAATTAGACAGGAGGAAATTAAATCACTTCCTAGTAATGTTGTTTGTTACGTCGTTTAGATAAATGTATAAAGGTTCTTTTAACGTACATTATATTATTATTCGATATATTTTATTTCTTATATATTTTTAAACTTGCAAAATTTTAGGAAAATACACACACGTGCACACAAACACACACATACGATTAGTGATTTTAGAATGATTGACAAAAGAAAGAAAAAAAGAAAAGAAAAATCCTATATTTTAAAACTGTGCTATTACAATTCAAGTGACAATTTTTTACTGCAGATAAACTCAATTCCATGAATTTATACTTCAGTGTTCTTTATATATTTTATCAGTCTAAATATTTATATTAAATTTATATTTTATATTTAGCTGAATGAAATTAAAACTACTCTACGTGTTAAAATAAAATCAAATTTTTAAATAAACAAACTTACAAACTATATTATTTTCCAAAAATACTAAGTGTTTCTATTTATTAAGTTTCTTAAATTTACTAAGGTTCTTAAATAGTAAATAATTAAAAGAAATAAGAAAACCTGTAACCTATAATATACATTAATATTTTGTTTTATCTCCATTGTTTATGTAATTTATTAAATCTATTCTATAAATAATTATATAAATAATAATTAGTTTGATTAAAAAATAAGTAAATAAATATATATTTAATAAAATATAAAATTTACTTATTTGAATTTCATGTATTTCAAGAAATGTAAAAACGTTAGGAAGAGTATTTGTATTCAATTATCAATAATTCCAAGAACAGGGGACTTCGTATTATTTCATGTTTTTCTTCTGATCCAGTTATTGATGTATTTACTGAAATATGTTTGTCAGTTTGTGAAGATTACACTAGTTTATATATTTAATATTCGAATCAACTAATTACGTGCTTTTCATAAATACAGTTTATGCCTGCGGTTTCATTGAGTAAGAATTACATTGATTTTATGCCAAAGAGATACGAGTTTTGCTGTTAATATTTTCTATTTATATAGATTTCGATATAATTCGCTAATTTAATTTTTTCTATTACTTTCTAAACCTCATTTAAGTTTATTCAGTCGTTATACGTTTTATTTTATTAATATTTCTTTTGTTGATAATTAGTCAAAAAGTATTACATCGTATTTTAGAGCAGCCTCGGAAACATTAAATGTTATTAATACTTTTTATTACTTCCTTTATTTGATAGTCGTAGAAATTGCGCATTATTTTCTCTAATCACCTTCTAAGATAGTTTAAAATTATTGCGTTTGACTTTCGCTTCTGTTAAAACAAAAAAGTATCTGATTTTGATTCTCTCTAACTAGTAAATATATGATTACTCGATAAATTCTATTATTAGAGTTTATTTCAATTTTAGAAATAAATTCTTACTACATGTCAGAGTTTCTTCAAAACTGTCAAAACTTTGTTTATAATGCTTATTTTTTATTCTAAAAACCGTCATTATTGTGAGATCAATTCTTTCAACCATTTTATTTTACATTCAATTAAATACCTAAAGAATTTCTTTTTTTCTAGCTTTTTGACGAAATCATTACTTATTGGCATACATATCTGAATATAATCTAAGATGAAAATATTTCTTTTAGGATAATTTACTTTTAAGAAAGTTTTTTCGTAACATATGTTCTAATTTTTTTTAGGGAATATTCTTTTTTATTTACTTTTTTCTTTCTCCTATTAAACTAAGCTAAGGAAAAGTGCAAATATTATAGAAAAATAATGCTCCATCGTTACAGTTTTAAATACCAAAAACATACATTCATTTGTAATATAGTTTACAATATTATATAGAATTCATAGTTAAAAAGTCTTATTGACATTGAAGACAACAATAATAAATAAGTAGCTTATGATTATATTTATAGTTTTATAAAAATCTCGAGATTAATTTTCAATAGTATAACTTTTTTTCTTTTAGACATATTATCCACTGTAATTTAAGTGTATACATTTTTATTAAATTGAATTTTAGAAATTTTTTGAACACAATAAATAATGTAAACAGTTCAGAATACTTAATTAATTTAATCAAATATTTTTATAGTTTGTTTATGTCGTTGTAATATAAATAAACATTTTATAATAAATATTTTAGTTCTAAATAATTACAAATTAAAATTTAATTTAATAACTAGAGGATATAATCAATTTCCAATCAGTTAATAAAATTTTATTATTGTATAAATTTGTTATGTAATACGAATTGAATATATATAACAAAAAACAAAAGTATGATGTACTATATTAATTTAAATCTGTTGTAAACTATTCAAATTTTTGCTAAAATTAAAAATAAAACATTTATTATTGATTCCAATAAGGTGTAATAAATTTCTATTATAATTAGTATACTATCATTCAATACTAGAGTGTTGAAAATTTATGTAAGACTTAAATATTTTACTCATAAAATCCGTGGAGTTCAGAGATTCAGTTGCAATTATTATGAAAAGATTCTATTCTATAAGCTTAAAATCATTATAATTTTTCTGTTTATATATTTTGATTTATATATTTGCAAATTTCGTTTTTTAAAAGTGCAAATGAGCTGAATTTGAAGAAAAAATAGTTTTTATAACTTTTTTGCAAATACTTTTATTTCATAGTTAAAATATTTTATTTATCTAAAATCAAATTATTTAAAATGCTATATTTTATATATTCTAAGATTTATATGATAATTCACTTTCTTTAAAAACACTTATCATATTAAAATTCAAATGTTTGTACAATATCCTACGTTGAATTATTTATTTTAACATTTATTTAAATATTTCCCCAAAATGTTAAAAAAATATTAAAAATTAATGAAAGGTTAATTAATAATAAAAACTTTGTGAAAATATACGAGAATACGTTATAGATAAAAAACATTTTTTTTATATTGAAAAATTTCCAACTTAAATTCTAAAGGCAGGTAGTGAAAAATACTAAACATCTTCTGCTTTTCCTTTTCATAACTTCGTTGATCTTGAAGTAATTACTAAACTAAATGAACCAAAAAAGTTTTAAAATCTTTGTACAGTAATTTAATATGTAATAATATGAGTTTTCTTTTTATTCTTTGGTATTTAAAATCAATCATGTATTTAAGGGAATTTTGAAATTAAGGTAAAAGAGCTTATTAATTAATTGAGCTGTTTTATATTGATATTCAAATTAGTCAAAATATAGAATATAACTTTAAGTACTACATTTTAATATTGATATTAGCTTATATTTAATATATTTTATAAAAAATACTGTAAAAGAACTTTAATAAATACGATATAAATTGATGGAAAATATAGACTTCGAAACATCCTGGAAATTAATTTATGTCAATAGAATATTTTTAAATTCATTTTTATCAATATACTCCTTTAATAATTTTACATGACATTGACTCCCAATGTAAAATTATAAATTTGAAAGTTGATGTAACATATTTCGTACATGACGAGAATGATACAGAGATAAATATTAGTTCTTAATACATATTGATTGATATTATTATATATTATAAATTATTTCATAAATTATTTAGTAGTATTCATGGTATCTCATTACTAAATGCATAACCAAAAATCTGAATTAATAAAAGTTTCTATACAATAAAATATTACAAAATTTTTATTATGTACATAATATAAAATACATTAATTTTTTCATTGTAATAAAATCATAAGTTCACTTTAATATATAATTTCAGGAGATTAAAAAGGTTGAAAATGAAAATGCAATTATTATTAAATTAATAGGTATATCGATATTTTTTCTTATGATATACATAAATTCTCAAAGATATAAATCATAAGTTAAGAAAGTTATAAATATCGTTCAGAATATTTTATCAGTATTATAATTGGGTATATATGTATTTTTTATTTTATCAAATGTATGACGGATTTATCATAATTCGAATGATTCAATCAGTTTTATAAAATTCATCCACGCACACAGATTCTTTATTTTATTATTTTGCAAATATGAGTGAATGAACGATGAGATAGAGAGAGAGAGAGAGAGAGAGAGAGAGAGAGAGAGAGAGAGAAACATGGAAATGGTTGGTATGGAAGTGATATTGATTATTTTGTAATTTAAAATTAGCTTAAAAGAAGTTTGCTATTTATAAAAATAGATATTTATATGTTCTTCAGTATATATATTTCTTCAATTAATTTTTACATAATATTCTAGATTTGGAATAAATATATTTCATATTTGGTTTTTCTAACTTTATTATATAATTTTAAACTAGTTTTTTACTTGTTTCATGGAAATATAAGTATTTTTATAAGTATAATATTTATAAATATGTATCTTATGTATTTTCAATTATACTATAATTATATTCATTAATGCATTATTAATTTCTATAGATATTACATATTAATATTACATATTTATCTAATTTTTTTAATTTTTTGTTTATCTTTATGAATATTATACTTATCTAAAAAATAATACAACTAAAATTTTTAAATTTTCTTAATACTATCAACGAAAATAATCGCATATCACCTACAAAAATAATATCATATATCTTTTTAATACTACAGGGATACTGTTTTATTTTATATTTCTGCTTTTGCTTAATTTCATTTCAATATTGAATACGTAATCACTTACAGATTCATTTATCTTTTATTTACATTAATAATTTCGAATATTGATTATTATAAAAATATGACTAAAAATAGTATAAGAAACATTATAACTTTATATAAACAACAGAATAATAAATATTTTAAATTTTGAAAAATAGATGTTATGCATTATTTCATAATTTTTTACGTTATAGTTTCTATTTCTGATAGAAAGAATATCAAATCTTTCAAAAGAAATATATTTGTAAATGTATTATTAGGTAATAATAGTTACTAATAACTTATTGATTTGAATAATCGATACTTTCTTAATTATTATTATACAATCCTTAAACTTTATATTTATATTAATAATTATATTTAATAATTGAGAGCATAAATTTAGAAAAACCTAAATTATTAAACTATTTCATTTAAAACCAAAGCATTCGAAATATAAATAAAAATTCATAGTATTCTAAAATTCTGGATAGTATATTAAAATAAACTGATTTAATTACATTTTCCAACAATAATTTAAATAAAAATTTTATATAAATTTATTATTTTCCATTATTATTTAACTAGCAATTAAAATACTAATACTTATATATTAAGCTAATACGATTTTTTACAATAGAAATTTTGTTTTTTTTTTCATTTCAATAGAAAATAATATAACTGCATAACAGGACACCGAACTTATAAACTCGAAGTATAAGAGATGAAAGGAGAAGGAAAGGAATTAAATAAAATTAAACGCGTTCTGCGGATGAGGCATGTTTGTATTTTTCTTCTTTACAACTTTCATTTTTTTTCTTCATTTCATCTCATTTGCAATTAGGATATTCACTTCCGACAAAATATTCATTTCTTCCTCTTATTGTCTCTGGCTTTTCCATTTTCTTTATTACTTACTATTTTAAGCAGTTAAGCATTTCGTCAGTGTTGATAGTATCGAGAGCTTCTTTGTACTTTATGTCAGTTTTAGGTAGAAGTGACACAAAGAGAGACTGAATTACCGCAACTGAGACGAACCGTTCGCTATTGTTATTCTACACCACAGAATTTTTCTGAGCGTTTCGATAAAATAAGTATAAGACATGTTGACACCGATTGTGTAATGGAAATAAAAAAAAAAGTGTCAAGATTTGGAGAATACATATGAATTATTTAATTTTTTGAAACTTTCGATTTTTTATTATCATTTTGATTCGTATACAATATTTTTGATTTTATCTTTTCTAATACTCGAATGACAAATGTTAATTACTTTTAAATTAAACATAATATTATAATTAAAAAATTAGATTTATGCATGGAAATTTTGAAATATTTACATTTTTAGATTTGACTAGTATTATAACAATATTTTATACACAAAATTTTTCAAAACAATGAAAAAATAATTTTATTAAAAATTTTTATATCACTTACATTTTATATATTTATTCCTTTTCAAATTATTCAATTTTGTTTTTATATATTTATAGTAAGGCCTTATTTTATAACTATTTAAGAATTTATATATTATGATTATTTTCAATTTAAAAAAATTATATTAATAAATTGTCTATTCAGCTGTTTTTAATTTAATTATATTAATTTAAAACAAATTAATGACGGATACAATAAAGGCTATTAATATCACTTATTACATGTTTCATATATCAAAAGATTTAATTGTTTTCTTCAATTGATAATTATCTTTTATTAAATATTATTTTACTATTATGTAAACATTCAAATAATCATTAGTAAACGATAAAATATATAAATTTTTATTCTTTAGTTAATTTTTGTTCATTTATGCGAATTCAAATAATTTGATATTCTTCCAGTTTTTTTTAGAATAAAAGCATTGATATAATCATCAATTCTATAGTACATATATAAAGTATGAAATTACCTTTATATAATTTTCTAAGCTTTATATAATTTTTATTTAGTTATTTCATTTTACTGTTTAAGTAACAAATATAACTTAGTTTTTTGTATTTTTAATTATTCATTGATAATAAATAATATAGAAGCTTATATATACTTTTCTGACAGTTCACTAAACTATGTCCAATGTTTAACAAGAAGCGAAATAAAAGTGATTTAATTATTAAACATGTTCATAAGTTTTTGTTACATTAAATATTTCGTTGTTGTTCGTATATTAATATTTAACTATTACTATAATCATAAATTATTTTCTTGGTCGTCGTGAAAATATTGTGTATTAATAGAAATTTTCCTTTTTCATTCATCATTTTCAAAATAAATATACTTGAAACCGATACTACAGAGATAGCAGTGTTTGCAAAAAAGCTAATAGATATTTATTTATAGTTTGATATAGTACGTAAATACAGCTCAGCTTTATATTTATCCCTACATACAAACACTTCTTTTTTATACCTGTAGACTATTACATTTAAATATATATAAGAAAACAGTATTTTTTTTAATTTAACTAACTTAGAGCATAAGTTAAATAAATTCTTTATTATAGAATTGAAAATGTTTATGATATATTTTTTATTTATCTCTCCTATACATCATCAATTATAGTTTCGATAGAGGAATTATTTACATAAATTAAATTGATTTGCAAATTTCAAAAATGTATTTCTTCTCCCCATTTTTATACTTATAAATTAAAGTTTTTTAAGACGAATTATTTTATTATCCATTACTTAAAAAATCTACTAGTAGGTATTTTATTGTAAAACAACGTACGTAATTTGGACCAACTCAAAAATTATAAAGATAGTCAATAATTTATTATAAATTAATTATCAATTATTCATTATAAATAATTAATAAAAAATATATATTCATATATATATGTGTGTGTGTGTATAGTACAGCCGTTGTAAATGAGTAGGAAATTTTAATTCGTGAAATTGAGACATTTACACCCCCACTGGTTCCCAAGGAACTGAAACAAAAGTTGTTTCAAAAATAAGATCACCTGGATGACTTTAAACATTTGCTTCGTTACTCACTTCCATCTCCTTTCTGTTCGTTTTTCTTCTCTATTTTTCTTTTTCTATCTGTATCTTTTACTATCTCCCTCTCTTTGTTACTCTTTCTTCAACAGGATCCTATAGTAATCGATCCTTCTCCTTTTCTCTCGACCGCGCAAAGAGGCAACCGGCCATTAATACCGAAACATGGGAACAAAGGTTTTGCCTATATGTATATATACAACCTCCCCCTTTCTTGACTCCCTCCTTCCCTCTCACTCTCTTTTTGCTCGCGTTTCTCGGGCCCTTTTTCGCGTCTTCATCTTTCCATCGAGTTCTTTCTTGGTATTACCACTACTACCATTTTATACCGCCCATTCGTTAAAGCGCATCCTCCCTCTCTCTCTCCGTCTCTGTCCATCTCTCTCTCTCTCTCTCTCTCTCTCTCTCTCTCTCTCTCTCTCTATCACTCTCTATCACTCACTCACTCACTCACTCACTCGCACTCGCTTCATCTCTCGGTCGCAATATAACCCTGCAGAGAAGTTTGCCACCGAAAGAGAAAGACAGTGGTGGCACGGGGACGGGGGAGTGGAGGAGTGGAGAAGCAGAGCTGCGGTAAACGCCTTGCAACCTGTTCTGCCCGAGGCTTAGTTTCTCTTTTCCCGCGGTAGCAAGAGCCTCCTATCGCGAGGTTACTTTACTCTGCTTTCTCTCTCTCTCGCTTTCTCTTTCCCTTTCTACCCTCCTCGTCGCTTACTTGCTCTTTTCAGGTACACGCGTACGGAGTGGCGGCTGCGCCTCGCGCCTGAGAGCCAGAGGCAAGAGGAAACGGGCTGCTTCGCGAAACGTACGATGGAACGGAAGGACTCCAAGTATATAATGTGAGGGGGAAGAGGAGAGCGAGAGAGGAAAGATATGCGAGGCGCACCAGCTCCGAGACAGGCGGCGCGCGCCTACAGACTCCGCGCGAACCTTCCTCCGCTCTTTCTCTCTCCCTCCCGCACTCTCTCGTTCTTCCTGTTCCCTACGTACATTGACATTAATATTCTCTGGTAAAGTCGGCCGTATTCGCTCTTTAGGCGTGGTCAACGATGTTAGCATCAATGTTGTTCGCTATACATTCTCTTAGCTGTACAACCTTTCCCTTTATCGTCTTCTCATCGTTATTAAGCATATTCCTGTTAATATTTAAACGTTACATACCCTTTCTCACCTACATTTAAAAAAATTTTTCCCTTATTTTCAAAAAGAGCTGCGAATCGTTTTCGAATAATTTTACGTAAATTTCAAAATTTTCTCTTTTTTCGCAATATTTCCATTATAAAAAGGCAAAAAAGGACCAATTATAAGCTGTTCGTGTTACGATTTTTCTTTATACTTTTGCATCATTGAAACGTATTTACGCAATAATATTTACTGCCAATACCATATTCAAATACATAAAATTAAAATTATTATTTGAAAATGAAGTTGTATAAATTGATGAAACGAAGGCTTAAATTAATGGCTCAAATTTTTTGTTAAATAAATTGAGCAACAGGAATAAAAATACGGAATGATTCGTAAGTATATAAAAAATTTAAAAGGTAATATCGTTTTAAAAAAATTTTTTTTAGGAAAAGTTAAATATGCAACGATATCAAGATACAGAAATTTACAGTGTTAATAAATACCTTGATTTACATTTATTATCTTTTATTCTTTATATCTTACGAATATTAAGCTAATACAATATTATTGTTAAAGTTTTATTCAGTATTTAAATCTTGTCTTTTAAATGAGAAAGAAGTAAAATATGTAGTCCAATTAAAAATCTGTGATATTAAAAAGTAATAATAAAATAATACCGAAAATTATATTTTAGTATTATTCATATAAATAAAATTGACGCAAGTCATAGTTAGAAGTATATTAACTACGCATAAGACTTATAAAAAAATTTCCATAATTTGTAAAATATTGCTAACATAAATATTGATGATTTTCATTCCTATGCATAGTTATTCCAAAAAAAATACAGAATTTATTAGCCGAACTAAAATCAATATACATAAATATCGATGTATAGTTTTCAGTTTGAAATACTTTGTAAGACATTAATTGCCTTAAAATGCGCCTAATTCGAAATGTTTTGTTACATCTCAAGCAAAAACAATAATCTTAATTAACGATAGTTTTAAAGTAATTTAATTGAGATCACGGTCGTTTAAAATGAATGAAAATAAATATTTTTCGAATAATATATATAAATTAGTATAAAAATATGAAAATTTAAAAGTTTAAAAATTATCACAAACATTTAATATTTTTTATTAACGCGCGATGCTTTTAACCGCTATTTGCTGATTTGTTTTCGAATAAAAGAACATCGTTATTACTAGAATTTAGATAATATCTGTGTTCAATCGCGTAATAAATTCTTTTTTCCATCTAAAATATAATCAAACTTTTTCATTAGAATTCATTATTCGAGTGCCTTGGTATAAAAAAGGGCTTTTTCAAAGAAACTTCAATTACTAGAAAACTATTTGAACATGTTTTCGCCAGTCATCTCTTTCAAAATTAATTATCAAACAAACACAGCGACCTGTATCAAACATACATACTTTCTTAATAAATTATTTTCTTGCAGCTATTTAAGTATAACGTCCAACTCTCTTCGTCTCTCTTTCCTCTCTTTCTCTATTTCACTCTCCTACTCGTCTTCTTCTTCTTTACGTCTCGTTCTACCTTTTTTGTTGCACTCGACTGGCGTAGTTTTCTCGCTGAACGCGCGCACACGCGCCTGATTCTCCCCTCTTACTTCACAACTCTCGACTTCTCGGGATGCTGCTGTTCTCGATTGCCTTTTGCTTTGTTTCTTCCCATCTCTTCGTTTCTTCCTCCCTCTCGGTATCTCCCCTTTTCTCTCTCATATTCTTCGGTTGCCGTTGCGTTGCAAACGCGCACAGACGGAGGCGAACACTCGCGGATTTACGCACGCACACACTAACGCTCGGAGGGTCTGCGGGAATTCGTGAAATTGCCAAGACGCACCGCAGCGAATGCGTCGCTCGATCTTTGCTTCGAGGAGGCGAGTTTACCCTGTGCACACCTGCTCGACCTTGCATTGGTGTTTACACGCAACAACACGTGCATACTCATTTTTAACAAAAAAATATATGTTATTATTTTTCTTTCTCCTGAAATTTCTCTGCTCCGATTAAGAATTACTTTCCAGACATGTGAAATTCAACGCTATTTCACCAATACTTTATCCCATTCTGTTCGTTTATGCATCAAACATTTTATTACTATTAACTCGATTATTCTTTGAACTAACTTGTACGTAATTATTATTAATATTTTTTAACAGTTTTATTTATTAATTTTCAAATTTAATTCTTTTATTATATTAAATTTGGATTACAATTTTCTACTTGAAATATCTTTTTATTTTAAATTAAAAACTGTGCAAGAATATTGATTGTTATTTATAAATAGATAATATAATATGCATGTACAAATATATATTGTTGGAAATAATCGTTTAGTTATACATATACATACATATGCGATAATTATGAATATAATACTGGAAATAAAATAAACATCGACTGAAATTAATGTATATATCAATCCAACCTAATACTAATTGATTAAAACTCTAAATTTTATATTTGAGTCGAATTAAAGATCAAATATCGTTTAAACTTAAATTTGATTTGAACATTGATTGAATGTAGAATTTATATTACATTTACGATTTATACACGTACATTGTTTTGATTGTATTTCTGTATTTTGGAAACTGTGTTTAAAAATTTATACGAATAATAGATGTATATGAAATATATTTTACAGAAAATATGTAAATTTAATAAATAGTTGAATCAAAGTTCACTAACGCTATTAATAATTTCACATGGACACAATAATTTTCAATTCGCTTATCATTTTATTTATATATAAATCAGATAAATAAAATTTACATACGATATTTCAAATAATTTTTGGAACACTATATCGAAAGAATAATAAATATCGGTGCATTCGATAAAAGTTAAATATCAAATAATTTGAAATAGACCAGGAAGGAACGAATACATGTTATAATTATACGTGTTATAATTATATTTACGGAATATTTACATACATATGAACAATATGTACGAAATATCGCTGTTCTGTATACATGATCTATAATTACAGATCGATTTCACTTTAATAAATTAAATTTATTTATTGAATATTGTGTTTCATAATTTCGGATTTTTGTAATTCCTTTATCAAATTAAATTGATATATTTAATTTTAATATCAGCAAATAGATTATGTTATGAATAGATTTTATATTTTTTCTAATACTTATCAAAATACATGCGAGTGTTAAAAGCTTAAATTACGTGCACATGGATTAATGAGGTAATAAATTAATTACCCATATATAAAAAGTTTCAATTTATTCATTTATATACCACCCCATTGAACTTTATTTTTAGAAGAAATTTGTTTCAACTTTAAAGAAATTAAAAATTCTGTTTGAATACAAAAAATAATGCAAGCAAAAAAATGGAAATACCAACTTTTGTAGGAAGAAACGGTGAAACTATTGTAGTGAACGAATAAAAATAAAGGGTATAAGAGCACACAATAACTCGAGTACTTCGACATTTTTTACTTGCTGTCTAGGACACAAAGTTCAATAATTATGCCAAAAAAATCTGACGTACTTCTCCGTTGTTATTTTACATAGTGATTTCTCATAGCAGATACAACAAGACATTTATTTTTCTGGGACAAATGCAAATTAAAAGTAACGTTTTAGCTGCAGTGGAAAATTTGAAATAAGGACAACAGGACTGAATCTGCAAGATTTATATATTCGTTATTCAGGTTCAGTTACGCTGTTAACTGTCTAAGTGATTATGCACTTTATGTTTCTATAGCTAGTTTATCTTCTTTAATTATATTCACAAATTTTGCAATTTTTAATTACTTTTCTATAAATTTTTACGATTAAATAATATATATTAAATAAAATAAAGAACGTTTAAATTATAGAAATATTTTACAATTTTTATTGGATTTCATTATTTATATACTTATTACGATACTCTAAATTTGTATATAAGACTTTATAATCTTTCGCTTTTAGTTAATTATATTTAATTTTAAAAAAACTTCCATTTAAATAATTGAATGATTATACTATTTTGAGGATCGAACAATTATTTCAAGCATTTTATATCTTTATTATTTAATAAATAGAATAATAAGATTTTACAAATATGTAGAAATATTTAATTATACATTATTTTATATATTCATGATTATTAATTATTTATAAATATGTATAAATCTAATAAAAAGTTGTAATTTCTAATAAAATATTAATTTACATTAATATGCAAAAAATTATAATTATAATTCATTATTAAATGTAAATTTAAATTTATAACAATATTAAATTTAAATATATTACATTAATATTAAAATTAAGATAGTTGTTCAACAATTTCAGTAACCATAAGTTTAAAATCAATGCTTTGTATTCTAGAAAATAAATGCATCATAAGTAATTTAAAAATATATTTTATATATTTACAAAGCTAAGTTTAAATATTTTATCGACATCTATAAAGTTTCTTACACATTTCGTTATAAACTATAAAAATATATTTAAATAAAATACTATTTAAAAGAAAGGATATAATTAAAAAAATATATATTCAAAATAATAGTGTTTTTTTACATTTTACGTTCTTATAATATTTAAGAAAAATATTGTATTGTACGAAGAAATATGTAACTATTAGTAATACTTAATTGCATGGCAGTGATCGCAATAAAGTGATCTATCAACTATTGAACATTCATTTTTCAAGAGATCTTGAAAGCGTAACTGTTTATTGTGGTTTAATATATTCGAAAAACGTGTTTCATTCGCAAATAAACAATATTTGGTTTTCTACTATTACATATTTAAAAAGCAAAAAATTATCCTTTTACTTATAAAATTAAAATTGTTAATAATTATAAATATTTTCAGAAATATTTATATGTGTATTTATGCATACATAATATTATGTATTTTTTGAGAGAAATATTGGTTTTAAATATAGCTTAAATGATGTCAGATGCAAGTTAAAACCTCGTAGACGAAATATAAATAAAAGTTTCACGATTTATTTTAAAACATAAATATTATTTCTAATGGTTTTCAAAATTTATTTGAAACTCTCTAATGTATTGTGATACATCTTTAAATTATGAAAACATAAACATATAATGAAAAAATAAATTAATATGTTTGCATAAACTATGAAAAGATTAATTTTTTATAATTGAGTTTTAACGAATAAAAATGTTTATTCATAAAAATAGAGATTTAAATCGCTATTTTAAATCTCAAAAGTATAACGAATGCAAATTATTTATTATGAAAATTGAAAATTTTCAGCTTTTGTGTCAGTGTATAATTATTTGATTATAAATTAAATTACGAGTGAGAATGATATACTCGATTTCATTTTTCTAATCATTAAACGCAAGCTCATTTAATAACTAAATTATTGCCGATGAGAAATAGGCCTACGTTTTAACAACCGCGTAAACTTCCGCTTATTCGCGAGTCAGCAAGAAAGCAATATACACTTACATTACAAGGGGGTAAGCCCATGATAGATAGATAGTTATATAGACGTGAGTATAAATAGATAAATATATATATAGTGATATAAATGCAACGATATATTGGTAGTTAGATAGATAGGCAGATATGGAGAACGAGAGAGCGAATATCATTGATGAATGCAGTGATGAATACTCGAGCCGATTTCACCACTGGATTTCATGTCAACGGAACTATCGACAAGCTGTTGCTTGATAGGTGGATTTTACCAGATTCTATATCTTATTCTGTGTATTAGATATATGTGGAGGATTCCTTGTATTATTTAAATTCCATTCCGATATTATATTTTTCTCGTTATTACACTTCAAAATGTAGCTACTTTGCAATGTAGTCAATAGTCGTATGATACATTATTTAAGAGTCAAATACCACTATAAGAATTTACGTTAAAATAATATATCATTTATGACTCGCGAGATCGTGTACATTTAAATTTTTCTTCGAAATAAAATTAAACTACTTATATCCGATTAAATTTACCTGGTTAATTTATTATTTTCTGAAAAATTTGTAACCGCACTGTAGATTACAATTATCGTAATAGAATTTTAAAAACAGGATCGGGTCGTTATGCAATTAGAAAAAGTATTCCCAGTTGAATATAAAATAGTTGAAATAAATTCTTTACAAATTGATTTATAAAATATCGACAGGAAACGTTTTATTGCAATTAATTATAATAATTATACCAATATAAATTATTTGTTGTAAAAAACGCTAAAAAATTTAATTAAAAAGTAGTTTTGAAGGCTAAATTATTTTTGAATTATCGACACTCTAAAAATTTCTCGCACACTTCGTAGTCAATCAATTCACGTCATAGTCAAGCATGAAGAATTTTCACTTTTTGCTCGGACCACTCGACACGGAACACTCCCTGAACATAGCATATCACGCTCGCACTTGCTTGGCATTTCATTCTTTCCGGGAGGGTTGTCGGTTTGCGCGTCTTTGGAATCCATTATAATTTCATTCGCGTGTTTTCGCTCAGTGGAGTAACGTATTGTTGAACGGGCGCGGTGAGAAAATATGCGCGTAGTTACACGATCAGGATCCTGGATGTAGAGGATCAAGGGGGAATTAATGCAATTTTTACATATGTGAAGGGTAAATATTCGTGAATTCCTTTGCGATATTGGGTTCAACTTGAAATTTATTGTCTGGTCAAGTATTTCATGCATACACACACGTACATTTACATGTTTGGAATACCAAACCTTATTTATAATCCGTAATAAAGCATTTATAGTTGGAAAATATATAAATAGCTGCATATATTTACATCCAATAGTGCAGAAAATAGATAAATAATAAACGAGCAACATTACGAAATTTTATTTTTAATATATCGAAATTCTTGCGCAAAGCTTAGTTTTTTCTTTTATTTTAAAAGTTATTTATTATAAATGCATAATATGAAAATATCACTCAACGGTCAATATCTTCTGGAACATCTTAATTTAACTTATTGAAAGAGATATAAACTTAATTAAAGTCCCGAAATTAAGATTTAAAATATTCAGTCAAATTAACATCTTAAAAATTAATTGATCGAATAAAATGACTGTATACTTTCAGAAATAATTAAAATGTTTTAAAGTCATAATTATTTAAAAGAGGTATTTAATCATCGTTAGAACATTTTGATTATTGATACGACGCTACTTCTTTAGTGTGCATTGATTAAAATTTAAATAAACCGGTAGTTTTATTCGATGAGTATTTTGTATTTATTAGAAAATATATATCGAATAACCTAATACATATTACTGGTTTAATTACTGTGGTGAATTCTTATTTATTGTTTGCTTTAATTAAATGTACATAAGAAAGATGCAACTGTGTATCGTTGTTTTTTGAATAGATATTTAAATTACAATTTTTTTACTTGAGTGTATACAAGGTTATAAATTGTTATGTAAAAAATTTATTGAATCCGGCACTTTCTGTATTTGTTATAAAATAAATTGCTGTACCATAATTTAATTGTTTTTTTTATAACGATCGTTTACTGCATCTAGTCTGTATATATAAAATAAATATTATAAAATAATAAAATAAAATTTATTACTATAAAATAAGATCGGAACTGCTTCAATATCTAACGTTAATGAAATGAAAATAAAATGGTAGAAAGACAATTTTGAAATAAAATCGGATTTAAAACTGTTATGAATATAAATTCAAGATTAATTAAAAGCTAAAAAAGTACAACATTCAATTATAATCTAGTATAAATAGATTGCAATAACACAAATTGAATGATGAACTCACTAAATAATAGGTATAAACTAGAA
This sequence comes from Dolichoris vasculosae, assembly GCA_018907195.1. NCBI lineage: Eukaryota > Metazoa > Arthropoda > Insecta > Hymenoptera > Agaonidae > Dolichoris > Dolichoris vasculosae. Next base: position 17,613,635 of record JACCHY010000002.1, on the reverse strand, counting down.
ATGATGCCTTAATAGCTGTAAAAAATTATTTTTAAATTTTATTGATTACTATAACTATAAATAAAGATTTCATCTTTAGAAATATATTAAATACCCGAGTAAATATAAGATGTCGATATCACTATCTTGACATATTGAAAACGTTTTTTCAAAAGTGTTATTTTCAATTGTCAACAATAATGACATCTACTCAGTGCGTCGATATAGTCATATCTTTTTCTCTGGGTGATATTGGATCTCAACATCGTAGACTTTTAAAAACATTGCCAAGTGAGATATTCGTAGATGAATGCACTTTTTCTTAAATGTTAGATGAGAACAATCTGTTATAACTTTGAAATGAATCCTTTGTAAATAAATTCTAAAAATAATTCTAATAAGTTATTTGATAACTGAAATAATTGTCTTATCGTTTAAATACTTTCTTTATTTTTCATTTTTTTTAATTCTATCATATTATGGTTTTATAAAAATCAAGGTAATTTTTTAGGGTTGGAGAAATCGGATAAATGAGTTAAAGATGAAAATTTTTCACTCGGTCACATATCATCTTTATTAAGTCGATAGCTTAAATAACCAATTTTATTTTGTAAAACAAATTACTATGTTTTAATATCACTTGAATTTTACGTGAAAATTCAAATATCTTCTTAAAATTTTGTGTCGCTAATAAATCATCACAAATATTAATAAATTCTTCCTATTTTTTGTTAAATCGGAAAAACTCTTTCAAATAAATTACACAAAAACTTTGTGAACAAATAAAAACTCAGATTACCTTAAAGATGTAATAAAAGTGAATAATATCGATGCTTTTCAAAAGGTAAAAATGATTTTTTATTATTGAACGATCAATATTGACGTTTATTAATTAATTTAAATATCATCTTTTTCTTTTATTTTATAAAGTTCACGTTAATCAATACAAAGACGTATATCATCATTTTTCTTTTTTGCTATCATTGAACATCTACATTTGAATTATATTTGAATTCTATATTTAATCTATCAGATAGCATATGGCTAATTAAGAGAGTTGAAATATATTTCCTGTATCTCTATCTATTCTTCCATAGATTTTAAAATCTACGTATAAATCATTCGTTATATTGTTTTAAAACATTATAATATATCTGTTTAAAAACTATTTTATATCTTAAACCAAATTATCTTTATTTAATTTATTTTACTTATGTAAAATTGTAACATTTTAGTCATTCATGTAGCTTATTTCCGGATTAGACAAAAAATCTCTTCCTAGTACTATTACGAACCACATACTATTGACCTGAACAATATAAAACAATAATTTTATTTTTTTTTTTACCGCTATATTTTCATGCAAAACTGATAATATTTCCACCAGCGAGTCGCGAAATTACCACAAAATTCATGATTACCCTCGGGTTAAGGCGCTCTCGTAATTTCCAGTACAAAACTATACTTAATAAAAATTATGGGTGATCCCAAGTATATCTTTATATTTAGCATATACTTTTATGTATGATTATTTTTATCTTTAATTCATACCCTAATAAAATTAATTGTAGAATAATTTTCATCGAATGAATCGTATTCGTCTACTTTATTATTTTCTTAGAAAAATCATTTTATATATTTTCGGTGAAATCGCATTGAAATAAGCTTCCTTTTATAATTGGAATCGAAGTAGTTCTCAAAAAGTTTACGAATTTTTTAAAATGCTTAACGTGGAACTATATTTCAAACATCTTTGATTTGTTATTATTTAATTTTTTTTCATTTCTTATAAATTGCCTCAAATGATATTTGGAACTTTTTCAAATTCTTGCAATAAATCTAACGTTGATCTAAATTTCATCGCTTGAGCTTGATTACGTAATGGCTCGTCCATTATACCATCTACTAAATAACCGAAAAGCTCATCCGACGGAATCGACATTCTATTGCCCATGATTATGTTTTCATGGAAGCAGTCGGAAAACTATTTGCCGAATCTCTACTTTTCGTTTTCGAATTCTTTTCTTAAAGTTATTTTGTCCAATTGATCATAATATATTTATTTTATTTTGTAAATATGATGAGATTCAATTGTAAATCGTAGCGTTATCGATTGGATTCTTGGATCTCTCTTGAGTACTTAATACTCTTTTTAATAATAAATATTAACTTGATTATGATAATTCACATTCTTTTCTTAAAAAATTTTTACCCTATCATTAAGTCTTAATCTTACCTCTTTTTTAGAATCTGATACCATCAGGATTCGGATTTTTAAAAATTTTTTTAATTTTATATTGGTATAATCTTTCGATATTTTATTTCTTAATAATAATAATATTTTTGAAACTGAAAAAAGAAACAACATTCAAATTCATACTTACGTTATCGCTGTTAGCAGAAATGCAAAAACAACCATTAAAATATACATTTAAAATTAGCTATTGTGCTCAAAAAGAAGGGCAACAAATTATTTCTCTCTTTTTTTATTCTGTAATCCCACTTTTGAATTTTGTGTTATAAATATAAATAAAGAAAATAAATCAGAAGATAAAAAAGTATAAGAATATCAAAAAAAAATATCTTTATGAAAATAAAAACAAAATTAGATTATTATATATACTTTGCTTCCATCAGTGTCGTAACTAAGCCGAATTTTCGGTCTTCTTTATAATTTTTTCGAAAGGCAATTTCCACTTTTGATTTTTTGCTCCATGCCCGATATTCTAGATATTTCTTTCAAGTATTTTATTAATTAGACTATAATTATTATAGAACGATCAATTATTATTTATGTGAAATTCAAAAATCAGTATCGGTTGTTCGATAATTTGAATACAACATGAACTAATTAATGTAAATATTTTAAATGAGTTCACGTTAATAATGTTTTTATTAATTTAAATTTTTTAATAAAAGTATAATTGTAATTAAAATTTTAATCTATATATAATAAAAGATAAATTTTCCGTGATTAAAATATTTTTATTACAAATATTGAATGCATTTAAAAAACATCCATCGTAATATAGAATGAATAGGCTAATTCATTACGTAGGATTTTAATAAATAGAAAATATTTTCAATGTTATGAATTCTTTTGAATAATAAAAACATAAATATTCAAATTTTATTTAGATAAAACATAAAATTATCAAATAATAATTATTAACATAAAAATTATAGTATAATTATCACAATATTAGTACATGCATTTTATAATTGTAGAATTATTAACGAAAATTCAATTACCCAGAATATATTTGTCGTAAAATAAAAAATATACTACAAATTTTTATTCAATCTGAAAAGTATATTTACAATTGCAGTTTTAATTCAAACGTATTTTTTTTTACATATTTTTACAATTTATATCATTCTAATGCTATTAATTCTTAATTCAAATATTAAAATTTTATTTATAACATTTTCAATCAGTTCTAAAAATAATGAAATTTTAATAACGACTTTTACACTTGAAATATACGATTGATATGGTTATCGTATATTTCAAGTGTAAAATTAGTTATTCGTTTAAAATTGTGAAATTCCGTTTCGCTTCTTTGCACAATAAAGTTAATAAAAATCGCGGATTATAATATCTTCTCTATATTTCATAAAAAAATGTGTTTAAAATTCAATTCATATTATAGAATCGAAGTATAAAAAAGTAGTGCAACTCTTTCTTAAAAAGTTAAATTAAAAACGAAAAATCAATTTCCTGCTACATGTGAAAAAGAGACGGAAGAATAAAAATAGAAAGGAAAAACGACAACAAACTACTATGCGTACTCACAATTCTTTTGTAACTTTTAGCATTACTTAAAGTTTTGCTCGGACTCCTTTACTCTAAATCAGCTTTTGGAAATTTTCGAGAATAGCGAGTCTCTTTCATCCTCTCCCTCGCTTTCTCTCACTGTCTCTCTGTCTCCTTTTATCTCTAATAGCAAATAAAGGACCTACAAAGTTGTACTCACCCTCGCAGAACAGCAAAAGAGTAAAAAATAAATAAGAAACGCAAGACCGAAAGGAGAAAGACGAGTCTGAATGCGAAGAAAAAAAAAGGCAGCAGCTCTTGTAATTGAACGGAATCACGGTGGTTCCTTTGGCAGAATAGCGGCAGAAAACTATCTCCGTCTTTCTTTCTCTTACTCTTTCTCTTACTCTTTCTCTTACTCTTTCTCTTTCTCTTTCATCTACGAAATCGAGATCAAACAAATTATATGCTTGGACGAGTTGATCGCAAGTAAGCGTGGGCCTAAGGCCGGAAAGGAGGGGCAAACGATCGAGTCGAGGCCACCTGGCAGTCATTTTTGGCCTTTCTCGTAAGTACGGTTTGGCAAAATCAAAATTGCCAAATGAAAGATTTTTATTAAAAAAAATAAAAAAGTTTTATTGCGCAATGATAATTTAATTTTCTTTTGGTTGTTTCATAAAACAATTATGTTAAATAAATTGGGTAAGTGGGAGGAAGAGAAAAAGAAGTTAAAAATCTAAATCAGTAATATATTTTAATATATATATATATATATATATATAATATAGTTTCTTACTCATTTCCTATCTCAATTTCTTGTTTTGAATTTTGTGCAAAAAATATATGTTTAATTATACTTGCCGTTCAATTGTTTTTCTGTGATTTTGTTTCAGCTCGCATCGGAATCCATAAAAAGGGTGTGTAATGTGACTTTTTCTGCTTGAATTAGTTAGTTTTCACGCATCATTCAATTACTGGTTCCCCTTTATTCCCACGACTGTGCGAGTACCAAATAAATCAGTGTAAATAATACAAAGAGACTTTAAAAGTCTCTTCCGCCACTTTAATTTCATCCTGACACTTGATGCGCTCTTCGTTAACGATAGCGTGACAGAAATAGAGGGATATTGTGATCCTATACATGTAAAAATTCAAGAATTACACTAACGAATCGGTAATTTATAGATTAAAGGAATATCCTATATAATTAAAAAATACTGTACATTAAATTATTATTATTACTAGTAAAACGGAGCTAACGCTGTTTTTTTATTCTATAATTTGGAAAAACAAATACTAAAAAAATATTTTTACCGTTGAAATCAGCATGTATATTATTTATAGTACAGTAGGTTATTTGCTCATAACCTAGTGATAAAGATATTTTCATTTATAATTTTCAATCTATTTATACTGAATTTTGATATGTAACGATGAGCAACTTCATTACGTTTTATTCAAAGTAATCTTCAACCTTTTGATCAATTAATAGAACTAGTTTAATATCGCGTATTCTATAATTAAAATTTTCAAAAAAATTTATTTTTCAGTTTTCTATGTTTAAATATAAATACAACTTTAACTTTAACTTTTTAATAATTTATGATTACAAATTTTTATAAGTTTTATATGTATGCAATCGTAAATTTTAAATTATAATTTATTATCCACAATAATGAACACTTTCTGTCTATCAATTTTGAGATATTTGAGTCATATATTATTTGCCTGTATAATATATTAACTATTTTTATTATCAGAATTATTGAATTTATAACTTTAATATTCTTATTTACAAATGCTATATTTTTTGTTCGATATTAATTTTGTAAAACGGCATTATTGTAAAAAGGATAAAATTGTAATTCTTCGTAAGTATTGGTTAGCCAAATTGGGGTTTATCCGTGTGTAGAAGTGTGTGTGCATATTTGATTTATACTGCCAAACTAATACTGGACAACTCAAACGGTTTTAAATTTTGTTGGAATTTAAGAGATTAAATTTCTTTTATAAATATAGATAATGTTTAACGAGCGAAATTTTTCAATTTACAACATTAAACCCACAAAAAAATATTTTTTAAAATAAATACAATCAATAAAATACTTTAAAATTGAAATGCCATTTATTCTTAAATACTCATATTTTTATTTATGGGAAATAATTTTCCATGTAAATATTTATTAAAAACATTTTATACTATAAATAAAATTTTAAATTAAACGAGTAAATAAACAATGAATATTTATATAATTTTACATCTTAACTAGACGACATTATAAATTTTTAAAAGCGTAAACGAAGCTTTAAAGAAATATTATTATGCAAATCGTTATTAATTTTCTGATATATTTTGAAGAATCTTGACGATATTTTAAATTAAATAATTTCGAATTAATTTACAGTACGTACTTTTAAAAAATAAAAAATTTGATCAAATTTCGATAACTCGTATCCTACGAATTGAACATAAAAGCAAATTATATAATTTTACAACGATAATCATAAACGGATAAAGGTAAAAATGATACGCATTAGATACGAGAATTCGTTAAGAATTTATGTTCTCAATCGACTTTATATATTCCGTTCCTCTATATTATTTAACCGCAACAATAAATTTGCCGACCGTTTGCCATTCAAGTACGAACCGCTTATGCTACACGTCCTTAAATAAAATAAAATGTCCTCTATTTTATTGCAAAGCATTGAAAAATATTGCCATGTATAAGGAAACTGATAATAAAATATTTTTTGTCCGCTAATCTCCCGAGTAAACAGATAGAAAGAACACGATTCCGCTGCGGTATAATTTAGAAGGAATATTGAACTGTTGGAACAAGCAAAACCGAATATCCCTGTACGCAATCTTGGTGGACGGATGTTAATGCGAAGAGCTCCTTGAAGTAGCGCGCCTGTATCTGGACCGCCTTGATGCAAACCTTCCTCCCTTCGCCTGGTATAAGCATATACGGGAGGAGGAGAGGAGGAGAAGAGGAAGAGAAGGGAGAAAAAGAGAGAGAGCGTTGTAAAATCGAGCAGGTGCGCCTCGTCTTGGCATATATATATTTTGACGATTAGTTCTGGACGCGCGGCTGTGCTGCTCTTTCTCCACCTCTCTTGCCTCTCGAGATAAAGACCCGCTCGAACGCGCTCGTTTCCTTCTCTCTTTCTCTCGTTCCCCAGATTTCTTTTAATCTTATTCCCCGCCGCGTCTTTTTTATTTTACTTCGGCGCGTATACGTATACATCCTCTTCCGAAGTCAGCCTCTCCTCCCGCAGCTCCTCGTCTGTGAGAAGAAGGAGCATCGGAGGCAGCAACCAGCAGCTCCCAAGTCAAGCAATTATTATCTTTCCCTGCCGCCGTCTCTCTCCACCCCGGCATCCTTTGCTCCTTTTTCTCGGGACTGCAGCCACTGCAGCCACTTCAGCCGCCACCGCCACCGCCGCAAATCTTTTATGTTTCTAACGACGCGCCGTCTTCGAGAGGGAGCGAGAGGAGAAAAAGAGCCGAGCGCGCGCCGCCAGCAAGTGCAGAGAAAAGAGAGGCGCACGCCGAGGTGGACGGCCCCGACCTTGATGATGCGCGTGGTTCTCGCGTGCCCGGCGATGCCCGAGCTTCACCCGAGGATCCACGAATGACGGCGCGAGCCATCCTTACCCCACTTCGCGTGGACGCGCGATGGGAAAAACTTATCCCCTCTCCGTCCTCTCCTGTCCTCTCCAGAGTCCCCCGACTGGACCCGGTGCAGCTTCCTTTCTATATACCCGAGCGAGCGGATTATTATTTTTTCGTTTTCGCGTTGCCGTCCGGCCCCTCGGAGGGAAGAGGGAAGGAGCGGAAAGCGGCTGCTCAAGCGCGGGTTTGGATGTTTACAGGTGTGCGTTCCTCGGAGGGAGATGGATAGAGTATCGCAGAAGCTGCCTTTTCTCTCCGTTCTAGAGCGAGAAGAGGGCGAGACTGGTTGTTCGCTCGAGATGAAAGAGGGAGAGAGAAAGAGGGCGCCTCATGGGAGAGGAACCGGTTGTACTCCGGACGTACTCGGCTTCTATGGATGTACGAGCATCCGTGCAAGTGTTCGAGCAGTGTCGCTCATCTCCGATAGTTATGCTCCTTTCACACCGAGATCTTCGATCTCTCTTGGATCCATTTTTAGTACTGGGAATCTACACAAGTGTTAAAAAGTCTATTAAACGTAAAAGGCTGTTTCAATTTTTACGTTACGAAATTTATTGAAAGAAGTCACGTAATGCTTTGAATACTTTTATTTAAAAAAGTTCGTAAAACTTGGAGTAATGTTGATAAATTATAGATGAACGTAAGCTTCCAACGTAATTTATTCCAATAATTTTTCATTTTGAAACTTTGAAATAACTATAAACTTTATACCGAAGTTTATGAACTGGACTGAATTGCAATTACACACGATACTATTTTTATTTTATCGATAGAAAATTAACGTATGCTGTCTTTTGCTCATTGTTTTATCGCTGCCCTGTTTAAATCGTGAACCGTGAGTAATTTTTTTTTGCCAGCCAACGTTGCGTTTTCTTTTCGACTACGTGATCTCGTATCGATGTTCTTGGTAATGTAGATAAAGAAATAATCATAACTTTCGAGTGTGAATCGAGCATTACGAGTATTACCTGTAAATACAGGCCCCTAGATTCTCAGCGATTTACCGATCGTGAGATCTTTGTGCTTCTTTTCCCTCTGTCTCTTTCTCTCTCAATCACTGAATTTGTCGTTTTTACCGATGGGAAAAAAGGATCTTTGTCCCGAGCGTTTGTTGCACGTCGGCATTCCAAATTATACGCCTTGTACATAATACGATAGGCTAAGGTGACCAGTTTTATATACTATATTCCTCACCTGCACCGACAAGACAGAGAATTTGATGAGCCTTTTAAATAAATGAATTACTTCGTTAACGAGTTATACATATAAGCGATTCGCAATGGTGAAGGTATTTAAAAAATTCAAATTTCAAAGAGGTTACGGACGAAAGAGGTAATATAAGTAGAACGGAAGTACTATTGACCAAACGATGACGCTAAAATACGTGATCCAAGTGCAGGTTATATATTCAAATGGGATGAATAAAAATGAAAATTCTTTTATGGTAAAGAATATTAAATGCATTTTAAACCTTGTATTAAAGACTTCTAACTTTATTTTTATTCTTTGACTAATATTTAATTTATTATTAAGACATATTTTTATAATAAAAAATTCAATAAACTTCTATTAAAATTTAAGAGATAAGAATCGTTTGGAATATCAATATTTACATGGAATTTTAAATATTTATTACAGTTTGAAAATTAATTTTTAATAAAGTTCATCTGATATTATTTGAAAATACAAATTTATTATATCTTATGTATAGAAATATATTTAAGTGATATCTTAAGTTATTGACTTAAATGTTAGTATATTTTTTAATAATATATTAAAATCTGTTAGTCGACAAAAAAAATTAATATATTCGAATACATGTTTATAATTGAATAGATTATATATAATAATGAATATTTAACAAATATTATTTTAATTTTTTATCTTCTTTTGCAAATTTTCATTAAGAAATTATTATTTACAATTTTTATAAATTTCAATTATCTTGAACACATAAACGTAAACCATCGTATTTCAATTAAATTCATGCTACCCTTATATTTTTTATAATAAAACTAAAATTTCGATTATAAATGGCATTTTTATAAAAGGATACTTACGTCGATAAATCATTAGTACATCCGTAATTTTTTATTATACAATGATATTTGTTAACAATGGTAGAGGATCAAATACCAAATTGTACGAAAGTTTTTCGAAGTTGCTCGATAGTGGCTATCAATCAGTTACCTGTCGAAGAGCATTAGAGAGAAAAATAACAAAAAAATGACAGACTTTTGAGATAATGGGAGTTTAAACGTCCGTGAGGATCAGAGGGGTAGAAATAGACTAAGAAGATATAGGAAGTATCAGCTTCCTCTGACTTTTTACCAGGGAATGTAATGGCTTAATAACGGTCGCGTTCTCTTAGACATTATTTGACGAGTCGACAATGTGAGAGAGAAATGAGATAACGTTCCTTTTGAACGCAGTTCTATTGCTTCACAGACAGAGGAATTGATATTCTTTGTCCTTGTCGTCATTGTATTTTGAATAGAGTACGAATGAGTCAAAGTGAGCCAAAAATATTTTAGTTGTTAAAGTGTCCTGTGAATTTGCTCAAAATTTGAAATTTAAATCTAGGATTATATTCTTTTCATTTATTTTGAATGCTGCTATATTGATTATACAATTCATATAGTTTATAAAAATTTTATAAATTAACTTCTAGTCTAGTTTTTTCTGTTTTTATAATATATGTTAAATAATCTCTTCTTCTTTCTAATAAATAAATTGAAAAATTTTGCTTATAAAATATAAATAGAGAAAAATATAGGAAAAATTCCAAAATTATTTTGGATTGAACCTAAACTAAAATTTTCTTAATTGAATATAAATATTTCAATTTGTAACTTAGAAATCATTACATATTAGTATGAAGTTACAATAGATAAAATATTATATTAATACGTTAATATATTTGACTGTAAATTGTTGATGTTTTTTTGTTTGCTGGAAGTATTGAATTCATAAAATTTTTATAATAAATAAGCCTTTTACACATAAATAATATCCGAAATATTAAAATAAGATATATAAAAAAATAATATTATTTATATTCATTTAAATAAATTAATAGAGCAATATAAAAAATGAGTTTAATTCTATAAACATTAATTTTATTCACCTTTTAAGTTTTTTATACATTTCCCTTAAATATATTTTTGACTTCCTTTTTCTTTGCTTGATCACTGACTGTCAATATTGGTATAAAGCTCAGAAATATAATATTACGAAATACTAAATCAAACGAACTAATACACATTTTTTATATCATAATTGCTTTATTTGCAAATCAGTTGTACAAAAATTTAAAAATAAAAATTTTTTATTTATCACAAGTTTTATGATACAACTTACATAATTAATAATTCTCAAAATTTAAGTAATATATAATGTGATTTTACGTATATTCATGATAAATTTTATACTACATCAGCAAGGCACAGTGATCTGTGTATAACGCAATTACTTAGTTTTCTTGATTAAACATTATACCAAGTTTAGAATGGTTTAGAAAATATTAATTAAATTATACTTTGTACTTCACTAATTTGTAACATTATAATATTATGTAGCATATTATATCATTAAGAAGTTCTTTAAATAAATAATAATATTAAGAAAGATAAAGTTTACTTAAACAAAATAAAATTTTTTAAATGTAATTAAATAAAATATATTTTATATAATTATAAAATAGTAAATCAGTAACATTATCTTTATGTATATTTTACGAGACATTTTAATGTTCTACGCTTGTAAATCAGTTTTTGAAACCATAAGGCAGATATAACATATAATCGAAGCCATGGGCTATTTACAAAAAACATAGGCGTATTAGAAATGCGTTGTAAAAGATAGGGTAAAATATTATCTTAAAATTAAACGAAGAGCAAGTCTTAAAATCTTATATTTTGTATTTATATTAAGTATAAATAGTTTGTAGTTAACAATTTTTTACAGATCATAGAAATTTTAATTTTTTAGTTATATCGTTGCATACCTCTGCGATATAAAATTATAGATTATTCATTTTAACGAAGCTTTATTTTTTACTGAATTTAAAAATATTCTTTAGAATATAAAAGAATAAAGTATCAAATTTCTACATTAATTAGTGCAGAGTATCATAAAACAAAAATATTTTAAGGCTTACAATATTCACAGAAAATTTCAGATAAATTTATGACCTGTTTACTAACACACGCCTATTCACACCATACGTTTACAAGAGAGAAAATAAATCAGCACCGAACAAGAAAATACCTAACTGGCTCCACCTATCTCCAGAAATGGATTTTTTTTACAACTGATAATCACACCGAGAGTTCGTTCGCGCGTACACAGATTTAAGAAATGCAAATTAAAAGCGGCTCAGAATAGAAGTTTACTTTCAGAGGCTGTATGCTTATGTCCCTAAGAAATCGTCGAAAGACCCTCGCAGCGCAGTGTACAGATGTAAATCTTAGATATACCAAGAAGCTCCCCAATTCTCTTTCCTTTCTTTCACATCCCATTTTCTTCCACTCCTTTTTGCCGATAATATGGTGTATGTTACTGACTTCACGTGGATATACGCAGGAAAAAGATTGTCCAAAAAGTCGAGATAGAACCAACCGATACCTTATTTCGATAACGGTGAAATATCTGCTGTGACTTTTCTGCCTTCGTTCATCTTTTATTTTTTACTGTATTCTGCAAACTGCTGGAATATAAAAACTCTCATCAATAAGAACTTGAATTTTTTAAATTTACATACGAGAGAAATGTATAGAGATAGTATAAAAATACAAGAGAAAAATTACATAATTTATATATAACACTTAAAGTAACACTACTAATGCAGTAGTACTCACGATTGTGTCATTTAAATTTATGCATAAGAATACAATATTTTTATACCATAACATCGCTATTACTACTCTGAAAACATGCAACTTGATCTTTTATTGTCAATTTATAATTCATTACTAAAATAGCTAAAGTTTAAAATTCCGTTTTTGCCATTTATAATTGTATATAATTATACTTTTTCGTTGATAATAATTGTAAATTTTAGACATTTCATTTCGTACAATCTAAATTTTGAATACAATATTTATAGCCTATTTTATTTTAATATTATAATAAACTAAAAATGTATTTATATTTGTAATAGCGATAAATAATAATAATACAACGTATATGTATTTGACAACATAAATATATATCAAGTTAAATAATCGAAATATTAATAGAAAGAATGTGTATTCATTTTTTCACGATCATATTTCTAGAGTATCCTCAAAAATTGCTCTATTGCCTCATCTGTATACGTATAAAAAGGTTAGATCTTTGATAGTTATATAATGCTCAAGAGAAGCATCGAGTATCGAAAATATTACCGAAGGTTTGGAAGTTCAAAGAAAAGAACTAGATACGAGATAGATCTTTGAAATATATTGATACAGTAAAAGGAAATTTGAAACATAAAGAATTTCTTGATTTTAACTGGCTAAAGTACTCATGTATTGTTTTGAGGAATACGAAAAGGAATAATAAAAAAAATAATTAAAGTTTACCAATTCGTATCAAATATGATTTTCTTTCAATTATTAGGTACGATTAATCATATAATATTCAAAAATTTCTTTGTAGAGATTTTAATAACAATATGATTTGTGAAAGAATTCTTAATACCTCTAGAACATTGATACTGTAAAATAAAACTACTCTTAAGAAAAATCCATAAAATTAATATTATTTTTAAATATATTTTTTATAATACGTAGACGTGTAATAATTGTATTTAGAAAGTAGACCCTTAAAAAAAAGTTTTTATGTACATGATTATCATTAAATATATTATAAAACCCAAGACGTTATACTTGTATTTTAAAAAGTATTTTAAATTTAAAAGTTTATCCTATCGCCAACACGAAAGTATCGTTTTCTTTTTTGCACTAAAATTATCTTAGATACGCGGTTATAATCTAATTCTTGTTAATCCAACTTAATATTATCTCCTCGTATATGTCTTCATTCACCGAAAAGTTACTTTTTTGTTTTTAGATTAACAGAGTACATGCTACAGGTTTTCTGTAGCAATATATTTATCTATACAACTTAATTTGTACTCTTCGATACATCTTCAATTTTTTCATCAACTCGGTTAAAATTCTTATTGTCGTTAATTATATCATTGATTATATAATCAGCTTTTTGTTTTTTTTACTTGGGTTAATAATTTCTAAACATTTGTAATTCGAATAAGCTGAATTAATTTTTCGTATTAAGGTATATGCTTCATTTATGCAATATGACTATTCTGACTTTTAAATTTTATAAAATGCATAATATTTGAATAATTCGATAGTTATATTAATATACAAAAGTAATATATTGTTACATTATCTAAATGCTTTTATTTTATAGGGTTTAAGAATATCAAGATTTACATAAAAACTATACTTACGTATCAATGTTGAACTTCTCATGCCGTAAAATCTTCTCAACAAGTTTATCAAATGATTTTTAAAAGTTTAAAAAATAATGAAAATATTTAAGGAAATATATTTTACTTTTATTCACATTTGCCAAGTTGATATTACGTGCACGGGTAATATTAAAAAAAATATTTTCAACGGATGTTTTATTTTAACATAAATAGTTTTTAAGCTGTTTGATACCTGTAGTTATTCCAGACACATTCCGCAAAATATAATAATCGATGTATTATATTGTATATTAAAAAAAATATATGAAATTAGAGCCGTCGTGAATTATAATTTTTTATGCTATATCATAGTATAATTTGAAATAATTGCAATACACGTAAATTTATTGCAGCCTAAAATTTCTATAAATCCGTTACACAAACCATAATTCTCCGTGTAATATTTAAAAAAATCTTAAGCACTTAAGGTGAAACATTGAAAATGATGTTATATTTAATGGAAATAAGCACAACAACGTACATTGTATAATTAAATCGAAAATAATTAGCGTATCTGAAAGTACAGAAGATCGTTTTGTACAACTCATCTCCATTCCGGCAATAAAATATCATCTCCGATAAAATAGCATTGATTAGCTGGTTAGCCCAACCCTCGAAAGCAGACTAAAAAATAAAAAGTGACCTTCGCTTTCTAACGCGTTTGATTTTATGAATTTTCTCACGAGGGCTCACACGTACTCGCACACACGGAAAATGCATCCGCGCACACGGCGATTATACGGAGAGGAGCTTCCTTGGCTTTTTATTCCTCCTGCATCCTTTTTTCCCCTCTTTTACCCGAACACTCCGGGGCGATGCGCTCTGCAGATGTGCAAGGCGCGCGCGAGTCGAGGATTACGAGAGTATCCACCGGGAGAACCGGTATCCGACAGACGTCCGGCTTCTTCCTGATTTTGTAGTGCAGCGCTCGACGACGCGAGTCAAGGATGGAGTCTACTAAAGTTTCGTTGTGCGCAGCGAGAAAACGTCTATACGGATTTTTCCATCTCGATCCTTGATTATTAATAAAACTTAGAGTTATTATCCTCCATTTACGAATATGATTCTGGTACAATTTTGGTTCGTAAGTTGAAGTATCCTTTCGCGAATGAACAGATTTTCATTTTCTCTAATAATTTTTATTATTATAAATTAGCTAGGAACTCACTCAAGTTTTTAAATAATCGGAAATTTTCAAATTACAAAAAAGCTGAATAGTTTTAAATGGTATTCTATATTTTTCAATTTTTATTTTCGCTATCCCGTGATTTTTCGTAATAAGTCAATTTACCATCCTTAATTATCTATGAAATTTTAAAAATGAAAGTATAGCGTACTTTTATCGGTTGATTCTTCCAACTTTTTTTTTTAAATAATAAGAACAAGTATATTACGTTTACATTTATAAAAGCTGTAAACTTGTAGAAAAAAAAATTTCATTTCATTTTACTTTTGCCAAGCTCGGTGTCTTATATACATAATCAGAAAATGAAAAATTTTCATTTCTATTCGTTCATCTACGCAGCAATGAAAAAAACAAGCGCTTCGAAAGAAAATTTTAAACGACTAAAACACGAATAAAAAATATACATGTAATTTTAACCAAGAATTAAAAAATGAGTTATTTAAAAGTATGTGTTAATATTCATACATTTTTTTCGAATATATTACATACCTATAATAAATTTTCCAACAGATATGGAAATGCCGAAGCGTGAAGTAATTTACAATAATCGCTCAAAACATGATTACGGAAAATTAATTTAAATTTTTTAAATGTAACTTTGTAATATACTTATACGATGATTCCCACAAGAGACTGAAACGGAGGTTCCTTTAAATGGTTTTACCGAAGTGTTAGCATACGCAGGTGCTCTGGATTTAAAAGTAGATAGTAAACAACATGGTTTAAAATGTAAGAGTTTTACAGGAAGCGTGAAAATCGTAAATCCAGAATTAAACGAGGAAATAAATAAATATATAAGTAAAATGTAAGTTTAAATTAGATTAACTGGATTTCAAACTAAAACTCAGTACTAAAATTTTTACTAGTGTAAGAGATTTAAGCGCTTGTTATAATTTTAAAGAGAAAAAATTAAATCTGGAAGTATAAAAGCAAGAAACTGAATTAAAAAAATGTGAACTTAAAGTTATTATGATTCATAATTAGGTGTTTACAATTACAATCTGAATATAAATGAAAATTATGAAATATTTTAATCAGTTTTTTAGTATTCATTTATAATGTTGGATAATTATGATTTTGCAAGATTTCGCACCCATGCATTTGTAGAAGACGATTGACGGTGCACGAAAGAGCGATTCTTAGTTCCGTGCAAAAATGCGAACTTCCGAGTTTAGTGCTATACAAAAAGTATATAAGCTAACCTCGTCATCTGTTATCGACAGCGACACTTGCCGACGCAAACTTTCACTCTCCATCTTTCTCTTTTTCCCTCCTCTTCTTCGTCTTCTCTCACATCCCACCCTTTTTATTCTCGCTAACGCTTCGGCGATTATCGCACGCGCGACTTCTCTTCTCCGCCTCGAGGATCCATTCGATCGAATTACTAAGTTTCGCGGCATTTTTCAGACCATCAGAGGGCGGCTACCACCATCGTCGATGCTGCTTTAACGATTCCAGGATAAATGGAATAAAGTTTCGAGTTTAGGACCCCTCTTCGGTGCCGAACTTGTCGGAATATCCAGATAACTATGTAAGGCATTTTTAACTTTTGATGTGCATTCAGGGAAATTGCGCACGCTGGTGAAACTTTTGTTAAGTAAAACCATTCTACTTACGAAGAAAATATACTTAAGAGGCTTATACATATTAATATATAATCATGTTTATTCATATTTTTCAGAGTATTGTCGAGAAAAATTATTTCTACTGTGATTGTCGATTTTTGCATTTAAGTGTGTAAAAATATAACGAAAATTTGCATTTATACACTACATAAAATGTAAATCATTGCAAATTATATTCAATTCTTGAATCTTCTATACGTAAAGAATGTACTAAAAAATGTAATTTAAAACTTTTGTAAAGGTGAGTTTGTTTTGAATATTTAATTAATAAAATTTCAGTTTTTAAATTTTTTACAAAAACAGGCGTATTTTATTGTACATAATCAAAAACCTACCTTTTATTATTCATCCAAAATATGCGTAAAATTTCGACTTTTACCGATTATGGATTAATATAGGAATATAGCATTAAAACTAGTATGTAACTTAATTTTATACTATTTAACTTTATAGAATTATAAACTTAGTGGAAACTAAACATCCTAATGTATCTATAATTAGACTAGGATTCTGGTAAATTTATAATATCAGATTTTAATTTTCTGATATTAAAATTATTATTATTTTTAATGTATACTTTGTGTCACATGTTTTACTAAAATTACATTTAATGTAATAAAGTAGAAAAACTTTCAATGAAAGTTTATTTCAAGCGTAATATAATTTTAATAATAAGTTATGATAAGTAACTAAACGCATATATTTTTATACTAAATTGATATACCTTAAGGAGAAAACCGGAATACAAAATTAATGCAAATAGTGGTATACATACTTCATTACGAATTACTGTAAAAATATTTCAAGAAAAATTAAATTTGATCGTTTTATACAATTGGATATATTTATAAGTTTGTCATAAGTATATCAATTATATCTCTCAAAATGCAGAAAATAATAAAATCATATATTAAATATAAGTCAAATTTCAATAAGTTGTATACTTAACATGAATACTTTTATTCATAATGGGAACTATATATTTATTTATAAATTATTAATTATTAATGTATTTAAACTATTTTTTACTTTAGATAATATATTACTTTACGTAAAGATATAATACGAATCAAAATTGATTAAAAATATTTATATAAATATATTTTATGATATCTGTTGAAATTTGAACGAAATTTATATTCTGACTTACTTTTTTACTATAATTCTCATATATTCATATCCATAATATATAGTGTAATATAAACAGTAAATAACTATCCTGAATTTTATTTTATGTTTTTAATTAAAATAGTTGTTTCATGCGAATATTCAAATGTTTCCAATACTAGACCATTATTCTAAATATATTTAAAAGACGTTAAATTATTTTTTGTTGTAATTATTTAATTATCTTTTATGAAATCATTAGTTTCTATTAATAAAGTATTAAACAATTAAATAAAATACTAAATTCATCTATATATATATTTAAAATATTCTTTTCAAATTAATATCTTTATTAAAAAAATAATATGACATTAATCATTCAGTTTGCTCTAAAGTTTATAGAAATTTTCTTCACAATTATATTTCAAAATCTATTCGTATTCAATGCTTGCACGGAATTTGAACAGGATAATTAGTATAATTAGGTTCATGAAAGCACATTTCAGTTTTCTTCAATATTAGAGTTTTTTAATTGTAAAATATGTTTCTTTTATTAGAATTCAAATTATATGTTCTTTATATTAGAATATAATATAAACTTTTGAATTAGAAGAATCAAATATTTTTTGAATGATGATTAATGTAAATTCTTAATGTATTTAAATCATTTAAGATACTTAGATGTTAAGTGGGTAGCTTTCAATGATTGATTGATATTTGTCAATTTTCTCTATAGCAGGGGTAATGAAACTGACATGAGTGTACTACATGGTAAATACAACAAGACATACAGGTAAGTCGAATTAGCTTAAATGATTTTGTCAGAATAGAGGCTTCAGTATATTTCTAAATATATAATGTGCTAAATACAAATTAGTTGATATATGCTGGTTTTTATATTATTTTTAGATCATAAAAATAATCGTCAGTGATAAATCAAATTGTAAGATAAATACTTTAGATTTATCTAAACTGTATATTCAAACAGTAAATTAGAAGGTTTTTTCATCTTTTTGTCATATTAAAATTAAAATAATTTCGTTTGATAATTAAGGTGTTTTAAAAGAATTATTATATAAATATATTATATAAATATAAAATATTTATTTTAAGTAATAAAAAAATTATAAAACATATGAAAACGTCATACTGAAGAAAGTAATAAACCAAGTAAAGAAAGCATCAAATCAAAATGAACTATTTCGTTTATAGGACGTAAATAATTTTCTTTTTCAATTTAATGTATCAAGATTTTTCTATTAGAAATAAATAATCATATAAAATTTATAATCTAAAAACATAATCTATTTAAATAAAAATAAAATTTCTAAATTTTAGATTTGCACTTCACTATATTTCATATTTTTCTTCATATTTTACCTTATATTTGACCTTATACTTGATCTAACTTTAAGCAATAAATTAAAAATTAACTGTTTTCTTAGTTATCATAAAATTACTGCAAAATTACCAGATATATCGATGAAAAGTAGAAAAATTTACAAATTTTTAACAAGACTTTCTTTTTAACATTATAAAAAATAAAACCTTAGGTATAAAAACTTCAATAATAAATTTAATTTTAGTACCCATCTACCGATATAAAGTAACTTTTCTTAAAAGCTTAAAATTGATAATAACTGTTATAAATTTCTACTCTGTAAATATATAACAAATTTTTATTTAAAATCAATAATTTATTCGAATAAAATTTTTTCTTAGCAATATTTTTATAATGAAGATAAACAATCGCCCCAAGAATAAATATTTATAGGTATTTTATAAAATTGTTAGATAATATTATAGTTTTTTAATTCAAAATATTGAAAATATATACGCGTATATACCAGAATTCTTTATGTTACATTTTTAACTCAAACATATTTTTAATTTTCAGGAACTTCTGCTTAATTAGAAAACAAAACTTTAATTAAGGTGTTCATAATAAAACTTAATTATTTTTCTCCTGGAAAGAATACAATTAACAAGTGATATTTTTTTAATTCAAATTTTTATGCTTTCGACAGAAGATTTTTCATCCAGATAAAATATTTAAAAATTAATTATTTTTAGTACATTTGTAATTATGTTTCTTTTATTTAAAACTATCCTTTTGAATAATTATTCGGAATCTTAATAAAATTTAAAAGTTAATAATCAGTTTTTCAACTAGTTTCAGTATCACTAATATGAAATATTGAAACAATATCCTCGTTATTAAATTTTTATAAAGTAACTAATTATTAAATTTCACGCTATTTCGATAATTATCACTCCGTGTTCTCAGATAGCATCGTATCATGATATATAAACGCACATAGTAACTCCTAAAGTCAGTAACGAGTGTGGGATAGTAATTTTTATCGTCTATATTCGCGAACCTCGGCAGTGATCCTAATAACATCCGATAACAACGCCTCATTATTGCAACGAGTGAATTTCCACGTTAAAATTCGGCGTTAATTTTGAAGTTTGTTTCCAGTTTCCCATTAAAAAAAACGCATCATCGTATATTCGCAGAGAACAGCTTCGGTACAAGTACGCGCTTACATAAGTGCAGTACGCACCAACGTATCAACGCTCGAAGCTGTTTGTGAACGAACTGTTGCCGCTTTATGGCTGCGTTGGCTGCTGCGAAGCGAATCTTACGAGCTCGCTATTCGAGATGTTCCGTGTTTTCTACAAAGAAAAATAACATTTCTTATAAGATATAGTGTTTGTAATTCGTATTTACCGAAAACAAATAATAGAAAATAGTTTCAAAGAGAAAGCTAAGTAAATACTGCCAATTTTGTGCCAGAGATTTGGATTTAACAAGATTCTTTGTTTACGGAATAACAGAATCGGAGTGTGTGTTTTGAAAATAATCTCGTCTATATCTTGATAAAATCATTCGAATATGCTGGTATGTTTTTACGTAGGGTTGAACGAATGCGATGATACTCATACTGTGATATAGTTTTGTACCTGTCATGTAGCTACTTTGAAATTTTGTTCCACGATATAATACATTTTTTTTATAATAATATATGATTTATATACAATAATTGTAGATCTATTGATTCGGAACAATAAGCAAAAAGATTTAATTTGTTTTATTGAAACACATTTTATTAACAATTTTTTTAGGTATTTTCAGCTGATGTGATCCAATATTTACGTGACTAACTTTTTTAAGTAGTCAAAGTCAAAGAAAAATGAATCTTATAGAATATTCAAATTATTTAAATATTATAATCGCAAAGATCGATTTGATTTATTATACTATAATACCTTAGATATCATGTACGTACAATATATAATTATTAATACAAATTATTATAACCTTACACGTAATATTATAATATTGTCATTTAATTAATTTGAGTAGTATTATTGAATAGTCTCTAATATACGATATAAATATTTAGTCATCTAATAAGAAATGTTTGGTAATTATACATTTAACAAAATATTTTAGATTTTGTAAAAATAAAAAATCAAGAATTTGTGATAATTTTATTCTTATTTTATTTTATGGTACATATTTAAATATTTTTAAATATTAATGTTATTAACCTTTAATTTTAAATAATAATAATGGTAGAGCTCATTATTGCATGAAATAAGATCTTCGTTATGTTATTCCTTTTTATGTATGAATTTGAAAGTTTGAATCAAAATTATGCTGGTGAAAGTCATGATAATTTTTTTGACTGAATTCTATATGACACTAAAGTCAATAAAATAATCTGCTAATACTGCACTAAAATTGATGATATAATTTTCTTGTATGCTCAGCACTTTGTCGAATCTACTGGACTATAATATTTAGAATAAAAAACTCTTGTTCGAATATATTTGGAAGAATTATTACACATCGAAAATGAACACAAACAATGTATTCTTGGTATTTTTTTAATAGTTAATAAATCACTCTTTATTAATATATTAATAATTTTAATTATCTACATCAATATTTTTATAATTATTGAACATTATTTAATAACGAGTAATTTGAGAAAAATGTTTGTATACAAAAGTTTCACATTTTACAATACGTTTTAAATTTTAGATACACCACAAATTTTGCTATCATCGTAATTTAGATATATTTTTTGTAAGTTAAAAATATATGATTCTTTGAATATAATTCAATAAACTAATTGAAGTATTTATGAAATTTTTAATTTTATAAATTTCAATTGCATGTTCATTTTGATCTTTATATGTATGTATATTTCAATAAAACTTTTTCTAATATTTCAAGGAATGAGCAAATCAATATTATTCTCTATGAAATTTACTACCTTTCATAATTTATTTTTATGTATTTAAATAAATAGATATAATAGAAAAGATTTCATTTAAAATTTCTGCAAATATTTTTATAAATTTAGTACAATATCTTCGATTATTCTATAAATTAACTTTAATTCATAAATATTTACTTTAGCCAATATATTTTAAATCCAAATAAATATTTATGTTTTAGATATTTAAATCTATCACCATTTTTTAATATCGTGCGGTTGGTGTAAAATAAATAAGTATATTCTCGAAGAATTTTATGAAAACTCATATACAATAATTAATAGCAGTAAGCTCGAGAATTATTGAGATGTTAGGTGAAACGTTAGTTGTGAATTATGTTATTGAATATTTTGGACTTATCGTCATTGATCTGTCCCCAATATTTGCATTAATTTGCATTTTTTAGCCATTTTTGTTTACATTACTGGGATTTTGATTCAAAAGAAACACTTCAAAAACACGTTATCGTTTAATTCGATAAAATTTTACAATTAATAAAGATAAGAATCATTTTATTTCGTATATCTAAAAATTTGTACGCGAACGACGATACATAAATAAAGTAACATTTTACTTAGCTATAATCGAATATTTTAGTTGGAATAATCTATTCGTTTCACTATATTTATGATTTCGATTAAGTTTAAAAATTTCCTAATTTAGGATATTTATCCATCTTGTTATAAAAATTTATAAAAAAATATGTTTTGATAAAATATATATGGTAAATCAAGTATTTGAACATTTAATAATTTGCAACGAAATTACTCAACTATTATTAAATAATAAGTTTTAAATCACCACTAAAGGTATAATATTAATCTAATTATTTTATATAATAAAACATTTTAAATCTTATACTTTTGAATTTTCTCAATCGATATTACTTTTGGCCTAATAAGTACACATCTGTCGTACATAGTAATTGAACGTATTACATAAAAAAGTAAACCATTATTAACAAAAATGAAAAATAGGGAATCATTGTTTGCGATTTATGATTTACTTATTTTTGTTAAGAAATTGAGAAAAATATCGAAGCCGCAAATAACCTGATGATTGCGATCATCGCATACCTGAAGAACAGCTGCACATCTCCCCAACGAGTCGTGGGATATTACCTCTTTACAACTTGACTCGTTCTCCTTTACGAAATTTAGCTCAATTGACCTTGTTTCAATGACGGTTCAAAGATTTCTCCCTTACTTTCTCTTCGTTGGTCTTCAAAATTTTTTTTGTTTTTAATTATTCATCTGTTTTGTGTACTGCTACATTTATATATATATCAATGTCGGTATTTATCAAAGACAGAATATTTATCTCGGTTCGAAAAAAATGAAATATGATCTCCAACTAAAAGATAATGCAATTTTAATAAAAAAATAAAAATATATTTTTATTAAAAAACTAATTTATTTAGTTTATGTTCACTATTTTAAATTCATTCAAATTTATTATTATTCTATTTTTAAATTAACTAGTTAATTTATTTATAATTCAAATGGGAAACTATGAATATACAATTTAATAAAGCAATTGTTAGCGAATTATTAAATTAAAAACTGCAAGGAAAAAGATGTACAATCATGCAATGCAAAAGGAATATGATTATACTACATAGGATTAAGTTTCATATAACCCGTACTAGTTTCTACTCTGACACATCGAACTTTGTTTTCATACGTAAAAACTACAAAAATGCAAACATATAAAGCGTTTAATTAGTGCACGGAGCCTAGAAAAGAGTTTGCTTATTTAAAAGTATATCTTTTTTTAAATATGAATAGCTTACGAGTGCAAAGTGGAAAATTCAAAACCTAGTAGATTTTTATGCAATATCTTCTTCTGTGTTTTTAACATGTGAATACGGGCACTTTTTATGTTTTAGTTATGCAGAACATTTTATTTGTATTTTTAAAAACTTGCTATGTAATTTACGAAGAAGTTTTTAATTATTAAAATATTGCTTTAAAAATAGAATTAAAAATATTATACAATATTATTAATTCACATACATAGTTATACGTATATATACACTAGAAATGTATGAGACACGCCTTTTTCAATAACGATA
Source organism: Dolichoris vasculosae (assembly GCA_018907195.1). Lineage (NCBI taxonomy): Eukaryota > Metazoa > Arthropoda > Insecta > Hymenoptera > Agaonidae > Dolichoris > Dolichoris vasculosae. Next base: position 17,589,457 of record JACCHY010000002.1, on the reverse strand, counting down.
AATAGTAGTTACAGCCGTAGTTAAAAAAATCCTTCAAAATTATTTAGTTAAGGAATGTGATAAACTTACTAGAAATTAATTTTTATCTTTTCATATCATTTTCCTCTCGTTGATTCTAATCTGTTATACTTTCATAAAATACTTGAATGATAAATTAAAAAAATTATACTAAGAAATTAGGGATTATATCGTATCTTGATTAATTTTAAAGAAGATAAAATTACAGAGAGAATGCATTCAATAATTGGCTTCATCTTTTCAGTTTGGATTCCGGTTCTTTTTCTCACATATAAATGTAAGTGAACTTATATGTTTTCTTTGATTAGCAGGTGGCAGCACAAAGTTGCTGTGTACAATAAAAGATCCTACCAGTACGAGAAAAATAAAAGAACAGAAAAGGATTTGCATGTTGGAATCAGACTGACTACCTTTCAGCATTTTAATTTTTACTTTTTTTTTTCTTTTATTATTTCACCTTTCTTCTCGACTCGTTTTCTTATTTTCTAACATAGAAAATCATATAAACAGGATAATAGAGTTGAAATAGCAGTTTATAATCCAACTTTAAAAGTAATAGATACAAAGTTCATAAAATAATAAGAATCCTTTAATTCACAATACTCTATATATTTTTGCAGATAATATAAAATATTATTAAAGATAAAAAAATTATTTTAAATAAAGAAAAATATAATTAAAATAAATAATCAAAATTAGAATTTAAAATTAATTTAAATCTTAAATTTCTTAACATTGATTATTTTCCTGTTTACAAAATTAGATAAAATTAAACGCATTTTTATATTAGTGTTTTATATTAGTTTTTTAACAAAATATTGTATAAATACTTTTTCTTTAATATTTGAGAGTGATTTCATTTTATTTTTCAAATGTATTCGACTGTATAAATTTTGTCTATTCACAGTACAATTTATTTAGTTCTAGTTGTTTTTTATTACATTTGCACGTGTTATGATTTACATTATATATTTTTTCTTTAATACAAATTTTTTTAATACAACACGGTATCTTTAAAAAAAATAATCTCGATAATAGATCTACTTATGAAATATTTCATTATATACTTTTATATTTTAAGGGAGTACACATTAAAAGCAATTTATGTAATTTGTATCCGTAGTTTTGAATACCAAATAGTCTCAATTAATACAATAACTTAACTCAAGAAAGTTATAATGCATGTCATTGAAGTTAGCAATGTATTGTATTATGTGTAATAATTTTCACTTTATATGTGCACAAATACAATTGTCCAGATGTTGAATAAATTTTATTAGATATTTTCAGCTCTATACATTAAATTTTAAATTCTATCGATTTGCTTGTATAATTATCAAAATATTTGTTAATTTTTTATCTAACATTTAATTTGACTAAACCTTGAATAAGTTAATGTAAATATTTTTTCATTGAAATAAATATATTACAATTAAACAAAATAAATTAATGTCAAAAATGCTGCGAGACTTTTATATTTTTTATTCGCATAATATATATGTATATATACGACGAATTAGAATGCTTAAAATATTCGTAAATACTGGTTTATAAAATATAAATCATAAAAAATATATTCAATTTTTTCAATTTATCTAGTTTACGTATTAGTTTTTTTTTATTTTTTGTATATTAGAGATAGATATATAGTTTTGGATGTATTCTGCATATTCAATAGTTTAGTTAACTACATTTTGTATTTACTTTTATATATATAATGACTACATAAAATTTTTATTTGTCTACATACAAATACTTTATTTTTTTGTAAAATGTTATAATATATGGTTTATTAAGTAAAGTTTTTGATACTTTATAGCATTAGGTGATTAATATTTTTACGTTAGAAACCATTTAATAGATCGATAAAATATTGAAGATAATTCTTCTAAGCTATAATATAAATGTTCTATGTATTAACTTACCATGCAAGAGATTAGATATCGGTTTATCTATTTTATATTTCATTTACTGTAATATAACAACTTTTAATGTCCATTTAAATTATTTTTAAAAACTATTAATATGTATTGATTATCTATATTATTTTTCTAACCACCTTTATATTTTATATATCTTACGCATAATAATTATAACATTTATGGTCATATTATCCTTAATATGTGTTACATTCTTTACACATAAAAAATGAAAATAAAAAGTATTTGGTATTGATAAAAATTAGTAATGAAATTTTTAGATATAATATATTAATAATAAACATTATTATTAGTGTTATTACTTATGCGAAAGTTTGTCACATTATCCAATGTCTGCTTTGAATTGAAGGTATATAAGTTATTTCTGCACAATGAATTATTTTTAAATAACAAAAAATACTAGATATTTCTTTATTTGAATGAATAAAAAGCTTAAAAAAAGAAATATAATACTTTATTTGTTTATTATTATAAATTAGTATTCCACTGATGCTATAAAGTTTAAAAATTTGTCAAACCTTTTCATGAAAACGTTTTTTACCAAACGTGAAATATTTTGACAAAATAAAAAATAAATACATATCGAAGAACAATATTGTATAGTTGAATATACTAATAGTCAAGAGAAAAAAAAAATCCAGTCTGATTTTTCAAAAATAGACACAATCAAAAATTTCCAGGCTCATTATATCTCATTAAAGACTTATTATTATACTAAATATTATATACCGAAATATTTTCATTTGTTTAAAAAACCGTACAAAAATTGAAAGCTATATTATTTTATTTTCATCATGAAAAAAATAATCTAAAATTGCTACACTATATACCGATGTTTATATCATAAAAGTCTTTAATTTGTAATATTTTATATCCACTTTACAAATAATACAAATAAGAATCTGAAAATATATTTTAAACTGGACCATCGTTTAAATTACAATAAAAGAAGCCTTTAAAATTTCTCTTTTTATCAAGTTTCTTACGAATTTTAAAAGACAGTGTTACTCAAAAAGTCTGCCCAATGCTTTTACTCACCGCTTGCTTCTGTTATGTACATCTCTTACGTACTTGGCCACTTTACTTTGAAAGGCCTTCAGAATGACTCAGGTTTCGTCTCGGCATACTTGTGGTTAGACGCACAAGAATCGAAAATACCTCACGTGTACGAAATGCATCCTTTTTCGTGCTCCTTGTAGTTCTGTTTTTCCAACGAAATGTGGCTAGCATTTTTAATGGTAAGATTTATTTGCAAATAAAAAAAAAACAAAAGAAAAGTTATCGGATGAATATATGAGAATAAAAATTGGTTTCAGTATTATTATTCAGAAAAAATTATTCTTAAAAATTCTGTGATAAGTATCAGTGAACGCATTCTCCAATTTTTCAGAATGTGTATTGAATTCGTTATATTTACTAATCAATACATACTTAAATTTTGCAATTTTAAAAATAATAAACCGAACAACATATTGAATTCATGAATCAAATATATTTTATGAATTTTAAAAAAGTAAATTTGTCGATAAAAGTGAAAAAATTACCAAAATATAAAATAAATATATTTAATCACTTTCAAAAGTTTAGAAAACTGTGAAAAAGAGTTGTCATGAAAATGTTAAGAAAATTAATTAATTTATGAAATACAACTTAATATGTTCTTAACAATGCTTACAATGCATTATAAATTAATATCATGTTTACATTATTAAAACACAATTTTTTTAATATTGAAATTTTGTGTTACATGATTAATACAGTTAAAAGTTATTAAAATTTCGTAGCGTTACCGAAGTAAAAATGAATATAACAGTATTACAATGACGATTCACAATATTAAGTGAAAGATTGAAAAAAAAACTACATCATAGCATAACTTCGATAGCCACTTATTGGTGCGGCGTTACAAAGTAACTTTATCTAAGTAGATTCTGAGAATACCGTTGATTTTTAAAGTGGTATTACCTCTACCGACGCAAAGAAACACAACAATTGTATTTTACATGTTATAATTGAATTAGAATGATTATTAATAAATCATAAAGTTATAAAATATATATTCGTTCTAAATAAATAATATTTGTGTATTTGCTGTTATTTAGGATTATTCGTTATTTTATATTCTTTAAATCTATATTCAATACTATTTTTAATTAGATTTATTTTTATTTTTCTACTGTTTATTCAGCGAATATATAGTAGCTGTTGGGTTATTTCAAACTTAATCCATAATTTATTATGAGATTGGCATACTGTTTCAAGATAAAATTAACATTTGGAAGAAAACCTGTTGAAAATAAATTTTAGATTACCTTTATTCATATGCAATTGTGTACATATGACTGTATATACAAGCCTCAAGGAATAATATTAATGAAGCGAAACCACTGAATCAACAATTATTAAAGACAAGAGTGCAATAATTCAACATCAAAACATTCTTGTTCAACTTAGAAATGTATCTGGTTTGTGCATTCGAAAACATTGTCGATGAAAAACGGCTGCTAAATTCCAGACAGAAGAAAATATCTAATCGTTCTTCGTAGTTAAGTGAGCAAAAGTATTGTACATCAGTCGGATTCGTAGACATCCAAGAAATCGAGTGCTAATAATAGCACTAAACAAACCAGTCTAGTAGATCTACTCCTTTCCTCTTGCTCAGCACTTTTAGCTGGAAGCCGACATTTGAACGAAGTCGAGAACATTACTTGTATCCTTAAATCAACTGAATCCAGTACAATAATGTTGCAACTAAGATTAAAAATTTTATCAAATTAATTTTCTGGGATCTATAATCACGGAAAATCTTACATGCCGTCAATCTTTAATATTTTTTATTGCACCTTTTAAATGATGTACAAGTTATTTTAAGACAGAGAAAGAATGAAACTATTCTTCGTAATAATACTGGAATTAATCTTACGTATCCCAGAAGAAAATTTTTCACCTCAATGTAAGTATATCCATAATATTATTATTTCAGAGAATTTAATTTTCAGATTATATAATAACAACGAATATATATCATTCATTTAACTATAGAAGAAATTTAAATTATTTATTTAAAATGTAATTTTTTCTTAAACTTTTATTTATATTACTAAGGATATTTTTAAATTTAACTGTATTTTATTTTTACAAAATTTATGCGAATATATATAAGATTCTCAAGATACATCAGTCAATGGTCAAAGCATGGAAAATTATTAAATGTATACACTCTATATATTTATTTTTAAAAGCAGCATTATTTAATATATGTTTATTATTTAATATAACTTAAAATTAGAAGTTAAATTTTATATTGTGATTTACATTCTAAATAGTGGGAAATCTCTACAATTTGATATTATTTGCATAATGTATGGTTTGATATGTACTCACTAAATAGTAAAATTTTAAATCTTCATGCCTATATTTAAGTAATAATCAAAGATAAAATAATTTGACTAAATTTGTGAATAGCCATATATTTATTTTACAAACAACTTATTACATTTTTAGAGTTTCAAATAGAATAACAATCGCTTTAACCCTTGATTGATGTATTTTTTATAATCGCGTATCACCACTACATTAGTTTCTACATCACTGCGAATTTGCTCAACGCTTTTTCCATTTAATCATTTAGACGTTATCGCAATCACGGATCCAAATCGTTACATACCTTATTTGATGGAATTTTATTTTTGTAATCTCATTTTTTCTTCTACCAGAAATATATACCATGTTTTTGAAAATGGTATTTTCATGGATATGGAATCAATATTTAATTTTTTCTTAACAACATTCGAATGTCATTCGGAATTTAGGAAGAAGAATAAAGTTCGAACGGATTTATACTAACGATGTTCAAATACATGGATACTTAAGTATATTTTAATCTTTGCTCTTTCATCAATTATACAATTATAATACAGAATTCTTATTTCTGTATTATATAAAAAAAATTCATTATAGTCTCCTACTAAAATTTACAAAATATATAATACAATGAATATAATTGGATTTTTTTAATCAGTAATAAAGGAATGTGATTGTATATAATTTTTATATCTGATTAAAAATGAATTTGATAGCTATATTGAAAATACTTTATACATCGATGAATTATAAGAATATTTTTACATAAATTTTGATATTCTAGTAATCGTAAAATTCATATATAATAACGAATAAATTAATTAATTAACTCAAATAATGTTAAAAATTTATGAAAATGAGCATGAATAAATATAATTATGTAAGTATAAAGTTATTGAATTAATATGTAATAAATAAATATTTACTTATTTATTAATATTAAAAATGAATTATTCTTTAAATGAATAACCCATCAATGATTTTGTACTAACTATTTGAAACTAAAACCATTTCTGAGTATAATATTGTTGACTTTATATTGTCATTCTCAAAATATTGATTTAATGGACATGACGATGAACGACGAGTAGATTTTAAAATATCTTTAAGAAATTTTAAAATTTTAAAAACAGTTTTCTAGAAGTTATCTTTCCATTTTAATATTTTTACTTTTCCATTTCAGATTAACTTGAAAAAAATTGAGAGTGTGTTAACTTGGTATTATTATCTGGTAACATTTTTAAAAAAATATGTAAGAAATTCTGTTTATATTCTGAAAAATTAATAAATATTGGATTATATAAAACGTGTTCTTCAAGATTTGAATTTTATGATAAAAAATTGATGTTTTTGATACCACTTTCATATACATATTTTTTTTTTGTTTTGATTTAGAAGTTTTATTTCGAATTTATACAAAATTATCAATAATAAATCTATAGAACTATAATTTTGATATTTTTAAGATAATTTATATTCAATAAAAGAATTGTTTTTAATTAGATATAAACTGAAACAGACAAATTAAAATGACTCAGACGAGATGAAATTCGTTCTAATGATAGTGGTGTAACAAAATAGTCAAATATATTTGCTTAACTATACTATAAAATCTAAGTAACGAAGTTAGACACATTATATTTACAAGAAGTAAGAAATATCTTTTTATAATCTTTTCAAATATTTTATGCACCCTAAAAATTAATTATTTGTAAGATAGCATTATGTAAAGACAAATATACATAAGACCGCCTTATTTTTCTTATTTACTCATTATAGAAGAAATATAGTACAGTAATTTTTTTTATCCTAATTGAAAAATGAATAAATTTAGTTTTATTCAATCAACTATTAGAGTTGCTAAATAACGAGAAAAGGTATTTAGTTAATCATATAATTAAGTGTTATAAAATGTATTATTTAATCGAAAACTCAATATTAATGAATATTTATTCAAATTGATGTTAAAAAAATTCTTGATATATTTGAAAACTTAAGGTTATAAAGATTATAATTCTAACAGATTCAGTAAATATAAATATTAGTAAATAAAGTAGTAGAACAAAACATATATAAAAAAATATGTAATTAAATTTACTGCATAAAGTACATGTAAAATTTATATGATTAAATAATAATATCTACTTACTTATCTTCAAAATAAGAATAGAAATTTCTAAATTATTTTTAAAATTAAATTGTAGATTAAATATTTAATCAATAATACTGAATGCAGTAGTAACTAAATTGTTATCGATTCAGTTATGAAAAAAGTCTGACTTCATATCCGACTACAAATTGAATATTCATCGACGTATAAATAAGTCGACTTTTTAATAGGAAGAGATGTCAGATTTATATAATTTTTATGAACAAGAAATGTACTTTAAAAATTTCATAAAAACAATTTTTTTTAATTTTTTAAATTTTTCATATTTTCAGCAAAATTTTTTTAAAAATATTGATAAATGAAACGACTAATGTAATAAGTAAAAGAATAAATTAGTAAATGATAGTGAATTTTTTTATTTGTAAATACAAATTTTAAAAGTTAAATAACTTATTACAGACTAATGTGTAAGTATGAATACTCAAATTAATTAATAATTGTAATAGTTTTAGTCTGTAAATTTAAAAAAATTTTTTTATAGTTTATAATAAATTTATTACCTTATTGGATAATATTTGTATTATCTTTATACAATTATTGTGAACGAACCTTTCTTATTTAAAAATATTAAAAAACATTGCATTTTTAGAAAAAATTTATATTTAATCTATTTGAGTTTATTTTATAAATTAAAAGCTAAGATTAATAATGGTTGTTGTTATATAATTAATTTGCGATATTCGATATTATATTCATTTTATTGCTATTTAATGTACATCCAATAATTGGAATTTTGTTTCACTTTGAATTCTATAATGAAATTAGAAAAATTAATTATTTATTCCTATTACGGATTTATTAATAGACGTATCAAATTTTTTGAAAAATTTAAATAATGTTGTTGCAAATTATGAACTTTGTTTAGTATAAAATATTTGGCTTATTAAGATGATAACATTCTTTAAAATAATTAGAGAAACAAGATTTATTTTCGATGTTCGTGTTATATCATATTCAAAAGAAAATTACATATCTATTTAATCTATAAGTTTCACGCGACAAATTAAAACACAAAAATTTTTGTTCAGGATAAAAATGTCATCTTTACAAGTAAGTTTATTTCACACTTTTTTAAGTTTCACAAACTATCCAAACCGAAAAATTTTTGTTAAATCAACAACAATGTTAGCATTTCTCCGGCAGAAACTGCCATACCTTTGCCATTAAAATCTAACCAGACTATTATAAAACTTTTGCAATTCCTTCCTTCTTTTGAACTCATTCTTTCTTTCTCATTCTCTCTTCATCTTGATATCTTCAGAAGTAACGAAGTGTTATTCAGCTGACCTATTTAACTTTTATACATACATTTTCTTTGTAAACGCTTGACTCGCTTGGACACTATTCTCGCAATTATACGTCAACATTTTTTTCGATATATATTCAATCATACGAATCAAGTTAGTACGTACGCACGCAAAGAGATAAGATTATAGACGGACTTATTATATCGCATGCAATTTCTCTCCCTCACTCGTACGTTTTATATTTTCGTATTTAATGAAAAGAAGACGGAAAACAAGAAGGAGGTTTGGTAAAACGGAGACAGAGAGAAGGAAACAAGAAAGGCATATATATTTCGCATGAAACAAGCGGCAATATAATGAATCATAATGAGTCGAGAGCACGCGATTCCCGCAGGCCACTGGTGTTCTTTGGCTCTTTGGAGAGTTTACTGCTACTGCCGTTGCTGCTGTTTCTGGGGTTCTTGTTGTAGCCGATGCTGTCGCTGCATCTGTAACTCTTGCTTTTGCTATAGGTATTATTGCTCGCATGCATATTTGGAATTTGGCATATTATCGCCGCGAGACTTCTCTTCTTCATATTCGGACTTGCGAACAAGGATCAAATTTGATGAAGATAGCAATAATTTTTTTCTTTTATCTTACGTAACCTTTATTTTCATATTTTCTTACTGGCTTTTTAATACAAAATTATTAGGGTTATATATATATACACATAGAATTTTAGTTTACTTATTTCTTTCAAGGGGTACATTTGTTAAGGTAATTTGTTACAAAATAATAATGCAAAAATTCATTTTGAACTTCTGTAATTTAAAAAATATGCTTATCTGTATATTTCTGTGCTTAGGCAATAAATACTTGTATATTAATATTCATATATTTATATAAAAATAATTTTAATGCAAAAGTATTTTAAAATAATTATTGCTCAAATGCTGTAGAAAATATTTTAAATTATACTCAAATTTTTATTATAACGCAATTCAGTAACATTATAATTCGGTATAATTCTAAAGTTCATGCAAAGAATGCATAAAGTGCACATTTATAATGTAATGGATTACATACACAACTGAGTATTAAAATAACTGTATAATAATAATTATTATTATTTACGTAGGTGGATACTTTTAGAACGAAATTCAAAATAATAATATGCCCGTAGCAATTTTGCAATAAATATATAAATTAACGAATTATAATTATATAGTGGTTCCATTTATACTTTAGTTGTCTCAATCGTGTATTTGAAATATTAAGCTTGTATAATTCCATCAATAGTATGATACACACTTTTAAATAGCTAAGGAATTTTAAATATAATTGACAATAAATTATACAGGATATATTATTCATAAGATGTTAGTTTATATTGAAATGCTTATTAAACTTATTAATATGTTTAATAAATTTTAACTATTTTATATCGTTATTTATTTCATTTCTAATTTACTCGGAAAATATGACTTTGGTTACAACTAGTATCAGGTGGTACTACAAGAAATCTTTCGTTATGTAAACATACTTATGCATATGCTTAGAAATAAGAATATATGTACTCTCTTGGATAGATACAATTTACTTTAAATGAAGTATTAATGCTTTTTTCTTAATATTTGTTTTAATAAATACGGAAAATATATATTTCAAATTTTTATTTTTAAATTTAATTCATAACTTGAAACATTTAGTTAATTTTCCTACTTTGTATTGTAAACTTTTGTACTTGAAATTCCTAAAAGGTATTAAATAAATAATTTTAAATTTTAAATTCTCTTGGCTTATATTTATAATTTATAAATAAATTTTCAGAATATAAATGACTATTCATATATATATATATATATATATATAATTACTGATTTCATGTTTCTTTAATATATATGTATACGATATTTTTGGTTATATTTAGTTTTTTTAAATTAAAACATTAAATATTACTTATAAAAAGAGATTTATATTTTTTAAAATGCATAAAATTTATTACAGAATTTTCTAAAATTTATATACATAAGATTGTAAAAATAGTACTTTTTAAAAAAATTACGTTGAAACTTACAATGCAATAGATTAAATTGAATATTAAAATGATTAAATATGTTTTAAATTAAGTTGAAAGTTTTATTCGCATATTATTACAAATTAGAGTATAATATTATAAAATATTTTCTTTTATTATTGCAAAAAGTTTTATTCATTTGTAAAATAATATAGTAACGAAAAATTTCAGAGGAAATATATCGTTAACATTTTTCCGAAAAATTACTTCATTATATTCAATAAATTATGAAATACTATTTTTCTATTATTCGAAAAATTGTTATTCAATTGAATATATCAAAAAAAGATACAGTTACATTTTTTCATACAGTTTTATCATAAAGTAATCTGAAATGATTTATATTTCTAACTAATATTCTATAAGTTACATAATAAACATAGTTTTGATGAAATCTGTTTAAAAATAAAATAGAACATTTTATCGTTTAGTGTAGAGAATGATATAAAAATATATCAAATTATTTATTTCAACGAATAAAATTCTTAAGCACTTAATTCTTAATTACATTAGCAATGTACATCGAGTAAATTTAAATTAAAATTTAACATGTAATACATATATATTTTTTAATCAACAAACAAATAATTTAAAAAATGAGAAATATTTAAGTCTAAAAATAAATTTTAATTTTTTTATAATTATAATTACATATAAAATTTATCCAAGATCTTACTCGTATATTTGTTTCTTTAAAAAAAATATTTCGAAAAAAAATATTTTGTAAATAAACGATCGCAAGATAATTATCGAATATATCGATTATCAAACGTTACTAGATAATTATATTCACAATTATAACATCACAATTAGTCGGAATTGAAGAAATAATTTAATCGCATTAATTGGCAAATGCGTTAATGACTAATTACAAATTAGCTAAAGCCGCAATAATTGTAAAATAAATTATAACAGTTTTTTGCGTAGTCAAAAGGCAATTGCCGGATATTAAATACCGAAGTTACCAGCTATTATACTAACGGTATATTATACTTTTAAAATAAAAAATACAAGCCAATTTTTCATAAAACTCGATAGTACCATAATTCAGTTTTCGACATTCGCTATAAAAAACGATGATCTATAAAAACAACGAAATGAAAGAAGAAAGAAAAAAAGAGAAGAAAAGAGAGGCGCGCGTAAAGAGACTGAGAGGAAAAAAGTGAGAGGGAGATAGAGAGAGAAAGGCAAACGACTATATACGTATAAAACAAAAATAATAGAATTTCACCGTGAAAGGAAGAAGCATCGTAAAAAGTCGCCTTTGGTAGACGAGCGAAATACGCGTGTCTCTCGACTTCTGAAAGGAAAAGCACTCTCCGGATACGCGGGTCACGAGCTGTGCCTGTAAACATCGGGAACGCGAATAGATGGAAAGGGGGATGAGGAGCGCAGTAGTCAGTCTCGCGATATCGCCTATATAGGATATCAATGAGAGCGCGGTGAGAGCGGTGAACGCGGTGAACGCGGTGAGCGCGAACAGGAGATTCCTAGAAGAAAGCCGCAGGCGAGCAACTCGCACGGAATGTCGTCAACAGCGACGTCAACAGCGACGTCGACAGGGACAAGAGATTTTTTTACTTTTTATCCTCGTATTTATGCTCCTGTGCCATTTGTTGGCGGATTAATGGGAACCTTGTACCGGTCCGGAGGTTCCTGCCCAACGTGTCCGACGTGTATTACACTCCGATCGATTTTATAATTGTCGGAGAGGCATGTATTAATGAGAATAATGACAATAATTTACCATTTATCGTTTATTGTCGTCCAAAGTTTATTTATAACATCGATAGTCCACTGTGCGCATTGTTCCTAACCCCTTCGCGTTCGAGATATAAATGTTGTTCATACGTGATGGGACTTCTGCGGTATCGAAATTACGTGATATATTTCCTCTAACATCTAATCTCTCTTAATTAAACGTCAATATTGCTGTTATTAAAAGAAATATTTTATAAGGTTTATCGGTAGAAACATAAATTTATGTAAACGTTATTCAATTATCCTACGTCAATATACGCGTTCAAACTATACTTAATTCGATGGATTCACCCGTTAAAGAATTATTCCGAGATAATCTATTATAAATGTGTATCTCCATAATGGTATTTATATAATATTATAAAAGTCATATTTATCTCTTATATTGATCTCCAAATGTATTCTTTTGTTAACCAAACTTAATAATAATATTTCTTTTTTCTGTTTCCTCCGTTTATTTTTTTTTCAAAATGTTAATTACTATTACTCGAAATTTATCAGTTGATAAACCAAATTCGATACTATGTGTAATATTCTGTTAAATTAAATGTATGATTAAACTTTAATTTGTATAGACCATGCGATATTAAAATATAACAATTTAGTTTAACGATATTTAAAACATGTTTTTGGTTTTGTCGATTTTCATGCTCATTAATTAAATTAATAACATTTAAATGAACAAACAATAAAGTTAATTTAAAAAAATTTTACAAAAAAAAATTTACTAATTTTTTGCTTATTAAAAAATTAGAGCATCTACAATTAGATATATATTTTCGAAATAATGACAACTTGTATACTCGATACATTAAAAGTTTCACCTATGACCGTAATTTAGTAAATGTATAAGACCATAATAAACCGAATGAAAAGTTTGCTTTGATCCGATCCTCTATTCAAGAAACTATACTGTAATTATGTAACATAAAAAAGAAATTAAACTAGAACTAATAATTTTATTTTACTTTTCGATCTTAAAGGAAAATCGCTTGATAAGAAATATTTGAAAGAAAGTTTAAGATTACCCGAGAAAAATTTATTATTAAAGCACTATTATATTAAAATAAATAAAATCTTGAAATTTGATATTAGAATACTATTGATGTAATCAACTAATTTTATTATAATTACTTTCTAATATAATGTATTCGATTTAGCAAAGAAAAAAACTATTACTCGTAACAATTTTCCGTGTTGCATATTTCTTAAATAATCTGTAAATTATATATCGCAATATTGAATAACAATTATACGCTACTTAAAAATTAATTCAATTACAGAATGAAAAAATTGTATACACGAATATACGTGTTAATAATTAACGTTAAAACATGTTTATTTCGAGGTTAAGTAATCATATTAATATACGGTAATGCATTATATTCCTTTTTTAATAATGTCTAACATTTTTTTTTAAATAACATAAAATATTATACTTATTATCTAAGATCAATTATTAATGAAGTCGTCAAATACATAAATGAATTTGTATATTTAGCAACAACTATTAATAAGAAGGTTGACAGTGAAATATCCAATAATTATCAAAAGAATTCAGACTTATTTAAATACTTATGAAATATGTAGGTCGGCAGATAAAGAAACCCTTTCTCGCGTTTCCCTTCACCTTCGCAATGTTTCGCATGTAAACGCGCATGGACGTATATTCTAGACTCGATATCTCACTGCGCATTCGCTGCGCAAATGGCGCATTGTCTGCTCCGTGAGGAATGAGAAGCGAATTGATACTCGAGAGCAGAGAAACTCAAGGGCTTTACCAAGGGTGAATTGTCTTGTTTTATCGCAAACTTGAGAGTCTTTATTCTTATCAGTAGTACTCGCGGATAATTTCATCTATCGCGTACTTGTTAGTTTCAGCTTTGTTACAAGCTTCTGTACGAATTTAGCGATAGTGATTATATTTTTCCCTGAAGGGACAAACGTGAATTTGCCTTGAGCTTTGCTTTTTGAGGTAGATTTATTGCTTCAATAAAATTTGATAAAAAGTAGATGTATTCTAGTTCACTTGAAAAGAAAGTTAAAATACGTGTCTGTCTATACAGTATAAATCGATCGATTCTTTTTTGTTTTATTACCATTTTATGTTACTATAAAATATATTTTGAAAATCGTGCCGTAAAAATAAACTTATAATATAAAATTTTAGATAGGATTACAAGATTTATACATTGAGCCTGATTATGACAATGAATTATTAGATTCATTTTGTTATTATAATTAATTTACACGATGAAATAAACTAGAATTATGAAATTTATATTACTTTTATTCTTTTTAAAAATGTGTTATTACTAAATTTATATATATGATTTATGAAAACACGATTAGTAAATTGAAATATAATTTGTTTACTGATAATATATTTTTTACTTTATCAACGTGACAAATGTTCGGGAAGGGTGAAATTTATAACGATAAACATTTGATTTTACGAAAAATAATTACGTAAGAAATTTCCCGACAATGTAGGTAAAATAGTTACATACAAGGAATATTAATTTTGTAGATATATATAGTAAAATGAAATTGTTACCTAAATTGTTAATAGCTCAAAAATTTAATCATTTAAAATTAAAACAAATGTAATAAAAGCATTTACTATTTTGGTATTCAAAATAAAATTGACTAAATTTTAAAAAAATTCAATAACAAGAGAAAGTATATATTTGTACGTATAAAATGTGTCATTCGTGATCAAAAAATTTTTCTACCAACCTTTCAAAACTGATAACATTTATACGTGAAAAAGTTGAGAAATTCATTATAGCCGTCTTATACAAAATTTAAAAATATGAATATTGTTAAAGATAGTAGACAAGTTGAAATGATGCAATGTCACGTATACAAGTTTTGTCATGATCCATTGGAAGTTATGGAAAATTTAAAGTATTCGTGTGAAATTATATTAATCTGGTGTGAAGAAAATTGAACCAATGATCTTTACAATATTCTATAACCTTTAATTATTTTCTATAGTACGTTTTACAAATTTAAAATATCTGAAAATTGTTTTGAATATTGATAAATAAATGAGATACTAATTCAATATTATATATATTTATATTATTAAGAGAATTTTCTTAAGCTATTCAAATTGCCACAAAATTATTATTTTTATAGTAGAATATACTTATCTAATTCAGTTTTTACAGTAAATATTAACAAATATATTTTAGAGTTAGTTCATAATAGTTATTTAGATAAAAATCCTATAATTATTTTTCGGTATTAAATATAAATATTTATTAAAAGAATTTCATAAATTTTAAATCATTAAAATAAAAATTACCGTAAAAAGTTAAATATACTATAATATTTTTTTTATATAAACACAATTATTTAAATCTTAAAGTAAGTTTACATTATTTAATATGATTTACTCATTATTGAATAACAACTTTAAATATTTAAAATTATATTAAAATTCAATCTACGACTAGTACTAAAAGTTGTTTTTCAATTTATATAATAAGTAGTCACATCTGTACTTGGTGAAAATAATTTGCTGAATTCACGTACGTAATAGATTTAACGAACGAGAATGCACTACAATTATTTATTAAGTTAAACAATTTTTATAAATACGTTTTAACATAATGTTAAGTCTTAACCAATAATACAATTTTTTGCAACCGAGTTAATTATTTTATGGATTAATATTCGTAATAACGGTAACAAATATTATCTATTTTAAATAAAATTTTTCCGATTATCTAACCCGTTGTTTTATATTTTAACTGTAAGATTAAAATAGGTTTAACCACACTATAACCGACGTCATTCGCTTCGCTGTACGATCAACGTGCATCTTCACTCCGCATGTAGGTTCCACCTCTAAAAGTGTTCTTACCCTATCTACTGGTAGCCACAACCACACTCACAATTTAATTATTTGATAAGAAATTGAATGGCTGCCTGTAGAGAAGAGCGCCGTATTTGGATGGATGTACGCTCCTTTTATAAATATGCGCTGAAGCATTACGAGTTATTCGGAAGAAAGAGACAAACTTGAAAATTTTCTCTTCACTGCATTACGAATTGCTAAAGTGAACCTAAATTTTATTCCTTTAGTAAATCATCGGTATATTATGAAAAATGCTAAATTAATTTTTTATCAAAAATAAGCACATTTCCCGTTTATTATAAAGAAAACCTACGAATCTTTAAATACTATTAATGATTATTTTCACTTTTCACGCATACCACTTAAGTAAAATTATAAATCTGCATCATAAAATTTTGATTCAAATAGTTTAAATATTCTATATATATTCGTATTTTTAAATTCTATTAGATATTTAGATCGTTAATTTTGATTATTTGTATCGCTATATTTCGACCATATTTATTCATGTTTCTAATAACATACTTATTCCCGTAAATATTCGTTGATGTATACAATTTTTGATATTGTGTTACGTAACCTCTAAGTATTTAAAAAAACTTTCTTTTCTTTACTTTTATTCAAATATATATTTGCTTAATAATTTTATATAACAAATAATTAATCGTATGTATTATATGTTTATTTAAACAAATTTTTAATATTTTTTAAAATATAAACATTTATTCTTTACGATAAATTGTGCCATTGTATTTTGTTTTGTCAGTTCTTGTATTTTTAGTCTTTTTGACAGATAAATAAAGTCGAATCCATCAGTCTAGGCTATACGCGTCAGAAGCGCAAAGGAAGTAAAGACAACAATGTAAAAAGAGCAAAAGAAGTATAACGGGATCCGATTGGAGCGCTCCAACTTTGTGCGATGGTACGAAAGTGGTTCATCGGGCCCACAAAGTGAGAATTTTTCTGGATCGCATGCAAACGATAACCAAGGTAGTAACAAGCGATAAAACCTTCTGAACCACCGTCGCCACAGTCTTCAAGCCTAAAAGCCGATGCTCCGAGTGACCAAGCACTTCTTCGCTCTCTCTCTCTCTCTCTCTCTCTCTCTCTGCCTCGATTCTGATGTCGGGTCGGACAAGAGTTATGAAACTTCAATACTGCAACGTACGACCATTAAAAAAATCTATTTAACCATTTTGTTCTTTGAACTCAATACTTCTATACCTTGTGAAACAAAATCAACATTTTTAGGACGACACATGGTAAGGCAAAAACTGCTCTTTTAACGTTAAGAATCAGGAACTTTCGGTCGTAGCTTACATCATATATTTATATATAATCCGAGGTTTAAAATATCCAATTAACTACCTACAAAAATGAAATTATTAAATCTTGGTAATATTTTTACGTTTATTACAAAAATATCAATATTGACAAATTTTAATAATGACTGAATTTTTATTTCACGTTTCAAATACACTTGTATATGAAGTAAAAAAATAATTTATTGGTATATAATTAGATATAGTAAATAATTTAATGATATAACATTAAAAATTTACATCGTTTTGACATTTCAACATATTTATTTCTTTCGTTACTAATAATAAGTTTGATTACAACTTTTATTATTTCTGCAATTATTAAAAATTATTTATTATTAAAATATCAAATTAGGAATAAAAAAATATTGTTTCTTAAAATACTGACTAAAATTTTGTAAAACATTATTTTAAATTATATATATTTTTACTCGTTTTAATATATTTTGAATAATTACAAATTTTTATTTCATATATCCAGATTTGACCATAATTATGCAGATAACTTTTTTAAGTTTAAAAAAAATGTGTACACCCAAATATATATAAAAGAATTTATTATAAGCGAACAAAAATATTTTATTATGTAAAAGAATTTTGTCACATTAAATATAATATTTATATTATCATTATTTGATCAAGTAGATTAAAATACCTAAATTAATTATCAGTAATATAATTTTTATTAAAGTGATAATATATTTACCATTGCTCGAAAATGATTTCATTAATCATGAAAAAATTCTATTAGCAAGGCAAGAAGATTACGTTTGCTTAAATAAATTATATTGAAATTCTTCATTTATCATAATAAAGACTTAATCTACAATAATGCTATTTCTAAACTTTTATACAGTTGAGAATTTATTTTCCGATATCGTCGCTCCAAGACATATTCTTTTTATTTGTTGACAACTATTAGGAGTCTTACATTGAAAGAAGCTGAAATTACCAACTCGATGGATATTCCGAGAAAAATGCTTCCTATAATATTCCTGGATAAAAATTTGAACAGCTATATAAATAGATAAGTAGAGAATTAGAAAATCCAGAAAAAAAGTCAGATAGAGATAAAGACAAATAGAAAAGAAATAGTAGACAAATGTAGAAAACGAAGCTTGTAGAAATGCGTTACGTTTATGTACTCTATATCGATCGCTAAGTCTGGAAACACGAGATGCCAACGTATACCTTCGTAAATAGCTCTTCCATCAGTTCACGCTCTGAATTCTTCATCTACATTCTCACTCTCGGTTTTACACGATGTAAACTTTAACTACTGTAAGTATCGCCTTCAAGCACTACGGAGAATTATCTTCGTTTCGCATTATCTTTGGCTCAATGGAGACGTCAACTATTCAACTGCCCTCGACTAAACGATTATACCAAGCGAAAATTTCCTTTCATTACTATTTTAATTTAGAGAGAATAATTTAAATGATGAAAAGCTTTTGGATAAACGGATAGATAGAGCTTGGACTCTGGGTATTTTGAATTATAAAATTTTATTCGAAGACGTGAATTATTTAAAATATCAATTCTTTATTGGATATATTAACTAATTCTACGTGATTCAGTGCCATGATAATAATATAATTTGATTTAATGATAACTTAACATTTATAAAAACGTTTAGTCAAATAAAAGTCTATTAATATAGAGAGCAAATTTTGATATTTATATAATGAAAGGACTATACTTTGGAACTTATTCAATATATATTCTATAATTATTATTATAAATATATTTAACTATTATAAATTTCAATTTTAGATTTCTAAGAAAATATTTGGTTATATCATTTATTACTATTAATATTATTTTATTATCTATAAATAACAAAAATTCGTATTAATTATTCGCGTACTAATAAGGTTTGAAATTTTTATTAGTAACTATAATATTTAAATTTAAGAAATCACACGTAAATATTCATTTTTTTCTTCGTAAGCTATTTAAGTTTCAAGTTTGAATTTTATATGGGATTTTAAAAAATTAAAATTTATTCCACACCATTGCACAGAATTTTGATGAAAAACTTTTTATATAACACGCAAACTTCACGCGTGTATACGAAAGTCGGAATGATAAATGAAAATATTTGTGGAACTCTTAATATTCTCTTATTCCAGAATTTAAAATATATTTTATGAAACCTGTGAGCAGCGATGTTTTTTTTCCATAATATCTTCATCGGTATTTTTCGGAAAAAAATTCAATAATATCTATACGCCGAACTGTTTGATAAATTATCGTGATGGGTCACTCAGCGGCAATCAAGAATAATTTAGGCGCGTGTTTTCTTCAAGCATTCATAAAACCGGTCTTTCGGATTGTTAGAGTACATTAGCACTTTTTCGAGTCCTTAGGTTTTGTATCCGTCATGTCATTAGAAACCTGAATTGAAACATTAAGAGTTTTCGAATTTCAAGTATGTTTCTGCTAATTGAATGAATAATTATGGGCGATTGTGATCGAATGTTAATTGAGTTTTACAACCTCTTTTTAATGATTGTCAAATCAATCAAGTTGATATAGGAACCAAGTACGAAAGAAAATCGGTAGATTCTAAGATGAAAGCAAAGTGAAAGACTTTCGTTGGAATCGATGATGACGGATATATCAAAAAATATATTAAATTCTCAGAAGTATTAATCTAAATTTATTTCGTATATCTTATACGCTTTGTTTATTATAAATTTTCTTTAATAATATTACAGCTCGTAAGAAAATATTAAATTAAAAAATATTTTTGCAACGTTCCTGTTTCAAAATAATTCCTATCAAATTTACAAGGATATTAGCTATTTACATATTATTAATAAAGGTGTGCAAGATCTCTACTTGTATTATACAAATTGGTTTATAAAAACCGTATAAATTTTGTATGCAAGCAAAAATAACAAAATATTTACTAATATACACATATCTATTTTTGAATACATAATTTTATTTATAAGAATGGTAATTGTATTTTTAAATTTTTAATCTTACAATTACATTATAAATACTAAATATAACGTAATTCACGTGTTCTTACATTCGTGCACGCACGCGTATTTCATAGAAATAATTATTTTGTTTTTATCGTACAGGAAATTGATTATTAAGTATAAAACAATAACAGTATATTTAGCTTATTTGGAGAGTCTAATAAGGGATAAAACATTTCTTTTCGCGTATTTTCTTTTGTAAATTTCAAAGTTTTACATACAATTATAAAATAACGATTTTAATATATGCACTTCAATCAAGTTTTAATATTTTCAAATTTGAAATATTTTTTAACTTCATTGTCAATTTGACTTTTCAACGCCAATTTCAAATATAATTTTATGCGCCTTATCCTTATAAAATCTTCCACGAGATACTTGCGAAAGTTGTTTGACTGGTAATGTAAATGCGTTTAATTTATTCGGATATTTTATTTACTCAAAACCTGTAATCCATAAAATTTGAAAAATTGTATAATAATACGTAATTCATTACTACAAATATTTCACACGTTAGATATTTTCCTTGAAATTTAATTATTTTTTTTGGAAAATAAGCCTTTTCAAAAAATCTTAAATTGGCAATTAGAATCAAGAATTCTAAATTAAAATTTAGTTGAAATTTAACACATTTAGGATTAGAATTAAATTCCGAAAAAATTATTTTATCATTCGTTATTTCTGAAACGATTAAAAATACATTCGATACGTGCCAAAATAATTTAAGTTTACTCGAATACGAATCAGAAAAATGAAGAATCTTAATATAGCCGAAAATTTTGAATTGCACTTTAGTTACATAATTCTTATTACGAACTACAGAATTTTACTTCCTTAAACTGAAAATCACTTTGCATAGAGCTTACAGAGAGCAGAAGGAGCAATCTATTCGCTCGTCACAAAAACCAATCCAATTACTCGCCTTTACGGCGTTTCACGAGGGTAGAAATAAATAAATGACCCGACTGCGTAATAGGGAAAAGAAAAAAAGAAGAAAGGTGCGAGACAGAGCGCGGAAAGCAGAAAAAATGAACACACAGTGCCTTAATGAGATTCGCTTTCCGCAGAAAAATTTCCACGCGTGTTTTCAGTTATTCATAATCAAGATAAAGCGACTCTGAGTCCGCCTCGGCTGCTCCCCTGGCGCGGATGCTTTTTTTTTCCATAGGTACTTCGGCAGTGCGGCTGACCTACGAATGCGAGTCACGAACGCGCAAATTTTCCAACCGCTATCCCCGATGCATCGCTTCCTATTATATACCTGTGCCCACGCATCCTTGTCACGGCGGGAAAGTGCGAAAGCACGATTATTCAAAGACCGACGTTGTATCGAACTTATTCCGGTTGCACAATGTATACTAAGAGAACCCGTCATTACCAGTCACTTCTATGATTTACAATTAAGTATTATCGAACACGTAATGCTCGAGGTTCCTTCTATACTTCCTATTCTTTCATTTTTAAATCTAATATAAAAATTGAATATATTTAGGAAAATACAAGTTATATTTTTATCCTATTAATAAGATAAAATTTATTCTCTCCCAAGGATATTTCCATTTCTTTACAATATACTTCAACCTGCGAAACTTGGAAAGTGATAATAAATTTTTTCCATAGTTTACAACTCAATTACATTATAATTTTTTATGTATTTTATTATTTTGAATGTATGCATTTATGAGCCCATGATTTAAAAGTCTATTTCTTTAGTAAATATGATTTTACTAATATTTTCTGTAAATGAAATTGGTAGCGTTATTTAAAAATTTTTTCATAGCGTTATTTTTAAGTACTAAATATTTTTTAAGTTTTTTATTATTACGGCAATTAAAATTTCTTGGTAAAAGTTATATATATCCGTATAATTTACATATAAATTTTAATCATGCGTATAGTTCAGAATTAAAATTTCTTGTAGTCTATAAATGTCAATTAACTAGAGTTTATATTAGAAGATTTCGCTATTTCAATATAAATTATTACTTACCTATAATTTTTCATTTTATTTTCAAATAATAATTTTTCTAATAAAAATTTTTGATTAAAATTAATCTTTTCTTTTAAATTTTTATATCCAAAAGACGTAGTTGTTAATTAAACTTATATTGTTAGTTCATTACTAGAAACAACATTTATTTTGAAAAATTATGTATTTTGCATATTTTAAAACTAAAAGAAGTTCACAAAAACTAATACCGGCACATTATGAAGGTATGTTTATTAGCTCCAACTCGAAAGAGTCGTTTAATTATGTTTCTCTTAACGTTTCTATCCCGATCGAAACACTAGAATAATATCTGCAAATGAGAAAGAAAAAGTGAAAGGATCCAACACATGCAAATATAGGAAAAAAGAATGAATAAAAATCGAAGCTCAAAGGAAAGAGTAAATATATGTTAGCCATTAAAAAAATGAAATATAAATAAGAAAATTAATTTGAAGATTGTAAAACTTAAAATGAAGGTTGAACTGATTAATATTACTGCGCATCGTATTTGTCAGTTTCTTATAGATTAAAAAACTTTTAGTTTTGCAATTTTTATTGCACATTGTTTCTTCGAACAAGCATAAAAATTTATAAGTCATCTAAGTTTATAAATTTATAAATGAAATTATTCTTCAATTTATTTAAAAATCATACTAGATATTTGAAAAATTTATGTTCATTTTATAATTAAGAGCGATAGCAAGAAAAGTTATTGTATGTAAATAAAAAGAGATGACGAAATACGTATAAGAAGAAACAATAACGTTTCTGCTTTGAGTAAATGATCGTACAATATAAATCCCTCGAGAGAAAATAAGAGAGAATAAGGAAAGGATAAGGTAAGAAAGAATAAATGCAAGATAGACAAAACAGACAAGTAGAGGAATAATGACCAAAGAAACTAGATACAATCCAAGCTACTGTAAAGTTCATTGGCTTCTATCACATTTTTCAGACTGATTCTACATTCTTTCTTTCTCTTTATTTCACATTTTTTTCTTCGCTCCATTCTTTGTATGTTCCGCCCATGTACTCACGCATATATTTTTATCCTTTGTTCTTGTTGCCTCTTTTTTATTCGAACAACTATATACACATGTATCTACCAATAAATGCCATTCGAAGTCGATTCCCATGAGAACTCGTACACTTGCAGCTTCGTGTATACTCGTGCTTTTAACGCATCAAGGAGCACGTAATGTGCCAAACGCACTTGTAAAGGAGTTGAACTTACGAGCTTCTACTTTCAGACTCAAAATGAAATATTTTTTTTACAATTTTCCTTGAGCTCCAATCTAATTAGACGTATAAATATCAAATGCCAGATTTATATGAGCTGATAAAAACAATTTTATGGCTTTCAATTTTCCAAGTAAAATACATAAAGAATTAGATTTCGTATAATAGTAATACGTAAATTCTTATAAACGTAACGTTTAAAATACGCGATTCGATATTAATTTTGATGTCTGATATTACTTTTTATTCATATTTTCTATACAGTGAGAAATTTATACTTTAAAAATAGTAATAATTATTCCGTTACAAAATATGAATGAATTCTATTCTATATTATAAAAAAATTGAAATTATAATCATATAAATATTCATCTTTACAAGATAAAGTATGTATCGAAATGTATGTAAAAAATAATGTGTATACTTATTTGATAGTTTTCTTTCATATTCACCTAAAAAATTAAAATTTCTTTTATGATTAAATCCATGCAATATTATTATATAAATATAAATTAATCAAATTATAAGATCATAGAAAAATATTGGTTTAAAATAAGGTGTGCTAAATTTAGTGAAACAAATTCTATTTATACATTCGCCATATCATTTCGACGACTCTTAAAGTTGTCTCGGATATACATTTAAGAAAATCATATTTTCTCTAGTGTTTAAGAAAGTATTTTGAAGATGCTGATAAGAAAATTGTATTTTATCGGCTACTTTATAAAATTGTATTTTAAAATCCGACGAAAATGAGTAAAAAATTTACATTCTAAATATATAATTTTATATTTTATAAGTTACATATTTTAAGCTTCAAATTATATAAATTTGCGAATGAATATAAAGATTTATTTAAAATAAATTTATTTATTTATTATGCAATAAAAATTTAATATTTAAAAATTTAATTCAAAACAATTTATAAATAATAACGAATGTTTTCATTAATTTTATTTTTTTTAAAATACAAAATTTTTTATAATTTTTTAAATTATAATTTTATAAAAAGAATTCGATTGGCTAAAGAAAGCAGTTGAAATATAAAGAGATGAAATTAAATTAAAGTTCAAAATTAAAATTCCTCATCGCTATAAAATTTGCATTAATTATACCATTATTATGAATTTCATAATATAGGTAGTACAAACTCACACAAGAAGTGTAAAAGAATATATTTATGAAATAAAAACAATTCTTACATAAATAATATAAGTCGAATATTTATAAACATTCAACCTTATTATTTTATTTAATTCTATAAATAATCTATGTGAAATATCATTAAATTAATAAAGTATAAAAATGATAAAACTTAATTTTTTCCTACTTTTTAGAAAAAATTTTTCTTTCAATATTCAAAATAATATTCAAACAATTTTTAATAATTTTAATTTCAATAAAAATTACCGAGGAACGTCGATTTACTTGATCTTTACGTCCATAAAGAATAGAAAATTTAATCTTGACATATTGTTGAAAGTGTATTATTATTAATATTCGTGAATTATAAAAATTACTAGTAAAATTTTAAATTAATATTGTTTTTCTTAAAATAGATATTTATCATATAAAATTAAGAATTGATTACCTATTATAATTTTATAGGGGTTCGATAAGCTTATATTTATTTTTGTATTTTTTTAATATTGATATAATTATAAGCGAATCAAAAAGTTAACACTGGTATCGATACAATTCTTTTAATGGTGATTCTATAATTCATAAATAAAATAAGAGTCTAAAAAAATTTTATAAATCTAATTAAAGCTTGAGGCTTTTAAATAGAAATATTTTTTATTTATTTACTTGTAAATTATTTATATAAATATAAGTATAAAGAATACGAATATAATGAAAACCGTGTCGTTTAACAATGAAACATTTGAATGAAAATATTTTAAATAAAAAAAAGTAACATAATATAAAAGTATAAAAACATATTTTAAATCTTTATTGACACTTCAAAATAAGATGTTTTAAATCAATATATAATATATGTTTATTTAAGTGAAACTTTACATATTCAATTTTGCAATTAAAATATTTATTGTGTTATTGAAATTAATAATTATTATTTTATATATTACAATTTAGATGGCACAAAATTTTTTGAATATACAGAAATATGAAACTTTCTTTAACAATTATCTGGATCAAGTAGCGTGGACGTAGAAAGTTTCTCGAGTACAATTTCATTTTTCACTTATTTTATTTTATTTTTACATCCTGTATTATTATTAATAAGAGAAATTATGAATTTTATGAACTGTAAATTGATAAATAATTATTTTTGTAATAAATCTTGCGCATAGTAATTCTAAAAGTAAGTATTTATTTATGGTTATGAACGACAATTACTTTACACTTTCAAATAACATTTAATTTTAATTATTACATAAAATTAATTTTTTATGAAACTTTAAGTAATCTGTTGATTAAAATTTATTTATAAATGAAGTAAGATCAATCAAAATTGATTATATTTACAAAAATAATGTCAACTGCAATCAATATTCAAGAAGACATTGATTAAATATCCGACATTTTTACTCTTAATAATGATATAAAATATATTATTATATTTTACTTAGTGTCTAAAATAAAATGAACGGAAAAATATATCGTATGACATTAATCAATTCCTTTTATTACTTGTGATTAAAAATAATATTATTCTCAATATTCTTCAAATCTTTATTATATTTAAAAAATAATTCATTGTACATTAACTATTATAGTTTAAAATTGTTTTTTAATACAATTCCAAAACTCCTGGTTATATATTTCTCTATTTTATTTTTAATATTAGTCTACAGAACGTTAGAAAAATAAAGCAAAGAATCTGTATTGTATTTTTATGCAGACCAATGTATTATATTTTAATATTTGATTATTATGCTATACAGTTCTATATACTTTGATATTACATTCATGCGAAAAATCTGTACATTATGAAATAATTGTTATTATAAATTTTTATGGAGAGGTAATATTTGAAATATTTTAATTTCATATGATTTACATAAACGACTCATTTTAAAGTTTTCCTTATTAAATTTTGTTCTAGAACCAAGATTATATGTAATACAATATTCGTAATAAGTTTAAAATGTTATGAAACTAACGAAACTTGTTTAATCAGGTTATTACATAAAAATCAGATAAATATATATTTATAAGTAGGTATTCATAATATCACAATTATAAGGTATCTATTACACTGCAATGGACAAGTATAAAGTGCCTTCAGGGTGCTCGTAAATTAAATCGACCAGCATTCAGACTCTCGTGTACATTGATGTAAGAGCTTTAGTACCAAGAATAAGATGTGAAAATGGCACTTGCAACCTTTTTAATATAAGTTTCATGTCTGTACATATATTCTAGTCTTTATACTATACTTCAATTTTGTTTAGTATGAATATTTCTCATTTAATATGAATTGTTTATTAAATTTTCTTTGTTATGATATCCATATTTATTTTAGTAGAAAGTTTAATGGATTATTTAAATTTTCAATGAATATTTGATTATGGATTTTTTATAATTTAAAAATTATTTTATCCTATCTTTTTTTGAGTTTTTGAAGAAGAACACAATAGTTATAAGTAATAATAAACGAATAAGATTAATTATATCAAAATTAATTGATCCTATGATTATTTTAAATATAACGTTAATTTTATCTTTTTTTTACGGTATTAAAAATGTATAATTAATCTAATATATAGTTAACGTTCGATAGAGGAAAATTTACGTAGGCCATAAATATTAATATTCTAACAGAATGTTTTATATCTTTTGATTTTTCTTGCTAAGAATTTCATAGAAAACTTTTTAATTTTTCTGATTCTTTTCGACCGTAATTTTTCATTCATCTGTAAGCTATTTTTTTAAAGACTTTAGGATGATAGTAAAAAATTTCAAAGATACCTATGAATAACTTTGCAAAGATTGAAGCTGAGATACTTATAAATTTTAGGTTGAAAGTTTTTTACTTATATTCTTATAACTTTGATTTCAAATCAATTTTTTTTAAACTTCGTATAAAAAAATTTATTTTGTTCTATAAATTTATTGTAAGAGATATAGATAAATTTATTGTGATTGGACATTGAATAATATCTCTTTTAAAAGTCTATTTTTATTTCATAAACTTTTTGAAATTAATTATTTTTATAATACTATTCTCTAAGAAATGATATATTGCAGTAATTTTATTATGTGGTATAACAAAACTCTGTTTAAGTTCATATTTATAACAGTACTTTGATTAAGTGTTAATAATTATACAGATACTCTATATTTGTTGCTATGCCTATAAGAAAATTAATTAAAAATTTATTTCTTCCGTATACGTATTAATACTTATTGAATGTCAAGTTTTTAATACTGCACTTTTTTTTTACTTTCGATTAGTATTTTTTTTTATAATTTTCTTTTGATTTTATTCCTTTATCCTTCGAATATATTTGTGTATAAATAAAAATATAATTGTTAAAAAATGCTTCGTATACATAAAGTTATATGATAGGTAATTAAATATAAAAAAAATTCTATGAAGTTTTAGTATCCACATGAGCTTTTACTTCAAAGTAACTGGTGACAAAATAGAAGCGCTTTCAGTTCAAATGGCTTTTGATCGTCATGTTACATGTGTACATATAATCAATTTTAAGTTTGCAGTTACTTGTTTAGTATCGTAAGAGATGAAGTTGATAGTAACATAGTAAATTGCAGAATCTTTTGATTGTTTATTTTTATTTATATTTGAAGAATTAGATTAAACGGATCATATTTCAATATCTATTTACACAAGTTGTAAAGAATATATGTTTGTATAGTATTATAATTATTATTTTTTTTTAAATAACATTGAAAAAAAATTCATATATCTATAAATGATCAATTGCTTTTGATTCAAATAATTTATTTACATTTATTACATATATTACTTTTTATTTAAATTCAAAATTAAATTTCTTTAATATGCGATTGCCTATTAGAAAATATAAATAAAAATCAGAAAGTGATTGTTTTATGTTTAAAACACTTACATTTAACCGGTATTATAATTTTAAAATATTATTCAAGTTGTATGTAGTTATATATTTTTTCATAAATATTAAATAAACATATGATTTCATTATTTTATACTTTTGTAATACGTGAAAATTCTTTCAAAGATTATTAAACTAATAATTAAAAAAAACAGTAGTATTAAAACAATAATATTTTAATATTGAATTTTTTCTGAATTGTTGTAATTGTAAACGGTATGTAGTATATACGCATTTCAAATAGTCTATATCTATTTTTATCAATTTTCTATAAATAGTAAATATATATATATATCTTTATTTTATAGTAAAACTAATTATTTATAACGCAAAAATTAATAAAATCTCACAATTTTATTTTTCCTCAATACAATGTATCGTATACTCTATATTACTAATAAATAAAATTTATTCTAATTGAATCATTGGGTTATTTAGTTATGCATTGATAAATAAATAATAAGTAACTATATATTTATCGAAAAAACAAATACATATACTCTCTCTTTCTCTCTCTGACATAGGCATGTACGGAAATATATATACTCACACAAAGCTACGCGTTCAGTCACGAACCTAGTAGTTTTCAGTAAATGTTTTCCTTCCATTTTGCTGCACTAGTATACGAATGTCGAAAAGCATATTTCTCGAATAAATTCGATTTATTATTATGAAGTTCACGTATTGGAATTACATATATCCACATCCGTATATGTATTTATTGTGGATCATCACTTTATAACGCGTTCGCTGATAGAAAAAAGTTTTCCTACTTAAACAAGAAAAGTGATAGACTAGGAAAGGAATTTTATTTGATTGATTTTTATTATGTCGTCAAGTATAGTTGTCTAATAATATAGACCGTAGAAATAATTGAAATTAGAGTAAGGAATTTTTTTAAGTAAAAGTAAATTTTGATTATTATTGATAATTGTCAAACAATATATATTTCACGTATTAAAAATATTTAAAGATTATTAAATTTATATAATAATATAATAAATGTATATATGACAAAGTAAACTATTTCTCTGAATTTAGTCATCTTCAAAAAATTTAAATCAAGAGGAATCTTATTTATTAAAAATGTATGAAACAAAATCTGTTACAATTTAAAAATTATTCTTTTATTAAATACGTAATATAATTTATTTAATAAATTTATAATTTATTAAGATTATAATTATACGATTTTTTTAATATTATTTAGGTTATTTATGTAAAGGAAATATAATAAATTTATGAAAAAACATATTTACATTTATCAGTGTATCAAAAGATATAATTATATATTACTTATATATTATTTTACATGTAATTTATAAACAAGGATTATTCTAAATGCTCGGCTTAATAATAGTATTTTTTACGATTAGTCTATAGAAATAAGTGAAGAAAAATTAAGCTATAAATTAAAAAAATTTGTATTTAAATTTTTACCCGGTATTTTTATTCTCGTTACATGTGTGCAATAATTAAACAAAGCTTTCGTTTCAGCACATATAAATATCAGTATCAGTTCTATTTCAAATGCAAATAATGTAAATTTCTGTATAATAATAATAATTATATTTACAACGTATTGTACGTTTTTCTTTTTAAATCATTCGTATTCTATATTTAAATTTGTTAAAAATAAATCAAATGTACATAAATCGATGTTTCGATGCCTTATGAAATTGTAATTGACGTACAATAAGATTCATGACAAGACTTGCAGAAATAACATGTTACAATCGCTTTTATTAATTTAAAGTACACATACTCCTACGTCAATATCAATAATAACTTCAATTTAAAAAATGTTCTAACCTTTAATTATAGGTTTTAATTATAGTAGGAAATTAATATCAATCTAAAAATATAGTATAAAAAGAATCGTGTTTTCAAAATAAATTAAATAATGAAAAAAATGTATGTGGCGTTATTACTAACTGTCATCGCTACTTATTCAATTATTGGAGTAATAGAAAGACAAGAAAATATAACAGATGTGAAAAAGAATAATATAGCTTTTGTATCAAAACTAAACGGATGAAATATTTTACGCTTTCGCGTCGCTACTCTTCCCACAAAGAGAAACTTTTACCAAGAACTTACATCGTAACACGTTTGTGAACACAACGCTACTTAAAATCGTTGTTTTCATAAAAAAGTAACATATACTTACATGTGTACTTTGATACGTATATAAATATGCATGCAGAACGTAATGGACCCCAAATATGAGATGTTAAAAGAAAAAGAAAGCAAACTATTTTATATTCCCAACTTCAATTCATCCTGTAGTTATAAGGATTCAATGTCCTTCCCTGCGACATTACGTTTTATACGCTAGTTGTGTTTTCCTTCTGCCTTTCGGGCTCTTCTATCCATAGTCGTATAGATCGCTTCTTTTTCTTTCTCGGCTATTTTTTCTCTCTCTCGGATAACTCACCGTCCTTCCTCCCTCTTCGTCCATTCCATCCTCGTCGTCTCTCCTATTTTATAAACGTGATTACAGGTAATAGTGCAATTTGTGTAATGGCAGAGAATGAGCGGAAAAGAGAGCAAAAGAAGAGGCAGGAGAGCAAATGAAAGAGAGAGAAAAAGGCTTCGAATGCTTCCGCTGCTCCTCGGACGGACTCGGCCACGCGAACAACACGCGATTTCTCCCTTCTTCTCGACATCCCTTTCCTCGGGTATCCGTACACTCTTCTCCACACTCGTTTCAATGAGACTCGCTTACCTGTTGGGCTGGTTAGATGAAGAAATAGAGAGAGATGGAAAGAGAGACGATACGAGGAAGAGAGGAAGATCATGCGAAAAAGACAGAATTAGAGAGACGGAGATGACGAACGAGTACCTAAGTGCACATGCTTGTGTATATCCCTTTTTATTTTCTCTTTTTTTTGTCTTTTTTTTGTTCTTTTTTCATTTTTCTCTATATCTCTCTATTTCTCTACCTTTTTCCCCATCGCACGTATGTACCTGAACGTATACACGCTTCCTCTATCTTTCTGCGTATATATCGTTAGGAGGTAAGAGGAGGATAGAATATATAGAAATGACGCCAGGCTAAGGATGTGACTATATGGAACACGATAAAATGAGAACGGATGCAATTCGTATCACCAGCGCGATTAGAGAGAGAAACAAGGAACAGATATTCTTAACCGTTTCTCTCTCGCTCTCTGTCACTCTCAATAATTTTGCTGGGAGGAAGAAGTCTCGATTCTACTAAGAATCCTGCGTGTTCTTATTTACTTTTCTTCTCTTTAACTTGCATTTAGCCGAGGCAACAAATTTAGGGAAAGATTTTCCTATAATAACGCTCTCGTATTTCTTTGCCTTTTATTTACCTCCTTCCTGGTATAGATAAAGAAAAAGTTATGTAGGAATAAACTAAGAAAATACATGATAAAATACGAGGATAGGATGAAATCGAGGAAAAGAAAAATGAAAGATTAGATCGAACTTCATATTTATTTACAAGTTATATTGAATGAATATACGGTACATTTTTATGAGTCGAGACTTCGTTTTGTATTATCCGTAATAACGATTGAAGTAAATGATAGTTGATCAATTTACTTTATAAACAACTCTTTGAATTGAGATATTTTAATGTTAATTTATAAAATCATAAATATTCAAATGTATACAAAAACAAAAATGAAAAGTGGATATGATATAATTTCAAGCTTCATAGAAATTGTATTTGACGTATCTAATATTACAGGAAATAAAAAATGAAAGCTATCCAAATAATTTTATGTTATATAAAAGTGTTCTACCTATTTTATTTATGTTTGATAGTATTTTAGCTTTTTGTTTAATTTATATTAGTGTATAATTAATGAAAAAAAATTAACTTAACGATACAGAAAAACTAAATTGAATATACGTAATGATTCATGAAATAGTCAATAAATAAATTAATATATCCTTTGTATAGTTATTAAATTCTAATTATTTTAATTTTATATTAATATAACATCAATATTATTCATAATATTCATATTAATAAATATACGTAAAACACTAACGAATGTCAATACAGTCATACAAAATTAAAATATAAATAAATTAATTGCTTATTTAGAATATTTGAAAATCAGTAAAAAAAATAACAGATAATAATGGATAACATTTTTCATATTATATTTTATGTAAATAAAAAAATTCTGTTTTAGATCATTGTAGTATTTATGTAGGATATTAAATGAATGAATAGAATAAAAATAGTCAATTAAATAAATGTATATATATAGTGTATCGTGAAAAAGAAAAATAGTACCAAATTTTGACCTATAAAAGTAAGGAACATATAAATGTATCTTCTATGATAAAGTTAAATTAACTAATTGCATAGAATATATTTTTAACAATTGGAAAAAATCCTAGTTTACATAAAATTATAAATATCTTTTTGTAATTAATCTAATATTTTTTATACTTCATTTTTATGACTAATGTAATATTATTCAATAAATTGTATTTTGTTAAATATAATGTATGACAATTAACATGAGTCTCAAATGACATATAGTGTCTGTATAATATATACAATTGATAAACATACGATAAATAACATAAATGTTAAATGTATAATAAGATTTTTCAATTGGATTCGCTCAGCTTTTATAGACAACTAGATGAAAAAATTGAATTTCGTAAAAATATAGGGCATGTTTATTCAATATACAAAATTTACAATTTTTTATACAGATATTTAAAGATATTCCAATAACGTAATTTCTAGGTATAAAATAAAATTTATGTAATTAATTGGGTAATACCGTACTTAAACCTATAAACTTACGTGGAATGCAAAAACTTCATTAAATTATTAAAATATGAACAAATAAAACAAAATTATGTAAATAATATAAATATTGCATTCTTTTATAATACAAGAATTTGTTATACAGTATTCTATTAACAGTTTTTTTTAAAGTGCATAAAATTAGGTTATTTCATTCCATAAATGATATGTTTTTTTGCATAAACAAACTAATAATTTCGTTTAACATCAAACAATTTTTTTATGATATATTATGACTGGCATTTGGTTTATAGAAATGATTCGAAGTTTAAAAAAAAATAAATGAATTTTTTTTATGTCTTTAGATAATTAATAAATATTAAATAACTGAATTAAACTCTAATAACTAAATTAGTATCTTCACCGTTTCAAAATTTTTTACTTATTAATGTTTTTGTCATAATTATCATGATAAAGTAATAAAGTAAAAAATAAATTATGCAATAGCTGTTTGTAATATGATTGTTTACATTATAAAATACATAGATACTTCACGCAAGAAAACGTATATGCTTATTAGTTCTAGATATCTTGTAAATCATTTAAAATTATCTTAATTCATCTGTAATTAATATGAATCAATAAGCGATAACATTTGCAGAGTTATATTTTCATAAATATTTTTCGGTAACGAGATACGCATATAATTATCATCCGTATCAAGGGTACTCTATGCTTTACCATATGTATATATATGTATATCGATAGGATCGGAGATAGGAGAAGTAGAGAGAAGAGATTGAACCGAGGATCAGTATGTTGATATCGCATCATTGACATTCCGTTAAAACTCATTCGTGCAATGTAATTATCTTTAGTTGGTGATAAAACAGATCGGATAGCAGAGCTGGTGCTATTGAAATGTAAGGCATGGAAGAGGATGAATAAGACAGAGGACAATGCTAGAGCTGTACCACTGTGAAGATAAAGGGAGGAAGGAGAGGAAAGAAGGTATTTCAAGCCTCCCGAAGGGATTTGGCGAGTGCACCGACCACTTAAATAATGGCAACCGAATTGTACCGACTGCACACATCCTCATCCTCATCCTCATCCTCATCCTCATCCTCGTCAGTACTCGCTCCCTCCTTTTATCCCTCCCTCGCTTTCCTTCTTTCTTTCTCACTCTTTGCCTGTCCCTCGCACTCCCTCGTTCGCTCACTCCTGCCTTTGTTACAATGATGGGGGCGTTAATATCTCGAGGTATGTAACCGCGGTTGTTCGCTTCTCTCTACGAAACACAGACAGCGAGAGGCTGATATATACAGAAAAAGAGAAGAGGAAGAGTCGTTGTGCAAATTGCAGTTTCGAGAACTCAGACGAACGGATACGCTATCTGTTAATGTGCGTGTATATGCATCCATTTGTGTATGCATACTTATGCGTGTGTAGATGGTAGCACGAGTATTCGAAGCATTTCATGTTACTTTAGTTGATTAAGAATTTTAAATTTATTAAAATTTAATGACGTTAAAATATATGATTCTTCGAACATACATAGATATGCTTATATATTCCATTACGTACTTGTGAATTCCGTAGAAAATGTTCATAAATTTAAAACATAATAATTTATTTAAAAGAGTCTCATTTTTTTCAAAGATTATTTTTTCATATTCAATTTAAAAGATGATTAAAATAATTCAGAAGCTCTTCAAAATTCATACTCTCGTATTCTATATAGGTATTTGATATTTTTAAATATACCACAAATAATTTTATTATTTACGAGTTTAAAAAAAAATAATTTAAAGGAAAGAGGCGCGATCAATTTTTATAAAATATAGGTATTTTTTAAACGAAAGACAATTTTACCTTACCCTTATTTCGTATGATTATTCGGTTAATTAAGAAGAAATAAAAATTTATGAGTAGATAATTGATCAAAATCTTTGAAAAATCTCTTATCGAAGCAGAAGTATTTGCAAGTCATTTTAGAAACATTGAAATTTTAAACGATCGTACTATATTGAGAAAAAACAAGAATTTGAATTTCATATTAGCTAAATAAATTATTATCTATTTAGATGTACTAATTAATTTTATTTTATTAAAATAATATTTTTTATTGAATCTTCCGCGTACATTTTCATTTCTTATAATATAATTTGAACAGACATCTATACTTATATATTGAATTTAATAAGATATTATTGCATTTTTATTCTACTTTCATATAAAATTTCCTTGAATTTATAAGTTCGAATTTGATATTCGCAAATATCCACGTGGAAATATTTTTATTAATTCTTTTTAGAATCTAAAAGCAGTACACTAAGATAAAATTTTTCTCTTCTTATTACAGACTTGCTACGATCATCCTATTGAAAACTGTAGCATTTGAATTTATATGAAAATTATGCTTTGATGAAAATTTGAATCCATTTCCTGCGTCGGCTAATCATCACTGTCTACAATGTTGTTGCTGAGCGCACTATACGAGTTACTACCCTGTAAATTCTTCGCTTCCTTCGGCACCTACCCATCTTCGCTTGTTAACACTAGAGTAGAGTAAAGGTTCGGTGTATGGGAAAACAGAAGTAATGTCTTACAAAATAGTTTCTGAAAACAGATTAAGAAATGAACGTAAAAAATTAATTTAAAAAATTTGAGAGAAGAATCCGTATATAAATAAACGATATTCGTTACCGAGTGTGTTAGTGTACGAGGAAGAGGTAGGAAAACGAAACATAAAACGAGAACGTGAAAGAGAAAAATTTTGGCGGCATTTGCAATAAAAAATAAAATCTAAAAGTATTTCACTCTGCAGATCAGCGGTTTCCGTACACCTCGCCTCTCTTCTCGGCACTAAATAGGATAGTCTCATGTAATGTTCTGCTTTCGAAGTATAAGCCTTATTTCGAAATTATGACTGAAGAAAACTAAGTGAAATACATAGAATATTATACACAAACGTGTACATGTTAGTCGTGCATAAATTATTTGGAATTTTTTCTAATATAATCGCATTATATTGAAATAAGTATCTATCGTATACTTTTTTTAATCATTTTTAAACTCTTGCTTTATAAACATTAAGAAAGGTAATTAATAATTCGTTAAATCATTTTCTCTTTCTCTTTATTGCTTGATCACTCATTTGCATTTTCGGTCGAGATTAATGTCTAATAACAATTTTTTAGTTTACTAACTTGATTTTTACATTTTAATTAAATCTACCAAAAAAGTTATATCTTATGATTGGAAATACAAATAATCTTGTTATGATATATATTTTTAATTAATACATTATAAATAAGTTTCATTTACCGATCAAAAACATTCAATAATGTAAATTTTTAAGACCTAGTTTGAAAATCCTCTTATGTACACTCATTTATGTTTTCTTTTCAAGATAAATCAAGTATTACTTAAATTAATTATAATAAAATTAATATGGTAAATATATTTACCGTAATATAAAATGTAAATAGAAAATAAGTATTATAAATAAACTTCTTAATTATTTTTAATTTAAAAATAACACTAAAAATTTTTTTTTAAATAATAAAAATATTATACTAATATATATATAAATATATATATATTACTTTTATTAAAATGGTATCTCATTGTTTTATTCAAATAAATTATTAGTTTATTATTATTATTATTCTTAAATTTTAACTATTGAATTGGTAAAAAATTGTAGGCCTAATGCTATAATGTAATTACATCCTATAAGAAATTACACAATTCATTAAATGATTACAAGGATGAAAAGGATGACTTAAATATATTTATTTATTTTTTATAAGGTTCGCTTAAAAAGTTTCCACTAATAAATTCATATAAATGATACAATTTATTGTTTATATTAACTGCTAGTTTTATCAATCAAAGTTTAAATTGTATAGTAAATGTATAAAAATTTTGCGTTTTGTTAATTTAATAGTTTAAAAAGGTATTTTATCTTTATTTTATTCATGCTTCTCTGAAAATCTTTTTTTCAATTTAAAAATAAGTTTTTTGCAACGGTGCATTCAACGTTATTCTTTTCAAATACTGAAATAGTTTTATATAATTCTTTACATTTCATAAACAGCCATTTGAAAAATTTTTAATTTTTTTTATAATGTTTCAACCATTTTTTATAATACTATACAGTATCTGCGTATAAAGCTTTATTATATCTCTAAAATAATAATAGACAATAAAATAAAATTTTTTATAATCATATTATTGTAATAACAAAATTATTATATTTATTATATTTATTATATTACGTATATAATATTATAACGAAGTTATAAAAAATCTGGTATAATCTATTGTTATAAATAATTATTATTTCAAAAAACGATGAATCTCGTGTATTGTTGTAATGAAATCCAAGCTCTTTTTAAAATGCAATAAGACGATGCAATATCATCATTCACGTAATTTAAAATTCTTTCAAAGTTAAGCTAACGTAGGAGTGAGTCGGATTATAAGACAGAAGAGGGAGAGAAAGAAAGAGAGAGAGAGTTTTCGAAACCGTGACGAGTCTTTGTAAGAAATTTAACGAATAAATAAACGATAATAAAATTAAAATAAAACAGTTAGTTAAATTTTCAATTAATTATATTTTTAACATATTATAACGTATATAACTTTAGATTTATTTTTTATATTAGTGCTCAATTACTAATTTTGTGAATAAAAATATCGAGTACCTTGAGTGCAAATATGATGGCTAAAAATAAATTATATTTTATTAATTTTAGTAGAGATTTTTATTAAAATTTATTTCCCTGTTTTAAAATATTCTAATTCTATATAATGCTAACTAGAAAATAACGTTATTCAATAAAACACGTTCAAAACTGGAATAATTAACAAACTCAAACACTAGACAATTTAGACAAAGAAGAAAAATAAAGCTCGACTTCTCGCTGATCGCTATCGACGAAAAAATTGTTCTTCTTCTTGGTTTCAATCTTATTAGCCCACTCACAATTATCGATTTCGCGCTCTCAATTTCCTTACCCTCTTGGATTTTTCCACTACTCAATTTGTCTGAGCGTTGCGTCACTTGTCCGCCAATCATATTTACTACGGTTGAGTCACCTTTACCGAAAGTATGAGTGGGCGCTTTGGATTTGGCTCTAGTTATACTTACCCTACTTTAATCGCTGCATTTGCACTATACTTCCGTATGATTTGATGTGCGTGTTGACATCTCTTAAGTTGGAAATGCCTCATTGTCATAAGTGATAGCTACTATTTATACATTTATGCTTACTTATTTCCTCTATTTCTATTTTATTGTATTTGATACTTAGATGATATTACTTTTATATATTAATCATTTTTAATTTCATATAAATATTAATAATATTGAATGATATTTATCGTGTATAATTTTAACTAGTATTAATTATAATTTAAACTAGTGATATTGAAATTTCTTTTTCAATATAATATTTTTGTTATCATTAATATTCTTTATTTACTCTAGGCTCGATGTATATAGGTTGCTTTTATGAAATATATATTTCAGAGATTTTTAAGTTTTATATAAGATAAATTGAGATATCCTTTTATCACTAAAATGTTGTGGTTATATTTATATAATTATGTTATTATATTATTATATTATTGTATTATAAGTTAACTTAAATATGATTTTTATTTCTTGTTCTTAAGTATGTATAAAAATTTGTTCTTTGAATAATTAAATTAAATCTACACTCATCAGGATAATCAAAAAATTATTTTCACTGATTACATTAATCGCTTTCGATACATAATAATAATTAAATCAATATAATTTAAATTATTAAAGATTTAGATTAAAATCAAATTTAAGTATATTTACAGAAAATCTTAATATACTAAATAATAGTTACAGAGGTAATACCAAATCATAAATATAATTATATTCTTTTTAATTATTAGATTTTTAGTACAATATACAGGTTGATTAAAAATTGATTCAAAGAGTAATAAAATTTTATTTAATATCTGAAAAGATTTTATTATAATTCAAATCATTATAAATGAGATGAATAAAATTAGCAAAAAGAATAGATATTCATTTTATTATATTTATTTTAGAGTTATTGAATATTTTATTAGTATAATTTATTTCATAATTAAAAAATGTAAGTGGATATTTTTATCATGAACTTTATCATTCATTTTATAATGTATTAAAGAAAGTAATTGTTAAATATTTATTATAAATAAATATTTTGTAAAGATATAAATATTTAAATATTCTTAATATATAATAATAAAAAATAACTAATAACAAACACAAAAATTAGAAAAAGATTTATTTAAATCTTTTCATTATACAAGTAGATTATTGAATTCTTCTGTACAATTGTAGAATAACTAATGTATAAAGTTCTTTGTTTAACATAAATATAATTAACATGAATTTACTTATCTTATATCTCTAAAAATAATGAATAAGAAATGTTATATATAAATTGTTTAGAATAATCATATAAATTAAAAAAATTTTATCAAATTATAATATGAATTTTTGTTCGTATTAGTTTTATTTATATAACTTTAAAAGCAACTGCAATATTATTTTTTTTTTATATCATTTACATAATTTCCTAAAGTTATAATATATTTTCTTATTACAAGCATATATTTTATGGTATAAAATAATATGATACAATTTTTAAATATTCTACAAAATTCTGTTTCTTTGAATCTTGAAAATTTACGAAATAATATCAATTAAACAGACATACGAATTAAACTAATTTATAGTATAACTATATAATACTGTATTTATTTATTTTTAAATATTCTAGTTGAATAGAAGCTTAGATTTCCAAGATATAACTGACAAAAATGTAAATGGAAAAATCAGTAAACCAATAAATAATTTTTTTTCCAACTCCCACACTCTATATAGATGATTATTTACCGAATGACATTGAAATATATAAACAAATATATAATAAGTACGCATATCTCCATTCATATATATATATATATATATAATTATTCAAACCTGATTTTATAGTGGTATCGTTAAATTGATAGATCTACTTTTCTTTTTGACTTTATAGTGAAATCATTATAGTGAAATAAAATTTGAAACGTAACTTAGATTTTAAAAAATAATATCCATATATTCTTTCAGAGATTGTTTTTTAAAAAATAAAGTATTTAAATTTAATATTCGACCACTTAGAAATCATTTCGATTTTAATGCTGCTTAAAAACTTTATGATAATAATATAATTTTTAATAGATTCTTACACGCGTGGATTATTTATATTTAATAAAATAGTATGTAATATAATTTGTTATATATAATATTTTATTTTAAAAAAAATTAATAACTATGTATTTCATATATATAATATTTATAGTATTTTATAATTATATTAATTTATTTTACTTAAAAAAAGTAAACACATGAATGTATTATGACTTGTGCCGTGTTAATCGTTTATTTTTTCGGCTCTTGTCTTTAAAACGGATTAAAGGAGGATATAAGTGAAAGTTTGCGTAATTGAAACACGCACTTGGTTGGTTGTCTTCTTCTTATTTATTTTCTCTCCTCATCTCTTTTTGTCGTTGCGGTGCAAGTATCCCATACTTGCCTCGGTCCTGAATTTTTTACATTATTTCATTAAAACTTCGCACACGAAGGTTTTCGGGTATTTACCTCTCTAGCAAAGCTCTCGTTCTACCTCATGTATTTTTACTATACTTTACCAAAGTGTAGGAAGACAGGAAAAGAAAGAGAGAATAAGAGAGAGAAGAACCGAAAGGCTTTTGTTTCGAGATCTCCATTTTTCTTGCTGCACGGATTATCGCCAGGTCACGTTAACATTCGCAATAGTTCCAGTTACCGCATCGCTGCGTGACCCGGTGAACTTTTGCGAAAAAGGAAAAAGATAAAATGCAGAAAAGACGAGGAAGCTAGAAAGAAAAACTAACCAAAAGCTGGCTTTCAAGAGCATTCGTCCTTCTTCTTGCCTTTATACGGTAACCAAAGCTAGACAAACTATACACATTAAAAGCAGAAAAACATAGTGAGAGAGAGAGAATCGTGATTTGATTTTTCAAGAGCGAGATTAGATGTAATTTGAATCGAAATTTGATCCCACGGTGGTACAAGAAGAATTTTCCAAGAACCGAAGAATCTCAAAAGTTGTCGAAAATAGAGAAAGAGTAGGAGTAGAAAACGCACATTCGGCTCAATGTAGCCAATGAATAATTGAGATCACGAACTTTCGTATTTAGAAACTTAAAAACTTTCAAAAGTATGATTAGTTTAATCCAAATGTAATTAAACAGATAATACGTGTATATAAGTATTGTAACAAATTATTTTTATATTTATACGTTAAATTTTAAGTATAAGTAAATATACATTGAAAATTCAATTTATTAAACTATTGAAAAAGAAGAATCACAAAACAATACGTAGGAAATTTCTTTTAATGCTTAAATACAGCTTTATTTTTTTCATTTACTTAGTCCATTAAATATGCAATATCTTTGTAACATTGTAAATACAAGTTTAAACAAAATATTCATACTATTTGATAAAATTTTTATGATTTTAAAGCGAGTTTTAAATTTTTAAATTTCAATAAATAAGTCAATCATATCTAAATTCATAAAAAAGAGTAAATGACAAATCCATTTAAACTTCAAGTACCAAAATTTCATGATTATAATATTTCGTATGAGATACACATTATCATATTTATGCAATTGCATAATATATTATTAATTTGTAATTCTTCGATTAATTGAATATACATTCGACTAAGTGGTATTTGGATTCGGGTAGTTCAATTTTACTACTTACTATTTAATTATTTAGAACTACTCAGATATCTAAGAATACATTAAATTACCTTAATGTTACGAATAAATTAATAATATCGCTAAATATTCTATTTGATAAAAATTCTATATTTAATTTTATAATTAAAGTATGTATATGCAAAATTAATTTTTCAGGTTTTACTAGATAATCTTTGCTAAAGATGTACTCAACTTTTTTTACCGATGGCAGAGTTGACATTTCTAACGAGTTTCGTGTTTAGCGCATTCTCAGCTATAATTAAACTTTATTATGGAATATAAAATGATCTTCGGCAACAGTAATCTCTATAAACTTTAGTTAACTTTTATTCGGAATACCTTTTAGTTTTTGAATTGAACGATTTTCCAATTAAACAGAATTTATTTATTTATTTTTGTATCAACTGCACAACATTTACTGAAATATTTGACGAACATGAATAATTTATTCACTTTTATTCAAGTTTCACTTAAGCTAGTTTAAAAAGCGAGACTTAATAGCCATGATATTGAAATGCTATTAGCAAACCTTATAAAAATGTAACAAATTCATAAATGAAAAACCTAAAACGATAATATAACTATATAAATGAATTTTTTATTATTAATTTAATTATAAAATAAAAATCCTAAATTATATAAAAAAACAAATTAAAATTATGTAATATACTCTCAATATATTATTTTGTAAATCTGACATTATAAACAAAATATTCAAATACAAGTTTTTCAATTTATACATACTGTTTGAAAATACTTAATTTAAGCACATAATCTGAATATATTACTCACGAAAATTACAAATAAATTTAACTAAGTCTTCTTAAAGCTCTTTATGTCAAAAGGTTTCGCATTGTATCTGAAAGTATTTTTGCTACAATTTTTATTTTACCTGTAAACATTATTTTTTACGTAAAATGATTTATCTACTAATTAATTAATTAAAGTTGTATAACAAAAGGATTAATATATTTTCACTTTTAGAAAAAATTTTGTAAGTACTCTATCTAAAATTCTAAAAGCATTTGATTATTTAGCGTTAAAAAAATATACATAGAATAAAATTATGCACGAATAATTATACAATCATATTTTTTCAAAATTGATGCCTAATATATTGAATTATGAATTACAATATTTTGAGTAATAATGCATAAGAAAATTATAGAAATACTAGAAATGTATACAACTAATACGTGTATAACTCCAATATGCACTTTCAAAATAAATTATACATATACTAATTGGTTATAATACACATGTACTAATAGAAAAAACGATTAAAATCTTTAAAAATCTGAAAGACAATAAAAAAAAATTACAGATTTCTCCACGTTGACGATACGTAGATAATCACGAGACGTACAATTTGGCGGAAATAAATATTCGTCGCCTTTAGTAAGCCATTGGAGGGTTCAGACTACGATGATGCAGGAAGTGACTTCGTTCCTTACCTTGCTACTCTTTTCTCCTTCTGTTCCGAATCACCCTATTTTTATCCTTTAAAATGAATCTGGAACGAATAAATGGAGACGTTCGGTATACTTTATCCCCCATTCTGGATTAGATTTCCCTCTTCGCACTTGTCACCATCAGTAAGCGCTAGAAAATAAGATTAATAATGTTATTAAAAAACGTATTTCAAAATTAAATCACTAAATCTTAAGTATTTCATCCGTAAATACTAAATATCTCAAATAAAATTGTAAAACACTAACTTAGATAATTTTTTGCAATTGGGAATTTTATAGATATTAACAGAAACAGTAACAGATAATTTTTGTAATTAAGAATATTATACAGTATGACAGAAATGTATTATATTTATGCTAAAGATATTCGCGAACCGAAAAAAGATATAGTAAAATAATAAAACTTAAAATATTAAACAATTCCGTCGGTACTTATTGAAAATAAATTAAAAAAAACTATGTGTATTTTTTCATATTGAAAATAAATGCTCTAAAATTACTAATTAAAAGTTTTTTCGCGAAAGGATAAAAAAGACGTACATGATAAAAAAGTCATAATATTTTGAATCCATTATAATTTCCTACTACTACATAAGTTATGAATTTATGAAAAAAATAAAGTTATAAAGCACATATGAAAAAGTTGCATAATGATACTGAAAAAGACAAACAATATAAAATCGTTTAAAATCTTCCTTCAATTTCATTCAAGCTTTTCACGTTAAATTTTCTGTCCGAACCTCTCATTTCTCGGCATAATACATTTCTCTCGCATAATCATCTTTCGGGTGCACGTACAATAGTTGCATCTCTTCGTATACTACGCATTCGCTTAGCTGATATAATCAAGGCAGCAACGTAAGCGGTCACAA
Source organism: Dolichoris vasculosae (assembly GCA_018907195.1). Lineage (NCBI taxonomy): Eukaryota > Metazoa > Arthropoda > Insecta > Hymenoptera > Agaonidae > Dolichoris > Dolichoris vasculosae. Next base: position 17,544,498 of record JACCHY010000002.1, on the reverse strand, counting down.
GTTAAAACTCGTTATCTCTTCGATTAGGACAAAAGGTAATGGACTTTTAATTGTTGGCCGCTGGCCGGAGAAAAATCCAATAAAGTTGAAGGATGCGCGTACGTGTACATCGAAGTATTATCCGACATAGTTCAACATTAAGATACGAATAAAATCGGATGAAAATAAAAAACAAATATCCGCGTAATAAATTCAATTCGTGGAATGATGTTTCATACAGCCATTGTTAAGCGTATAATTTGGTGTCAAAAGTTCGATTTTGTAAGCCCATAGCACTTTTATTTTAATACATATAACTTTCGGTCACAATGCATGAAAAAGCAAATAATATTACTTTGAAATTCTAATTGGAATTTCTTGAGTTTTTATATCTTCTTTTGTATTAATACAACAATAACTGAAACAAATATTTATTGGTATAATAATTAGTCATTTTTAAAAATGAAATAAAAGTAGTTGACATAAATCTAACCATTTATATGCGATTTTTGTTACATAGCCATTATTTTATGTTTTAGTATTTATATGTATTATGAGCACTTTTATTTTTTAAAAAAAGAACGATGCTACGTATAAATAATGTATACATTGATGTTACGAAAATATTTTATAAAAAAATTTATAAAATGTATTATTAAATATTACTATAAAATTGAAGCAGCTATATACAATATTATATTATATTTAGTTACTTTATTAAATTAATAGCCAAAACAATTCAATGAGAAATGAATAGTACAACGATTTAAAATTTTCCATGATTAATAGAAGAATTTAAATGAATAACTTCTAAATTATTACTAGAGTTTGTTTTTATTCACTGAAACTCAGGATATTTATTAAAAATTACAGTTTTTCTAACTTTTAAAACGAGGTATAATATTAAATAAATACCGAGCTCTATGATAAAGTCCGATCAAATTTTTGTTATCCGGAATTGAAAATAATAAGTTCAGATTTCATTTGACGAGGTGAAGTTACCTAGTAGAACCATTCTAAGCCAGTTATCCATAGTACTTGGGGAAACGAGGTAGAAAGCAATGCTGCAATGAACGACCGAAGAAGACATTTTCTGCGTTTTAAAACATCATGAATCTGAAGTATCGCGAGCAAATCCTCGGGCATAGGATAAAGCGAGAAATTATAAAACTATAAGAAATAATGAAAAAAAACTGCAAGTGTATTAAATAACAAGATTAAGTAACAAGAGATACTGATAGATTTGTAATGAAGTGTGATATGAAGAATCTACGATATGGAAGTTATTAAATTTGTAAGAGACCAAACTCGTCAGAAGAATTAAAACACGGAAATTTTACATTAATTCATCGATAAAGAATATTACAGAAGTAGTAGATAATATCCTACATTAAGTACGGTTATCTTTATAAAAGAGAACGAAAAGTATTCAGGATGGAACGATGATATATATATCATCTGTTTAAGAATTAAATAAAAGATATTCTATCGCCAAGAGAAGAATGATAATGAAAGAAAAGTTGCCGTTAAGAATTACAAAGATCAAAAATGATATTATAAGTATAGGAAAGAAAATTTTCTGTAAAAAATAATAAATATAATTTATAAATAATAACAATCGCCGTATCAAACATTGGGAGGTCAATCAGTACTTAAAGAATGACCTAGGGAGTACTTGTAAAACTGATGAATGCCATAAAGGTTGAATGGCAATAATAGAAATGAAATATGTATTGCAATAACAGAAACAAGAGTCTGTAGAATAGAAACTTAATTTTAGAATTATAATAACAGTTGATCGAATAATAGTTCCATATTACTAGTAAAAATCGGTTAGTAGCTTCTTATAGAGCGTATCTAAGATTCTGAACAAGATAACCTAACGGATACCGATATTTGCTGAACTAGACTCAGAGTAAGATTGAGATAAGATGATTTACCGACTGACAGAAATGTATCAAAACACAGAATGAATACAGTTATACATTTCCTTCCAAGAGAAAACAAAAGTACTAACACGATGGTCATAATCTCGGTATTTCTAAGTTTGACAGTTGAAGAGCTGAATACCGTTAACGGCTACACTAGAAGTGGTTCGCATTAAACTGCACTATCAGTGGCTAATTCCTTAGTTTAACATGTTGAGATAGAAATATTCTGACAGGATATTTAAAATGGAGTCGTACATTATATTTATACAATGCAATGACACCGTTATCAGTATAATATTACAGTGACTTTCTTACATCATAAATGATATGCATTGTAAAACAATATTTATAAAAGCTTTAATTTAAATAATAGAACTGTTGTACCAGATTTACCATACCAATTTCGAATATAGAATTTTCAACGTATTGTCATAGTAAATACTACATTTTTGACGATTGGCGTTAAATTAAAATTAACTTTTAATTTTTTGAGACAAACGTTTGTTTCGAATAAACATAACTTGTTTATTTAAATTTTACATGAAATATGATATCAATATGATAAGAAATATTAGAAAAAATAAAATAATAATTACTATATAAAATTAATTTTATATTTAATTAGTTTATTTTTTAATAGTACATCTAATTATTATTGTATTAAATGTGTAAGTGTTTAAACCTGATATTAAATTTAAACAATTTAAATTTGTATTCTTATGTTTAATAATTTAAAAAATATAATAATTAGGAGCTTTTGGTTTAACCTTTATATATTTTAAAATCATTATATATAGAACCAAAAAAACGAATAAAATTAAGAATCGAATGCTTGTATTTATACGGAGCAATGAATACGCATACCGATAAAAAGTTTAAATACAGTTCAGTTCCAATAATAAGAAATAATACAATGAAATGTGATCACAAATTTTAACAGCTTCGAAACATTATAGTTCTAAACAGTTAATTACAAGGTTTTAAGTAAGTATATACAAAGATTAAATTTTCAAAAAAGTAAAATAATAACGGTATAAGCATAAATGTAATGAATTACTATACATACGTACCACAAAAAACTAAAATAATAATCAAAATATATTAATTATTTCAAAATAATTCAAAATAAATATTTCAGTTTAAATTTTTTAAATGCTCTATAATATAGCTTTTAATTACTAATACATTCATGTGTGTTACGTCTTATTAAAAATCAAATTTACTAATTATTATCTCATTTTATGGCTCGTTAAACAAATAATTAATTTGACATGTAAATAATATATTCACATAAAAATAAAATAATAATTATGAATAATTGTTTGAAATATTGTTGCGATAATTCGAAAATTATTCAGATAAGGTAATAAAAATATTCGTTATTATAATTAATAATTAATTATTTCTAGACCATGAATAATATTGGAACATATAGAAATATTTAATTTTATATAAATTAAAATTAAAATTTTTATGTCTCTACAAATCATAACATATATGTGTTAAATATTTTTATCATAAAGCAGAAAAAACTTTTTGTGTGGATCAAAGAAAAACTATTGTAATATTTATATTAAATCAGTAAAAAAAATAAAAAGACGTTTTTTAAGCTTATATCTTCTATATATTATTTACCAAAATTTACTATAAAGTTATATTATATTTATAGAAATTTAATAAAAATTTGAAATTAAAAATCTGTTATATACTTTAAATTAATAAATTTTGTTTAATTGTAGGTAATTATGATTATATTCCTGATAATCAACGCACACAAAAAGTGAAAAAAAATGTTTAATTTATCGTTACATGCGTAAACCCATAAGAAGCTTATTATATACTAAAAAGACATCTAAGAAAAAGAATCATTTTAAATAAATTAATTTGTACGAAATAAAAATTCAAAATTCATAAATACTTTCTCATTCTTATAGTTACCGTAGTCGATATTTCTTAATAAAGGTAATCAAAAACTCATTATTATATACGTTTATAGTATCCTGTACACGATATAAAAGTAAATATCATAATTGTTTTAGTCATATAAAGAAATTTATATGATATTAAAAAACACGACAAAATGCTTGAAATAATATTCATTAATTTATGGTAATTAATTGATTAAAGGATTTTGCATTTATAACCATCGCTATATTAATGTAAATACTTAAGTATTTTATGAATAATAAAAATGTATGCAATATGATAAATTAAGTTCGTAAGAGTAATCTAAGTTTAGATATTATTTATTTTAAAAAAAATTCCAAGCATATAAAATTAAATTTACTAAAAAGTCGAATATTTCCTAAATAAATATATTTATTTTTAAAATAAATTTTTAACTTATTGCATTTGACTCAAATAAATTACAAGAATTAAATAACATAAATACTATAAATAATATAAATACTAACACAAGGACCATAGCAGATGTCGCTTCCATTAACAGAATAAATATTAAAAAAGTAAGTTTCTCGAAACTATGTATTACCCAGTAAATATATTGCAATCCTTCAGGAAAAAAAATTTTATACATGATATTTTATTTTAAAAACGAGTGCAAATAATATGAATTTTTAATATTTAAAAATCGTGTGCGGTATATAACGTTTTTATGACATCGATATAACCAAATCGAATGAGAAATTTAAACGTTTAAAATTCACTAGTTAATCAGCTCAACGGCACATCCATATCGAACGAAATTCGTACCACTAAGTCGATCCGAATAATCATTACGAATGATGCATAAATTACCGAAACTAGCGAAATTTTAAAGTCTACGATCTAAAATCTAGAAAATAAAATTATTAGCTCGCGTCGCACAGGCAACCAACTGTAAAATCGATAACCTTTCCCTCGACCGTTCTTCCTTTTCAAAAAAAAGGGAAAAATTCAATTCGAGATATTTTGTAAGCCAGTAAAAAAGCAACGTGTGGATCAAAGGGAAAGGAAACCCGACGATATATGAAACCCGGAGAAATGCCGGGGGCTCGAGAGCTTTATTGCTAGTTTGCCCGAGCACCAGAATAATTCCTGGCACGTATCGGCCGAGCCCTGCACATATACACAAATGCTTATAGCCGCAGCTTTACAAATACAGAGCGCTTACAGTTCGCGGTAAGAAAAACCATTTTTCACCGCTAATTTCTGCGAATCATCGAACTTGGGTTCGAGTGCCGTATTAGGGCGGACATTGAAAGTAATTAAAAGTAAAAAACGGCAAGAGGCACCGACGAAAGGATGCAAGGCAATAGCGAATATAAATCCAATCAATGCGAGAAAAAGAGACGGCGAAGAAGTTTTACAAGAGCAACAGACATTGTATTCTGACGGGATAGTTGATCCAACAGGCTCGCGAGACGATAAAATCCGGATGAGTATACGCGTGTATCGTGAACAAGTATACGCAATAGTAAGCGAGTAAGAGCGTCGGGATCGCTTTCGTTAACCAGGTTTAATCGTAAAAGTTAGAGCCAAGTTCTGTTCGATTAGCGTCGTCGTTACTTCCAGCTGTTCTCCCACAGTACCGCCGATGCACTACTTTCCCGAACAGCCGAACAGTCGAAAAGGACGAAAGAGAGTGAAAGCAAGACGAAGTTACTTGGCAGCGATATTTTCCGAGCGCCCATTAAGTCGTCGTCTCCGGATTCATGCGACGTTCTCCGACACTCGCGCGGGTATACGCGAACGATGTAACGTACCTTCGTATGCTTCAAAGAGCGAGATGGAAAGTAAGAAGTACCTCTGTCTCTATCCGTCTGTTCCTATCCCTAGCTCTTACCAAGGTACTTCAAAGTTTCCTAAAACGTAGCTTCACTATTCGCCTATTCCGCGACGAGCAAGTGGAAGAGAGGAAGCGACGCGGAATGAAATAGTGGATGCGCTACTCGCTCTCGTACGCAGGTATAAGAAAGCTCGTTCGGCTCTGGTGATGGTGGAAGCTGCGCCGTTGGCAAGTTTGCTCTAGTCTACCGTTACCACCGCCATTCGTGTGCTCTTATCCCCTACTTCGCCATTCCTGGATTCCTCTATCCTCTATTCGCTGTCTTCCCACAGCGCGACACTTTCCTTCGCAAATGGTAGATGAAATCCGCGCGAAATTCGACCAACCCGAAATGATTCTCTTAACGAATTTGTTTTTCCTTATATATTTTTTCAACTTTTATACACCTACTTTAGATTTACGTGCGCGTTTACTTTAGTTTATAAGGTTACATAAATGGAATAAAATAAAGAGATTACGGGAAATATAACGCGTTATGATAAATAATTTTATAGATTAAATCATGAAATAAAAATAAAAATTTAATAAACCACTCTTGTGAAAATAGTAGGATGAATTTTAATACGGTTTTTACCGAAAGCGTGAGAAATATGCTAATATAAGTTGAAACGTTTTTTTCGGTAGCAACAAACACGTTTACTTTCGTTATATTTACCAGATTTTGCAGAGATAAGTTTTTGATAAATTTTTGAAAAAATCTAATCCGTTATAATATTCCATATTATATTATAAATGATGGAAGTAGAAATAACAAAGAATTAATAAAAATCGAGATTTAGAGATAGAGTATGTACTTATTAATTGAAAACGATGGTATCAATCGAAGTAATCACTTTTGCACTTACTCTCAGATTAATTATTCAAAGTTTAAAATTTAATCTCTTTTAGATTCAAGCGATTTTAAAACACAGCGTAATTTGAAATAAGTAAATATTATAATATGATCCGAGTATATTATTTACATAATTATGTGAAATCGATCGTTATACTTGTATTAGGATTTGTAAATATTGGATAAAATAAATTTCCCAATAAAAAAGTTAAGATTTAATTTGAAAATTAACTTTTGTATCTCACGTATTATTATAATTTTACGATACGATATTTATCAAATTTTTATTCGATAAATTTTATTTATTTAATTCCTTAACAGATCCTTGAAGCTAAAAATTTCATCTCTTTATTCGCAAAAAGTCGCGTAGTTAAACATCTACTCGTTCGAATACTCTTTCTTTTAAGTTGAATTTTATATAATTATCCCCTTCGTGCAGCAAAAAGTCCTTACTATTTCAGTTTCCGTATTATTTCTCGTTTTCAAAAATTTGCGATACATCTACGAAGAATAATTAATAACAAATTGATTCGATACTCGTTCTCAGAAATAATTTTTCTTAAACCAACCAAATCGATGTATTTAAATAAACAAATGTTACACTTAGAGAAAAACGATTTTTTTTCTCGTTCCACAAGAAACACGTATATAAAGTTTAAAGCATACAACGAAATAATACGGTAATAACAACTCGAGCAATTAAAAGAAAAACCACTTTCCACGCGATAATACTCATCGCGGAAACTTATTTCTCCTCCCATTGCAACAGCGACTAATCAACGAAACAAGAGGCAGAGCACAATATGCTATACGCTCGAAATATGGTTCACGTAAGAGAGGTGAGATGCAGAGCCGACTTCTCGGATTATTCAAACCTGCCCGCAGGGGGTTACGAACTGCAACGAGGAATGGGAGGACAAGCAGCAACAACCGAAGTAAGGTTGAATCCGCGAGCAACGGCCTGCGATGCCGAGATTCGTTAACCCAGACACGAGCGAGTCAACCTAAAGCGATAGCACGAGCTTAATCTCTTGGGTTGTTTGGAATGCTCGTATTGAAAAATTCGCCGATTGCGGACGCGATGTTAACGTGGAATTTATCATTGATCTAACGAGATACCAAAGAATTATTTATCCGATCAAGCTGCGATCCATCGAGTTTTTTAATTTTTTATAAAAATCTCTACCAGCCAAGAAATATATAATTTAGCGGAAGATAACCGAATAGTATTAGTTCTTGGTTTTACAAATCTTGTCACGCTATACTTATAAACGGTGAGAACTGGTTACTTGACGTAATTTCTATAATAAACAACTGTACGGATGTTAAAGATTGATTAGAATGTTGTCTAGAAATGGTTTTTTATGCATATGTTTGTCCGGTATGTCAAGATTAGATGATCGTCATATTTTATTGAATCATTTTCTTTAAAGATATGGTTAAAATGTAATTGACACTTATAAAAAAATAAGAATGTTTATCGTGTAATCTAAAATTTAATCGATATGCATGAATCGTGATTAAATATCTATTTCGCATGCGATGTTATACTTGATCTGGTATTTTTTTTAAATCCTGTCATTTTAATATGTTATTTATAAACTTTATATTTAAGGGTATCTTTATGGTTCATAAAGTTACCTTAACTCTCTCATCGATATTTTTATTGCTTTTGACATAAATACCTTATTTTTCATAATATTAGTTTCGAACTTTAACAAATTAATGCAAACAATTTTGTATATTATCGCGATTAAATACAGTGTACATAATTTTGTCTAAGAATTACTTCTAATTAGAAATTTCATCATTTTACTTAACGTAATTAATTAATTTTCATATATAAAATAATAATACATTTATTTATTAACGAAAGAAATATCGAAACTAAATTTCGTTAAAATTGTACGGTATTTATATATTTAACAAATCGTATTTAAAACTATATTTTAATAATAGCTTTACAAATTTCTATCTTTACCAGTACGATTAATTCATACACGCGATTTTGGCAAAATATGGGTTAAACTTATATACTTTGAATATTTCGAATTATATTAAAACACTATGAATATTTTATATTACATTACCTTTTTTCTTTTTAATAAAATATGGTAAAATATTTATAATTATTTTATATTTTAACTGAAAAAACTCGAAATCTTATCCAGATATTTTTAATCAAAAACTTTGAAAATATTCATATTTCAACGAGAATCCGAAATATATACGACTCGAAGAAGTGATTCGTAAAGCGAGGGGTACGAAAAGTGGACGGGTGGGAAAAAGATGAAAAAAGTAACTACACCGTTACAATTTCGGGTGAAAATTAATATTTTCCCCATCCATAAACTCCGGACGTATTATCCGTACATATACACAGATGTTACAAGTAGCATTAAGAGTTATACAGGAAGCTCCGGAGAGAAACTTGACTAACTTATGAGCAAGTGTACGACTACCAGGACGACGACTCGGCGGTACTCGCCGGGAGCGGTAAACCTGGAGCCATTAAAATACGCGCTCGAAAACGTCCGCGTGCCACTCGTGCCTCCCTTACTCCCTTAAATGGGCCCCGTGTGCGCATACATCCTATAACGGCGTTACGGGACTGCGAAGCACCTTTTCCTGAATATCGCGCATTCAAATTAGATTCAGCTGGTTCGAGTGGCCAAGGTAGACAGTTGGAGCGCAGACAGTTGGCCCCAGGGCTTCGAAGCAATAACACTTTGTTAGAGGTGGGCTTGCGACTACTGCGACCGAATGCCCCTCGTACAGGGAGCTTCAACGCGGCCATATGGATCGCACGGTCCATACGAGAGAAAGGAAGATGGTCACTTAACGGTTATGGCAGACGTTGCGAAAAGTCGATTGGCTGTCGCCACCGGGTCTATCCTCTTCCGGATGCTGGGCGAGATAACTGTTTTAAATTTTTGCTGTATTTGGATCCGTCTTATCCTTTCAATTTTAATCGGAAATAATCTCTCGAACGCGTCACCATCGATGGTGCAGCCTCCGCTTCTCCAAATTTCCCAACAATTTGCATAGTATTGACCTAACGACGCAAGTTTCGTACGCGTCTCAACGTCAAACGTCCGAAAGAAGAAGCGGATGTGGCCTAGCAATGCAAATAGTTTCTCACGCGAATTTCTTTACTCGAGGGTGCGAAATACACGCGATTTAAAGAAGTCCGGGGAAAAAGGAGCGAACCTTGCCTCGGATGGTTAAAAGAAAAGCGGCTGGAGCGTCACGGCACTGATTCATCGCACGTACGTGCAGGAAGCGTGCGTTCGGTCGCTGCCGCCATCCGCCGGGATTTCGGAAACTCGCCGATGTAAACGAAGTTCCCGAGTGGCTCTCCCGGATATATCCGCAGAGACCTGGCGCTACGTGGCGATGCATCTCATTGAAGCTGTAGGTGGTCGGAGATTCGGGACAGCTCGAAGAGAGACGGACAGGGCCGGATAAGTGAGAGAGAGAGAGAGAGAGAGAGAGAGAGAGAAAATAAGGAGAGCTTATTCTGGAATTCTCCGCAGAATGGACGGTGGCAAGAGGAAAGGAAAATCGATTTGCCAACGATTTTAGCCTTAGAGAGATCTGTCTCCGCTTGGGTACAGATTTTTTTATCAGTACGATTATTATACCGCCTGTGTATCGCATGATTATTCGATAGAAAATTTGGATAATTTACACGATTTTTCGAATCTTGGAATTTATAAATGAAATTTTATTTACCAAGATGTAGCTGTCTTCCAAATAAATGTCGTATCATATTTTATCGATATATCGATCGTCTCGAAAGCTACACCATAGTTTATTAATACGTATTTAGCGATACAAATCCGTCACTTTGGAATAACTTACGATCAATGAAACAACGAAGCTTTGTTTATTTCGTTTAAAACAATCGAGTGAACTAATATCTCTATTTAAATAAACATTCATTCGAGTATATTGCGTGACGTGAAGGTTGTATGCAGAAATATAATTACTTGGAGTTTCTCTCCAAAATCTTGTCCAACTTGTTCTACATTGACAGACTTACCCGTGAAACTCCGTTTCCTTACTTTAGTGGATCGCTTTCCTGTTCTAAATTCGAAGATTGTATCGTTTAGCGAATAATTCCCTTTTCCTAAAATAATAATTTACCTCATAAAAATTTATTAATTATAAGAGACGTAAAGATATTGCTTCGTTAAAAAAAACTTACTATTACAAAATTCTTTATTAACTATTTAATCCTGACTATAATAATTATCATAATAATTGTACTCGATAATTTATATATTATATTAATGTATTAATTTTTATGATTATACAAAATATTAAATTTATAGATTTGTTTATTGTTATTCTATGTAACTTATATCTTACGTAATTTCAACATTGTACCATAAAAATGTCCTAATTCTATGTAGTATATTTAAAAACTTTAAATAAATTGTATTTATAAATATCATATGTTTTTATATTTCATATTTTTATTTCTAAAACATGAATAGAAGAAAAATCTGACGTATTTTAAAATAAATATTGCATGCATGGTATTTCAATCAGACATAACTTTTAATTTATTAGCTTTAATTTAAACATGAATATTTAAAGTTATTCCATTGATCGAAAATTAGACTAATTTTAAGTACTAATTATAATCAAATATTTCATTAAAAATAAACTTATTTAATATTTCAAGAATTTTGATAGTATCATGAATTTAAATATTCTCAATTATATATCTATACATACTTCTTTATAGTTTTTTATTTAAAAGCATTCTTAGGTTAAAAAAAGTTACCTCACATGTAACTTTTAAAATCCAATTTTTAAAGTACATCAAGATAATTTTTTCAAGATATATACTATTAAAAATATTTGTTTAAGATAAAAATATTTCTGATATTTGCGATAGCAACTTACAAATAAAAAAATGGAAATTATTTTCATAAAATACGTATAATCTGAAATTCATTGTATGCTGGAATAGTTAATATCAATAAATGAGTAATAAAATATTGCATATAATTTAAGCTGCGTTAAAATTTTACGAACGATTTCACGAATTAAATAAATCAATGCTAGTTAGTATATATTTTCTAATATTTCCAAGTCTACTGAATGATAGTTATCGAGTTTCCTAGTGATAAATTATAAATAGTATTATCGGTTGCGAAATAAATATTTAGTAAGCTGATAGGTATAAAATCATGTAACAAAATATATCTTATTCGTTTTTTAATTTTTTCTTTTTTATATTTTCTTTCTTTTTTTTTTATTCCTTACATTTTTCACACTGTACAAGAAGAAAAAAACAGTGGAAATGACTATACTTTTCTCGAATATTATAGTTTAATACTTTTTAGTAGTTTTAGACATACGTATATATTATGTTATTACTTCTATTATATCATACTATTATTTTATTCCACTAATTCGAGTTATTCTGAGAATGTTACATATACGGTAATTCTTTGGTACTTGTTATTGCTGATATACATATTATACTTTAGTAGCATTATACAAAGTGCTTGGAACGGTAATACTTCAAGGTCCAAATTTAAGTTTTACGCTCTGCTAGTTTCCTCAAATTTTACATCTCTCTACACGAAAGCTCTTTTATTTTTCTTTACTTAGTATATTGTCATATTTTTTTTAAATTATACACTTTTTTATAGAAAAAATATCACTCCATTTTAAAAAATTTTCTATATCATTTTTGCGATTGAATAATATAATTATACTATTTTTATGGAAGCATTTTATATTAATTTTATTGTTTACAACCGAATAAATTGAAATTTGTTTATAAATTACAATAAATATGAACCTCGATCTAGTTTATATTTTATAAAATTTATATTTATAAAATTCCTACTAATATTATTTTTATAATTATTATTTTTAATATAAAATATTATAAAAGTCAAAACTTTTTAACAATACTAAAATATATAAACATACGCAATTTTAAAAAAGGGTAATACTTTATTTGTTTTTGATTTATTAGCTATTCGTAGAAGATCAGACAAATAATATTATATATTATTATTCTTATAGTTGTAAATAATGTAACCAATTATCATAGTATTTTCCGTCGTTACTTAATACCAAAATCACTTTAATAATCTTCTTATTTTTATAATGACGTATACTCGTCAAGTTTCTTGATAATAATAAAACTACTATGTTTGAAAATAAATCAAAGGAATCGAGTATTTTCTTAAAAAGAGTAATGTCTTTTCTAGAAAAAAATTACGAAGTTATGCAAAACCGCCATTCATGAGAATGGGTCGACAAAGGAAGCTGAGAGCAGGTAACAACATCACGCACGCATTCGTTTCTCTCTCTCTCTCTCTCTCTCTCTCTCCCTGTAAACTCCACACACGTGCACTTGCACACAAAAATCCGTTTATAAATACACGTACCCATACGGGTGCACGCTTAACATTTCTTTGTCTTAAAGCTGAAATGGCTTTTACCATCTCCTTCTTCACCTCTTCCGCGTGTGCTCTGTCTCTCTTGTCAACAATGCTAGTGCGGAAGCTACGATGCCGACCAGTCACCCCACTAAAAATGCTTTTAGGCCGATTAGTCTGGCTGCGCAGGTTTTTCGTGAAACTCTTGCAGTTCCGAAGCTTTTTTCCGTTAGTGGTTTTGTCACATCAAATAAGAATGAATTTTTTAAGGAGGGCAAATTGAATGTTTCTCCTCGACTTCAAAGATTTTCAAGATATTCTAGCTAATAAATTATCCGACAGAATAAATACAAAGATAGCTGTTGCTTTTTCGAAGATAAAGTACTCGGATAATGAGAAAGTAGATAATTATTTCAAGTAATAGATAAAACAACGATATATCGTATGAAAATATTGATGATTTATAATGAGTAAAAACAATTACTGCGTATTATAATAGGATTCGAGGAAATTAGAATAATTTTGCAGAAATTAATCGTTCGAAATTTCAAATATTTTATACAATTTGAAGTATTCATATATTATTAGATAGCATTAATCGAATAAAATTTAGATTTGGAATAAATCATGTATTCGATTCATTCCAATTTCAATTAATTTTTGCATTGTATTATCAACGTTTAATAGATTGTCTCTTGACTCAGTTAAGATATTAAAATGATAATTTATATAGAAAATTATGAATATTCAGAAATATTTTTATAATAAATAGCATTTGTATAATATTCATGAAAAAAATGAAAAGAGGAAAATTGAATATCAATATAATGTTAGTAGCATTCAATGGGTTTAGGATTACAAATCTGACAATTAATTACTAAATCAATCAAGTACGTACACTTAATTATGTTTCTATGAGTATACTAAAGATATATTTTAAACATATATTAGCATTAGAATATACTTAATCGAATAGTAATAGAATATACACTTAACTAAGTTTCTATTTCAGTATACTTTCTTTTTTAAAGTATGAATGTAAATAAAATCCATTCGAAAATAAAATAATTATTATATAAAGTATGAGAAAAAAATTTTCTTTAGTACATACATAGTTTTAGTAAAAAGTTTTAAAAAATTATACAAATTGCACAAATAAAAATGTATGAATATACACGTATAATTAATATAATTTTTTTAGAAACTTTTATTACAAGAGTATGTAAGAAAGAAAATATTTATTTTACAGTATATATTATTGTTTTTTTAATATATATATATGTGTGCATTATGTGTGTGTGATAATTATATATATTGTTTTAATTTCGAAATGATTTTATCTACATTTGTTTTTAAAAATCATTAAAATTATTATATTTAAAAATAATATATGTATATAGTAATAGTATAAATAAAAGTCAATTACGGTAAATATTTCATTTCTTGTAATCAGTTATATATTACATATGATATTTTTAGGTTAGAAATTGATCATTGACATATTAATTAAAATCTTAAATAAATATAAATTAATTTTCTTTTTCAGTTTTATGTATGATAAAATATATTTTTATTTGTATAAACTAAAAAGATACATTAAATTATTAGATGAATTCATTTTTTTAAATCCTTTGTAAATCGCTTATGATATAATTTAAATTCTACTTATAAATATATAAATTGATTTGATAGAATTTATTATTACATAATAATGATAATAACTATAATTTGCATTCATCAATTTTCATTAATAATTAAGAATTATGAGTTCTTAACTTGTTATTATATATTTCAAAAATTTTTTAAATTTTAATAGTACGCGTAATAGACTAATTTAATTTTAGTTATCGTTGTATTTTATTTTGATAAAACTATATTCATTTATGTAATTCAATATGTAAAAATTATTACCCGTATGTTTAATAGATGAATAAAAAATATAAAATTTGTCGACAGTTATAAAAAATTTTAATATATTCTAAAGGTGTTATTATTTGTGAATCGTAAATTTTATATTCTAAATTAAAAATACTGCAAATTGTTCTGAATTATTGTTTAATATTAAAATGAGATAATGTCTGGAGAATGATATTTTCGAATCTATTTTTATAATAAACATTGTTTTTATCTATTTCATTTGAAATTCATATATGTAATATCAAAGAATTAAAGTTTTAATTATTCAAAATTATAGTTATCATGTATTTTCGAGTTGATAGTTGAAATAAGTGAAACTTTGTATTAATAATACTAAACTGGCTTTCAAATCGAGTGCATAAGTACAAATCGTACTTTGTAGCAAAACTATTACAAATTTTTTATTTGATAAATACCTTTTACAAATTTGTAATTTTGTTTCATTTACGTTGGATTAATCCGAGCAAATGAAGTTCGCTATGCACCGTAAAATGACAGGTGTAAAAGCGCATAAACGTCGATCTGGGTCAGGAATTTTATATGTCATTGCTTCAGGATTAAAAACATCGGTTATACCTATGAGAAAATGAGATTTTCATTGAATCATTTATCGCTGTCTATTATGTCTATCTAACGCATTTTTATATCTAATTATTCAACATGTTTTAAGAATTTGTTAGAAAATAGTTAAAAAATAATTATCGATACATTAGTTAGTTACAAGAAGTATTAAATAATGTTTGGATATAATTAAATTTCAATATTTAGTATTATTTGAAATATTTAGGTACTTCAACAAATTTTATCGTGTGATTTTTAACATAATCATTTGTATTACGTATAATGAAAAATGTATTAATTTTTGTTTTTGTAGTAATATATATTAAAATATTTAATTTTCTTAAAAAACTTTATAAAATTATTATTTTACACATTTCTCATAGAGGATGCTAAAATACAAGTTTCTGATTGGAATGTGTATAATATATTTTAATACAATTGTATATTTTGAACATCTAATAATGTTAACGGTAATTTCAAAGTGTATTGTTTCTATGTAAATACTTAACAGTTACATAAAAAACATTTTCTTTAAATTTAATTTAAAAAATTCTAATTTATTATCGAGGCCTCATATAAAAGTCTTTTTTAAAAAGATGAATGAAAAATCATTTTAATTTAAAATTTTTTAATTCAAATTAAGTACACGAATTTATAATTTTTAAAGAAAAGTTTTTTTACAAAACTAAGTATAATAAAAATTATATTAATTACAACTGAAAATGATTATTTAATTTGAAAATTACAATTGCTTTACAAAGAAGATGTATTATAATAAATAAGCATTTCTTAAAAGAATTAGATAATGTATGTTTATTTGAGTTTAAAAAATTGAACTTTTAGTTTCGCTGAATATAACGTTAAAACTAGTTATCATATCGTTATATAAAATAATAAAATCAGAAAATCATAAGATACTATGAGAAAACACACAATTCCATTTGGAAAATATCGGCGTGTAAGCCACGATCAATCGACAAGAGTTTTACTATTTGTTACCATTGAATTTTATGGTGTATTTATTAGGAATTTAATAACATAAAAAATTCAATTGCAAGGTTTACGGTGTCGAGAGAAATCCTGCCGCTCGTAATAAAAATCTTTTTCCTTCCATTCGTGAACGAAATATGTCGTATCAAGTCTCACAATACCTTGCAAACGAAAAAACGAAGAATAAAAAAGGGTTGAGATGATGCAACCGTTGAATGGAGTCTGGAAGCACGAAAGCACGAACGGAACAATTCTGTTATCGCGAGTGCATACAAAACCCTCCCGAGGATACCTTTTAATTACCATATACCATCTAGGATAAGTCAGGGTCGCTTTCTTTCTCGGCCGCTCGGCTGGAATCGGATACATTCACCGTCGGGAGCCGTTTACCAACAATGCTCGGAGTCATATGTCAACAATAACCACGATCATTCGTATCGGTCAAAGTGCCTCTGGGTTCACCTCCATCACACCTACGCCGTTGCTCCGGTGCGCGACAATCTGCTAATGCAAGCCCCGTCTTTTCCAGGTTGCAACCACCGAGTGCAACAAAAACAACCCTCTCTTCGTCACCGTCCAATTCCCATGAAAGAGTCGTGGATCAACGTGTCGTCGACAACGATGACGTTAATGTCCGTCTTTTCTCTTTCGCCACGGCGGAATGACGCAAACTCGACTTTGCGCCTGCGGCGACTTTTCTACGAGCAGCAGTCCAACATCAGCTCGGCACATCCGCGCTCAGAGAATCGAGAAGCGTGGAGAAAAATTTTGCGCATTACAGACAAATTTTTATACTTCCCGTTCCCTCTCTTTCTCTCTCACTCCCTCCTCTCTCTCTCTCTCTCTCTCTCCTTCGGTTATTTTTCCGTGCCAGGCGTTAAATTCATCGTAGAGAAGAGCATAGTTCCGAGTTTACTGAGTTCCTTTCTTATAAATCCTTAAACTTGATTGCTTCTATTTGAAAAATTTTTAATTTAAAAATAAAGCGAATGGTGTTCTTATTTTAAACAGGACAAATAAGTTTTTAAAATAATATTAAAAATGAACGTATCAAGATTTATTTCGCGAGTAAATTTTATCGATTACTTTAATTTTAGACGGCAAAAATATTTCAATTCTTATTAAATTTTATTTTTCGAAGAGCCAGAAACAGATTTTATGTTTTTATGTATTTGAAACATTCGAAGGATAATAATAGATAATTTTATCTGCACTATAAAATTTGTATACAGAGGTTTACGCTCGACCAGATAAATCAACCTTTTCGAAACTGAATTAAATATTATGCTTTATCGTAAAACAAAAACAACCAGTAATTTACTTTGTAAAACATTAAATATAAGGATATTGTTTAGCAATGATTGAAATTTCGAAAGTAAACATTGTTATTATTTTGATAAATAATATTTAAATGCATTTCATGTATATGAAGGAAAAAAACTTTATTTTGTCTTTAGAAGCTTATTTATCAAAGTATAGAATAAAAACTCTATAAATTAAATTTTTAATTCTAAATGTAAGTAAAATTTTAATATAGCTTTACAATCATCCATACAAAAAATTATACATGACGAAAAGAATCGACAACACACGATACGATAAACCTTTAATTTTTGAATGTTATAAAATAAAAAAAAATTGTATGTTAGAATTTACGATAATAGATGTTTTATTAAACTTTATAAGAATTATTGCATGAGCAGATGAAAATATAGTAATAATTTATTAAAAGACGATTTGAATAATAAGCTTATTCAAAATTCATATTGTAAATCCTGAATTGTAATAAAATGTTAAGAGATGATAAATGTATGAACAGATATATTTAATTGGTATTAAGTAATCTACTTTTATACGTAAAAAAAATTTATCTCCAATAAGAATGATATTTCAAAGTAATTTGTAATATGCTGCAACGAAGTTCATGGAAATAAAGCCAAAACCACATAATGATATCTTTCTCTGAAAACTCGTCACCCCAAACGCATTTTCTCCTTCATTGTCTCGCGGACACTCCTTCCAGCTTCTTCATATATCTTATCTATCCTCGCTGAACAGTTCACCCTCCCAACGTGATTTTCTATCCTTTCTTTACGCGGCGTTCGTTGGAAACTTTTGATGGATCTATTTTTATCCTTCCTCTTTCTTTCTTTATATCTCTACCCGCTTACAAGATTGATACCACATAACGTAATTCATAGAATTATCCTTTACCTGTAATCGCTTGTTTTCCATCAGAGCTTGTATGTAATTAGGTAGGAAATTTACTTTTAAATAAATTCTTTCGATGGAAAGTTAAATATGATTGATTAAACAGTAATGGTAACAACAAGTTTTTGGTTTTGCAAATAATTACTAATGAATATTGAATAGATCGATTAAGTAATAGTATAATATTAAAAGAAAAATACCTATGATATATAATAAAAATAGAAATTTTTATATATATAAAATAACTTAATCGAAGTAAATAAAATTTTTATTATTTTACTGTGGATTTGTTGTACATGATTAGATGTAATATATTACTTCTTAAACGAAACGAAAAATATAAAAACATCCATAAATCATCATTACATGCGTTTTATTCTTTATTATCGCTTCGTTAATTCTGTGGATATTTTTATGCAAAATTTTATTTATTCTTTATCTTTTATTTCCCTTCATCCAATCAGTTATGATAATATATTTTAATTCAGTTTAGTATAGATATTTTATATTTGAAGATTGTGAAACTATTCGATTTTTTTAATCCTGTGTTATAATTTTACTTATATATAATACTTATTACGATATCATATAACAGATTAATTACAAATTTAATGAAATATTTATTTAGAAATAAAATTATTTTCTTTAGTATCATAAATTATAAATATTTTCTCTGAGCTGAAATAGATGCAAAAAGTTTTTGCGATCCTTAATAATCTTAATTATAATTTTTGATCGAATTATGAACGTAAAAGAAATTGAAAATACATTTGATCGAATATCTACATTTAGAGACAAATCACTGAAAATTATTAATAATGTTTTTCCCGATGAAACAATAAATTTTTATTATCTTTTATTTAATTTATATAATTATGCACAGAGTAATAAACAGAGTATTAATTTTTAATTATAGAAAAGAAAAGAATTTCTTAATATAAAGAAATATTGTATAATTAAAGACACTGAATAACTTAATTTTAAAATACCTATAAAAACAATATTTATTCCAAGTTACTAGTTATTTTTTAATGTGCTAAATTTTTGTGATGCGTTTACAATTGATACTTTATATCCGTTAACGAATACAACATTTAGCGATATTTTTTAAAAGTATGTAAATTGACTCTACACTTTTGTATATATATGAAAAAATTAATTTCTGCATGAGAGAAAGGTGTCAGTCTGTTTCAAAACAATTTTAATTAAACGGAAATATTTTTCTTAAAGTTTTTAGAATTTTTCATATTAATTTTGAAAGGTTTAAAAACTCTATTAGAAGCGAGAACTAAAAAACTCTTACGTTTTGAACACATCTCGCTGTCTGCAAACAATAAAACTCTGCAAGCTTCAAAACTTCCAGTCCACGTCACAAGAATAAATGAAACCACTTGTAATATCAAGATAAAAATCACTGCGATAAATTCCAAAAGTTCACAAAAGTCTAACAAGATTATAAGCGCATCGATATCCAAAATAAAAAGAAAAATCCACTTTCACTCCCCAATTCCCAAAACGAGATGAGAATGCTATACTTTTCCTTTTCACCCCCTTCATCTCTTACACGCACACACGTCCCACTGTCTCTCTATCTCTCTTGCTTTACTCTCGTATGGCACGTTTTCCCAGTTGTACGAAGCTCGCTCGTGATAAATGATCGGCGCGAATCAGCGCCAACCGCGGGGGGGCCGCTTTTACTTTACACACTTAAGTGGCTGTGATCGTCGTCGATGCTATATTAGGACAAATAAGAACTTCTTTATTTACGTTTATTGGTCACATCATCGCCGTACACCATTTTATTTTATCGCACGATTTTGACGTTTCTTTTTACATGTTACTGAACTCGCGAAGGTTAAGAGACGGGGAGAGGATTTTAAATTCGAATAATATATCTGTTTTCATCGATAGAGCTTTTCTTATTCCGTAAAATCCATTCGCTTTTTAATTCTCGTAGCTCAAATGTATTATTTTCAAGGCATGAACAAGTATCGTTAACTATGTTAATCATAAAATATCACTCTAATATGAAATTAAATATTAAAGAAAATTGAATTTAAGTTGAAAGCTTGAACAATCTTACTATATTTACGTGAAGTAAATTCATTTTAAACTATTATAAGTTCTAATAGACATGATAAATTTATCAATAACATTTTATATCATTTTACAACGATATAATGTTTAATGTAGTAACATTATATTAATTTCTGAATTAATGTATACGGACGCGAAATAAAAATTTTAAATTATTTAAAACTTCTGTAAAGCTAAATATTCAAATACTTTACATGTATGTAAAAAAGTAAATCTTTAAAATAACAAATTGAAATCTATTTGTGTAAAATAATTATTTTAAAAGTCATTAGTTATGATATTAATCAAAGATTTAATAGATGTTCCAAAACATGAGAAATGAGGCAGCCAAAAAAGTGATACAAATGTAATTATATACATACACACTCGCATGCAAATGTTATTAAAGGGAATAACGAAAGTACAAAGCTGACTCATTAATCGAAAACAAACTGGACAGTCGAATATGTTTTCCCATTAAAATTATTACAGATACGAATTATTTAAATATTTTATATAATAGTTGTACTGTC
Organism: Dolichoris vasculosae; assembly: GCA_018907195.1. NCBI lineage: Eukaryota > Metazoa > Arthropoda > Insecta > Hymenoptera > Agaonidae > Dolichoris > Dolichoris vasculosae. The sequence goes on along the minus strand of JACCHY010000002.1, from coordinate 17,523,268 downwards.
TCTATATTGTAAATAAAAAACCTATTCATAAGTATTAAGCTTTCAAGGTCCTCAGCCGATATGTTTAATCTCTTTCAATTAACGACACGTAATCGTACTTTATTCGAACTTTTTCCCTTCTTCGTACCAATATATTATCGTTTCAATGTAGAAATTACAAATTTCATTTAAACATCTTTTGAAGAAAATATAAAAAAAAACATAATGATGGTTTAAAATCTGTCAATCTGTCAGCGATAAATTATTTAATCAAATGGTTATTTAACTTACAAAATAATTTGTAAAATGATGAAATAATAATTATTTCAACTTTTCACATTTATTATCATTTATTTATAAACTAAGTTAAAATATTCTATTATCTATAATTTTTCATTTCAATATTTCAATAAATAATTAGTTCGAAAAAACTAATATTAACATTGACTGAAGTTTGCAATGCACTAATATTATTTTCATATTTACATTAGGTACTTTTAAAATTATATATTCATAAAACAATTATATACATGAAATTAATCAAATCGTAAGAAATACAATGGTACATTACAAATTTTGAAATATTCATGAATTTATGAAAATCGTGCCACGTAATTACAATTTTAAAGGATGAATATAACAATATCATAGCGTATTTTTTTATACTTCATGTATAATTCATTCTTTCTTTGACAGTATTTATATTTTCAATTTTCATTACCTTTTCATATAAATAAAATTTTAATATAAATAACTAGATATTGAGAAAAATATGCTTTTAAAGATATGTACTTTGATTCAACGAGAACTCGGTAAAATTTTTCTTATCAAACATCACCTTTAATACATTTTATACAATTAAAGTTCTACAAAGTAAAAACATAGAGCCAGAGATATATCAAAAACCTTTTCGCAAAAAATTGAATGACTAAGTTGCCACGGATATAATATATAGGATAGCAAATGAGTTATCAAGGAGGCAAGAGTCGCAGTTTACATGAATTTCATCGCATACTTTTCTATATTTAAAAAATTATTTATTTAAATTGAATACTCGAATCAATGCCTAGTTATTTTTAGTGATAAATTAATAAAAAATTTTTCACTTATTTTATTAACACTATTAAACTTAATACGAAAAATTCGTCTTACACAATATATTTTCGTGTAGCAATAAATTTTTCGTAATGCTTTTATATTTTATGGTTTACTTACTTTTAATTTCAATAATTAAATAAATCAAATGATTTTTATAGAAGAAATTAATCTTACAATAATATAATTCTTTTAATACAATTTTAATTAAATACTATCCTCATCAATTAATATTTCTACAACACAGTATGTTTGTAGTGATGTTTTACCACTTGCAGTTAAGCTTTTACTGTTTATAAATTAATTATCGATTCCAGATTCATTCGGTTGAGAACATTTAATAACATTTATTTACACTAGGCTTTTTCTTTAAATATTACATTTCAATAAGCTTTATTAAAATAATAAATTATGTACCGTATTATAATTTTAAATCCCATAAATTAACTTATTTACTAAAATTTTATGGAATAATAAATGGAAAATAATATTTTAATAGATTTTCATGTAAATTTTGTGTAAGAATTTAATGCAAAATATTATTATCCGAATAAATCAGATTACAAATATTTCTAAAAAATCATAAAAATTTATTGCATCAATTAATGAATAATATTACTTTTTTAAAGTTAAAATTAAAATTTTTTAAATTGAATAAAGCATAACAAATTGCCATAAAACATTAAAAATAAGATTAATTTATTACTATTTGCAATGAATAAAATATGTTGTACATATTATTTAAAGTAATCTATATCATTTTAAATATTTAATCATATATACATGATTTAATATCAATCATAATCAAACTAATATTTTTATAGATTTTATTTAACTTTGTGGCATAAAATTTTTAATATAATTTAATACAATTCATTCGTCAGGACTTTAAGAATAATGAATAAGTGTCCTTATTTTTACGTTATAGCTCTTCTTGTAATTTTTCATTAAGCAATAGAGTCATCTAGTAAGATAAAGAAGCCTTGCGAAGGTAAGACTTTTATATTTAGTAAGTAGGTCAAATTTTAAAAATAACGATATGTTTATCAATAAAATTTTTGTAAAAATATTTTAAGAGTAAATTTTATTTAATTTCAGGAATAATTCTTTACGTAAAATATTCTTGACTATGTTTAAAATAAAATATAGAAGCATTTTTTTATTTTTTATTACTGATTGGATATCTATAATTCTTGGATATAATATACGTTGATTGTTTACCTTCTTCTAAACATTTTCATTTAGCCTGAAGTTATTTTTATGATTTTTTAATCATTAAAAATGCAACACCGATAAACTAAATTGTTTACTCGAAAAAAACATTTGATTTATTTTTATTATAAATAACATTATATTTGTAAATAATTTGTTTATAAGGTTTTAATCATGTATTTTCATAACTAAATTTATAATTAAAACTAATTCAATACCTGAAATGAGTAAGAGAACACATTGTAAATAATTCGTTTAAAAAATCATGTTTTAAAATAACCATTATATATCTCTATAAATACTTTTATTTTTATCAAAAAAAATTTTAAAAAACGGAATACTTCTTAGTTTTAAGAAACCCGATGTTCAGATATAAATAAAATACTCTATTTAAAGATAAAAAAAAATGAAATTTTTACCTCTAACGTAAGAAATTGTACCCGGGACTGTGAGAAACGAAAGGAAAAAGAAGAAATAAATCGAAGAAAAGTCGCAAAAGTCCCAAGGTTTTCCAAAACATTCTTTCCGCATACCTTCGCAAGCGTATAATAAAGCACACCGGTATTCGCGCCGATAATACAATGCATAAAGAACTAATAGTCCGTCGCGTTTTTACGACTAAAGGCGATTGTGCTCGTCTTTTGCCCGCGCCCCTATCCTTCCCATCGAAGCACGACGTCCCCGTAAAAGTTATGTACATAAAATTCATCATCCTCTTTCGTCACGCGCCCTCGTCCATATACATATTACGGATACGCATACAGAGCAGTGATAAATATTCCGACGAGCGGCGCTTTTTTCGCATCCGAAAAACTCGTCGCCTGCATCGTCCAAGCTGATCGTCTCCGCTATTAATCAAACGTAATTGAATTTTCTTAGGTTAAGGTGCGTGCACCGGTAGCTTATCGCCTTTGACTTCTCCCCCGCCTCTGTTCGGTGTATAGATCAATTACCGACTATTTCCGGGGTACCGTACGACGATGTTTGCGCGTTCTTTGGCCGCCTCCGTGTCGTCCTGGATGTCGTCTACGGGCCCCTACATTCTGCCGAGTCACGAATAAAAAGCAATGTTCCTCGGGAGAAAAAACTTCTATAGATCAACGATAAAAGGAGTCTTTTCTGTCTTCTCTCTTGCTCGCAGCTTCAAAGACGGACCTTTTATGTATAAGAGTCTGCGCTCACACTTTGCTCCGCTTTTCGCGTTATATCGCCTCGTCCAGTCTCGGTCTTTCTATTGGGTTAGAATTTTAATATTCATAAGAAGCGGAGAACCATGCAGCGATATTCTTCTCACTTTTTACCTTTTTCGCTCTTCTTCTCGCTCTCTGTGCGTACGCGAGACCATGGAAAATTCGCTGTGTCGACGGTGATTACATATTGAACTTCCTGCGGACTTTTATGTAGACCCTTTATCTTCATTGCACCACCCTACCCCTCAAACCCACTTCCATCCCAACTTTATCGTTTTTTCTTCTACTGCTTCCGCGTCATTTTTCATCTCATTCCATTTATATATATGTATATCTATAATATATTTATATATATATATATATATATATATATTAATATATAATATATGTAAACGGGTGACACGCGAAAATCAAGCTGCACAAAGCGAAGAAATGCGAACACGGAGTTTGCGTGGATATTCATTTATTTGCTTTTGCATGACTGCTCGAACGCACTAACGGGTATTAAAACATCCTTCAGCCGTTAGTAGTTTCGAAGCAATAATCACGGACTTATAAAGATCCATTTGAGATGTGAAAAGCATCCTATAAGACTTATAAATTAATTTAGTTGGAATTTCAAGAGTTTTCTCAATTGTTTGAGTGAATAAAATGTCCGTAAACGTATAATTGTGTGATCCTTTTTTCAAATAAAGATTAAAATTATACGGCAAATATAAAATTTCGAAGAAATTATTGAATTGTTTATAATAATTTGAATATTCGACATTCTATGGGATTCGTTGCTACGATGAACGATAAATCCTATTATTGCGTACTATTTTTTTACTTTATAATTCGTGTATAATAAAATTCAATATAACATTTATAACGTTGATACAAAAATTAAATACTTAAATTTCTATATTAGATTTATCATTACTTGATCGAGTTTGTCTGTAAGTTTATAAAAATACGATCATCCGCGCCACGTTACTAAATAAATGTACAAAACTTCGAAATATAATTGCATTATCATGTGATTCCTCGTACAACTGCTAATAGTGAAAAGTATGTCCTTTAACCGTTTACTATTACGTCAATAATATAAATGAAAAACTTCTTATGTAATTTGTATTAATTAAGTGAATATTTAGAAATGTATATCTATATTTTAAAAATTTAGAATAATGTTTGCTAATGTACTAATAAAATGAGATAAGTTGTTATTTCGTACCTCTCCATTTTATACAATTCACACGATCGAAGAAATAGTGGCATTTAAAGAATACTTAAGAAGCGATCAAATTTAGTTTTATTGATTCAGTGGATATTGTTTATATTCACACTAAGAAAAAAGACGTAAATTGTATATGATGCAATAGCATTTCTATGATTAAATTTAAAATAGAGTAAAAAAAAATTATTCAAACTTATCGGTAAACGTATGAAATTTTTTTAAAATTTGATTCACGTATCGCTCAAAACATTGATCAATTTCACAAAATAAACACGAAGAACTTTTATGTTAAGATCGAATTTTACGGGTCGTTAGCTAAAATACGTGATATAATCGAAGGGTGCAGAAGGGTTCTAAATCGTAAAAATCCAGATGAAGATATAATCGAAGGAAAAAGGTCAGCGACCAACATAAGGTTCCTTTGCGCTTTAATGCGTATAATCTTTAGCAAATGGACCTTACGCCATTGATCCCAAGATCATTCAGATATAAAACTAGGTGGAAGAAAACTCCTTTCGAGAATTATACACCTTAGACAAAAAGGAAATTTAACACTTTTAAATAAAAATGTTCCAATTTAATAATAAAGTATATTTGTTATTTTAATTGAATTTATGGATAACTAACAAGTATTTTGATCCTATATTATGTAAAAATTCGAAAAAAAATAATAATTCTTATACGAATATTAAATACTCCAGTATTAGTAGTCATATATTACTATAAATCAATTGTATCATTCAAGTAGTACATCTGATAAAATAATAATAGAAATAATAATAGAAAAATATTTTTCTTAAAATGTTAATGTAGAATAAAATATTCAAATTTAAAATATTTAAATTTAAAATTTTCATATATTTTAAATTTTAAGCAATAGAAGATTTGAATTATTTTCATATTATAAATTGATGATTCTGTATAAATTTACAAAATTTTGTGTTATTCTTGACCAATAGTGCTAAAAGTAATTAAACTAGATCGCTAATTAATATTTATATTTCTTAATTACATTTATACTGAGGGAATTTTAGAAATTATATATTTTAGAAAATTATATATTTGAAGAATGAAATTTACCTTTTACGATTAATTTTGCTAAAATTTCATGTTAGTTGCAACAGCTGTTACGTATATTATATTAATAAATATTCCTGAACGTAAATTTAATATTTAATTATATTTAAAAAAGATAAATTATAGCTTATTTTAATAAATAGTATTTTATATATTAATCAATCTTAAAATTAGTTATAGAATTATTTATCGAATATAAAATCAAGTCAACTATTAAAAGTATAAAGTTTAAATAGTTAATCTCTTTGAACTAATTCGCTCCTATTATTTGTACATTAAAGTACCTAGAGTGAGATTAAATGAGGGTCTGGAATATTCGAAAATTTGGAATGTTCAGAAGATATTTGTGCTGAAATTGACTATGGCATTTGTACTCAACCACTACTGTAAGTAAGGTTACACTACTAAGGTTCTACTTAATAATTGAATAGATTTACTAAATAATTTCTACTAACTCTTTAATTTATGAGATGATTTATATTCTATTATATATATGCGTAAATGCATGTATCAATTAAATTCTAGAGTTTAACTATTCTAATTCAACTATCTTATAAATAATGTAATTTAAGTAACAATACATGATTTTTATTTAAGCTACAATATCTTAAATTATATAATCGATGAATTATGCCTATTTTAAAAATTTAGAAGTTTTTGTAATTATCTAAATAAATGAAACACGAACAAAATAGTTAAGTTAGTAAGAAAAAATAGAAATAAAGATAATAGTATCATATATCAATGAAAAAAAATCAAATAAGATCTGTATATGTAGTTAACAATGCGGATTAGTGTATATATATGTGAACTTGCTCGTAAGATATTGCATGGCCGTAATTTACATTCTTCTCTAGCCAGTTTTGCAACTATATAGACAGGCTTCGAGGGTGTTGATCACAATCAATTGCACAGAGAAAACACATAAGAACGCACAAATATGTGAATTTGTGTACATATACACACGTGTCAGACACGTATCCATCGATCTAATATAGAAAAATCCCACGGGAAGCGCGTCTCCCTATAATAGGATCTTTAGATTTTCTTTTGTCATTTTCTGACTCATAACCAAACACAAGCGAGTACATATATGTACATGCAGGTGCACAAACTATCCACATATACTTACACAGCCTTTATGATTCTTCATTCTTCTTATTCTATTGGATTTTCTTTATCTGATATCTTTTTATCTAACGAGATACTTACGCAATAGTATACGTAGACTGAAACACGTATGGCTACAGACGTTCGTAAGTTCTTATAATATTAGTGATCGTACACGAATGGTCTACGTACATGCTAGGAAAGGTTGTCGCGGAAACGATTTTCAAAGGTAACGATGGTTTGAAAAGTAGTTGCACATCGAGAAAAAGAATGAGAAAGAAGCAAGAGGGTTACTACAAGGCTAAAAATTTTACCTTCTTGGGGTTCTGACTCTTTTTTCTCGCACACTTCAAGTTTTTGCAAAATTTATCTTATCGTTTAGTTTCATGTTCACTTAGTCAATGTAGAAACTGGTCTTAAATAGTTGATCTTTCTTTTTTTTATTCTTAAAATTGTAAGAAAGTATTATTTGTACAAAAAATAGAGTTTATATATAATTGCATAACATATTGATAACTATATACGATATCACACTATTTCAGCTTTTTGTTCATTTATTTATAATTAAATTTACTTTCTTATTTACAAATTTAACTATGTTTTATCGCTAAACATGTAATATATTTAAAAATATACTATTTTGAAAAAAACTCTTTTATCTCCTAATTATTATCTTTAAATAGTTTAAATTAAGTTTTTTGTGTAATCAATACAATTTACGATCCGAAGAAATATTTTCTTTCTACCTGTAAAAATAATTGGGAAGTCATTTTTAATATAACTTTTGGAACTTGATAAATAGGAGATAAAATTATTCGAATTAAATATAGAAAAATGTGTATAAAATTATAGTATATTTACCTTAATAGTTTTACGCTAAAATTCATTGAAAAAAATACAGGAATATTAATGCGGTACATATAACTAAATATATGAACTATTTCCGTTGATTAATAGAACGACATTTATCTTATTTGATTTAATTTAATTTAACTTAAGATATTAAAACTATTTATAGATTATTTTATTACGAATATTATCTAGGTTTTAATGAAAGTTTGTTTTTATTCTTTTATTTCTTAAAAGGTGATATATATACATATAATACAGCTGAATGGAAAGTAAATTATATCTTTTACACTTAGTAAATTTGAAAAGCATACAGGCAATAAATTTTTACAAAAAACTAATATTTAGAAATAAAAATAAATAGCAAATAAAAAATGTTTAAAATATTTTCCTACTTTAATTTTTCTAAATCAAAATATATTCTGCAATTTTACTTATTTAGAATTAATGTATTTACCGAAATGAATAAGGAACTCCAATAAATTTTCAATCTAATTGAGATACGTAAATTTGTTTCGATACTTTGAAAACTTAACGTACTTTTATCATCTAATAATAGTTTGTAATTTTAAACTAGAGGTTAAGCACAGCTAATCTATTCAAAACATTCGGAGTATTATTTAAAAGCTTCTATAAAATGTATTATCTTCACCATAGTTAAATAAATGTTCGAGAAAAAGATTTGGAAAACATAATTACTCTGATGAAAAAATGGGGAGACATTCGTTTAAAAAAAAAGATGTTTGATACCAAAGTTTTGTAAGTTTAATTACAGTAGGCCACATATAATTTAATATTCGTGTAATTGAAAAATGTGATTCTAATAGCATTCGATATTCTAGAGAAACGATTTGCATTAAAAATCAATAAATAATTACTTTTTTAAAAATGTGCCGTCGTCGCCGTTACAGTCTCTGCAAGATATCCAATATTAATAATTTTCACACAATGTGCTACTCCTTTCCTCTCTATAAATCTATGCTTTCTGCGGGCAAAATCACACGTAACAGCTTACGAACACATCCGAACTGCGGTGTACACGCACACAAAGTTCTGTTAAAGCAGCGATCGTTCCCTGCACCTCCCAGTCCAAAGGAATTCTATATCTCTGTCTCTCTCCCTCTCTTTTCTCGTTTATTCATATATATATATCTATATATATATGTTGGTGGTAGCGAAGCTGCGTGCACCTGCTTGCCTCTAGCTACACATAGTGGTTCTTCTTATTCGAGCGGTGGAGAAGCAACAGCGCTTGCAGGTATCCCCTTTGTCGTGATCTAGTTACCTGCAGTATTGCCGCGCGGAGCCGTTATTCCGTCGATTTGCTGATTACTCTTTTTGCCGATGAATGAGCGAGAGAGAGAGAGAGAGAGGGAGAGTGGCGGATAATATTGCTTGAAAATCGAGAAATAGAGGGCAGAAAGAGAGAGAGAGAGAGAGAGAGAGAGGCGGAGATCACATGAAATTCAGGATATTGAAATGTCAAACAGCTATGACTGCTTCTTTCCCACTGCAAGGAACGTGTATTTTTGCAATGCACGTGTTTTATGCACTCATGCCTAACATTATAGTATTTTACGAACTTGCGAACGGACGTGCGTTACGTTTATATTTTTTCTTTGTGGAATAGTTTATGACGTGGCTCGAACGGTAAATTGTACCCTCGCTGCAGGTCCAAGAATGTCTTTATCTATTCTGGATATCCGTACTTTTGATAAACTTAGTTATTCGATTATGAATTCGCTTTTGTTTATTGTAAATCAATACCAGTCGTGCTTTTGAGGACCGAAAATCTGCTCAGTATGCGTAACGAGAAGTTGCTCGAGGAATGGCACCGGAGAATCGATTCCGCTGTTAATTTCGTTAATATTTATTGTTCATGATTCGAGTTAGCTAAATAATAAACACAGAGAATAGTAAAAATATTTGTGTTTATATATATATATATATAGTAGTATAAATAGTAGTTTCCAAACTAACTTGTGCATAATACTTAGCACTGTTCTAATTTTATTTGCGAGATAATACATTTTCTTACGGTTATTATAGAATTCCTTTTCAGTTGCATTTCTAGAATGAATACTCTTCTTATTGTATCGTATACCTAGAATATTTTTATGAAGCAATAAAATAGTGTTAGGAAAAATATAACTTTCAGGATGTTTAAAAGAAATATTTTTCTACTGATTTATGTTTGATAGCGGCCTATGATATTACAGTGAAATAACACTAAACTAAAAATAGTATTTTTCTTAATAATAAAAATTAACTTGCTTTTTTAATAACATCCATTATTAAATTCATAATATTCATATATTATTTGATGTTCTTAAGATTCGAAACATAAATATTGTAAAATCCATAAATTATTTTATAGACTTTCGTATTTTATAAAAGTGTAATTTTTTCTGGAAAATAAAAAAGATTTTGTAGTGTACTTTGACATGGATGAAAGTTACAAAAAGCAAAAAAACTTAAGAATGAAATATTTACTTTTATCTTGAACATATTTTAATATTATTAAATATAGATTATTATCTATATTTTCGTCGATACACTTCGATCAAAGAATAATTTGTTGTTTGAAATTTATGACTCAAAATATTTATATGGAATAAATACTGCATATTCAACCATAAAAGTATAATATAAAGAATATAATATCGCGTATATTTGTTATAATTTGTTTTTTTATTGACAACGTAAAAATTCTTTCATTTGAATTCATATTAAAAAAAAAATCGAAACCTTATATAAAATATGTATTTCAGTTGTCTAATTTTTTATCTTTTTAATTCTTTGTATTTTATTATTTTATTTTCATAATTTTTAAATTCATTATAATATCTGACTTATTTAATAAATACTTTGATACTTTAGTAAGTGGAATCTATTCGATCGATGAAACTAAAAATTTCATGGTACATCGGAGCATCCAAATTTCAAACATATTTATCTAGATACATTAACTCGAAGTAGAATAAAATTATATTCATTTAAAATATCTTTCTACAAAATTATCATTACTCGTTAAAATACATTCGTTTTAAAATATAAAGTTTTACTCAATTTATTTATATTAAGGTTGTAATTGTATTTTTTATACCAATAAAAAAGTTAGTAAAATATGATTAATGTTAGAAAATATTTTTGAATTCGCATACAGATTAATTCTTCAAGACAATTAATTTTTTACATGTTTCTTTAGTTTTTGATAAAATTAAAAAAACGTCCGTTAATTTTATAGCTAGATTTTAAACGCGATCTCTCGACTTCGACTCTTGCGTCAGAATCGGTTTGAGCAAAAAAAAAAACAGGATAGGCATTCAACGCAACTCGGTTCTCTCTAATATTGAAAACAACATTTTTAACGTTGGCGCCACGTCCATTATTTATTATGATCTCGATTTATCTTCATCTATTAATGTTGATAAGTATAAATTTCACATCAGCGGCTCAAATAACATTAAAAGAGCGCACGAAAACGGATAAAAAAAGACTTGCAAGACGAAGACGCCCCAGACACGGCAGCAAAAGGCCCAGCCCAGTGATTGCCGTGTTTCGTCCGCCTTATTACTCGTCGAGTTTTTCCGTTAGTGGCTTCGCCACCCCACTTCTACTCTTAGATTATTATCCAAGTAAGCCAGCTCGTAAATCTTTCGCGCTCAAGAGTATAGGTTGTCGCAGGCTATCTTGCGTGACGACGAATCGACAACATCGAGAAAGAGTGGCTTCCTGTGCTGAAACACGCGCGCGCTTCCTTACTATAATAATTTTCGGTACAGAAGTGGATAAACCGCCGTTTCCGTGACTTCGCTTAGAAATACGATTTCGTTACATTCGATACGCCCTGGCAAAATAGCAGTCCCGTGTTTCAGAGCGGAATCGTCTACTATAACACGATCAACTCATTGAGAAGTTGTACTGAATTGCGTTGTACAGTTATTATTGTAGACGCGTATCGTGTCGAATCGTCACTAAAAGCTCGGTGGTCATCTATAAATAAATATATATATATATACATGCTCATATAAACGTATACTAGGTAAACTATCGATGGTGATACGCTATTAGATAAAATACATTGAATTTCTGCTTTTGTTAATTGATTCCCATTAGAGTTACAAATCTTTGTTTATTCATTCTTTTATTCAATTTTATTCGTTCGTATTAAAAAGATGACTTTGCAATTTTAGTAAGTTATTAAAATAAAAAAAAATAGAAGTATAAAATAAACTTGATAGCGAAAAAAAATATTTTCTTTATACTGAATTAAAATGATAAATATAAATTTATCGGTTCTAGATGAAGAAACTTTTACTGGTACTTTTATATATTTTTATTTATTTTTGTTTCGATAGAAAAGTATTATAATTGGTTGTTTACGTTAAATCAGAGTAAAGTTATTATCCTCGATTTTGTTATACTAAAATACTACAGATATTTTTGTTTACTCTTAGATTTTTATGCAAAAAATTATCAACATACTATAAATGAGTTAAATTGCGACTCTTTATTTGAAGAAGAAAAGAGATAACACTGAAAAATTTTTTGAAAAAAAAGGTAAATGCATAACTCGAGTTATGTATTTTTTGCCGTACGTGTTTCTATATGACATTTTCATGTAAAAGCTATGCGGCAGAAAGACGTATTTTGAATTATTACCTGAAAAAGTACGAACCCGAATTCTGGATGCAAATTTTAGACATAAATCAATGTTTATTACTATACGTATCAAGAAATATTAATTTTTTATATATTTTATAGTTTAGCGTTTGTAAAAAGTCTCATCTTTCAATTCGTTCGCTTTGACGAATAACAAGAACTAATTTTAATTGTTGATAAATTTTTCAGAGGAATAAGTAACTATCAAAAGTATTATTTTTTTGGATTTTAAAAATCCCTAGTAAATCGAATTGTACGTCAGTCTCATTTATCAAAAGACTTCGTTATATTCGAATGAAAGAGAGAAAATTTGTTTCTCTTCAAATTGAGAAATATAAGGAAAATTCGTTTGGTAAGTGCGACACCGAAAACTTATCCATAAAAATATGCCGACTACGATATTCGGAACTTTTAATATCGAGACTAACACAAAACTTTCACATCTTTATTATCATACGTTTTTCCAAAGCGCATGAGCAGCAACATCAACGAGCGCAACGCAAGTTTTTCTTCTCCCCGTGTAAGGGTAAAAGAAAAGAGAGCAAGAGAAGCGGAGCGAGCGAGAAAAAACGCCGGCAATTTGTCGAGTACGAATCCCAAGATGCTCCAGCAATATATCGAAAAGTTTTCGGCATAAGAAATTTTACGTTTACCACGCTCGTTCGCTCGCGGGTCCCGCAGATTTCACGAGTTTCGTCGTCGACCTCGTCATCGTCGTCGTCTGTGCATCGCAGGAGAGCATAGTAGTTTCAAGCTTGAAATTTCCCTCCTACTTACCCTCTTACCCTCTTACCCTCTCTCTCTCTCTCTCTCTCTCTCCCCATCCGACATTTTACATATTTGCGGATGAAAGTTTCTCAAACTAAGGCGTGCGTACCTTCAGGAACTCGTGTAAGAGCTATGGGAACAGCAGAAGCAATGGCAGAAGCAGTGGCAGAAGCAGGATTCTGCGCGTCAGCGAGAAGACGTCCCGAAGAGGACATGCGGGTACCTCTTTCCCTCTTTCCAACCGCGAACCAAGTCGTGCCTGTTCACGTATGAGACTGTGAGACCCATCATCTGCGGCCGTCAGGAAAGTACGACGAAGGATCCGATCTGTTTCAGGAATTTCGCTCGGTTGCCTTTTTTGAATTATGTACTTTTGCATGAATTGGTATTATATCAATACTAATTTGTTAATTTATGGGTACTGAACCATTATTTTATTTTTATAAGTATACTATTCATTACTTACTTGGAAATACAAATTATCAAACGTTGTTTTTTTCACAAAATATCAGTATTTAGTAATTGCGATCATTTTTAATAAAATTGATGACATTCGTATATCGATTCAATAAAACATTTCCGAATAAAAGAAGAATTATATAGGCAATTAATTTTTTTTAATACACTCAAAGAATTCTTTTTATTAGTATTGAAAATTATTCGGTATTAGGAATAAAAATAATTTTAAAAAATTTCATAAATACAGTATACGTCAATGTTATAAAATTCGAATATTTCGTTCAATATTTCGAATAATGTCTGTTTAAATTTATTTTATCGTTTATTAATATTCTATAATATTAATATTCGTACCAATAATTATAATCCTTTTTTAAATGAAAATTTAACGTATATTATATGAATATAATTTCATCGTTTATGTCAACAAATTTTTTTATAAAATAAATATTTTTTAAGGAAAATAATAACAATTGAAATTATATTTTTAAATGTAATCTAACTGAAATTTATAACATTTAGAATTAATTTATCGATTGAATTACTTTTGTAGAATTTAATTTATCTCGAAGAAAATGTTGAAACACATATATATATATTTAAAAAATAATTCGAAACGACTGACAAAGGGGTTGAAAATTCAAACAATTTATATGCAATGGTAAGTTTAAAATATACAATTAATTTTTAACATAAATAAATAAATCTATCGAGGTATATTTTTTCTGCTTTATATTCTAAATTAAATTTTCATTTATTTATAGATATTTTTCAAATATTTCAAGATATTTCATTCTAAACTTTGTATACATCGCTAACATTTTAAAGAATTCCAAAAAAGTTGTTTGCAATTCGTTTATTTAATAATTAAAGGTGCCTATAATACTGTTCAGTTTTTGAAGGCTTATAATCAGCACTAATGGTTAGAACGTTCAAATGCGTTTTATACCAATTACTACTCGTCGATCACGAACGTCGCGATTTACAGTGAAAATTGTAATCTTGGCATATCTTACATAAACTTTACGGTATAAAAGTAATTTAACATTTTTATAAATATATTTTTACATTAATATTTTAATTAGAAACCTTATAAAAGTATAATAACCGTAAAATAAATCATGTAAAATATTGTTAATATTATTCGGTAAATAAAATATTAAAACCGTAACAGTATTAAATTTCCTGTAGATAAACATAATAGATAGACTTTGAATAAAAAAGCATTACATTATGAATATTCTTTGCTTCATTTCATAATATATCAGATAAGAGTATTCGTGATCTAGAATATAATTCCAAAAAATTAATTCCGATATTTCTAATATAATTTGAATAATGTAAAAAAGAATTTTATTTTTGTCTAATTTTTTATAATTTTTATATTATTTAAACCTAAAATTAATTTATTTCCATCCTGATAATTTTACAGTTTGAATATTCTGCTGCTTCTACGATAAGAAATCAGATGGATGCACGAGCTTTCTAAATTACCTAAATTTACATAAAAATCTTAAATTTTACAATCTTAATAATTCACTTATCAAGACAATTAACTGGAAAAGTGTAATTTAAGTATTTAAAATTTACATATATTTAGACGGTAACGAAAATATATAAACTATTTATAACTTAACCGTCAATTGCACCTAAAAAACTAAAAAACTAAAAAAATGTACAAAAAATTCGTTAGACAACGTCTACCTTGGTATATAATTTACGTATTAAAAGTTGCATCGAAGCATACATTGAAAGTGCAACGATAACAACACCGGTACGAAAAATGCGGAAAACAGGTTTGTCCATAAGAAATAAGAATAACTTTCCAGCAGCGTTGGCTTCCTCTTTTATCTATTAATTCGCGAGCTACTGCACTAACCCCGGTCTTTATCACCCTTATCATTTTCGAGTTCTCGAGGTGGCAACGAATGCGAGCGAAAGAAACGCGAAGCTGTGAGTCCGGATGACGAGGGATAATCTCGACGTAGCTCGTAGAGCGGCGATTTGTTTCGTACGTCGTCGGTACCTGCTCGTCTATCCCTGGATCGTTAGTATGATCGAGCCGTGATCGAGCCGTGATCGAGCCGTGATCGAACCGTGATCGAGCCGTCTTAAAAAGACGGGATTAAACCGTCGTAAAACGGAACGAGGGCGCGAGTGCGTCAATAAGCGTCGTGGCAGTCGGATCACGTTCGTAACCACACCCGCATTCCATATTTTTCTAAAGGCTCTCGATTACCTTCGACAGATCGATCATGCGAGGACAAATAATGCCGATATATCTCGTCTGCCTCTGGCTTTTGTTATTTCAACGAGGACCTTGACACCAGCGCCGTTCGATAAATCAGATCCGTTTGCGTATATAGATATAATAAGCAATGTAATACGGATACCTAAGCTTGGACACGTTGACTTGGGTTTGCCTTTGCGAACGCGGTTTCTTATGGGTGGCATCGTTTATATGGCCATTTTAAGACGTTACGTGTCTATCGTTGAAAGTTCGCGTAAAGGTATCCAGGGGATAACTAGTTTGGGAGTGTATCAAATAGATAAAATATATTTCACTCGAGTTAAACGAAAATACTCTGTGTCAGCTGTAAGTTAAACACGTATGCAAAATCGGTATTAAGGAGATTCAAAAAATCATCCCGTACAATGTAAAGATATTAACGTCATGCTGTTTCTCATCAATTTCAACGATAGCGATATTTTTTTAATAGATTTTATGCAAATATCTTGCAAATAAAATATTTAAATTTGCATAAGAATAATTTATCGTGTTTTTCTTATTCAATTTCTATTTAATTAATTTACTATTTAATTTGACGGTATAAAAACCTATTACCGAACAAGATTTAAATATTTAAATAATAACTTCGAGAGATATGAAAATATCCATTTGTATAATATTACACAAGCCTTTAACTGGATAATAATTCATTCGTGTCAATACTAAATGATAGTAAAATTATAATATATATCAATAATCAATGAATTATGACGAATGCGGTATTTTTTGTCGGAACAAAAGATACTAAACAAGAACTTAAATTCCTATAATTCGTTACGATGTATTTTTATTTAAAATTCAGAAGATATAAAAAAATATATGTATAAATTGAAATTATGAAATGATTTATATAAATTATAAAATATATATTATAAAAATTCTTTTTAAAATAAAAATTTAATAAAATTTAGCATAGCTTTAAAAAGTATTATATATGTATTATTCAAAATAAAAACCACAAAAAAATTTATAATTCAAAAAAAAATCTAGTTTCTATCAAGAGTGAAAAAACTACTTTTTCAACTGTCTTCTTAGTTTTAAACATCTGCACTACATAAAGTTGTAAATATCTTTATATACAGAGTGAAAATGGAAAAGAGAAAAAAAATGAGCCTCGTAACCTCCCATGCAAAAGCTCCGGGTACTATATGCGACAGCTGTAGCTTTCTCTAAGGACACGACACCAAGATTTTCCAGTTTAAAAACAGAAGTTGCTCAAGCAAGTTTCAATTCTCTTAGTATATTTATTCAAAAAAAGATGACAAGAATACACGTGTATTCGCACATTGTCACACACATGTACACTTTCCATACATGAATTCTCGCTCTTAGGTCCATAAATGCACAAACGTGTAAACAAACAAATGTTTTGAGAGTATGCATAAATATCGCGGAAGATGCCGCTACGTTTCCAAGAATTTTCCATAGATATTGGAATAAACCGAGAGATGAAGGGAAACATTCAATTTCGATATTTTATTGGCAGTATTTGCTTTGGTCACTGGTAATAAACGTATATTTTAGCCAAGCGAGTGACATGCAAATGAAATCGACGTAAGAAAGAAAACCGATATGCGGGTAGTATGTCGAATCTAAAATTTGTGAGATTTAACGAGCTCCTGCCGAAAACTGATATACATGTGTTAACTGTATTGATATGAAAAAGTGATAGCTGGAAAGATAATACGAGTTTAAAATTTGCATCTCTATTCTTTCTAGTCAATTAACTTCGTATTTTTCTCTAACAAATTACGTAATTCATTTAATTAATTTGAGCTGTCTCTACAGTATAACATGTTTTTATGCATTCATAGTAATTATAATATGATTCGAACTAATTATACAAATATTTAATTAGCGAATACTTTGATGAAGTTAATGCAATTTTTAACTATTTACCAAATAGAAATGTTTAATAATTCGAAAAATATTCAAATAAAATAATTTTAGTATTTTGTAGATGTTGCGAATATTTATTGTATTTTTATTATTTAGCTTTGCAAAGTCTTAAAATAACTGAAATAAATTCATTAATATTATATATAGTTAAATGAATTTACTAAAATATTTTGAAAATAGTACATATTCAAATAGATAGTTTTTTCATTAATATTCAAAGTTTATATATGGTATGCTTATACGAGATAATAACGCTTTCAAAGAAAATGTTTATTTAACCAATTTCAAAGTTCATTAAATTTTATAAAAATATTATTTTACGGTTCCTTAAATATACTAAATATTATGTGTAATACTAAATAATATCTCAGCTAAACTATATTGGTATATGTACTCGTTTATATGAATTAATATAGCGGTACGATTTTATTAGATGGACGTATCTTAATACGTATCGTAAATACATTTTTCGAAATATAAAATTCATGTGATTTATATTTTACTTCGAATAAAAAAATCAATCCAGGTTTCAATTTTTATTTATCCACACTTTCTAAAAGTATATGGTATAAAGTATAATTATTAACATAAAATAAAAAATCGTATACAATTTGCATAAATAACTCGTAAATAAAATATTAATAACTATAAATATGTTTTTATTTCTTATCTACATGTAGAATATAAAAATATTTATGTGTATATATTTAAGTTTGATTTCTAATATACCCTACAGATATTTTATAGTGTTCGTTATGGGATAACTGCTCTTTAGTAGCCTCGCAAATCATTTCAGAAAATTTCCTTACTGAAATTTTTATTATATATATATTACTAAGTACACAAAAATTTTATGTAATATTTTATTGTAAAATTAAAAATTACCATGCTATAAAGTAATTTACGCGAAAGATCATCTAAAACTGAAAAAAAATTCGTTCAATTTTTAATTTATTAAAACAATTTTAATTCCTATACTTAAATATAAATGAATGTACGATTAAAATGAAATATATATAAATAAAGAATATTATAGATAAATATATAATTTATGTTTATATAAAGAATTTTGTTATAAATGCGTATTTTAAATGTCATTTTATATGATTACAATCCACAGGAAATTTCCTTCCAGTTATGAATATTTTGAGAAAAACATATTTAGCGTTTTAAATAACACGTGAAAAAACAGCTTTTCTATTTACATTCGATCTAAAATATCTCCACTATATATTCAATTCTCTTTATTGATGTTTTCTTTCTTTCCTTTTACCGAATTAATTGGCAATTAAACTTTTTACGGTATTTGTAATCGATCGCATCAAAAATTTGATGAGGTGCGCGTCGACCGCTGTGTAGTAATTAATACGATTCGGCTATATTACGATACCCAGAACTTTCATGATAGTTAGTAAATCATTATTATATATATTTTCATTTATGTTTTTGGCAATATTTACAATATTTTTTTTTTAAAGATGAATCCAACCATTGTTTTTCAGTAATCATTTATACAATAATTTACGATTTGATTACTTTTTATATTTTTCTGAATTAAATTTTTTTTTTATTTTCTATTTTTGAAAAGTTGATATTTTATGGATATATTATCGAAATAAAAAACTTTTTCTCTTTACTACGATCACTATGAGTCTTTCCTAACAGGGTATTTCTCATGATGTTGCTTTTCGTATGTAAACTTTGCTTATAGGAAAAGTTGGGTCACTGAAAAACTTTTTTGTATTAGAACCTAATATGTCTCATTTGTATGTCTTTAAAATACTCTAATTTATAAACAATATAATTCTTTACTAGAAACTAATCTTGTATTTAAAATAGAAAAATTTTGTTTTCTAATAAATATTAAATTATTTGCAGCTAATCTTTTAAGTAAGTACGAGTAATATATTTCTATAAAACGAACAAAAATAGTTAATTCATTTTTAAGTTTATAAGAATAAGTAACTAATATTTTTTATTAATGAATATTATGAAAAACAATGAAAAAGTCTTTTAATGATACATAAAAATTGTATTATTTATAGCACCATTTAATACTTATTGCTATTTTTTTATATACTAATTTTTATAATATACTAAAAATTAATCCAGTTAATAGTATAACTTTCTGAATAATATTTACATATTTGTGTACGTATGAGCCCACATATACGTTTTTGTAAGTAATATGAGGATTTTTATTTTAATTTAACGAAGAAAGGTTATATAAAACACGGTAAGTTGCATATTTAAAATTTTATTTCTTTTTGTAAACAACATAAATACTTCTTCAATAAATGGTATACAAGTAAATTTTTTATATTATAAATTTTTTACTTGAAGCTTAGCTTTACAGCCACATCAAAATCTTCCGTATTACTACTGTAATATTTAAGAAATTCATCCATACATTATTTACTCAAGAAATTTCGAATAATTTTTTAAATTAGAAAATAATTAAAATCCGCTACATTTTATTAATAATCTCTGGAAATTTTCAAAATAATTTTCTCTTAAATATGTTATTTAGTGATAACGTAGTCATCATTTTTCTAATGAACATGCATAATTTTTGATATTTAAATAAATTGAATGTATAAAATATTAAATAGCTTAAGATTCATTTTATGTTTTATTTATAAAAAATCGTTTTTAATTCTCTAATGGTTTTGAAATTCATTACCAGATTTAATCATTGTTTTGATATAATTATCATAATTTCATACCAGATGAAATTAGCTAATTATTTTTTCAGTTATTATAATTTTAATTTAGTTACATTTTCTAATTTTTCAAAACAATACTTTCGTAGTCTATCATCCCCCAGGAAACTTTTGAAATTAATTGCTTCGTTCATTAACTTACCAAAACTTTCATTCCTCGGAAACGGTCTTGTTAGCATTAAAGAAAAAACTTCTCTTGTCAACAATCAATTTAGAAATGTGTTATGCTATGCTTAACACTACATTTTAAATTCAATAAAGCAAGATGTAATTATTTGATTATTAAAATCATGCATTTTATATTCACTTATTAAACTCTTACACTAATTTTGGGGCAAATAAATTTTTTTTAATCCAGAATTTAATAATTTAAATGAGTTTGATTCGAACCTGTGATAAAAATATCTAACAAATTAACTACTAGTTTACTAGTATTAGAATCATTCGTTTTTATACGTTGCTGAAAAGATAGTTTGGCAAATGAAATTTATGTTGATGCTTGTCTAAGGCATCACAAGCTTACTACATTTTTTCTTTTGTCTATGACCTTCTTTTACTTTTTTCTATGACCGTCTGCCTTTCTCTATAAAAAAGACTGCACTATGAAAAACGTGGACTTTGACTTCAAGAACGATCAAACTTTTAGTTTATGAGCGATGACGTTTTCTTCTCGTCTAGTCTGTTTTTACGAAAACGTTTTGTATAATTTATTATTTATTCTTCAAAGTCATAGAATAAAGCTTTTTTAATGTATATATATGATTGACATACTGATATTTGATAAATTGTTAATAAAATCCTACGATGTAAGTTATGTTAGAAAACTATTTAACATAAATGACATTTAATCTGTTTAATAATTAGATTATTCTTAAAATCATAAGCTTAGCAAACTGACAAATGTACTCAAGTGCAGAATTTCATGCTAACTGATTACATTGGCAACCGTTATTTCGATAATTTTTTATATACTTTACTTTGTTATTATTGATTTACTAGAAAAACGCTACCCTTTTTTGTTTTTTCAAACTTAGACCGATAACAATATTTCCATTTCACCGAATAATACATAACGAAAACGTATCGTGTAAAAAAAAACTAAATAATTACTTAAATCTTTTGATATATTTATATGATGTTTAATATTATTAAAGAAAATTAATTCATGGAAAAAGATTAAATACGAATGTATAAAAATTTCATGAAAACCGAATATATTAACGGTACTTACTTTTTATTTTTGCATTAGAAATAAGCTTTTGGCTTCTTAGTTATTTAAATACTTTTGAATAAGATTTATGAAATAGAAAATATTATTTTAATAATCATTAAATATCTATTAATCTAATAAAAGAGTCGTTATACATATGAAATATGAGATCCACAGTCGAGATCCACTGGTATCAAAGTACCGAATACGGTAGAATTCTATTAAAAGACTACGATAAATTTGAACGAAAATATATTTTTTATAAATATTACTTGTAATTTATCTAATTGTTATTATTTGATAATTTTAAAGTATATGTTAATAAAGGTTATAAAATTTTCCGTACGCTGTTTTAGATTTAAAGTGTTAAAGGTTAAAGATTATCATGCAAGGAAATGCCTGGAGCATATGAATCGAAAAAGCGTCGTGGAGTCGATCCTCTTGAACTCAATTCGATGATTCGAAATTTCAAGTTATGTTAAGGTGTTGTGACGGTGAAATCGAATATTTTCTCGATAGTAGAGAAAACACAGTTCTTGCAAATGGTGGGGCATATTCATGCCAGAAGAAATGCGCCTCGGTGAAGCGTCGTATGATCCGGACCTCGAGGCTGCGTCGGAATCTAGATGATTGATAATCAAATGGAAATAGGTGGCGAGGAAATTCACCGAAAATGCAAAGTCGTAGACATCTCAGAGGTAATGTGCGACTATGAAAGCTACGTTTACCAATGATTACGATTAATATTCTTTCTTTTCAAATTATGCTAATATAATTAGATTATATTATATTTGATACGTAGGTCTCGGTTCATATTCTATATTTGCTTCTTAACATAAAATATTCATAAAGACGGTTCAAATAACTATCTATTACAAAATGTTAAAAATTATTTGACAACATATTGAGTTATAAATTTAGCTCCATTCAGTTGGTAATAATATTTATAATAAGTTAATACACACAGACACACACATATATATATATATATATATACGAATTAATATAAAATACAACTGAAAAGAATTATTCAACAAAAGAATATAAAATTCGCTGAGAATTATTAAATAATTAAAGATTCTATAATGAAAATGATTGAAATATAATAGCTAATAGATATTATTCTATTATTTTAAAAAAAGATAATTATATTTGTATAAAGTTGAGATGATATTACTAATTAATATAATAATAATAATAATAATAATAAAAACATAAAATAAGTAAGTTAAGAAAAAACATTGTTTTTTTTATTGAGAAGTAAAAAATAAAAATTCATAAGTTTGTAAATATATATAAAGGATTATATTTGATATGAATGGAAAAAGTGGAATAATCATCCACGATAAAAAGTGAAACTTAATAAAAAACAAAAAATTTTATTTAATATACTCTTACGTGCTAATACATGTCATAATATGTACAAGGGTATTGTTTGCATTTTATACTGGTTATATATTATTGTAATAAAAAAAGTTTAAATTAAAGATACAATCTAAATTTAAAAAATGAAAAGAATATTG